>JARGYA010000017.1:0-600000 GCA_029204335.1 Mycena vulgaris
CTGCTAGCGTTCGAATTCGGGTCCGAGTCGACGTGCTGGGGGTACTCGGTGTCGTGGTTGATGTCGACCTCGGTGATGTCTGCCTTGCGGGGGACAGGGTTGGGGCCAGCGAGATGGAGGGCACAGCGGAGGGGTGTCGGCAGCGGAGTGGGATGTCTTGCAGCGGGGAGAACACGTCGAGAGTTGTGCAGATGGAGCCTGAATAAAATGCACACCACAGTATGCGCTCGCTGCGGAACGCGGTCGGCGTGCAGTGCAAAAGGCGTAGAGAAGGATAATGAATGAATTCAGGGGCGCACCTATGTCCCCGTACGTCCGAGAGAGAGTCATGCCCGCCTTTTCTAGCAATGTTATGGCACTTTCCTGCGAACTTCCTGCCCTTTTTCTTGCCTTCCGGGGCCTTTCCTGGGATGTACTACAACGTGGCTTCTACTCCTGATTGTCTTTCAGGGCCTGGGGCTTAATGGCTTGTCCATTCTTGGCGCCGTCACGTCGTCGGGTGGTGGAAAGCGTTGGCAGCGGAAAGGCAAGCATACAGCACGTGCCTTCATGTATCACGCGCCTTCTTCGGTCGCCCTCGATCATCTTCGGTCTTTGGTCAGAGTTCGGTCTTATTCGGTCAATTTGGTCACCCCACGCAATGGCGGTGTTGCCAAGAGCTGCTCGATCTCTGGATCAGCCAAAAAATCCCACGACCCACCCCCCCCAAAAAAAAAGGCAATGATCATCAAACCATCAACGCGCCACTCGACGCGTCTCGTCTGCCACTCAACTGCCACTCATCTCTCTCCTCTGCGCCAGCCAAAGCCACTCGCACTTCGGCATCTCTCTAGCTCACTTTGAAAACAGTATGGCTGTATATGTTGCACATACACCTCTGTCAAATAATGCTATTCTTTCGGCACACTACAATTCTTTCTCGGCTGTACCTAATACCGACAATGAGCTTCTCAAGGAGAAAGGAGACACATAGCGGCTGACGGCCGACCGGAATTGCAGCGCGCTGGGGATGGTTCTTCATCTAGTGTGGATGTCTTCACTTAGTAGCCAGGATGTCGATATTAAAGCCAAATAGTTCATCATCAGAGCGAGAGGGAGTGGAGCAGTTGGTAGTAAGCGATTCGACTGACAGCTCACCCTCAAAAGAGGGCGTGGCTGTGAGTCCGAGGTGTTCCGTAGGCGATCCGGGATCTCGCTTATTTCAACATCAAATTGAACGATCTAGAGATCAAGCACCCCTTGAGCGAGCCTCCTGTAACCCATCACGTGCAAGCACAGCATCACGAAGCGCTTCTTGTGCGTCTACTCATCTGACCACCATCAGTCTTTTCTGGCGGCAATATCTCTTGCCATTCACCTATCCTCGCTTCTATAGCCAGCATAATAGTCTACGCCTCCGTACGACTCGGAATTGACACTGGTTTATCGACTAAATCCAGACATCCGAGTCAACAGATATCTTACAATCGACCGCGTTCGATAAAGCGGAGGATCAGCGAGGAGCTGGGCTTTACTCCGCTCCGAGAATATATTCATAAACTGCGCGTCCGTCGGAGTGATGAATCCCAGGGAATAAAGTGCGGGGACGAGCTCCTCCGCCACGAGGGTAGCGACGGACGAAGGAACGCACGTTGCCGTGAATTTCCGTTCGCGCACTCGTGCGGGGGCTGCCCATATATAAATCAACCTCTGAAAAGAGGGGAGGTTGGGCTTACAGGTGCGCTGCACTTACTTTCCTTCGGCGTCCCGATGAGGCCAGCTTCTCGCGCGCTCAAGAATCATTTTACATGCGGACACGGCCCCCAAAGTCAGGGTACTTACCTATCGACGGTCGATCTTCACAGGCCTGAACCACATCAATCTCGAGCCGGGAAAAAATTGGAACGCGCCGATTTAACGAGGGCCTCAATCTTGGTGTCGTCCTGCTGCTCAAATGGCGTTGATAAATCGAGGTCCCGCAAAATCTCCACCTCGATTAGAGTAATCTCTGGGCCCCAAACCAGTGTTGTGTTCAGCGACCGGGGTCGAGAAAGAAAGTACAGGACATACAAAGCCCGATCTCTTGCAAAGTATTCCTCGTTGTGGCGATTCTTGACACGCGCATTATGCTTCGCCAAGACGCTCTCCAGCCGTCCGACGACGAGCGATTTCCGTGAGTTGAACTTCTGCTGGATGAGTGAAACTCTTGTCAATTCTGAGTTTCCCAACATATGAGGGACCTCAATCATTCGACACAAGTGCGATAGATATCAGGCGAGGCTCCGCTCGCGCTCCTTCACGCCCGACCGGGTCGGTGCGCACGATGATCAGCGGTGAAGACCTGGCACAGGTCGTCTCTCCCGCTGAAAACGGAGGTAGTTAGTTCGGGGAATGGGTGATTGGATGGAAGCCACAGAATACGCATGCCAACGGCGTGAAGGGCTGCGAGTGACGGAGGTGGGGATGGGCAGCGCCGGCGAGGAGGATGGTGCAGACGAGGTGGGAATTTGGGTCGAGGGAAATATTTGAGGGCTCCAAACATCATCGTGGCTCGTGGGGAGCCTACATGCTCATTGCTCACGACGAGTGGAAGTGATCTTGCTCGAAGCACGACTTCGGAGGTCAAAGTCAGAAGTATACACAATCGCGACGCGTGGGGGGAGCGCGCCGTTGAAACGGGTACTGCGTCCGCTCGGGAAGAGCGGCGAAGATGGTGGCGCAGATGTGTTGGAGATTACTTCGTTCGATGTGGAAGACTACGGGGTTAAGTCAGTGGCAGACTCTCACTCAAAGTGAGGTATTCGGGGGTGAGGCTCCGCGGGAGGGCCTCGCTCCTTCGCACCCGGCGCGCAGTTAAGGATCGACGATCCCTATGGTGGTGAATACTTCCTGCACCGGGGCAGGGTGGCTTGCCTGTCGAAAACGAGCCGCAGCTGGGACTTAGTTCAGGGGGGGATGGATGATCATGGATGGAACCCACGGAAGATTTAATACACTGCGTATGTGGTGAGAGTACCTCGCCGCTTGGCAAGCTGAGAACGGCGGAGAGACGAGGGACTGGCAAGGAGGGGAGGGGTGAGATGAGGCTTTTACAGATGAGGTAGGAATCTGGGTCGAAGGCAAAGACTAGAGGGGTCAAATCAGCACCATCTCGGAGCGATATTACCGTTCTGCGAGGCAGCGGTTGTCTAAGTGGGGTTGGTGGTCTATCGGGGAGGAGATCAACTTCACCCATCGATAGACTCCATTCGCAACCTACCCGGTCGTTCATTTCCTTGGATCTGCCTCACAGCGCGATTCAATTTCTGCCCTCTCCGATGATTCACGCCGCGCCAGTACGTGTACTCCATGTAGTAGAAATTCTGGAATCCCACAGGCCAGCACCCAGAAATGCTCTGAAGCACTAAATCAAAATGAAAGCACCAGCACAGTCAGCGTGGGAGGGAGCTCAGGGACGGGGCATACATCGTCAACCAGCCGCGCCCACTTCTACGTGTCCTGCGCCTGCGGCCCGGTTAATGTGCAGTTCCTAATTCTTAAGTCCACTCGTCGGGAGGAGACGGCAGAGAGTAAGAAACACGCCTTGAACTTCCGAAACTCCCCCTCTGTCCATCCCATGGCATCACGCATTGCCGACGGCCGTCGTGCGATCCTGCAAGCCCTGTGTGATTTGGGTAGACAAATAGATAAGGCCCAAGCTGCTCGAAACCGAGCTTTTGCGGAGGGGTGCGAAGGCACTCGAACGTCGGCGTCCCTGGTGGCGGTTAGTCGAGAAAGGTTGACGTGCAACGGTGCCGGAAGATGCCGCACCGGTCCGATCGCTCCCGATACAAACACAACCAGACACGTTCAACTTCTCGCGACGCGTTCAATTCACACCTCCTCCGACTACTTATTGGAGCCCATTAATTAGGGTTGATCTCCCGTGCCCAATGTTTAAGTGGAAGAATCACCCCTTTATTCGACCGCAGAATCCTCATCTGTCGCCCGCATCGATGAATGCTCTCGCCGTTGACAACTTTAACGAAGAAATATCAGGTCCTGTAGGTTGACTTGAGTTGGGGTGTAAATTTTCTCTAACACGTTGGCCGGTATATGTCTCTCATCAAATCCGGAGAGCCTGTTACCATCACCACACAATTGGGTTTCTCATAAGCACAGCTTTTCTCCCTATAGGCTATAGCCTGGCATCGCAGATAAACGAAGGGGGTATCTATAGCCCAAGGACACCTTCTGTGAGGATATATTGTACCCATGGTTACATGATCAATCGCCAGAGATAAGTACATATCCATCGAGCTCCATTCATCAGTGAAACTCAAGATGACCATATGATGAGATGAGCCATGAATGTTCAACCTCTAACGTACATTGAGGATGGTACCTGCGCCAATTTCAGACTAAAAATTATTTTGGGTATCTGAGGCGGTCACTGAACTTCTGATAGGCCTCGGGGATACAAGGAACGGTCTAACAGGACACTTGACAGCGTACATTGAGGATGCTATCTGCGCCAACTTCGGAGTAAAGAATATTTGGGGTATCTGAGGCTGTTACTAATGATTACTCAACTTCTGATGAGCTCGGGTATAAAAGGATCTGCCTCAGCATGGTTGAAATCTGTGCCCATCAGAGCAAATGCCTACTCAGCCCATTGCGACTGAAATTCGATTTAACAACATTCTGAAATGCTTCACTATAGTACTGGATAGCTTGGAGGTCCTTGCAAAGGCCTTCAAGAGTCCATTCTTGGAACCTATCTCCAATGCTGCTAAGTCTCTGCTAACTGCTGTGCAGGTACATTTCTATTATAGATCATAAAATGTATCTCACTTTTGCCAGACTGTCAGGCAAAACAAGAGTGATTGTACTGAATTGTTGGAGCAAACCTACGGGTTGCTCTGTGCCATTGTTTCTCTCCATATGAAGCCAGAGACTGGTCTGGAATTGTCACCAAGAATGCTGAATGATCTCGGAAAATTCACAGAGTATGTCCCTCCCTGGAAACATATTGTTGCTGATTGCATGCTCGCAGTACCCTCTACAAGATCCATACTTTTTTTGAGGCCCCACAGGATAAAAGCAAGATCAGGCACTTTTTCCGTCAGGGGGAAATGAGTAAACTACTCAAGGATTGTAACATGGGTTTACAGGAGACACTGGAAAGTTTCAGGGTGAGAAGTGGTTTGCTTTACCATGTGTACATGCCAGTCTCAACCTGAGAAAACAACTTCAGGGTATCAATCTCCTCACTGAGGTGGGAGTTATGCAGAAAATTGCCGAAGACAGACACCAAGAGGTTCTGGAGTTGATTGATGCCTTTTCTGAAATGTCTACCTCAGACAAAGGATCAATGGTATGTAGTTTTTCTATTCTAACTCTAGCAAGGAGTAACTTTTGCACAGTCAAATAGAGTCTTATCTAGCTCTTACAACAGGTATGATCTAAGCAAAAATTAGATCAAAAATAACTGATCCTATTCTGATCAAGTTCGACCTCAATTTCGATGCTGCCATCAGAACCAAAAATTTTCCATGGGCGAGAATCTGAGCTTTCCGACATTCTCAAACTGCTTAGGCAGGAGACACCTAGGATAGCAATTTTGGGTGCAGGCGGAATGGGGAAGACAAGTCTTGCAAGAGCTGTTTTGCATTATCCAACAGTCATGGGGAAATATGGCCAGCATCGTTTCGTCATTGCTTGCGACTCCACATCCAGCAAAGATGAACTAGTTGTCCTAATTGGGGCCCATTTGGGACTGAAGCCCAAGGAAAATCTGGCCAAAGTGATTTTGCATCATTTTGCCACCAATCCGGCCTGCCTCTTGATCCTGGATAACCTGGAGACACTCTGGGAGCCTACAGAAATTCGTCGAGACATTGAAGAATTTTTATCACTGCTTACAGATATAAAACACCTTGCATTGCTTGTAAGGGCTGATATTCTCATGTTAGTACTGTAAACTGATACTAAACTAGATCACGATGCGAGGGACAGAGAGACCAGCCTCAGTGCGCTGGACTCGCCCTTTCTTGCCAGCTTTGGAGCCCTTGACACAGGCTGCTGCCTGCCAGACTTTCATTGATATTGCAGATGATTGTCACGACAGTGATGACATTGACAAAGTCCTCCTCCTGACGGACAACATGCCACTTGCAATTGATCTTATCGCCCACTTGGTGGACTCTGAGGGTTGCTCCCAGGTGCTAGCCCATTGGGAGGAAGAGAAAACCTCAGTGATCTCAGATGGCTATGACAGACGATCAAATCTCAATCTATCCATTTCAATGTCTCTGGCAAGCCCCCGAATCACATCTGTGCCTCATTGCCAGGAGCTATTGAGTCTCCTCTCAATGCTCCCTGATGGCCTTTCAGATATAGAGCTGGTACAAAGCAAGCTTCCAATAAAAGACATCCTCACCTGTAAAGCAGCCCTACTTTCCACCTCACTGGCCTATAGTGATGACCAGAGACGGTTCAAGGTCTTGCTACCTATTCGGGAATACATGGCAAGATCTTACCCCCCCATGACCTATCTTGTTCAAGCTCTTCTCAATTACTTTCATCAGCTTTTGGAATTTGAGTACAAATATCATGGGACTGTCTCAGCCTCTGAGATGACTCTACAAATCACATCAAATTTCTCAAATATCCAGGGTCTCCTTCTTGACAGGCTCCAGCACCACAATCCTGCAGCCGCTGAGACCATCTACTGTGTCATATACCTCAATGTTTTCAGTAGACTGATTGGTTATACTCAATCCTTCCCCAGTGAACTGAAGGTCTATTTGATCACAGAGATTTTCTCTTCCTGGAGTCATTATCCAATTCCCAATCCAGAAGAGTTGGTTGACAAAGGAATGAAACAATTATCTCACTTTGATGACTCGGATATCAAATGTAAGCCCTCAAGCAATATTTCTTCTTTATGATTTGAACAGATTCAACAGGTAAATTCTACATTACTTTAGGAGCTTATTATCAGAACCACAACAATGATATTCCTACAGCTACAAATTACTATCAGACTGGCCTCTCATTGGCAATTTCAACTGGGAACACCAGAAGACAGTGTGAAACATCAATACAGCTTGCATTGTCCAAGTCACGGATGGGTGATCCAGCTGCAAGCCAAATGTATGTGTCTGAGGCACAGAGGCTAGCCAGGATTTCGACAGATTTATATAATGAAGCATGGGCACTAAAGATTGAAGCACATTGTTGGGATGCACATGGGAACTACAAATATGCAGTCTCTCTCTGTAACAGGGCAAGAGATCTCTTAGCTCATTGTGGCATGTCTGGTGGTACCTCATACTCTGATATTATGACCACCCAGGCAGATATCCACAAGCTAAAGTCGGAATATGTGGAGGCCCGAAATATTCAGACAGAACTTCTTCATGGACATGCTATTGAGGTTGTCCCACTGGACCATGCCTTCACTTTGCTCAATATGGCAGAACTTGATGTGCTGCTTGGTGCACCAACAGAGGAGGTGCAAAGGAACATTGATACAGCAAAATCACTATTCAATTCCGTCAACCATTTGGTCAATGAAATGTTGTGTGATGCTACCATGGGAGCCCTCCATCTGAGAGAAGGGAATCTACAGTCTGCAACATCACTTTTTCACAAATGCTTGTCCTCCTCCTGGGTAAACTATGCTGAACTAGTAAACTACTGTCTGGAGAAACTTGGTGACAGAAGTCTCTGGGATTCAACAGATCAGTCCTGGACAATCATATATCTTGTGCATGCCTCAAAGTCACAGCAGAAGCTAGATCTTCACAAGGCTCTCCAATTCCTAGGGGATATTTTCCGGGCTGAAGGTGACCAGGATACAGCAGTCAGCCTTCTGACTACTGCCTTGGAGGGATTCACACAGATGGATGTCCACCGCAGCCAAGCAGAATGCATGCTTCTACTTGGATACATCTCAAAGGAAAATGGGGACATGTTGAAGACAGCAGAGCTTTGGAGAACCGCAAGACCTCTATTTGAACGATCATCTCAGGCAAGAAAAATTGCCCTTATTGATGAAGAACTCCTCAACATTGCAGGAGATGTGCTAGATGAGCACAGAAGGAGTTTGGCACATCTCGCAGAAATCCATGCACCTAGTGCAGCCATTGAAACACTAAGTGGAAGCCTGGAGGAAACTGGAAAGACAGAGAATCCACGCCTGAGTGGAGAGAAAGAGCTTGTTCCTATATTGATTCAGAGCAATGTGTAGTCCTTCCCTTACCTTGTTGTCTTTGTTGTCTCTCACCTATCTGCCTTCCTTGTTTACTATCTTGCCTTCCTTTTTTTTGATCCTTTTTTTTCGTATTTATGGTGTCCAGTGTCTGGTATATACACTATTATCTTTGAATTCACATGTTTTACAAAGATGTTTAGATTTTCAAGTACACACTCGACTTAAAGTCAATTCTTCCCAGCGATCACTACACTCGAGTTTCAGGCAAGCCGCGGAGTGTTTGGAGTCCAAACACTTTAGCAAGTTGGGATTGAACACATTGCAGCACAGTTCGACTTGACAGTGCCTGCAGCATACTTTTTCACAGACTCACATAATTCACCAACTGTATGAAGATGGCATAATCAGTGATATTTCTGCTGAGGAAATGAATGCCCGAATATACAAGCTTGAAGGGAAGAACTTCCAGGGGCTCTGCCACTCAACAACGAGATTGATGCAGATATATAACTTCATCTTTTTTTTTCCCTTTGCTCAGACTGGCTGTTTCTGTATCACGTCAACATGTTTGACCAGTCTACACAGCTCTTTATGTATCGACTTGATCTGCACAAGACACAGCCTTTCACTCAAACCTGTTCAATAAGAAACCATATCATACTGGCGTGGAAAACAGATAAACTAAGTGCCACAAGGTCAGCCAGAAGCTGGGCTTTGGCCCTCTCGGACGTAAACATATTTGTGAATTGTGTGTCCATCTTTGATCCCCAGGATAAAAGTGCAGGACTGAGCTCCTTCATACCGTAGTCTGCGAAGAGTGCAATGACCAGGTATTTTCATTGCCATGAGCACTCGTGGCGGGGCTACAGAAAATATCAATCAACCCAGGGACAAAATGGGTAAAGCTGGCATACCAGGGGGACTGGGCCGGCCGGGCCTCTGCGTCCCCAGGCGGCCCAGCTCCTTGCACGCTCAAGAATCACTCAATATGCAGGAAGACAGGCCAAGTGTCAGGGTATTTCTTCATCAATGTTTAAGCTTCAGATTTCAGGCAGATCAACAACTGCCCATCCCGATGTCCACACAGATTTAACTAGTGCATCGATCTTGGTGCCGTCCTGCTCGTCAAATGGTTTTGATGCATCGAGGGACTGCGAGATCTTGGTCTTGATTAATTCCTGTGCGATGAATAAGTCCTCAACCATCACGGATAGACGAAGAAATTACAAATCACGATCGCAAATCATTCATCTTCGGTGATCGTGATCTAACAGTGAGGCAGGGATAACTGAGGTGTTAGGAGACGAAGCTGAAGGTCTCGTTCCTCAACAGCGAGACGAAGGCGCGCTGCATCCCGATTGCGGTATTCCCTATGTGCTTTTAATTGTACTGGATGTACAGTCCTTCGAGCTTGTGGTTCACCGAGGTAGCCGAGGGTAGCCGAAAGTCCCACGGTTTCAACCCGACCCAAATAATATACAGAAGCGGGAGCATGCTGCGGGTTCATTCCGTTGCGTCTCATTTAGTTCCGGTTCTATGTTTAGAATACTTTCCTGAGGATTGGCACCGGGTGCCGCAGGGGTTGCGGGAGTATCGCAAGCTACTCGGTGTTTAGGAGAACGGGAATCCGGGATGGTCAAGAAAAATGAAAAGTGGACTTGTTATGTATTATGGAGCAAGATGACAGTGTATGTTTGATATGGACCGAGCATGCACGTATGAGACGAGATACACGGCACGGCGCGCACAAATTTAAAAGTAAGTGGAGATAAGGTACATTGGCCCGAGTGATGCCGCGGACCGATCCGACCACGGCACTTCCTCGGCATGTCCGTATCCCAAAGTTGCCTCGTTCTCTGCACACCCTTGAGCACAAACTGAGGGAGATTTAACCATGCTTAAAGCTAGCGATGGGGGCCTAGATACCACGAACCACGCTGATGCCGAACAAGCTTAATGTATAGACCGCAATTTGAATTTGAGCACCACTCCGAGTAAGTACAGGTGTGCGCACTGGAGTTTCAATTTGTATACATAGTTCATTGATAAATATTACCGTTGATGTCTGTACGCCATGCCCGGAAGTCCACCGCTTCGCCACTGTGCATTGTGTTGTGGCTTCAAGTTCCGGGTCTACGTGGTGCCTATTATATTAATTTATTAATTAGTACTGGGCAACTGGCCTCGAAGCGGTTTGAATAACCATGCGACGCGCGGGCTTTGGCTTTGTTCTCCACCTCGCAGGATGCGACTGTGACAAACTGGAAGAATGAAATGCGGCGGCGCAAGCAAACCATTACGGAATCCCTAAATTTAAATCCCCTCGTATCTCGGTCTTCCTCGAGTTGGATTCTGCTCACCGTGGACCCTTGCCTGTTGTTACGTAGGCACACATATACACCAGGTGAATTAGTCTTCATAACACAGATTTTTGTACGCGGGTATAAAGCTCACTGATCATCTCCTTGGCCTTGAAGTTGAAGACAAGGTAACGCACCCGAGCTGAAAGGACGACACGGATTGGATTCCCGGGCCCTAACTCGTCCAGGACGTCCTTCGGTAAGGGTTGGATCCTTTATTTTGCATCAGTATGGGTCGCGCTTCGCAGCTCTCGCTATGTAAGTAATATTCACCCATGCTTCATGTTACGCGAATTTAGTTCTCGAACCACCCGCATGCCGAGCTGAGTCCAAATCTCTGCAACCCCCATACGTCGCAATTTCAGCCAACACCCCTATCCCAAAGAGGCTGTCGTAACCCATCACATGTCCGGGTAACCCCGAGTCCTCTTTGCTTCTTCTTCCGAACGCTCTGCCCTACTCTCCCCTACCCACTTGAGATGGCCTCTCGACCTGACTGCTCCTGCTCCCAACGCTACCATATCTCCCACGACCAAGAGCGCCACATCACTGCGCCGCCGTCGCGTGGGTCGGCCGGTGCTGGGTGTTCCTCGACGTGACGAGCGGTAGCCTTTCGTCGGTTATCAAAGAGCTTGAGGGATTTGGCGAGGGCGGTATGTAGCATCTCTTTGCACACGATTATGCTTATGATGTGCGCAGGTCTTCTCCCTCATCCACGCCCACACCCTCACGCTACGGACTCCGGGCCCGCGGAGAAGGACTGGAGTCCCTCGTCGTGATCGAGGCCTCCCCGAGAAGTACCGCGCCGCCACCGCGAAGATGGGAGTGGGGATGCCGCGCGCACCTCCTCCCTCTCTTCCTCAACTGAACAACACACTCCTACCCGGGGGCTGGAGACCATCGCCTCCTACGACCTCCTACCGCCACGTCGCTCCCTCATTTTCGCTGCTTCCTCCTCCCTCCTCCTCCCAATCAGCCTGCCCTCCCTCCTCGGAATCTGCGCACTCGTAAGGCAGCTCGAGCTGAGCCACAACATGGGGCTAGTGTTACAGAAGAGGATCTGCAACGCCGCCGAGGCCGTCGCGGAGCGGCGGCATTTCTGGCCGCGGGAGATCTGGGCGGGGACGCGGTATGGCGGGGGTTTGGGGGTGGAGGAGATGTGTAGGGTGGGGAGCGAGCGAGCTCCGCGCTTGCGCACGCCGTACACTTCGCACCTCCGGTGTATCCAGTGGAGGAGCAGACGGAGCACCCAACCTCGGCGCAGGCGGACGCGCAGACGAGAGCCTCCCGCGTCCTCAGCGCCTCGCTCTTCGACGCCGTCCGCTACGCTCCTCGCCGCCCTCCGTCATGTGCCCGACGCGCTCGATTGACTACCTTCACCGACTCAAGGCCCAGTGCTGCGCCATTCCCGCACGACGCGCGCGCTGTTTCGGCAATGGGAGGATGTTTGGGGGGGATGTGAGGATCGGAAGGGGGGGTGCGGAGGTGCGTTGGGGTTTCTTATTCTTTTTCTATGGGGCGTCTGCGGGGCGTGGAGTCGTCGAGCTGGCGCAGCGGGAGCGGGGCGTCGAGGCGGGAGGTCGCTTGCTGGGGTCGAGGGGTCGAGGCGGGGCGGTGTCTACGCGTCGCTGCGGGGCGCTAGGCGAAGCTGCGTCTGCGTCGCTGCGTTGCCGCGGCGGAGCGTGTCGGCGTTGAGGTGTCGCTACGCGGCATCGAGTCGTCTGCGGCTACGCGGCGGCGTCTCTGCGTCGAGGCGGGGGTGTCGCTGCCGGACGTCGACGCTTCGCTGCAAGGCGAGCGTCGCTGCGTTGAGTCGGGGCGTTAGGCACCGGCGTCGATGCGGTGTCGCAGGGCGTCGCTGCGCACTAGGGGACGCCTTTGCGGCTAGGCGTCGGGGCGCGGCGTCGCTGCGGGGGCGGCCGCGTCTATTTGAGGCGTCGCTGTGTCGCTCGTCGCTGCCTCTCGGCGTCGAAGCGACCAGGGGCCGTTGCGGTCCTTACCCATCGCTGTTCTGACATCGCTGCGTCTGCGCCGAGTCGAGGCGGCGCGGTGTCCTCTTCTTCTGCGGTGTCGCCGCGTCGCTGCGTCCTCTTCTCCTGCTGCGGGGTGTCTACTCGTGTCTACCCGCGTCTAGTCATTTAATCTCACACTGACCTTCCTCGCAGCCAATAACCCGCGCTCCGCGAACCCGCGCGAGGTCGCACTCATCTTCCGCGAGTACGCGCACAAGATCCACGCGCGCGCGCTGCCGGCGGACCCATCGCCCTCCGCACCCGCTGGATGCACGCCGCCCTCCTCGCCGTCCTTGCGCGCAGCGCTTCGCCGTCACCCCGTACTCCAACGGCTTCTTCTACGCGCTCTACACGCTGCTGTACCTGCCCCCACGCTCACCGCGACGAGCTGGACGCTCCACGGCCCGTTTGTGCCGCCGAGCATCAGCGACTCCACGGGCTTGCGCCTCGCCGCTGTGCTCCCCGCGCCGCTGCCCAACGCCTTCGACGCCCTCATGCAGCTCGTTCCGCCCCTCGTGCGCGCGGCGAGCTGGAGTAGCGGGCTTCTCTCCGCGAGCGCGGGCCCCCTGTCGAGCGCGGGCCTAGGAGGCGAGGTACTCGACGAGGAGGAGCGCGAGGCCCGCAAGCCTCCGCACCAGCGCGGGTTCATGCACCGCCAGCTCAGCGGCGCGTGCCGCGCCGAGATCATGCCCCGCGCAATAGCCGAGAGCCGCGTCGCGATGGGGCAGGAGGCACTCTTTTGTCTGCATGGCGGCGACAAGGGGCCGCTCCACGCGGGTGACGACGAGGGGGCGTGGAGGGAGGGTGAGGGTGCGGGACACGACGGGGTGCCGTTCCTCGAGGAGGTCGTGGCTGGCATTTTGGGCGGGTCGAGCGCGCGGAGTAGGTGTGCGCTCTGGGACGAGGGTGCGGAGTGCACGCGCGCGGTTGGTAGAGAGGTGGGCGGCGAGTCATGCACCTGCACACACCTCTGCAGACTCATCCTCCCGAGCTTGCAGACGCTTGTGCGTCACTGTGTAGCCGACGGGCCCGCACGCATGTTCCTCCAGCATCCGCGCTTCACGCCCTCGACTTCTGCTACCTATCCATAATCCCGGTCCCGCACTTATTCTGAAGTCATTCTATCTCCTCGCTTGCTACCGCGCTCGAGCCTTTTCGTACCCTCCCCACCCGAGTAGCGTATCACTCTTCACGTCTTGCAACTTACATCCGCTGCATGCATCCCCTTCGTACAGTGCCGATTCATTCACCGCTTATGATACCTACATACAGACGAAACCACTCAGGCCCAGACGATAGACATGCAACGCCGTTGTGTAGCTACGTCGGGTTCCGTTGCTTGCAATTGACCAAGAGGGCCAATGTATGCTGTAGAGCTGGAAATGACTTCGCCTTTACTGCATGCCCGAATAATGATCCAAGACTCCAAGGAGACGCTTCTACCCGTGAGGCTCCTTTATGCTCAACAGAAATTCTCATCCCTGTGCTTTGTGTAAGAATCATTTCCCTCGGTGCGATTCACTCTAAAATTCATAATATATTTATACTCCCGCTATCTTTAGTAGTGGGTTTTTGTGGCCGTTTGCCACAGCATTTTCTCCGATCAACTATGCGGGCGTTTTGACGAACAAATATTTGGTTGCTTGCGCATGTTTGAATTTACGTCAAAATCACCTTCCCTCCGCCTTCGGCATCGCCTAATTTGGTAATTCTCATCCGGCTTTTCCGGCATGTAATCAAATACGACATCGGGCCGTTCGGCAGATTTCAAATTGGACCTCGCGCCGCTCGGCTGCATTTCAAATCTCTCCATTCCACTGCCCCTGGTCCGCTCCTACCTTCACCCTCCCCTATCCGCGTCCCCTTATATTCCCTGTGTCCATCCCACTTTCTCCCCTCTCTTCTCCCTCATGTCTCTCACCGTCGACGGCATAGCCGCAACGACCTTCACGTTTGCGAGCGTACCTCGCACCTTGCTGTCACCCTCCTTCGCCACTCGGCTTGGACAGCCTCGTTCAACTGGTTACCTCTTCACCGTGACCGTTGGACCCTCTGGAGCCTTCTCTTTTCCACTTCATTGCTCACTGGGGCCCCAATCGACTTTCGACGTAGTTCTCGGGTATGACTGGGCTGCCTTTTTGCGCGATTCCCTCCTGCACTCCGGCTTTCTTCTTGACTCCCGAGTCGATGCTTGGACGTTCTTCTCATACCGTGCGCACCCTCGATCTCACCTGAACCATTTTGACTCTGCCCAGATCTCCCTCCGCCGTCAGTACCTCCTGCCCCAGCTACCTTCGTCGATCCACGACACTATTACCCAACCTCTATTCCTTATTATGCCAATCTGATCTCTCAATATGGCACGTTCCTTTCTCCCGCACCGTTGATGATCTTTGTCGACACCCATCTCCTCCCCTTAGTGTCCCCCCACCCAGCGCCCACTACGTATTACGCATATGCTCATCCTCAATTCCGTACGTCTTCCACTGTATTTGATGATTGTCGTTGATTTTGCCCAGCCACTTCATCGTACTACATGCCCAGAACTTTCCCACCCAACCCCAATGGTACGCAATTTCATTTTTCGTTGCGCTCGTTCTCACCCGCTCCGCCAGTACGTTTGCCGCCGGGCCACAGTCGACCTCATTCGGCCGCTTCCAGTGTACCTCAGCCTCGTATGTGCCTTGATTCCAGTGGTTTATGGGTTCTAACCGTCTCCTTTAGCCCGGCATCTTGATACCCCATCTGAAACTGAAACTGAAAATACTGAAACTGAACCTGTTTACGTTGCTCATCATCCCGTTGATTCTGTACAAACCCATTTATATAACCGTCGCCCACCCCAATCCACCTCCCGAGTCGGGACCTCTGCCCCGCCGAGAATTCCTGATCCCCTTGATTTGATGTCTATTTCCCTAGTGTCTCCTCGTGTCGAGGAAAACATTTTCACCATGAATCTCCCGTCCCTCCTATCCCTTCTCAAACTCCATCACATCAGTTATGATCCGCAGGTCCTACTCACCGCCGCCCGTACCACAATTGTATGTCATCTCCTCTCCGGATCGTGTGTTTCCTTTTGCTCCCAGAGCCATGTTTCCAGAAAGTGCTCCTGCCAGGCATTTGGGCTTGTATTCGACGACGCTAAGGAGATGTGTTTTGTGGCCCTGAGCACCTTATTGTCCGCCTCTGAGTCTACCCTGCCTAATTCGGCTGTTGCGTTAGTAGGGAATTCACTTGGTCTGTCTGCCTCTGTGTGCGATTCCCGGTTTCGCGTATTTGCCGAGCTCTCCAAACGTCGCGACTCTCTGATATCTATGCACTCCTCGGGCCCCCCTTCTACTTCTGTTTTCAATGATATTTCAGATTTTCCCCTTGGTTCGCTGCTTGCGCTTGCTAAGTCTCACGGGTTGGACGTAGGGCATGGTCGAATGACATGCGATGTATTGAAAGACGCCATCACGGTTCATCTTTCAACTGGCCGCTGTGTTTCTCGCGAGGGCCTGTCATCGCATTTATCATGTGCGTCAGTTGTATCGCAGTTTTCTACTGCCGAATGTGATGGCGATGATCCATCCAGTGACCCGTCTACTTTACTACAGATGCATATCCTGCGGCAAGTCTGTCCCATCCTCAATCTCAGACCCCTGCGTCGGCTATTGGACTTGCATGACGTTCCGTATTCTGAAGACGACACCCTGAAGAAGCTGCGTTTCCGCCCTAAAGCGTTCCTCAAGCGACTCAAGGCTTCCAAATATCCCCCTGGTTCGGCCAGTCTCCTTGGATCTGCTAAGAAGGCCAGAGCGCGAGAAAGTACGCGTCTACGCGAACAATGGCCGCAACTTGTGCCCGACGCCCTAAAACAACGACTTCTGGACCAATTTGGTTTACGTGTTTCGTCTCAAGCCCTCCGCACTTTCATTGTTTCAACTGTGGCAGCTGCTCTGAAACTTGCCCCATCGGCGACAGAACCACTATCCGGATGGCTGCTGTTGACTGGAATTTACTCTGCCGCCCTGATCGTGTTGCAGATGCGGACGAATCTGGATATAGTTCGGACAGTTGCAGCACCACGGCATGCGAATCTGACGCTGAGCCTGATTGCGATGCTTCCCCGCCCTCGCCTCTCCCCTTCGTAGGCGATTCATCTATGCACTTGGAAGATGGATTATCCCCCGATTCAACCCAGTTGGTGATATCTGCGCCCGGAAGCGAAAATGTCGTATCTGCGTCTGACTCATTCGATGCGTTCTGCCAGCGATTCATCTCCCGAAACACGAAGCTTGATTCTATTGGCGGCAATAATGACCGATTCTCTTGGCCCTCAATTTCTGTGCATGATAAAACCGTGTCTCGTGCGGAATCTCCTGTGCAACCTCCTCCCTCTCGTCTCGGCTCACCTGTTTTGGAACCTCCCGCCTTCGTGGAAATCCCTGATGATATCACTTCTCCCTCTCCGCCTGCTCCTTAGCTTGAACCTGGCTGTCCAGAACCTCCCATGCCGAACGCCGGAACACCGTATTGCGATCTACTGCTGGATCGCGACTGCATCGAGAGCGACCCTGACACCCATGCCCCGGTCCTCGTTTGTTGCAAACAATGTAAAAGCGCCCTCACCAACGACAAAGTACCCCCGAGATCAGTTGGTAATCACAATTATCTCGGCCCAGTCCCGCCGGAATTGGCTGGTCTCACCGTTGTCGAAGAAGCGATGATCGCGCTTTGCCGTGCTAAGTGCTGAATCGTTCAATTGAGAGATGAAGACAAGGACATACCGACCACGCAACGGGGTGTCAAAGGACACATAATTGTCTACCCTCAACAGCCCTCAGCCATTGCTAAAACTCTGCCCCCATCCATTGAAGACATCGTTACCCCGATAGGTGTTATATTCGTGGGCTCTGACCCACCCTCTGCTGAATGGTTGAAGACCAAAGCCACCCCTCTGATAGTGCAGAAAGAACGGGTTATGAAGGCTCTTGACTGGCTTAAGATTCACAACCACCTCTACCGCAACGTAGCCGTTGACAGAGAAGTACTGCGCGACCACGACGACAATGTCCGCTTGCCATTTCACATTCAACATATTATTCCCTCTACCGGTATCGATGCTGCTACGTCTGACTATGTTTCAGGTTCCGCCCTCTCGCAAGCCCCCACATCCACACGTCTCGACGATATCCTCCGTCCGCCGCCCCCTTCTGAATCTCTTTCAAAGTGTTGTTGTAGCTGATCTCGATGGTGACGCGCCCTCTCGTGTCCTACGATCCGAAGCCTTGAAGCATCTCAAAAAGCCTGGTAGCAACTACGTTGAAATACCACATGACCCCAAGGCCGTCAATGAGTTCAACAACCCGCATCTGTTTCCCATGATCTACCCTACTCTCTTCCCATATGGATTAGGTGACCTCGAAGATCTCCGCCGGCGGTCCCCTTTATCGTTCAAGCGCCACATCAAGCATTTTTTTAATTTGGCCGATCGACGCTTCCAGGAGCATAACTCGTTTCTGTTTACTAGTTTCAATACGGTCCAGCGCCGAGCACTCCTATTGAGGACCAGCATGAAAGTCAAGCGGGATCTCCCTCCCGGGAGATGTTCCCTGCAAGCGGTTGGGCTATGTATGTGATGCAGTTGACGGCGAATGTACATCGTGTGTTTAAAATGAATACGGCTAGGGGTTCAAGTTTGCGAATGGAAAGCTAAGAGCTGGGGAGGCAGGAGATAGATAGCGGGCCCTGCCGCGAAGCGGGCTACATAGATTATTTGTTTTAGCAAGTCCGTCGTCACTCGATTCCACACCTACAAGGCCGCCCAAATCGAAAACAAAAAGTATAAAAACGGCGGGGTGAGTTGAGAGGGATGGATAGAAGGCAAAGGACGACGGGAGAGCAAGCGAGGTTAGGGCGGGTAATGACGAGTAAAATGGGCAAGGTGTGGGCGAAGGCGGACGGGAAGCGCGGAGCGGGGGAGCACGGACGGACGGGAACGGGAGCGCGAAGAGGGAAGGGGAGTGTGGCGTGTGGCGTGGGTCAAGCGCGGAGATGGGCCGGTAAAGGAAGTGGAAGAGTTGCACGGCGGAGGAGGTAAGGGGAGCGCGGGGAAGGGTGGAGGCGAAAGGGAAGCAGAAGGGGGAGGAGCAGTGCAGGTCACGCGCGTGGAAGAGGCAAGAGGACAGAGGAAAGGCAAGTGGCGGAGGGGGGCGCGAGCGGGGAAAGGGAGCACAAAGAGAAAAAGGGAGGGCGGGGAGGTGTCAAGCACATAGAAGCGGCGGTAAGGGACCGCGAGGACAGGGAAAGTGGACGACGGCTAGGGATGGGTGCAAGTGATGACGGGGAATGAGAGCGTGGGGAGGTGAGAAGTGGATCAAAGAAGCGCGAGGGAGCGCGGGTAGAGGTGCGCGAGTAGGGAGGTGTGAAGGCCGACGGGGAGAGAAGCGGGTAGGGTGGGTGAGGGAGGCAACGCGCATCGAGCACGCGAGTGGTGCGGTGGTGCATGAACGACGGGAAGGGCCAAAGACAGCAGGACGCAGCGCGATGCGAAGGAGAACAACGTAGGTGCGGGGCGGGTGGGAGGAGATGGGGCTCAAGACAGGAAGGGAGGGAGGCAGAACGGAACGGGGAAGGAGGATCAGGAGCACGCGAGCGATGCGAGGGTAATGTAGGACGCAGCGGGGAACAGCTGGGCGATGGAAGGTAGTAGATCGGGATAGGGAAGAGAAGGGGTGACGGAGGGAGCAAGACGGAGGAGGGACGCAGCGGATGCACTTGAGGAGGCGGAGGCAGTTGATCGAGCGCGTTGGGCGCGTGGCGCATGCCGGAGGTTGTCGAGGACCATGGCGCTGAGGAAGTGGGAGGCGCGCGAGCTGCTGCTGAGCGCTCGGGGTTCTCCGCGTTCTCCATCTTCTCCGACCTTCGCGGAGCTCATATCCCTGCTAGTCCGTAGCGTGAGGGTGTGGACGTGGAGGTGGAAGTCACGCAGCGGCTGCTTCAGTTTCGATCGTGTCGAGCACGCGGAGGACGCGGTAAAAGAGGCACACCTAGCATAAGAATCAGCATGTACCCATGCACAGCAAATCACCCTCGAATTGGACAAGGCTTTACTTGAAAGCACGCTTAGGCGGAGGTGTGGGTCGAACGTCGTCGTCGAGAAAAGGGTCGACGGTCGCTAGGCGCCGAATCAGCCGATGATGCCGCACCGGTCCGATCCCTCCCGATACAGACAAGACCATACACGTTCAACTTCTCGCGACGTGTTCGATTCACGCGTTCTCCGACGATTAGAGTCCCGGAATTATGTTTGATCTCCTGCGCCCGGTGGAGTGGAGGGATCCCCTCTTTATCTGCCCGCAGAATTCATTGATGAATGTTCCGGCCGTTGACAACTTTAACGAAGAAATCTCAGGCCCTGTATTTTGATTTCATCTGGCGTGCAAAGATTCTCTCCGAATTGCTGTGTATGTCTCCCACGGAACTCGGAGAAAGGCTGTTACCGTTACTATTTAATTGTGTTTTCCCAAGCCCACAGCTTGCAAGCGGGATGATCTCCCTTCAGGTGACCTGACATTGCTCTGCTACAGATGAAAAATTATCTATAGCCCAAGTAGACCTTCTATGAGGCTACATGTGAGATCTTCAAGATGTGTAGTGCGCTCCAGGTTACATGATTAATGAACAGAGATGCATATGCATTCCCATCATCAGTGCAAAAGTAGGGTGATAATTGTATGATGAACCAATGAATGTTCAACTTTCCACATACACCGAGGATAGACCTCTTTCTGATGGTTACATGATTGATGAACAGAGATGCATATGCTTCGGGTTCCCATCATCAGTGCAGAATCAGGGGGATAATCATATGATGAGCCAATGAATGTTCAACCTCCCACACACATCGATGATAAAGAGGACCATGTCGCCAGCGCAGTCCACATCCTTGCCCATCAGACCAAATGCCTTCTCAGCCCATTGCCACTGAAACCCGACTCAATAACATTCTCAAATGCTTCACTATAGCAGTGGATAGCTTGGAGGTCCTTGCTACTACATTCAAGACTCCTTTATTGGAACCGATCTCCAACACTGCCAAATCTCTGCTGACTGCTGTGCAGGTACAATTTTAGTATAAATCATAAAATTTATCTCACTTTTGCCAGACTGTCAAGCAAAACAAAAGTGATTGTACCCAATTGTTGGAGCAAACCTATGGGTTACTCTCTGCAATTGTTTCTCTTCATACAAAGGCAGAGACTGGTCTAGATTTGACCCCAAGCATGCTGAATGATCTCGGGAAATTCACAGAGTATGTTCCTCCCTGACAATAGATTTTTGCTGATTGCATGCCTGCAGCACACTCTACAAGATCCATACATTTGTGGAGGCCCAACAGGAGAAAAGCAAGATCAGACACTTTTTCCGTCAGGGAGAAATGAGCAAACTATTCAAGGATTGTAACTTGGGTTTACAAGAGGCACTAGATCAATTCAAGGTAGAGTGGTTTGGTGTATTATATGTACATGCCAGTACTCAACCTGAAAAAAAAAACAGCTTCAGGATATCAATCTCCTCACCGAGGTTGTAGTGATGCAGAAATTTGCTGAAGACAGACACAAAGAAGTTCTGGAGTTGATTGAAGCCTTTTCTGACGGGACTGCTTCAGACAAAGGATCATTGGTGGGTGGACCTTGTATTCTGGGTGCAACAAGAAGTAACTTTTGGGCAGACAAATAGGGTCCTTTCCAGCGCTTACAACAGGTTGGTCCAAACTAAGATTCTCAAAATTGAAGCTGATTCTATTCTGACCAAGCTCAACTTCGATTTCCATGCTGCCATCAGAACCAAAAATCTTTCATGGTCGAGAATCTGAACTTTCCGACATCCTCGAGCTGTTGGTGCAGGAGACACCAAGGATAGCAATTTTGGGTGCAGGCGGAATGGGCAAGACAAGTCTCGGAAGAGCTGTTTTGCATCATCCAACAGTCACTGGGAAATATGGCCAGCATCGCTTCTTCATTGCTTGCGACTCGACATTGAGTAAAGATGACCTGGTTACTCTTGTTGGGGCCCACTTGGGGCTGAAGCCAACAAAAAATCTGGCCAAAGTGATTTTGCATCATTTTACAACCAATCCAGCCTGCATCTTGATCCTAGATAACCTGGAAACACTGTGGGAGTCTACGGAAATTCGTCGAGACATTGAAGAATTTTTGTCTCTGCTTACAGGGGTAAAACACCTTGCCTTAATTGTGAGTACTGATATCTCTGTCTTAGTACTGTGACTGACATCAAACTAGATCACAATGCGAGGGACAGAGAGACCAGCCTCAGTGCAGTGGACTCGGCCTTTCCTTCCAGCATTGAAACCCTTGACCCAGGCTGCTGCCCGACAAACCTTTATTGATATTGCAGATGATGGCCATGACAGTGATGACATTGACAGAGTCCTCCTCCTGACTGACAACATGCCCCTTGCAATTGATCTTATCGCCCACTTGGTGGACTCTGAGGGTTGCTCCCAGGTGTTAGCTCGTTGGGAGGAAGAAAAAACCTCAGTGATCTCAGATGGCTACAACAGGCAATCAAATCTGGATCTATCCATTTCCATGTCTCTATCGAGCCCCCGACTCAGATCTGTGCCTCATTGCCAGGATCTTTTGAGCCTCCTCTCAATGCTCCCTGATGGCCTTTCAGATGTAGAGCTGGTAAAAAGCCAGCTTCCGATCAAAGACATCCTCAGCTGTAAAGCAGCCCTACTTTCCACCTCACTGGCCTATAGTGATGACCAGAGACGGTTCAAGGTCTTGGTACCTATTCGGGAATACATGGCAAGATCTTACCCCCCCATGGATTACCTTGTTCAGGCTCTTCTCAATTACTTTCATGAGATTTTGGAACTTGAGTACAAATATTATGGGACTGTCTCAGCTTCTGAGATGACCCTATGAATCACATCAAACTTCTCAAATATCCAGAGTCTACTCGTCAATATGCTCCAGGCCCAGAATCCTATAGCAGTTGATATAATCTACAGCATCATATATCTCAATGGTTTCAGTAGACTTGCTGGTCGTGGCCGGACTCCTTTGATGGATCATATTGCTCAGATTCAATCACTCCCCAGTGAACTGGAAGTCTATTTGATTGCAGAGATCTTCATTTCTTGGACTCTTTATCCAATTCCCAATCCAGAAGAGCTGGTTGACAAAGCAATGAAAAAATTACCTCACTTTGATGACTCAGATATCAAATGTAAGTACTCAGGCTATGTCCCTTCTTCATGGGTTAAAACAGGTCCAACAGGTCGATTCTACAATGTGTTAGGACAGTATTATGTGCACCACAAGAATAATATTCCCACCGCTACAAATTACTATCAGACTGCACTCTCTTTGGCAATTTCAACTGGGAACACCAAAAGACAGTGTCATTCATTCCTACATCTTGCATTACTCAAGTGGCGGATAGGTGATCCGGCTGCAGGCCAAATATATGCATCTGAGGCACAGAGGCTCGCAAAGATTTCTGCAGATTTATATTTTGAAGCATATGCACTACATACTCAGGCAATGTGTTGGGATGCACTTGGGAACTACAAATATGCAGCCTCTCTCTGCAACAGGGCAAGAGATCTCCTAGCTCATTGTGGTATGTCTGGTGGTACTTTGGACACTGCTATTATGAATGACCAGGGAGAAACCCACAAATTCAAGTCAGAATATGTGGAGGCCCGAAATATCCAGACGAAACTTCTTCATGCACATCCTGTTGAGCTTGTCCCAATGCGACATGCCTTCTTTTTGCTCAGTATGGCAGAACTTGATGTGCTGCTTGGTGCACCAACAGAGACGGTGCAAAGGAACATTGATACAGCAAAATCAATATTCCATTCCATCAACCTTTTGGTCGGTGAAACAACATGTGATGCTACCATGGGAGCCCTCCATCTGAGAGAAGGGAATCTACAGTCTGCAACATCACTTTTTCACAAATGCTTGTCCTCCTCCTGGGTAAACTATGCTGAACTAGTAAACTACTGTCTGGAGAGACTTGGTGACAGAAGTCTCTGGGACTCAACAGATCAGTCCTGGACAATAATATATCTTGTGCATGCCTCAAAGTCACAGCACAAGCTCGATGTTCACAAGGCTCTCCAATTCCTAGGGGATATCTTCCACACTGAAGGTGACCAGGAGACAGCAGTCAGCCTTCTGACCATTGCCTTGGAGGGATTTACACGGATGGATGTCCACCGCAGCCGAGCAGAATGCATGCTTCTACTTGGATACATCTCAAAGGAAAATAGGGACCTGTTGAAGGCAGCAGAGCTTTGGAGAAATGCAAGATCTCTGTTTGAATGGTCATCGCAAGCAACAAAAGTTGCCCTCATTGATGAAGAGCTCCTCAGCATCGCAGGAGATGTGCTGGATGAGCACACAAGGAGCTTGGCACTTCTCTCAGACATCTATGCACCCAGTGCTGCCCTTGAAACGACAGTTGCAAGCTCTGTTGAAGAAATTGGAGGGAGAGGTCTAGGTGAGAAGAAAGAGCATGTTCCAGCCTGAGTTTATTCAGAGCATTGTGTGGTCGAGATGTTCCTTTGCTCTCACCTCACCATACTTTACTTGGTGTTCATGTTATAGCATTAAGTATATACCCCTACACAGTGGCTAACTTGTCCTCACCCTATCGCTGTTTGCTCTTACCTCCCTTTCTTTCCTTATTTATGGTATCCAGTGTCTCCTTATTCGTCCCTTATTATTTCAATGGTTTGTCTAGTGTTCATATCATGGTGTCAAGTATATAGCCTACTTAGGTGTTGTCACTCACTTGTCTCTCGGGCTTGTTTACTATCTTGCCTTCCTTTTTTTCTCTTTTTCCAATCCTTTGTTTAGTATTTATGGTGTCCAGTGTTCGGTATATACAGCATTATCTTTGAATTCACATGTTTTAGAAAGAAGCCTAGATCCTCAAGTACCCACCCACAGTCAATTCTTCTCAGCAATGACCACACTCAATTTTCCGGCAAGCCTCAGAGTGTTCGGATTCTGAACAATGATCTGCTGGTTTTGATTGGATACTCTGCAACATGTTTCGACTTGACAGTGCCCGCAACATGCCCTGTCGCACTCACACTGCATGGATAAGGTGGAATCAGTGACATTCGTGGTGAGGAAACGAAGGCTGAACATACAAGCTTGAAGGCAAGAGCTTCCAGTGCCTCTGCCATGGGAGTAACTAGAGGATATGTCCCAGGCCCCGCTCAATGGCAAGATTGATGTAGATATATAATTCCTTTGCTCGGACTAGCTGTTTCTGAACCATATCAACCTGTTTAACTAGCCTACACAGCTCTTGACGAATCGACTCGACCCCCAAGACCACAAATTTTTCATTCAAACCCATTCAATAATAAACCACATCATACTGGCCTGGAAAACAAATAAAGCAAGTGGTGCAAGGTCAGCAAGAACCTGGGCTTTGGCCCTCTCCGACGTGAAAACATTTGTGAATTGTGTCTGTCACAATCCCCAAGAATAAAAGTGCGGACTTAGCTCCTTCATACCGTAGGGTTCCCAGAGCAACAAAAGACAGAGGGATACTCTCTGCTGGGTATTTCCATTGATGTGTGCACTTGTGGCGGGGCTGGAAAAAATATAAGCCAACTTAAGGGAGCGAAATCGGGCATAAGGTGTGCTGCACTGGTTTTCCCCCGGCATCCTACACAACCTAATTTTTTGCACACTCGAGAAACACTTCATATGTACAAAGATAGGCCAAGCATCAGGGTACTTCCTCATTGATGTTTGAGCTTCATAGATCTAAGGCAGATCAACGACAAGCCGTCCCGAACTGGGCGATGATATGCACCGATTTAACTAGTGCGTCGATCTGGGCACTGTCCGGCTCGTCAAATGGCTTTGATGAATTGAGGTACCGCGGCATCTCGGCCTCGATTAATGTCTGCGACATGCATGAGTGTTCAACCATCATGAATAGAGGAAGAAATTATAAACCATGATCACAAAATATTAGTCATCTTCGGCGATTCCCGCGTGCTTCTAATTGTAGAGATGTATAGTACTTCGAGGTCGTGGTTCACTGAAGGTAGCCGGGATCCGCCGAACCTCCCGCGGTTTCAACTTTACCCAAATAATATACAGAAGCACGGCACATGGCAAGGCCCTTCTTCATCCTGTTGCATCCCATTGTTAGCTCCAGTTCTATGTTTCAGTAGTTTCTTGAGGATCGGTGCTGGGCACCGCAGGTTTCTGAGACGATTCCGTGGCCTGGGTTGCGACATCGTCGCGAGTTACTAGTACTAGGATGGTGAAACCTTCGGCGTTTGGGACACTCAAGCCTTGCTCCGATTCAAAACACGTTGGGAGCACATCACATTCACGGAAAGGAAAGTGGATTTGTTATCATGGAACAAGCGTGCTGTTTATGAATCGATGAGACAAGCTGCACGACAAGAAGCAACTGAGATTAAACTGGGAGATATATCGGCCCGACTCCCGAGTGAAGCCGCGGAGTGATCCGACCCGCGGCAAGTCTCGGCAATGTCAGCATCCCAAAGTTGCCTCACCTTGAACCTGAATTGGGAAGAATTAACCACAATATAGACCTTCAAGGTACCTAACCGTTGAAGATGGGAAACTAGATGGCACGAAGCACGCAGATGCCAAGTAAGTAGTACGTTCTTGAACCACATCGGACCGCGATTTGAATTTGAGCACCCCAACTCCGAGTCCAGTGCGAGGGACTCGCTTTGTACAGTTCACTGATAAATACTGTCATAAATGTTCATATGGCATCCCCGACTGCCCCATATTCATCCTGTGTGTAGTGTTGTGGCTTCTAGTTCAAGGTCTTAATAATTTATTAATTACGACTGGGAAACTGGACTCGAAGCAGTTTAAATATGGCCATGCGACGCGCGAGTTTCAGTCTCCCACTTGCAGGTCCGACCAACAAACTGGAACAAAGTGTCGCGGGGTGCCTACATCTAAATCTACATCTGAATCTCCGAGTCTCGGCTCTGAGGCGGCCTTCCTCGAGCTGCATTCTAATAACAATGCTCGCCGTGCGAATGCTGGCCTTCTGTTTCATAGGCATGGGCATACACCATGTGACTTTGTCTCCACAACACATTTTCTGCGTGGTTATAAAGCTCACTGACCTTGAAGACAAAGTGCCGCAACCGACGTTGCGCATTGGAGTCCCGGGCCCTGAATCCTTCAGGAAGGACGTCCTTCGGTAACGGTTTTATCCTTCATTTTGAATTGCCACGAGTCGCGGTTCGTAGCTAAGTAATATGCATGAGCCGTGCCGACAGATCTCAGAATGGTTAAGAAGATATTGAGAGGATAAAGCTTCTTATCGAGTCCTGGCCGCATACTTCAGCTTAGATTACCTCGAACCATCCCATGCCGACTTGAATTCCTGAGATCTCGTATGTCGCTATGTTTTCCTCGCCTGCCAGTTCCCACTTCACCTACCGATTCGCAGCCCCTATCCCAAAGAGGCCTGGCGTAACCCATCACATTTCCGGGTAACGCCGAGCGCGCTTCTTTTTCTCTCTTCCGCACGCTCTCGCTAGGTTCGGAGCAAGCCTGTCTCCGGACCGGCTAGCCGGTCAATCTCGGAGAGAGGCTTGGGACAAACTCATCAAAACAGTGAGGATCTTGCAACTTATTTTCTGACCTGGTGAATGAACAGAAACAAATGTAAAGCCTCAATATGTGAGCAAATAAGTATTGAATTATCTTGGAAGAGTTTGTGTAATACTTTGAGGTGTTCACATTATAATTTATGCCTGTTTTCACTGCCATCAATGCCTCTGCAGAACGTCAAATTCGGTGCCCTAGGGGTGCAATCTTGAACAGATTAGGGTGCCATATCTCGGATAGGTCACTTGGACTAGCTTCTGCCAGTTCGAAATTTTTACTCGGTGCCTTGACGCCTTTGGAACTGGCATTTACATCCGCCGCTTGATATGTCACACCGTGACAGATGATTCTGGCGCATTCAAATGTCACGCCGTGACTGAGGACCTCGAGCAAACCTGGCCATCATATTCACC
Source organism: Mycena vulgaris (assembly GCA_029204335.1). Classification (NCBI taxonomy): domain Eukaryota; kingdom Fungi; phylum Basidiomycota; class Agaricomycetes; order Agaricales; family Mycenaceae; genus Mycena; species Mycena vulgaris. Next base: position 27,631 of record JARGYA010000017.1, read on the forward strand.
ATTTCTTGACCCTGCATCGCGAGGTGACCAGAGAATATTACATCTTCACCACAGGTTGTTTTGATTATCAATTTCGGAGGATTCTATGTCTTAGAATTTCCTTTCCAGCCTCGGGGACTCATCAGAACTGACGGACAAGGTCGATGTAAAATTTTGAAGAACGACGACTTCGACATAAAAGCTAGCACTCATTGTGAACGATATCTCTCATCTGAGTCAGCAGAGGTCTAAGTCTGCTTCCAATGAACAACTTTGACCAGCTACCGGAGGTGTTCTGGGGTGGGTCTCGAGCTGTAAAGGGGGACGAAGGTCCTGCCCGATTCCGGGGTCAGGAGAAAATGACGCGGCTTGACGCGGACTGACGCGCACTGCCGCGGCACTGACGCGGCAATGCCTAAGCCTAACTAAGACCAACTAAGACCAACTAAGACCAACTAAGACCAACTAACCGACTTCGGGACACATGAGGCTCCACTTATAGAGTAGATTTAAACATCCAACGACTACCTAATGTGTTTTAAACCTTGAATGCAAGGTTTGGCGTGTAAAAAATCAACAAACATAGCAGAACCTAGGGATTCCTCTCCCACAATGGTAGATGCAACATAGAAATGAGTGTTAGGATGCTCTGTGGACCCTTTAGAATGATATATTCAACACTTCAAACTCGTGTCCATGCGCGGCAGTACCGCGTCAATGCCGCGTCAATGCGCGTCAGTGCCGCGGCACTGCCGCGGCAACACAGCCACCGGGTAAAGTGACGCGGCATAGCCGCGCACGCTTTCCCTCCTTCCACACAGCTCCTCCAGCCCGTACTCGACTTCATCAAGGGTCTCCTCCTCTCAGTACATTGTTCAGAGCCAAAAATGTCTGAATTGAACGACACAAAATCCTCGATGGGTCCTCAGCTCACAAACTCAGTCCATCATGTCTCTCGGGATGTCCTACAGTTACATGAGCACTGTTTGACTAGGATTCAATCAGAAAGGAGATGTCATAAGGTGTATGATTGGAGACAGAGTTTAGGGGCACCAAATGTAAAGTATGCTGAAACTCACAATAGCCGCTTCAATTCTTCTGTTCGGTACAACCAATGAGTTTTTTTTTTCAATCAACTGGGGCCCATCATTGTAGTAGGTTGAACAGGAGGCCACAGGTTGAATTTTGACTCACGATTCAGTGATCTTTGGATCAGAACAATCATACACCCCTGCTTACCTCGTTCTTGAGGCACACGAAGTACTTCGGAAAAAACTAGATGATGCCAACCAAGTTGTATTCAAAGAAAGGATTGGAGATGCAACTTTTCTGTAGTGATTTTGGTGTATCCACGTCGTACTAAGTCTCCCCTCTTTTCAACACCTCCTGGCGCCCCTCTATTAGATCACAACATATCAGGTTGGAAAACTGGAGTCGAGTCGGGGTGGCTACACAGTCAAATACACATGACTCAATAAACATGTCACATTCGGGCTCACCGATTTTCAACTCGGCACCGGGGGATTCAAATTAAATCTGTGCTCGCAGATGCTGAACTTTAACTCGGCAAATTGACCTGCCCTTTAAGCCACACAATGGCGATCTTGAGCCACTGGAAACTGAAAATGGCTGGGAACACACCTCTCGCACATGTCGTGTCGTTGCCCACAGATATTGCAGACATGGAATCACAATTTTGAAAGTGGAACCAGGGTTGTGGGGGGAAAATTAGTAAAGTGATGATTTGCTCTCGGAGGAACACCCACCGCGCAGCGAAATTGTAATTCAACCTTACCTGAACTTGACTTGGGAGTGCTGTGTCAATGCGGCGGCAGGCCTGCACTTTCACCTGGCCACACTAGAAGTGAGTGGAGGCAACCCTTTTGATCATACACTGCCCTCTCACACACCGCGAGTCCTGAATGGCATATTTCCTGAGAATCTTGTGCCCTACTCACGCTGGGACTCATACATAAATCAGACTCCAACATTACTGAAATCCTAATCGGTGAAAAGTAACCCTATTTGATGGAGCCTGACAATGCTGGACCTAACCGCTCCCCACTATCCTTTGTATCATTGTCTTGGGCCGCAACTTCGCGCACCCGCCGATCAGGCCGAGCCTAAGTGTTGGTAGGCATAAGTCCCAACAACCAAATTTTCAAGGTGCGCTTTTCCATCCAATGATGTATTGACAATAGAAAAAAGTTCTAGAACTTGATTTCTGACTGGAGGGGTGTCCAGTGAAAAATTATGGCTGCGCGGCAATGCCACGTCAATGGGACAGCCACCGCCGCGTCAATGCACGCCACTGTCGTGGCAGGTTGTGGCCGGAAACCAAGCACTCAGTGCAATCTGACCTACCGCCCTACCTACCATTTATTACGACTTGTTGAGACCTGATAATTCATGTGAAGGTGGTAACTTGAGGTGCGAGTAAGATACTATCTAATTAAGGCTTCAAATCCGCGGTGGACCCAGAAAATACACATTTTCCACTGCGCCACAATCAATTGGCCACCCCAACGAACATCTGAGTGAGATATATGTAGATTATTTCCAGTCTCTGTGATTCAACGGCCGAGTTTTTGGTACGAGAACTTGAATCAGACAACTATGTGCGTGATAACACCCTACCAGATCATATCCCTCAATTGGGCCGCAACTCGATGTTCCAGGTGAGAAATACTCAACAAGAGTGGTAGTTTCACTCGGTTCAAGTCCAAATGACCAAATTTTCAGTGAGGGTTTTTTCGGTCCAAACAATGTATTCAGCTTACAAAACTGTTCCCTAGCTCGAATTTTCAGTAGGGGAGCACTCAATAACAAGTTACAGGCCGCGCGGCAATGCCGCGTCACTGGCACAGCCACCGCCGCGTCAGTGCCGCGTCAGTCCGCGCCGGTCCGCGTCAGTCCGCGTCATTTTTACTGTACCCCCGACTCCGTTATCTTGGCCCAAGCCTCTAGGCTCGTCCCCATCCGGTAATCTGCAAGCAACACCAAACCCATCACGCCAAGGCGCTCGGGAGGGTGGTGCAGATTACCGGCTGGGCCCACCTGGCACTGATTTGGGTGATGGATTTTCTCCCGCCATTTAAGAGGCTTGTACTTAGAAAAATGTGGCCTAAAAAGTCTTCCGACGCTTTGGAAAAGTGTAAAAAGTCCCTGCATCAATGTGGGATAACTTTCGATTCTGAGTAGAATGACGCATCAAGTCTGAAAAACTTACATCAACGCGAGCTCATCGTCTGCGCACGGACCACTTGACGACGGCACACCCTACCCAAAAAACAAGTTTAGCTCATTCGATAGAGAATCGAAAGTTATCCATCTTTCATATAGCAACTTTGAGCACTTTTTTAAACATTTTCTCCCTTTTTTCCCAAGTCCGCACCTCTCAAATGGCGGGGGGAAATTCATCACTCAAATTCCTGCCAGGTGGGCCCAGTCGGTTACGCAGCTCACCCGCCCCATCACACCATCAATGTTTGCGCCTTTTCTTGGTATGTTTGGTTTCTATCCTAATCTAGTCGTCCCCGTCGCTCTGTCTGTTTGTGAGCTGCGGACCGACTGGTTCACGAGTCTACCAAGCCTCTTCCGTTGTTTGACTCCAAACCATGACCGCAACAGCAAACAATGGACGGCAGGCTTGATCCGAACCTACGCTCTCGCCTACACTCTCCTCTTCACCTCCGCTTCACAACCCACGATGCCCCTCTCAACTTGGTCCCTCCTGCTCGCAACACACCAGCTCAAATGTCACATGCTGCTACAGTAGTAGTACCACATCTACCACGACCCAGGGCCGCGCCGCCGCGGGGTGGACCGCAGCGGCGCTCGATCATATGTCTTGCGTTCCTCTCACTGTTGACATTCCGCCACAGAAGCACCTCCCAATAAGGGGATTTGATGGCGGATGCCAAACAAGCAATGCACCTGTCACCCGCGGTCAGCCACCGCCCATCCTTTCCTCTTCCCCCCACGCTCGCTGCTCGCCACGCCTGCTATCTGTTCTTGTCAACCGGCCCTTTCCCCCCAAACCTCCTAGGACCAAGCCTGCTGTTGGTGACACTTACACCCCGCCTTCGAGGAGTTAGGGCAAGCGCAGCGCGCCCTAACTCCGGCTATCAGCCGTGCCATCCCGCTTCCACTGGTTAGAGTTAGGATAGGTATCTATAGAAAGCGCTAACGAGGCTTTAGAGTGCCGACCTGAGATGGCCCGGTTCGGGGGACCCCCGAGCGCAGCGAGGGAGGGGAGGGACATCGAATGGTCGGTCGCCTTCGCGTACACGAAGAAACTCGGGTCCCACATGTTTTATGTAGCAATAAATTATTTCCCCATTTTGCCCTCTGCATCGTATCCAGAACATGACTGCTTGACCTACACACTTACTCTACAAGATTTCGCTGCGGTGCGACTGGTGTGCCGAAGTGCCGAATATGAAATGATGTCGCACTGCCCCCATCAAATTCCCTTTCCGGGTCGTGCTTCTGTGGCGGAATGTCAACAACTCGTTCCTCTTCCCCCGAACACACACCCGCTCTACCATGTGTTATGCCAGGTATCCTTCTTCTACCTCGATCAGAGACGACATGATGCTCCCTCCTCAAAAAAGTCCGCGACTTCTACACCCACATGCGCGCTGTCAGCGGACCCGAATTTTGTTTCGCCGAGTGTCGCATGTGAGCTTCTGGTTCTTGCTCTTTACTGCCCCTCCCGCTTCTTGTCTGCCTTCGGCGCCCCTGCCCGTGTTCTTTCCTTTCTGACCCCCCTTGTTGTGCGGTTTCCGCCGTCTCCTTCCACGTCCTCCTTGCGTGTCCTCTTATCGTCCATCCATCCATCCATTCCGGCCTGTACATCCTCCTTCCACTTTCCGTCCCTTCTTGACGCACGCCCTCCCCAAACCCCTCTATTTTCCCTTCTCCTTCTATCGCCCCTCGCCCACCCGTCGGTATAAACGAGAAACGAAAACGAAAACTCGGCAAAGCACGGCGCCATCAATCGGCAGTCCAGCCATCAGGCCAAGCCGGTCACAAGCATCCCGCTTCCGGAGTCTCGGTTCTGATGCGAACGCGCCCACGTGTTGTCGACCTTCCTTCCTGGCTTAGTCCTCCCATTATTTCGCTCATACTGTAGGCATTTCCAGTGTGTTTCTTGATATTATCTGCTGTAAATATATCCCCTTCCACCTTATGAACTACTTCAAAGCCACTCTGGATGTACAGACAAATCTTCGGGTAAGTATCGCGAGGACTGCGAGTCTACTGTCTTCGACACTGTCTCTGTGGCGGTTTCAGCACAGGCCCAACGGAGTAAGCGATGACCCTGAGGGAATAATGGTATAAAATGCTCCATTTTTCACGATTCCCTCCCCTTTCCCCCACCCAGTCTCTACTATATTATCCCGTCGTATATTTCCTTATATTTCCTCGAAATTGATTCCCGCATTCTTAATATTACACGTGAGTCTGGAGAGACAGTAAAAACTCGGTACTCACATTGCCTTGAACTTGAAACGAGTGGCTGTCCGCAACAGGCGGACAGCCACTGACCACTTATTCTGCCGAGGCGTTACCAAGGCCATCAGTGACCATCAGCCGGCTATCAGCGGCAATCGCTCGGCGCTCTATATATATATGTTTCCGTTTTCGTTTCTTGTATATACTCCCCACCCGTGCCTGTTTCACAGCCTCCTACTACGCACTTGCCCCCATGTCGATCTTCATCTTTCCCTCCCCGCCCCGTTCCCACCTGTCCGTTCCTCCGCGCAGCGCGCTGTGTCCTTTCCCCTCACCGGCATCTATGTTCCTCGCCCCACCGCTGTCCTCTCCCCCGTGTCTCTCGCGCGCTCGCACGTCGCCCTCGCGCACACCTCCCCACTTCTCTCTCCGTGCTCCACCCCTCGCCATCCGCTCCATATGCTCCCCCGTCGGCCCCAACCTTCCTCTCCATTCCTCCTCTTCCACTCCCGCGTGCGTGACACCCGCTGCCTGCCTCCCCCTCCCCGTGGTCCTCCTTACATTCTCCCCGTCGCACCCCCTCCCTCCTCGCCCCACGCCTCCTTCCCCGCAGCCCCATCCCATCCCATCCCTTCCATTCTATCCTCGATCTACTCGCCCCGCCGTTGTCCATTCACCTCGTCCTCGCGTTCCCTTGCCGCCACCGCTTCTACACGCTTGATACACTCCACACCCCCTTCTCTCCCGCACTTCTTCAACCACCCGCCCCCATACCTCGCCGGTCTCGCCTACATCCCACTCCGTCCCCTCCTGATTGGCAGTGGTCAAAATCACACAGGCTGTCTCGCAGTGGCTGCAGGATGGGCTCCGACTCATTCACAGTTGAGACCCACAGAGAGACATAAGTACATTACCTCACGCGTCGCGATCAGGTCTGCCACTGACTTGCCCTTAGTCTTTTTCATCAAACCAAGTAAACATGTCTGTGCTGGTCTCCTCGCTGCTCTTACCCACTGGAAGTAGTGAAGGGTATTCAGAGGCATGTCGTGATTGTGTGTTCTGCTGAGTTGACCTCATAGTCTGTTACATCGATCAACTTCAAGATATTGCTGCGGTTGAGAGCACCATTCATGATAAAGATGTACTCGCAGTTCCAATCGTCATACTTCCCCATGTAAGAGGACAGCGCGATCCGAACTCTATGCCCTCGCTCAGGTGGGATCCTTGAGCAATCCTTGACTGGGAGTCGGTGGGAGCTGCTGGGAGTGACTAGTCCAGGGTGAAACACTCCAACACGCCCGTCCTCACTAGGTCAAGGTTTAGGTTTCCCCGCATGTCCCAATCGTGTCTGCCGCTCATTAGTCCCCTCAAGTCTTTCCCTCGACCCAGATTATTCCTCGTCTGCATCTTCCTTGTCGTCGCCCATCCCTCCTCACCAGTCGCTCGTCCCTCCACCCTCCGTACGCGGATGATCTTCACTGATGTGCGTAATTATTCTGTGGGCTCAAACCACTCATCCCCCCCGAACTAATTACCAAGCTGCAGCACCTTTTAACGGGAGAGACGACCTGCGGTGGGTCTTCCCCACCATCGGCGTCGGCGCTGCGGGCCCTCCGCCGCTTGGCACGCGAGGTGTTCTTGGGGAGCCTCACTTACATCGAAAAGATTGACATCGCTCGAAACAAGACTTCAAGCCGCCCAGCCAAAGTTTAACTGGCGGCGATCGTTCGTCCTCCCCCAGGATTGGAGCACGTTTTGTCGAAGCGTAAATGCAAACATGTGCATCGCCGACGACGAGGTGTACTTTGAGATCGGGGGTCGTAATTTCTTTCTCGATCCGTGATGGTTGAATGGACTCCCACTCATGCCGCAGGAGTTAATCGACGGTGCCTCGATCTAGAAAGGCCACTTGACGAGCAGGACGACGCCGGGTTCGAGGCATTCGTTACATCGGTGTACCATTTTCCGGCTTGGGATTATTATTCTTTGATCCGCCGCAGGTCTGTAAAAATCAACCGTCGCTGAGAAAGTACCCCTATGTTTGGCCTATATTCGTGCACATCAAGCGTTCCGTGAACGGAAGCAGGCGTGTCCGGGACGTTTCGGGACACCCATCCCCTGGCCAGCACACCTGTAAGCCCGATTTATATTCCCCCAGCCCTCTCGTAGTGATACGAGTTGCAGCCCCGCCACGACTTCCTGCTCCAATGGAAATACCTGCAACACGCGTTCGCTGCCCTCGTAGCGGACTACGGTAATGAGGAGCTCGGGCCCGCAACTTTATCCCTGGAAATCAGACGGAATCTGACGGCCTGGCGGGAGCACAATTCACGAATCTCTTCATGTCGGAGCGGGCCAAAGCCCAGGTCCTTGCTGGCCCTCCGCCACGGGGTATTTCTGAGTCTGTTATCCAGGATAAAGGTTGATTCAAGTTTGATTTTGTATCCCTTGCATCGTGCGGATCGAGTCAGTTCGTAAAGTAAGCCTAGCGCTTGCCTAGCGCGCCGAGATTTGAATCGTGCAAGCTATTTAAGTGCCAGGGGGGATAAACCTAAGTTCGTGACAAGAGAGCTAGCTTCACATACACGATGAAATACTCTCCTGATGGGGAGAATAACTAGGCACGCAAGAGTTCACTCTCTGAGTCTCAGGGCGCGTGTCACGGTTGCTGTTTGCTAATGTTGTGCTCGCACGTGGTGAGTACTCGCTCGCGTGCTGGCTGCTCTCACTTGACACATCCAGCCATGGCAACTTCTCGCGACGCACCCGCTCGACTTTTACCCGCAGCTGCACTACCACAGGGATGGGGGTGGTGAACTCGGAGCACCCGGCGCCTGCAGGCACGCGTGTCGCATGGGTCCAAACCGCCATGGACCTCGCTCGACCGTCGATGTTACTCACTGCGGATCGACCACCTCAAGAACCAGAGCATCTTAAACTCCTGCACGATCCCCGCCGCCATGGTGATGGCCATCATCGAGCTGTACATGCTTCATGAACACGCGGCGTTTGGGATGTGAAGATTAGGAATGCGGTGGCGGCATACATAGGTGAGTTGAGGAGTCTGTCTGCTGTGGTTTCGCTGCGGGTGTCGAGCCGTCTACCCGTCGCTGCCCATCGTCATTCTCCCTCTCGCTCATCGCTCACCGCCGATACTGAGACCATCCCCGCAGCTCCAAAAACCCCGCGAGGTGTCGTTCATCTTCCGCGAGTACGCGCGCGCCCGGCGGACCCAAATCTTATGGCGCTGAGTATTGTGTGTGGAAGGTTTGTGTCTTTTTCCCTCCTTTTACTCCGCCCCGCTACGCCATCTCCCTCGAGTGATCTTTACCCCTTCCTATATCGATCCCCCACCCACTTGTTCTTCTGCGCATCCCGCTGCGGCCTGCCGTCGCGTCATTCGTCCGACCTCCTCATCGCCCTGCGCGGCGCCGTGGCCCCATACCTACCCTCCGCTTCCTCGTCCCCGTCCCTTCCCCATGCTCCCCATGCTCCCACACCACCCTCTCTTTGTCTCGCGTGCTCGACCCGCTGCCACCTCACCGCCCTCGTTTTTCTCCCCTCCCCTTCTCCCTTTCCATCGTCCCCATCCGCTCCATCCTGCCTTCCCTGCCCTCCTTCTACTACTCCCTCTCTCCCCACGCCGGCGTGCGTTCGCCCCCCGCTCTCCATCTACTCCGTTTTTGTGCTCCCCTTCCCTTCCGCCCTCTGCTTCCCAATGCTCGATCCCCGCCGTTCCTCACCGCCGCTTCTCCGTGCCGACCCCGCTCCGTCCCGCCTGCCCCGTCATCCATTGCTCCCCTTCACCTTCTTCTATCACGTCCTAGTCACCGCTGCCCACTCCCTCCCTTCCTCTACGCGCTTGACCTGCAGTGCTTCTCTCCTTCTCTTCCCCTCACACCCGCCCCGTCCTTCCCTATAGCGATCCCTCATCTTTCCTTGCCCCTTCCCCCTCCTTCTCCCGCTTCCTATTCGTGCATGCCCCTTGCGCACCCTACTCGCTTACCTCTACCCGCGCTCCCCTCCCTCTCCGGCATCCCTACATCCCTTCTATCTGCATCCCATCCCGAGCCGCCGCGCCGCTTTCCACTGCTTCGTCCTCATCGCCCTCATCCCTTACTGCCCCTGCCGCTCCTCTTTACCTCTCTACGTCCCGTTCCGTCCTGCTGCGTCCCCGGCATCCCCTGCACGCCTTCTACATCCAGCCCCACCCGCCCCTCCTCTCTCTTCTTGCCTCTTTACCTCGCCGCTCCCTTCCCCGCGCGCGCTCCTGCGCCCTTGCCCGTGCACGCTCCCGCTCTTTCCCTTCCCGCGCCCCCCTCGCCTCCCCCGCCGTCCTTTTCTCTCCTTACATCACCCGCGCTCTCCTTCCCCGCTCATCTCCCCGTACTCTCTCGCTGACCCTCTCTTCTCCCCGCAGATCGAGTAATGGGGCGCTGCGAACACTACTATTCCTCCTTCGTCCTCATCACGCCCTCCGGCTCCGGCTCCGCCGTCTCGCAAGCCATCGACCCCGCCGACGCGGGCGGCCATACCTTCCTCCTGTCCAAGAAAGTCGACGCTGAGCGCGCCAAGCAGCTCCGCCTGCATCGGAGGGCGGTAGGAGGGAGGGGAAATGGAGGAGCAGGCGGCGAGCGGATGTCAGATCCAAGTGGATGTCGCTGCAGCCGCGGAGGTCCTTGTGGATGTCCAAATCCGGGTAGGCGGCGGGCGAGTACGACGGCGGGGTGGCGGTAGCCCGCGAGATGAGGCGGGCGCCATATCAGATATACATGGTTTTTCTGGTGTGTGTTAGCTACGCTACTGTTATTCACCCAATTTCTTTTTGTGTTTGCATTTCTTTCTGCGATAATTTCGGTGCACCCTCTATGTGACCGTTACGGGTCACGGATTTCCTCTTGCAATCAGCCGTCACTATGCACTGGTGCGCACGGCTATAAACGTGCTCTCGAGCAAACCCTTCGCTAAGCTGGAATCTGGAAACTTCTTCCGTACTTTCGGGATCGCATGATGGCAGCGCAGCGGACCATGAAGTTGAAAATCGAATCGCGTCTCCTGCTCTGCAACTCTCTGGGTGTCGCCGGGTGTCCATGACCGGCATGGGCTTAAGACGGCGCACGCGGCGATGCGTGTTTTCAATCTGAGCCTCGGAAGATCTCCACGTTCCGTCCAACACAGGAAAGATATATCGCAAAAATGTGTTCTCTTCTACACACCACGACCACCGACAAGGACCGCCCAAATTAAGATTCAATGTTCAGCGGCCCCAGCTGGATGTCTACTCCGATCCCAATTCCGCAGCCCACATGGCCGCCCTCGACGGTCAATATATGTACAACCCACGGCATGGTCGATACTACGGGCTGGTCTGAGGAAGCTCCGGAGGTCCAAGGTTACTTCCTGCTCGCCACACTGAATAAGCGAGGGATCTAGGAACACGCCATGGCCACAGCCCCTCGCCTCAAGCTGGACACGCTCACCGGGCCGCAGGTGCAGGACGCGCGCAAGTGGGCGCTGCTCGTCGACGAGGCATGTACACACGTACTACTCACTCCGGGCCGTGAATCCAGCACGCGCTGACCGTGGTGGTGCTTTGATTTTAGTGTGTGAAGACGTTCCCGGCGCTCAACGACTTCGCGAGAGCGCTGGCCGGTGGAGCTCTACTACACGCGCTGGCGCAGGATGAATTACCGGAAGAGGGAGAAGACCGAGCACGGTGCGGACGCGGGGGCTTCCGCAGTACCGGAGTGACTCGACTGCGGCGCCCCCGGAGGGTTCGCGCGCCTCGGGGGCGCAAGAACTGAATTCGAAGAAGCGGAAGGAGCACCCAGATCCGGGGCGCGGCGAGAAGGAGAACGTGAGCGTTGACGCAAGGGTAGGTCGTGATTTGAGTATATCGAGGGTGAAGTTGATCCCCCTGATAGACCACCACCCCCACGCAGACACCCGCTGCCTCGCAGAGCCGGATTGCTCCGAGTGTGGCCCGTGTAGAGACACGACGGCGACGGAACCTCTTCGACGACGCGTCGCGAAGACGGTGGTTGCACCACGTCGCAAGCGTGTCCGCTGCCAACTTGGGCACTCAAGAATTCTTCGAGCTAGATCGCTGAGAACGCAGCATCGTCGCTGCCCTTGGCAGTCAGACGCGCCAAAACCTCGTCAACGGCGCGTCGCGAAGACGTAGGTTTCTGTTTCCACGCGTCCGGTCGCGTCTGCTGACCTTGATCTCTCGGTCATTTGCTCCGAGCCCGTTTACCAACATATCCGAGTCTGCACCGAAATTCCAGGACAAATGCAGTAACATGTCCTCCGGCACGTCTACACCCCAGCTTCAACCCCAGGACAGACTCAGTAACGCATCCTCCAGCTCCAGCCAAATAACCTTCGACACGTCTGCACCGAGGCAGCTGCAGTTTCAATCCCGGGACGGACGCAATCATTCAATGACACGCCGCGAAGACGTACGTTACCCTATGCGTGTCTGGCTGTGGTACTAACTTGTCCCCTTAGTTTTTCCATGGAGCCAATTAACCTCTAATACATCTGCGGCGGCTTCGTCGCCAGTTTTTCCACCAGACGCGAAAAAATCTCTTCAACGCCGCGTCGCTGGAACGATGCAAGTCACTCTACGCATCGTGGTCGCGTCTCCTGCTGACTTGATCTCTTACTCTTTTTTATCGAGCCAAGTAACCTCCGACACGTCCGCCCCGGCTTCGTCACCGCCCTTCCGCACCAGTGCCTCTTCACTATGTGGTTCGCAGCCCATCACGCCGCCGGTAATTTCCGCCGCATGCCTATTCTGTGATTTTCAACCACCGAGTCCTTCCGACCAGACCACCGAACTAGCTCTTCTTCAACGCGGGAGACGACCTGCGCCAAGTCTTCACCGCCATTGGCGACATTGCCGATCACTTGCGCGCCTTCCTCCGATTGGCTACCAAAAGGCGCGAGGGCTTCCTCTGCAGCCTCACTCCCGAATACCTCACTTACGTCAAAAAGATCAAGATCGCTGATATGCTCGAAACCCACGTTAACAAGACTTCTAGCCGTCCAGCCAACATCAATTGACGGTGATAGCCCGTCCTCCAGAAGGGCTGGAGGACCTTTTTTAAAACATACATGCAAACACGCTCATATCAAGAAGCACATGCGGATCGCCGACGACGAGGAACACTTTGAGATCGTGCTAGGTGATTTCTTTCTCTGTCCGTCATATTCGAACTGAACACCGATTAGGAATCAATCGGGACCGAGATCCCACGGTAACTCGATCTAGCGAAGCCATTGGACGAGCCGGATGACGCACAGATCGACACACTCACTATTTAAATCGGTGCGTACATTTCCCAGCTCGGGATGGCATGTCGTTGATCTGGCTCAGGTCTGCGAAGACCTTTGGCGCCAAATTCCCCTGACTATTGCCGAAAGTACTCATGGGAGTGATTTGAGTGTTTGATCACAGGCTTGGTTCGCTACTGTCCGTAAAGGTGGTGTCGGCAACGGTCTGAATTGAGTTCAGGAGAACCTACCGCTTAAAATTTGAGAACAGTCTTCTCGACAATTGGGACTTACAGGAAAGCGTCGACGAGCGCGCCGAGCTCTTCCTCGAAGCTTTGGGCGGACGCCTGCGGAACCTTGGAGGTGGTGACGGTACGAATTCTTTCCTTGCGAAAACACACTAAGCTGAAGAGCTCGGACTTCGGTGAGATGAGCTGGGGTATCGGCGTGCTGGTCTTCCGGTGATAAACGGCAGTTGGGACATATCCACGCTCTGCCACGGCTTGGGCCGCAAATGCGCGCGGTGATTTGTAAAAATTCAGGGTTGAAAAGTGTAAACGACATGAGACTCAGAGAAGAGCTTTACAAACAAAAAACGAACCTGGGATAACAGTTTATGAATGTTATGAATGAAGGCGGTGTTCAGCTGGGGAGTATTATAGAGGAAGGCATGAGTGAGATCCATTAGCGGGCAGTTTTCGATATTGTAGCAGCCATTTTTTGGCATGGAAGCGGTAGCAGATGGATAGGCCTTCCAAAGTCGAGAAATAGAGATTGCCGAGCATGTAAGATTAATACGACCTCCACCCATTGGCCGTCTGTCGAGGACAAAAACATCATGTCTAATCATTGGCGTGGCACAGTAGACTGGACTCCTCAGACGCCCATTGAATTGGAAGCTTTGCATCTTCCAGAGCTCTTGCGACAAGCACGGAGAAATAGGAGAGACCAAATAGTGCATTACCAGTTACCATTTTTTTCAGGCATAGCAGCGAGCAGAATCAAGCCAGAAACTAAATTTATCTATTCAAAGTCTCAGAGTCAGGCTCCGACTTTGACGTCTGAAATCTCCTTTTCAGAAGATTCGTTTGAATGGCCATGGAGGGTTTCATTCCCGGTGCAGGTGAGCTGGAGACCGGAGAAGAACTTGGCCGCCATGTCACACGAGTCGGAGTTGCCAGATCAAACGCGCTCACGTGCCGACTTCTGATTCGGAAGTGGCGGCGCGTCGTGAATAGAGGGGAGAAGTCCTTGAAGCCGAGACCGTTGATAAGGGAAAGGAGCTAAAATATACTACTGTGTACTGTTTGGGCTGCGAAGAGAGCAACTAATGCTGGTGAAGTGGTTGGGCGGCGGTGGGCTTTGAATTGCGCGCAGGCCCAAGCAAATGTATCACATCGACATCGACATCTGCGGTCATCACTCAATGAATCCATATGCTCATCTCTACCTACCAGACTCGCTAAGCTGACTGAATTCACCCGGTGCATCTTATAAACGAGAATGCCACAAATTCGAAAACCAATGCCGCGATGTGGCGGAAAACTGATTGGGTGTCCGCTTTGAAACACTGCGTGTAATTTTAGCAGAGATTACATTCCTCGATGGTAGTACAGTATTCAAATTGGCTTTATGCTCAAACAGTCAAAGCTCAGTGTGCCTGCACGAGGGCAGCTGCCAACGGATAGTCGGTGTATCCCTTCGGATCGACGCTCCCGGGCGCGTAGTACAGCGTACGGTTCCCGACCGTAAGCGCTATACCGTGAAGCAGTCGGTATGGCAGGTCCGGCTAAGGGTAGATTCGGCATGGGGCACAAGGTAAGCCAAAGACAATTCACGTGTACGACCACGCGAACGCGATCAGGTCGCCCTTGTCCTCGGCGGTGGCGAGGGTGGTCTCGTGCGTGTAGCCCCCGGCGCTGACGAGGCTCCGCGTGCCCCAGATGGCGCGGATGAAGTCATTGAAGTAGCCGTCCCTGATCACCTCGACGGTCTCGCTGCCGTCGGCGCGGGGCTCAGCGACGTGCAGGTACGCGAGCTCGGGGTAGCGTTCGCAGAGCTGGGTGACGAGGTGCGCGTAAGTTGGCTTGGGGTCATCAAAGTGCATGTCTACCAGGAGCATCAGGAAATGTAATTGTAAAGATGAAGAGTAAAAGCGCACCGAGATACGTGTCCCACGGGCTGAGTCGCATAGCCGTTTTCTTCTGCCCGACAGCCTTGACGACGCCGTCGGCGACTTCAAGCGGGAACCGGGTGCGGTTCTCGGGCGAGCCACCGTATGCGTCTGTGCGGATGTTGCTGCGGTCGTGCAGGAATTGGTCGAGGAGGTAGCCGTTTGCCGCGTGGATCTCGACGCTATCGAAGCCAGCTTTGTGCACGGCGTTCGAGGCCGCCATCGATTAGAGCTGCACGTACTCTTGGATTTCCTCGACGGTGAGTGGGCAAGGCGCCGGTCCACCTTGCCCCGCAACAGGAACACCCGACACCGAGACGTATGGCAGGCCCTCCGCCGCGAGTGTCTCTGCTTCAGCGGCTCGGCGAGAGCCCACAGTTGCAGGTAGATGTAGGATCCTTTGGCGTGCACTCGGTCGGTAATCTTGTGCAGATCGCTGAGGATTAAACCGAAATAAACCGAGAACCGAACGCACTATTTTCCAGGCGGCAATCTGGGCGTCGGACCAGATTCCCGGGGCGTGTTCGTACCCCTGCACGCGCGACAATCAGCGTTGCTTCCGGGGGTGCTGGCGCGCTGCTCGTAGTACTCCACAACGTGAGGGAGCGGCGCATGGTTGGCGTCGGCACGGTACCGGGTAGTAGGGGCGAACACGACACGGTGGCTGAGCTCGATGTCTTCGACCTGCGTCGGCTGAACAGCTTTGGGCTCGACATTGGAAAGTTGTTGAAGCCGAGGAACTTTTAAACGGGATGGCTTGGAAGGCAGCTTTTGAGGCCACTTTTGACATCCATCATATAGTGCTTGCAAGAGGGCCGGGCTCCCCAGGCGTCATTGGTAAAATCTGACTGATTCGCTGGATGGCAACTTGGTAATGTGTTTCTCGATTAGACCGTGCTCTGTACTAGACAGGACCATGACCGAGAGAAGTTCAGGAGGTTCGGCTATCCGCGAAACCGGCAAGACGACCGGCGGCATGAACGGCGGCATATAACGGAGTTTGAAAAGTTCTTACCCATCAATGACGTTTTGGCTATAAGGTTGATCTAGTTAACAGCACTGCATCATTTTCGTCCTTGCTTCTCGCCAGCGACAAAGAATCTCGCCAGTGCTCCTGTCATGTCTACAAACCCTCGCTTAGTAAACATCCACAATAATTGCTGCACAATATGTGGATGCTACTTCAAGGTCCAGCAACGCTCCGACGGCATCTTCTATCTAAAGGTACTTGTGCATTAGGCCATTGCATGCGCATGGCAGAACGAGTCCGGGGCGGGGTCTTCATGATATATTTTTCCCACATCCACATCTTGCCAGATCTCATTTATTATCATGTGAATAGGCCCGATTACTCATGAGCATATATCATAGCTACCGCCAACTTTTGCCCGCATTTATGCAATGCCATCGGATTGTAACCTTTTTAACTGTCGAATCCTGTATGCACGACCTGCAGCTACTCAGGCTACCCTTGATGCAAGTTCTTCTGGTATTCACAGGCATCAAGCATCAACTTCGCTGGTATCCATCCTTTCAATCCAGACCTCATTGCAATTATTCTAGTGGAAAATTACCGCCGCTTGGAAAAATCAATTGGGCGCAGACTCCTCATTACTCTTGAGGGAATTGAATTCAAATTTGAACTGAAACCCCAAGTCCGAATAAATTCACTGGTTGCAATTGCCCCTCAGACAGCATATGTTAAAACTGTGGTCGGACATAAATGTTTCGCAAAAGGTGGAGGCCGTGAAGGCCAAGCACCAAACCTAACCTCAGGGAAATCATATTCCAAAGGCAAGGAGAGAGCTAACCAGGCCGAGACAAACCAATCTACGAATTTGGATTAGTGGGTCTTTCATATTCATGTCATATCACTGAAGAAATCCCTCCCAGTCTTATCACAGCAAATTCGTTTAAACCTACCGATTGGAACCTCGTGTCATATCTCTAATTCAAGGGACTTATTCACCGATTTCACCCCACTCACAAACCACACTGGTCTTGGTGAGCATAAAGTTCAGGCTCTCGGGAAAGACACAGTTAAATTGGGCTTCGGAGTCGATGGGGGATATGTTACAAATTTTCTTCAGAATGTAATGTACACCCCGACGCTGCCAATAGCCTTCTATGCATAAGAAAACTCGAGGATGCTGGCAGTGAAGCTATCTTCCGCCATGATCAGTGTATATTGATAAAGGCTGAGGGGACTAGCCACAGCCAAGAAGACAGGTACACTTTACTTACTGGGTGTTAAACTTCGTACTGAGGACCATTCTAACATTTGTTCCGAGTCTACTGAAACATGAAACTCGTCTCATCGGAAGTACGGACATCTGTCGATCTCGTCATTGGAAAAACTTGTGAAAGGTAAACTTATTAACGGACTCTGTATCTCCAGATAGCCCTCCATTCACCCAATGCGAAGCTCGCATTCAAGCTAAACAGCACCGTCAGTCTCATCCCAGGGAATCCGACGACAAGACCATGGAATCTGGTGAACTCACCCATCGCGGTGTTTGGGGATTCAGACCTACATGCGTCGTGGCTATTCAAAGCCATGTAGCGATTTCCAACACCAAGTACTACATCCCATTCCTCGACAATTTCTCATCCCGATGCACAGTTTTCTTCATGAAACTCAAATCAGAAGCAACACAATGTGTTAAAGACTACGTCCCGTACCTCAAGTGTCACCTCAAAGCTGCTCCGAAATATTTTCGCTTTGACAACGGGGGAGAATACATCAACAAGGAACTCGTCAGATGGTGTAAAAATAAGGGAATTGACTTACAAATGACTGCACCCTATTCACCCTCCCAGAACGGCATTGCTGAACCTTTCAATCATACCCTTATGGAACTTACCGCGCGATGCTCATTGCTCGCAATTTACCATCTTTCCTACGGGCCGAAGCAGTCAGTCATGCTGCCTATATTTGAAATTGTTCACCTACCAGAGCTTTGATCTTTGTTGGATATGCAGAAGGACCTAAAGCAGTTAATAACTGGGATAAATCAAGCAGGCAAATCAAAGTCTCGCGCCATTTCGACTTCTCGGAAACTCAGCCAAAGGATATTGAATTAGACGCACCTATCAGACTGCCGATTGTGGGGAGAGCCAGTGAATACCAACCAGCAGCCTGCTAGCACTCAATCAGCTGCCGCTCCGACCCCAATTAAACCAACCCACGCACCTGCCAATAGCACTCCATCGCAAACACCTTCACCTGTACCCAGGGAGCCATTAGCCAACCTCCCATCACCATTTAAACAGGCTCAGTACGCACCTCCAGAATTAAATCCCATTCCCCTCTGCAGATCCACCCGAGATCATGTCGATGATCATGATTACCGCCGATTAAGTAACCCGCAGTCGCGCCGTCCTGTCGCTCACAGTCCCTGTCATACCAAAGCACCTACAGACGATTCGCGATCCCAAGAGGATGCATCCGAAATATGTCTTATTAGGTTCAGTAGAAGCTGGCGTGGACAAAGAACAAAAGATGAACCAACTCCTTATTTACTCACGTGACCGCGGCGCGCTCTCGTATCAATCCAGGCCGGGATTACTTCAGTTCGAAAAATATTAATGGAACCTGGTTTAAAATTATCCTTGCATAGTTGGAGGCAGAGGCCACTATGGATAACACTTCTTTGAGAGAAAGGACCCCGCCGGGGTGAAAAGCGGTTGAAATTGCCTCAAACGTTGCAGTGCGAGGCATTTACACGAAGAAACTGTGTTTTTAAATTTTATGGAGTATAAACTATTGCTAGGAAGCCCGTAGTAGGTTGGGGGATGGAGCCATGCAAGGCCGTACATGTGGTGAAGAAACCGGACAATCCCGGGACAGGGCGGCCATATCCGGGATAATAAATTGATCTCATCGTAACACCAGTCAAGGTATATGACGAAACGGTCATATACGTTGACAAGTTGGACCTAAAAGAGACGGAAAAGATACTACATAAGGAGACAAAACTCCCACATGTCTTTGACGTCACTGATCAAAAAACGATGACCCTGGCGGAGAATGGAGAGTAAAAACGAGTCTAAAATGAAACATTTTAGGACTCGTAATGGCGATTCTTGGTTTACGGCAACTCGCCATTGATGAAACACGGCATATAGTGCTATAACCCCTCGGCGCATGCTGCCGAGAAAGGTCGTTAGGGGCTGCGCGAAGTATATTGAAACTCCGCCAAGCGCCGCCGAATTTTTAAGCAACCGCCGTTCAACCGCCGGTTGCTCGATCTGCCGGTTTCTCCATTTCCCGAATGCACTCGAGAAGTCGATATTTTTGTCTAATAATCTATGTAGCCCGCTTTGCGGCAGGGCCCGCTATCTATCTCCTGCCTCCCCAGCTCTTAGCTTTCCATTCGCAACCTTGAACCCCTAGCCGTACTCATTTTAAACACATGATGTACATTTGCCGTCAACTACATCACATACATAGCCCAACCCCTTGCAGGGAACATCGCCCGGGGGGGAGATCCGGAGAGTAGAGCTCAGAAGGGTGTAAGACTGGAATGGGAGTGAGAAAGTTCTGCAAAGTGAAGATCACACGCTCACTCGTTCGATCATGTTAGTAGAATTGTTTGGGATATTGGCCCGTTGTAGCGTCGCCTTGCACTTGATGACACACTCGACTTTAAAGGTCTTTGCCAGAGTTTTGTAGATCTCCGGCGATTGCGCCATGACGTGGAGCTGGATCAGCAAGATGTAAGTAACCAATACCATTCAGAAGTTGGAACAGCGCACCCAGAAAGTATTTTCTTTTGTCTCTACTCGGGTGTTAAAAGCAGATCCGAACCAGCTTTCCAAGAGCACACCGCCCTGCCGGACAGTAAATAATTGTTAAGGAAAAGCGAGAGACCGCCCACCTCCAATTCCTCCTCCACACTTATGTCTCGCGCAAGACCTCAATTTGGTCGACAAATAATGCCTCAGCCGAGCATGTGGCATCCCGAGGGCAACAGAGTCCCTTCTCGTTGTCCTGACTTGGATAAGGGAAGGTAGAGAGGGGGATATAGATCACGTACAAGAACACCAACAAAGTCGATCTCGCCAAATAGCCAGCCTGTGTATCGCCTCAAGCCCTGTGCCCGATGCATAGCATATGTGTCGCTGTCGTCTGCCATGTACTTGAACGAAAAAAGCGAGCCGCGCAAGAGTGACCTGTCTCGAGTTGGGATGAAATCTCGGAAATATTTCGCTCGGGCCAGGGAAGGAGGGGATGCGACTAGCAGCCAACGGAGAAATTCAGTCGACATAACGGAGCACCCTTCTTATACGCGCCGCCGTGGATCCTAACGACTTGAAATGAAGGCCTCAGGCTACATTTCGCGGCTGGCAGCGGAAGTACGCAGGGGTCGGCGGAACTGTTGATTCGAATTGGCGAGTCTGATCGCGGACGTCGCAAAAGAGTAATGAAACTAGCTCCTGCAATAATAGTTCGGATGTCCCCTCGCGCGCCTGTGACGGCACACCATACACCCTGAAGCAATGACGTCGCACCTGTATCCAATTCCTCGGGCGGGCATCATATCACTCCGCTAGGGTAGAAATAAACCCGCCTCTGCTAGGTCCGCCCTGATTCCCTCTGCTGGCGCAGCTACTTTAGCCGGGACGGCGCGGGAGAAAGGAACGTGCCATATTGAGAGATCGGGTTGGCATAATAAGGAATAGAGGTTGGGCCATGGTGTCGTGGATCGATAAAGGTAGCTGGGGCGGGAGGTACCGACGGCGGAGGGAGATCTGGGCAGAGTCAAAATGGTTCAGCTGAGATCGAGGGTGCGCACGGTATGAGAAGAACATCCAAGCATCGAATCGGGAGTCAAGACGAAAGCCGGAGCGCAGGAGGGAATCACGCAAAAAGGCAGCCCAGTCATACCCGAGAACTACGTCGAAAGTCGATTGGGGCCCCAGCGAGCAATGAAGTGGAAAAGAGAAGGCTCCAGAGGGTCCAACGGTCACGGTGAAGAGGTAACCAGTTGAACGAGGCTGGCCAAGCCGAGTGGCGAAGGAGGGTGACAGCAATGTGTGAGGTACGCTCGCAAAAGTGAAGGTCGTTGCGGCTATGCCGTCGACGGTGAGAGACATGAGGGAGAAGAGAGGGGAGAAAGTAGGAATGGACACAGGGAATATAAGGGGACGCGGATAGGGGAGGATGAAGGTAGAGGCGGACCAGGGGCAGTGGAATGGAGAGATTTGAAATGCAGCCGAGCGGCGCGAGGTCCAATTTGAAATCTGCCGAGCGGCCCGATGTCGTATTTGATTACATGCCGGAAAAGCCGGATGAGAATTACCAAATTAGGCGATGCCGAATGGCAACTTGGTAATGTGTTCCTCGATTAGACCGTGCTCTGTAGACAGGACCATGACCGAGTGAAGTCGATATTTTTGTCTAACTTGAAAGTTGCGGTAGGCCCCGGAAAGCCCCGGGTCCTGGCAAGTCCACAGGGTCCAGACGAGGGCTTTGTACTACTTATATGAAGGAGGAAGGTTGATATTTTCGTTCAAAAAGCGCAAGTGGCTTCCATATTTCAGCTCTGAGCAGGAGGCGCGTTGAGAAAAAGGACGCTTGGACAACGTTGGCTGCGACCGGAAGAATCCGGAAGAGTCTAATGACCATCGGCATTCAGATAATAGCCCTATCGGGACTTGGCTTACCAGGCTTGGTGCTATGGCCTATACCCGCTCCCGTCCCAGTCTCGCCTTCGCCATTCGACTCGATCAGTTCGTCCCCTCTTTCCTTGTTAGGATTCTTTTTAAATAACCGGCGGTTCAATATTGGTTGAATATGACCAGACAGACTAGTGGATTCAACCTTTGCGGTGAAGGTTGAACAGATACATGCCTCCAATACAGACTATAAGGTGCCGACGGTTAAATTGCGGAATGACGGTGGCGTTCTTCGGCGGCAAATCTGTAAGCGCTCGGGGTGTTCGAAGTCACACTTCAGATCTGGATCCAGGATCTTGCGGGAACATTTTTGC
Source organism: Mycena vulgaris (assembly GCA_029204335.1). Classification (NCBI taxonomy): domain Eukaryota; kingdom Fungi; phylum Basidiomycota; class Agaricomycetes; order Agaricales; family Mycenaceae; genus Mycena; species Mycena vulgaris. Next base: position 49,516 of record JARGYA010000017.1, read on the forward strand.
TCAGTACTCGAGACGGAGCTGCCGACTATCCCAGTTTTTTTTTTCCACCTGGAACGACAAATGAAGCTCCTACATATCTAGATCCTTGAGCTGCATGTGCCGGGATTCTCCGACTCTGTCCCAGGGCGCATAGCGTACACGAAGGCCTCCTGCGCTGAATCCCCGACAATCAGGACTCTCATCTTATCCAAGTCGGCCAGGCAAAAAAGTGCCGCGACGAAAACGAAGCCAGCCCCACCCGCACCAAGATCGGGCCCCGGGAGCAGCTCAAGCGCCAGCTCCTATACCATTCCTCCCTCTCTCCTTCCTCCTGATCCTCCACCCGCAGCGAGGTCCGCGCGCAGGGCCTCGATGCGCAGCTGCTCGTCGCGCACGGCGTCGAGCGTCTCGCCGGGGAGGAACGTGCGGCCGCGCGCGTCGGCGGGGTCGATGGTGCGAAGGGCCGCCGCCACCGGGTGCAGAGGTGGAAGAGGGAGCGGAGGGGGTGATGAGGACGAAGGAGGTAGTAGTGTTCGCGGCGTTGGTCGATCTGAAGAAAGGAAGGAGGATCAGGGACGGGAGAAATAAGGGCAAGAGAGTAAGGGGAAAGGACGGCGGGGAGATGGGGAGGTACAGAGGAACGCGTAGGTGGGTAAAGAGTACGGGGGGACGGGCATGAGGCAAGGGGAAATGGTGAGGTTAAGATGAAGGGAGGTGGCGAGGAAGGACGGGGAAGGTGATAAATAGGGCAAGATAATGGGGCGGAGGAAATGGGGGGCGCGCAAGGAAACAGAAACACGCCTTCCTGCAGGACATGCTCAGTGCGATGAAGTTCGGGTCCGCGACCAACGTGCAAACGTGGATCTTGCGCGCGCACGCGCGGAAACGAGCGCCACCTCACGCGGGTTCGTGGAGCGCAGTATTAGTTGCGGGGGATGTCAGTTGAGCGATAGACGAAATAAGCAGGGACGAGGAGACGCCGCCGCCGCAGAAGAAGAAGAGGATGACGCGACGCCGCCGCAGAAGAAGAGACGCAGCGACGCCTCGACATCACAGCGCCGCAGTGATGTCCCGATGCTTTGAGGCCGACACCCCGACACCCCGCAGCGACGCAGCGACGCCTCGATGCAGCGCCGCTGGACGCAGGGACAGGACGTAGCAGACGCCTAGACGACTCGACGCCGCAGAAGAGAACGCGACACCCCGCAGCGGCGCCTCGACGCAAACACCCATCGATGCTAGATGCCCCGCCCCCGCAGCGACGCGCAGACACAGCAACTAGACCCAGACGCCCCGCAACGATGTAGCGATTTCATGTCTCGGCGCTTCGAGTCAGAGCCCCGACGCCCCGACTTCACCTACGCAGACGCCTGGACGCCGCGCCGCAGCGGCAGTGACGCAGACGCTCAGCGGCCCCGCAGACACCTCGACGTAGCGCCGCCTCCACCTCCCCTCCCCTTCGACACTACAAAAGAAGACTCGACACCCCAAGAGAACGCGAACTCACCTCCGCAGCCCCCGCCTTCCAAGTCCTCATCTCCACATCCCCCCCAAACAGAAACAGGTGGGGGTTCTCGAAGCACAGCTCGCGCGTCACGAGGGGAGGGTGCAGCGCTGGTTATTGAGGCGGCGGTGGTAGTCGATCGAGCGCGTCGGGCGCGTGCCGGAGGGCGCAGGGCGTCGAGGACCATGGCGCTTTGGACGTGGGACGCGTGTCGCCGCGGAGGGCTTCTGCGCGTTCCTCTGCCGCGGATATCTCGTCTTCTCTAAGTTCCCGTACTCCAGAGGCGCGGAGCTCGTACCCTCGCCCCATCTCCGCTTGCCCTCGCACACACCTCCTCCATGCGCCCAAATCCCCGCCATACCGCTTCCCGGCCCAGATCTCGCGCGGCCAGAAGCTCCAGCTGCAGCGACTCCTTGACCGAGGCAGCGAAAATGAGCGAGAGCCCCGCGACGTAGTGCCAGGAGAGATCGTAGTCCGCGATCGTCTTTAGCCCCGGGATGGTAGCGTTGGGCGGAGGCGGAGGCGGCAGCGTGCGCGGCGAAGTCAGCCTCACTTTCGCGCCGGATGTGGACATGGAACTTGCGGGGGAGGGGCTGCTTCACCGCCGACGGGAGCGGCATGTCGTCTGCGATCTTGTCAAGCGCGCGGAGGACGAGGTAAAATAGGCATATCTAGCATAATGAATGAGTGTGCGTTCAGGGGAGGAGGAACGACGAGACATACCAGGCGGCAGGCGCGCCAAGTCCCTTGATGACAGATGAGAAGCTGCGGTCGGTCATGTCGAGGAACGCCCAGCACCGGCGCATGCCCGCGCGGGTGCGTCACGAGCATCAGCAGCCAGGTTGATATCCCATGGTCGTTGGTGTGTGAGCGAGAGCGTGCGCAGATGATGAGGCTTTTAAGGTCGTGAAATTGAGAAGAAGCTGAGGTGGAACGGAGAAATGCATGGCTGCTGCGTCAAGTCAGCAGGGGATGCGAGCGAGCCTACCCTAAACTCACCACGTGCGAACACAACATCAGCAAACAGCGACGCGTACAATGAACTCTTGCGCGTCTACTCGCTCTCACCGTGAGCAGAGTGTTCCATCTTGTATCTACAGCCTTCAGTCAGCTCCCCTGCTACGAATTTAGGCTTGCACGTCTACTCTTGCATAAATTCACTATGTGTCTGTACGAATCGAGATTCGACGAGTCGATCCACACCATAAAATCCGTTCAATTGCTGTTCGATAATGAAATATATGAACCCTGCTGTGGAAGGTATGTAAGAGGCTGAACTCCCGCCCTCTCGGACGTAAAACTGTTCGTGAATATAAATTATGTGTCCGTCTGAATTCCCAAGAACAAAAGTGCGGGCCAAGCTCCTCCGCCACGAGGGCGGCGAACGCTCGTGGCCGTGAATTCCCGTTAGCGCGGGCACTCTGCACAAAACATAAATCAACCTTGGGGACGAAATAAAGAGAGATCGGGTGTACAGGTGCGCGGCGCTGGTCCCGGGGAGGCCCGCTTCAAGTTCTTGCTCGCCGAAGAATCACTTCACATGGGCGATCAAAGACAACAGGTCGGGGGACTTGCTCATCGCCGGCGGCTTTTCACAGATCTTCACAGACCTGAGTCAAGATATGCCATCTCACGCCGCGAAATTATATGCACCGAGTTATAACAAGGGCCTCGATCCTGGCGGCGTCCTCGCTGTGAAGGGGCGTTGATAAATCGAGGTACTGCGGGATCTCCGCCTCATTTCCATTAATTTCTGCGCCGCGGATCGATGTTGTGTTCAACTATCAGGGATTGAGAAAGAACTTGTCACAGTATGTACCACGAGATGGAAGTATTGGTCGTCCGAGTCGTCGGCGATTCTTGACACGTGCATTATCCTTCGCTAAGACGTCCGAGAACGAGTGATCGCTGTGGCCGAACGCCCGTACGTCTCGTCACCGTGGCTCTCGAGCATGTCGGTGATTTCATCATTCAGGCTGGAAGCGCGATACATATCCGGGAGTGAGCCTCGGACTTGTTCGCATCCAACCAGATCAGTGCCCAAAACGATCAGCGACACCAAGATCGGCCGCAAGTCGTCTCGCCCGTCGGAAAGGAGGTAGTTCGTTAGGGGCGATGGAACCCACATAATATCTAATATGCTGAGTACCCCACGACTTGGCGAGCTGCGAACGAGGGAGGGACGAGGGACTGGCAGGGACTGGCAGGGAGGGGGAGGGTCGAGACAAGGATGGTGGAAGTCGAAGGAAAAGGCTCAAGGGAAGTCAGCACTTTCTCGGAGCAATATTACCGTTCTGCGGAGCAGCGGCTGTCTGCTGGGGTTGGTGGACTGTCGGGGAGGAGATCAACTTCAGCCAATGATAGACTCCATCCACGACTTACCCGCTCGTCCATTTACTTCTCCCCCGGATCCGACTCCCTGTGCTCTTTGAGCTGTTGCGTCACTGAGGCGCACGAATCCTCCGTTGAATCAGCACATCATCGGGGACCGCTGAACTATTCAGCGGGGGAGCTACCGCAGCGCGATCAACTTTTTGCCATCTCCGATGATTCACGCTGTGCTAGTATGTGTAGTTGAGTTCCGCCAGCCAGCGCCCTGTGAATTCAATGCCTTAACACACTAAGATGAAATGAAACGACCGGAAATTAGCGCATGTCGGAAGGGAGCCAATCTCGGAGATGGTACATAGCACATACCTCCTCGACAAACTGCGCCCACTTCCGCGTATCCTGCGCCTGCGGCCCGGCGAATTTGTCCATCCGAACACGCTGTGCAGCGGCTATGACATGTTCCTAAGTACATTCATTGTGAGCGGATGGCGGAGAGCAGGAAGCGCACCTTGAACCTCTGGAATACCCCTCTGTCCACTCCATGGCATCACACATCGTGGAATTGAAATCGGAGTAGGCATCCAGCTGGGGACGTTTGGTAATACAGGTTGGTTGTTGGTCGTGGTGTCCAGAAAGGATCACGTTGTTGTGATATCTTGTGCCCATATTGAACGGAAGGAAATCCCAGACGTTGAGACCTTCCGGGCTAAAATTAAAAACACACACCGCATGCACTGTTTAAGTGCCCGCATATATCCCCCTTGTTATCCCGCCCGGAGCCGCCCAGAGATAATTCAATCTTATGAACAGCCAAAGCGATTCGCTATGCGCTACCAGTGTCGTTGTGTGATCCCGATTCCCGCAATTCCTGCTCCAACCGGGTTTGTGTGTAGTGATGTCGCGGGCTCGGCCCAGGCCCGCAAGCCGCGCCGAGCCGGGCCCGGGCCTGGTCAAGCCGAGCCGAGCCCGACACAAGGCTTTGGCGGGCCCAGGGCTCGGGCTTGAGAAATGCCAGGCCCGCCAGGCCTCGCAAGCCCGTGCCTAAATATATATGTCGAAGAGCGCGCCGATGGCGCGAAGCGCTCACGGCATTTTAGCCTAGGAGGCTTCGGTGCCGTCAAATGCCGAACTACATGGGCGCGAAGGGTCGTTCGGCTGATCGGCACCGCTCGAAACTGGCTGATGGTAGAAATCGGTGCCGGCAATCCGTTGATCCACCGAATTGCAGCGGTGTTTAGTGGTCAGAAAAGACCTGCATATCCCCCAGCAGAGTCGTGGGGACTTTAGTACCTTCTGCACACACATAATATACATGTACACTGGCATAATGTTTTTTTTCTTGGGCTATGAGAAGGCCCGGGCTTGGGCCCGGGCTCAGGGCTTCAGGCCCCGCACTCAGGGCTCGGGCTCGGGCCTGAAGAATTTGAAGCCCGAGCCTCCCCAAGCAGAGCCCTAGCCCGGGCATTCAGGCCGAGCCGGGCCCGCGACATCACTATTTGTGTGCTTTGGGTAGACAAGGAGACAAGCCTCGAGTTGCTCGAGAGCGAGGTTTTGCTGAGGTGTGGGTGCAAAGCCGTGTCAAGCCCCGCCATCCATGATGGTTATGTCCAAGGATAGGGTTGACGTGCAATGGTGACAGCCAAGTGGCAGGTAAGCGCCGACTCAGCCGAAGATGCCGCAGTGGGCCGATCGCTATCTCGATACAAACACGACCACATGCTCTGGCGACACGTTCGATTCACGCGTTCTCCGATTAAGTATTGGAGCCCATTTATTGCAGTTCTTCTCCTGTGCCCAATGTTTAGACGAAATAATTGCCCCTTTATTCAACCGCAGAATCCTCGACTGTTGTCCGTATCGATGAATGGTCCGTTGGCAACTTCAAGGCAGAAATATCAGATCCTGTATGTTGATTTGATATGGTGTGCAAAATTCTCGCTGATTCGCCAAATTTGGAGGAAGGCTGTTACCATCACCATGCAATTGTGTTTTTTAACAGAACACTTTTCTCCCTATAAGCTATGGCCTAACACCGCAGATGAGCCAGTGGATATCTATAGCCGAAGTACACCTTCTGTGAGGATACCTGTGGCATATTCATGGTACGGGTAGTAGTACCCGTCACACGGGATAACCCGTGATTCAGTGCAAGCTAAATTGATTCAGATACCAAAAGTTTCAAGTGCCGAATAAAATGGCCCCAAAATCCCAGCCGATATATCTCGTATCGTCTTATCGAACATTATCAATGGGTTTCCATTGGCTGGTGATGGCATATCGGCTCTGATTTCGGGCCACTTTATTCGCCAACCGATACTTTCAGTATCTGAACCAATTTGGCTTGTGCTGAATCACGGGTTATCCCTGTGTGCGTACTCATGGTTACACGATCAATGACCAGATGCATATCCATCGGGCTTCATTCATCAGTGCAAAATCAAGGTGGCCACATGATGAATGTTCAACCTCACGTCCATTGAGGATGCTATCTGCGCCAACTTCGGAGTCAAAATTCCTTGGGGTATCTGCAGCTGTTACTAATGATTATTGAAACCTCTGATAGGCCACGGGGATAAAAGGAATGGTCTAACAATACACTTGACAGCGTAAATTAAGGATTTTATGTGCGCCAATTTCGGAGTAAAAATTATTTTGGGTATCTGAGACTGTTACCAATGATTACTCAACTTGTGATGGCCTCGGGTATAAAAGGATCTGCCCCAGCACGGTTGAAATCTGTGCCCATCAGACAAAATGCCCCCTCAGCCCATTGCGGCCGAAATCCGATTAAACAACATTCTAAAATGCTTCACTATAGCAGTGGATAGCTTGGAGATCCTTGCAAAGACCTTCAAGAGTCCATTTTTGGAACCTATCTCCAACACTGCCAAGTCTCTGCTAACTGCTGTGCAGGTACATGTCTACTATAGATCATAAAATCTGTCTCACTTTGCCAGACTGTGAGGCAAAACAAGAGTGATTGTGCCCAATTGTTGGAGGAAACCTACGGGTTGCTCTGTGCAATTGTTTCGCTCAATATGGAACCGGAGGCTGGTCAAGATATGTCACCAAGCATGCTGAATGATCTCGGAAAACTCACAGAGTATGTCCCTTCCGGAAAATAAATTGTTGCTGATTGCATGTCTGCAGCACACTCTACAAGATCCATACATTTGTGGAGGCCCAACAAGATAAAAGCAAGATCAGACAGTTTTTCCGTCAGGGAGAAATGAACAAACTATACAAGGATTGTAATATGGGCTTGCAAGTGGCACTAGATCTTTTCAAGGTGCAGTGGCTGGGTGTATAGTTCAGCTCAGTACTGAGACACCCCAAAAAAATAGGTTCATAATATCAATGTTCTCCATGACCTCGGGGAGATGCAGAAAATTGCTGAAGAAAGACACCAAGAAGTTCTGGAGTTGATTGAAGCCTTTTCTGACAGGACTGCTTCAGACAAAGGATCATTGGTGGGTGGACCTTGTATTCTAGGTGCAAGGAGACATAACTTTCGTGCAGACAAATAGGGTCCTTTCCAGTACTTACAACAGGTATGGTCCAAACTAAGGTTAATAAAATTGAAGCTGATTCTATTATCATCAAGCTCAACCTCAATTTCCATGCTGCCATCAGAACCAAAAATCTTTCATGGTCGAGAATCTGAACTTTCCGACATCCTCGAGCTGTTTATGCAGGAAATGCCGAGGATAGCAATTTTGGGTGCAGGCGGAATGGGCAAGACAAGTCTTGCCAGAGCTGTTTTGCATCATCCAACAATCACTAGGAAATATGCCCAGCATCGCTTCTTTGTTGCTTGCGACTCAACATTGAGTAAAGATGAATTAGTTATTCTTATTGGGGCCCATTTGGGGCTGAAGCCGACAAAAAATATGGCCAAAGTGATTTTGCATCATTTTGCCACCAATCCGGCTTGCCTCCTGATCTTGGATAACCTGGAAACACTTTGGGAGCTGACAGAAATTCGTCGAGACATTGAGGAATTTTTGTCTCTGGTTACAGATATAAAACACCTTTCATTGATTGTAAGTACTAATTTCCTCACTGTAGTACTATAATTGACACTATGCTAGATCACAATGCGAGGGACAGAAAGACCAGCCTCAGTGCACTGGACTCGGCCTTTCTTGCCAGCTTTGAAGCCCTTGACACCGGAGGCTGCCCGACAGACTTTCATTGATATTGCAGATGATTGTCATGACAGTGATGACATTGACAAAGTCCTCCTCCTGACTGACAACATGCCACTTGCAATTGATCTTATCGCCCATTTGGTGGACTCCGAGGGTTGCTCCCAGGTGCTAGCCCGTTGGGAGGAAGAAACAACCTCAGTGATCTCAGATGGCTACGACAGACGATCAAATCTAGATCTATCCATTTCCATGTCTCTATCGAGCCCCCGACTCAGATCTGTGCCTCATTGCTACAATCTATTGAGCCTCCTCTCAATGCTCCCTGATGGGCTTTCAGATCTAGAGCTGGTGCAAAGCAAGCTTCCAATAGGACACATCCTCAGCTGTAAAGCAGCCCTACTTTCCACCTCACTGGCCTATAGTGATGACCAGAGACGGTTCAAGGTCTTGGTACCCATTCGGGAATACATGAAAAGATCTTACCCCCCCATGGACTACCTTGTTCAGGCTCTTCTCAATTACTTTCATCAGCTTTTGGAATCCAGGTACAAATATTCGGGAACGGTCTCAGCTTCTGAGATGACCCTAAAAATCACCTTAAATTTCTCAAATATCCAGAGTCTACTTCTCAACAGGCTACGGCACCAGAATCCTACAGCAGTTGATACAATCTCCTGCATTCTATATTTCAATGTTTTCAGCAGACCTGCTGGTCGTGGCCGGACTCCTTTGATGAACCACCTTAGCCACGATAAACCTCTCCCCAGTGAATTGAAAGTCTTTTTGATCACAGAGATCTTCAGTTCTTGGCACCAGCATCCAGTTCTTAATCCAGAAGCACTGCTTGACAAAGCAATCAAACTATTGCCACACTTTGATGACTCAGATATCAAATGTAAGTCCTGAAGTAACATTTCTTCTTTATGATTCGAACAGATTCAACAGGTAGATTTTATAGCAACTTAGGAGAATATTATCTGTATGGCAAGAATAATATTCCTGCAGCTACAAATTACATTCAGACTGGACTCTCCTTGGCAATTTCAACTGGGAACACCAGAAGACAGTGTGGATCATCATTAAATCTTGCAACTGTCAAGTGGGGGATGGGTGATCCAGCTTCAGGCCAAATGTATGCATCTGAGGCAGAGAGACTAGCCAAGATTTCTACAGATTTGTATAGTGAAGCACGGGCACTAGCGATCAAGGCCGGATGTCACCAGGCACATGGGAACTACAAATATGCAGCCCGTCTCTGCAACAAGGCAAGAGATCTCCTAGCTCATTGTGGCATGTCTGGTGGTCAACCGGACTTTGAAATTATGAACAGTCAGGCAGAAATTCATAAATTAAAGTCAGAATATGCGGAGGCACAAAATATTCAGATGAAACTTCTTCATGGACATCCTTTTGAGGTTGTCCCCCTGGTCCATGCATTCAATTTGCTTAATATGGCAGAACTCGATGTGCTGCTTGGTGCATCAACAGATAACGTGCAAAGAAACATTGATACAGCAAAATCAATATTCGATTCCATGAACTATGTGGTCTACAAAATGATGTGTGATGCTGTCACAGGAGCCCTCCATCTGAGAGAAGGGAATCTACAGTCTGCAAAGATGCTTTTACACAAATGCTTGTCCTCCTCCTGGAGAAACCGTGCTGAGCTGGCAAACTACTGTCTGGAGAGACTTGGCGATGGAATTCTCTGGGACTCAACAGATCAGTCCTGGACAATAATATATCTTGTGTATGCCTCAAAGTCGCAGCAGAGGCTAGATGTTCACAAGGCTCTCCAATTCCTAGGGAATATTTTTCGCACTGAGGGTGACCAGGATACAGCAGTTAGCCTTCTGACTACTGCCTTGGAAGGATTCACACAGATGGATGTCCACCGCAGCCGAGCAGAGTGTATGCTCGGGCTCGGATATATCTCAAAGGAAAATGGGGGTGGTCTGAAGGCAGCAGAGCTTTGGAGAACTGCAAGGCCTCTATGTGAACGGTCATCTCAGGCAAAAAAAGTTGCCCTCATCGATGAAGAACTCCTCAGCATTGCAGGAGATGTACTGGATGAGCACACAAGAAGCTTAGCCCTTCTCTCAGAAATCCATGCACCCAATGCAGCCATTGAAACAACAAGTGGAAGCCTGGAAGAAACTGGAGAGACAGAGGATCCAGGTTTGGGTGGGGAGCAAGAGCTTGTTCCTATATTGATTCAAAGCAATGTGTAGTCCTTTCCTGCCCTTGTTGTTTCAATACTTGTCCTAGTGTTTGTGTTATCTACAGTCTTTTCTCTCACTTGTCTGCCATGCCTGCTTACTATCTTGCCCTCTTCTCTTTCATTTCAATCCTCTGTTTAGCATTTATGGTGTCCAGTGTCTGATATATACAGTATTACCTTTGAATTCACGTGTTTTACAAAGAGGCCTAGATTTTCAGTACCCACTTGACTCAAAGTCAATTCTTCCCAGCAATCACCGCACTTGAATTTCAGGCAAGCCTCGGAGTGTTCAAATATCATAAGGCTCTCCGGGCACCTCTTAGAGACTTAGCTACATACCCTAAGTGAAAGGCCTAGTGCGAGGTATCGGAACTTACCGCATGATCGATTAGTGCTTTCTGAGGTGCCAAAAAAGGAAACGGTCTAGACCGCGGTCTCGGAACTTACCGCACGATCGAGAAAAAAACATTAGCACATTCTGAGGCGCCGGAAAAGGGAAGGGCCTAGACCGCGGTCTCGGATCACAGGATCACAGATAACGTGATATTTACACTGCTCTACTCACGCGGCTTGGTGGGCAAACACTCTGCCACGGAGTCACATGATGCACCTATTAGAAGCTCTGGATGAATGTCACTGGGCGGATATGGCGGAATCAGTGATATTTCTGGCGAGGAAATAAGCACTGAATATACAAGGTTGAAGGAAAGAATTTCCAGGCCCTCCGCCATAAAAGTAATTAGAGGATATGCACCAGGATTCACTCAACGACGAGATTGATGCAGTCATATAAGTCCATTTCTTTTTTTCTTTTGCTCGAAGTGGCCGTTTCTGTACCATGTCAACATGATTGAATTAATAGAATTACTCCTGTAAGAATGCCACAGGCTGAGAATGGCCTAGAACACTTGTCATTCTCTCTGACCCGTACCCGCATATTTCGTCGTTACGCGAATTTAGATTTCTCGAACCACCCGCATGCCGAACTGAGTCCCCACTCTGCAATCCCCATATGGTTCCTCGCAATTTCAGCCAACGCCCCTATCCCAAAGAGGCCTGTCGCAACCCATCACATGTCCGGGTAACCCCGAGTGTGCTTCTTCTGCTCTCCTTCCTCTTCCGCACGCTCTCTGCCTACTCTTCCCGCACACGCTGTCTGTCCTCCTCTTTACATTCTATGATGGGCTCTCGACCTGGCTCCTCCTGCTCACGAAGCACCCGCTCGAATTCGACCAAAAGCACGACATCACCGCCCCGCCGCCAGCGCTGGGCCTTCCTCGACATGACGAGCCGCAGCTTCCCGTCGGTTATCCAAGGACGATTTGGCGCGCGCCGTACATCTTCTTCCGGTTCTCTTCCCCATTCTTCCATCCTCCTTCCATTTTCCCTGAACCCGCACTCAGTATGTTGTATTGTGCGCTAACAGGTCTGCCTCGTCTACCTTGTCCTCCATGCCCTCGACACGATCGAAGAGTCCCCTCGTCCCTCAAACAGCCCCCTCCTGCGCAACTTCTAAACTCACGCCCTCACCCTCACGCCTCATGCTCGGGCCCGGGCGAAGGACACGCAGCTGCTCGTGATCGAAGCTCCCCGAGTATAACCACGCCGCCGTCGCGGGCATCACCGCCAAGATGGGGGTGGGGATGATGCATTTCTCGCCGTGCGTCTCTGCTGCTCCACCACGCGCCCCTCGCCCTCGATCGACTACCTTCTCCACCTCAAGAACCTCCTCAAGACCTAGCGCTGCATCATCCCCTCGCGACGCACGACGCTGAGCTGTGCTTTGGGAATGAGCATGTCTTTGGGGAAAATGTGAGATTAGGAAGAGGAAGGAGATGAGGAGGTGAGTTATTGTCCTTCGATCTTTGTGAGAGCGTTCCTTTGCGGCGGGGTGTGCTGCTGCTCCTCTTCTGTGCTCGTCCTCTCCTGCTGCGGTGGGAGCGTGGCTGTGGGGTGTCGCTGCGTCGCTGAGCTGCGTCTGCATCGGGGTGTCGATACATCGATGGCTAGGCTTCAGCGATGGTGTCGAGGCGTCGAGTCGAGACGTCTCTGCTGCGTCGCTGCCGCGCTGCGGTGTGGCGTCCCTTCCGTGGTGGAGGCATCGCTGTGCTGTCGAGGCGTCGGCTCCGGGCGGTGGAGGTGGGCGGCAAGGTGTTGCTGCGTCGAGGCGTCGAGGCGGGGCGTGTGTGTACTAGGCGTAGCTACGTTGAGTCGGGGCATCCCTGCATCTATTACAGTCTATTAGGTGTCAATACGCCGGGCCGTTGCGGGGTGGGTAGTCGAGACGTCGCTGCGTCGACTCGCTGAGTCCTCTTCTGCGTTTCCTCTTCTCTTCTGCGTTATCCAATCCTTTGACTTCACACTGATACTAATATCTTCTTCCTCGTAGTCGTAGGCCGCACGGGTAGTCGTAGGATGGACGGAAGTAGGTCTGCATCTGCTCCGAGTCGTTTTCCTGGATACTGGTCAATGTGGTCAATAATATTTATATGAGCGCCTGAAGATCTTCTGAGGCTGATATTAAAGACGCACACCGCATACGGCGGTTTAAGCCCATTCCGCGCAGGCTATCTCGATTAGTTATCAACCATCAAAGCGCTGTGGTCCGCGTCGCTGCCGTCGTGCGAACCTGAAAGTGCTGCAAGAAGCTCTCCTGGCAGGCTTATCCAAGGGTTTGCTCTCGAGCACATTTATAGCGGCGCGTCAAGGGCGCGTTAGAGCGGTGCATGTGGTGTTTGAAATCAGTGACTTCAACATCCTGTGTTACGAGCATCGTAAAGAGTCTATACAAGAAAAGTCGTGGATGTCTCAGGATAGATTTGATTGGCTGTCGCCGCTCCAAGTGAGTACCCGAATGTTCAGTTTCTATTTATAATGTTGGGATGTTCAAGTTCACGTGTACTCCGGCTCCTGGTTGAACTCGTCCTAACTGACTCGCCGAGACGGGGTGGCTGTAGATATAAGACACGGAATCGACTTATCTGTCTGAGACAAGACAATTGTGTCTGGGATCACTGTACTAGATCCCAGAGCTCCAAATGTCCGACATCCGCCATCCGAAAGTTGGTTTATTTGTTGAGTTGCTATTTATTTATTTATAAACTGCCGAGATGTTGAACGCTGCGGCCAGGTGGAACTTGCATAAACCTCATTTTTGTAAGCTGGGGAAATGACAGGCAAGCAAGATGAGGGCGGTGGAATAGAATTGGACATGCAGCTATTCGCGGGCAGGTGAAGGCCGTGCGAAACCTAATCTCAATGAGGAAAAAAAGAGTGTTTCGAATGGAGCAGCTATTTGGAAGGAGGATGAAGGGTAAAGTTATTCTCTCCCCCAGAATCAGGAGAAGATGGAGGAGATAGAATTGCGGAATGAAGGCCAAATTTCGGGGTGAAGGAGGGATTTTGAATTCATGAGCGGCAATTGAGGAGCTGAATAAGATGAAGGTTGTAATTTTCCTTAACCCAAGATGAAGAGGCAGGGCCCGACCTGGCTAAGCCCAATGCCAATTATAATAAAAGCATTCAAGGAAGGCAGAGCAGCTTTGTACAAGCGGGACAACTAGATATAAGCGAAGATTGAAATGAAGACAGAGCTTTGGAATAGAGTATGAAGGCCGCTGCTGAATATAAGAGTGGCAGGCAATTGTAAGCAATTTTAGTGCAAACGGCACAGGATGAAGGTGGAAATGAAGGCATAAAATTGAACCGCTCACTAGGCCGGGAGGAGTCAACCGAAGGTTGACGACGCGTCTTGGCATATTCAAAATATTAGGCCAATGATTTTATTGACCCCGGTATCACTAATTAGATGCTCCTTCCGTGGCGGGCAACTGCTAGTCTTTTTAAAATGATGGGAATACAGAACAGCTACTTAGCGCACACGACAAAAATAATGATATGCATCTGATAAGTAGGATAATTTCGTCGCCTGCCGCCGCCTCCCGCCTAACTGGCGCATCCCCCCGCCCCCACACGCTGCCGCCGCCGCCTTCGCTGCAGCTGCACTCCTCGCCCCCCACTCGCTGCCTACTCCACTCGGACTCGGACGTCTGCAGACACCCTCCTCGGACGTCTGCAAGCCACCCTCTTCCGACTCGGATTCGTTCGGATATCCGCAAGAAGATGGAGTATCGATAGGCGGGAGGTGAAATCGAGAGATGGGATGCAGAGAATAGGAGAAGCCGGGGCGATGGGGAGGGAATGGAGGTAGTAGGAGCGGGGAAGTGGTGCGGGGCGTATCGCTGCGACGACGCGGGAGGTAATGGAGCGGGTGGGTTAGGACATATGGCGGGAGGAAGCAGACGAGGGAAGGGGAGCGCTGACGGAAAGGGGAGCGCGGGGAGGGAAAGGGAAGCAGACGAGGGAAGTGATGGGAGGAGAGAATGACAGAGGGGGCATGCAGGAAGGACGGAGCGAGGATGATGCTGGGGCGGGAGAGCGAGGGAAGATGGAGGATCTATATAAGGAAGGGGCAGGTGGGAAGGGTGGGGGCGGGGGCGGCGAGGAGGAAGCAGAAGGCGAACGGGGAAGGGGAGCGTGGTGAGAGCGCAGAGGAAGGCAGCTGGGCGGAACGGGGAGGCAGGACGAGGGGTCGATATAATACATATGGAACATGAGGAAGGGGCGGGGCTACGCGGAGGGATGAGGGAAGGGTACGACGGGGATGATGTGAGGACAATGGGGAGGCAGAAGGTCTTGCGCGCGCGGAAATGGAAGGAAGAGGGGGAAGGGTGGGCCGACGGGGGAGTATATGGAATGGGAGGCAAGGGGTGGAGACGGGGAGAGAAGCGGGTAGGAGTGGGGAGGTGTGCGAGAGGGCGGCGCGCGAGCACGGGGGTCGCGCACGTGGGAGAGGATAGCGGCGGAGCGAGGAAGATGGACGCCGCGGAGGGGAAAGGATGACAAGGAGCGGGCATGGGGCGGATGGGAGCATGGATGGGATACAAGATGCAAGGGACGACAGAGGGCGATGGGAGGCCTGGGGTTGTGGGAGCGGGTGGAGGTGACCCGCAGGGAAGAGAGGAGAGTGGGGGAGGAGCGAAGGAGCGAAGGAGCGACCGGGAGGGGAGCAGAAGAGGGAGGGGGTGTACAAGGTAGAGAGGGAGACGAGCTGGATGTAAAAGACGACGCAATGAAACGACGACGCAGTCGGGGTATAGAATCCAAGCCACAAGAACCAAAAACAGCCACACACCTGCCAAAGAATTCGGGTCCGCCGGCCGCGGGTGTGCGTGGATGTCTCCCACGTACTCGCGGAAGATGGGCGACCCCTCGCGGGGGTCTGTTGAGCGCATTGTTAACTGGGGGAATGGATCAGCGTTGACGTTAAGCGATGAGTGAGGAGTGAGGGACAATGGGCAGTCTGCAGTGACGCGGCAGCAGCGAGGCAGTGGCGGTGGACGACGGACACCCCGCCACAGTGACGCCCAGACAAAGCAGCGTAGCGACGCCTAGCCCTCGCCTCCGCAGCGGCGCGCAGACGCAGCGACGCCTAGCCGTGCAAACGGCTCGACACCGCAGTGACGACTCGCCGTCCCGCCCCGACGCATAGACGCCAGCGATGGGCGGGCGATGGGCAGGAGCAGCGACGACGCAGCGGGCGAGCGAGGCAGCGACGGGTAGACGTAGTGATGCCTCGACGCAGTGACCCCGCGACGCGACGCCTAAGCGCAGCGCCGTCGACGCTCCACCGACACCGCACCCCGCCTCGACACCCACAGAACAGGAGAGTGTGCCCACCTTTGCAGCCACCGCCTTCCTAATATCCACATTGCCCGAAGCACAGCTGGAGCTTCTGAAGCACAGCTCGGGCGTCGCAATCGCCGGTTCTGGAGCGGGCGGAGGTAGTCGAGCGCGGGGGCGCGTGCGCGGTGCGTCGAGGACTATGACGTTTTGGACGTGGGAGACCCGCCGTTGATGCCGACGATGGCGGCGCGGTGGCGACGACGCCGACGGGGTACTCGGCGAGGCGATTTCAGCGCAATGCATTTCGTAGTAGGTCTAAGAAGAGGTTGACGTTGAACGGCTGGAAATCCATGGATGCGTCAAGTAAGAGCAGAGCCGCAGTGAGCTAGGTAGCCAGTGGCAAGACGCGAGCGAGCCTCCCCTAAACCCATCACGTGCGAGTACATTTTTTTTTTTTTTTTTTTTTTTTTTTGTATCTGCATTTATATACCGCAACAAGTAAACACTTAGTACTAAGACGCGGTGCCCTACGGAGTAGTAAAATACACCGCAAGGCGAATAGGTGGTGGAGATGAAGCGGAAGTAAGTAAATGGTGGTTTGTATAGTATAGTTTTGGAGTTGAAGGTGGTAAAGGTAAGCCGACGTGGTGGGGCAAAGGAAGAAGCAGACAGAAGAGGATAAATCAGCGCTGTACAACAAAGAGGTTAGTACCATACGCGCGGTACCCTCCTCAACGCGAGCCTTTTTTTGGGTCGTACACCGATACGCGGCAGTGCGATCCGTAAAGGAATACCCCTTCCCGAAGGAACCGACGCGCGACATCGACGTTCAAGAGCATGAGCATCAGGGAGGTCTCTTGCGGGACCCCCTGTCGCAATCCCTCCCGACGCTTTTGCAAGCCCTCGATTGAGCATAAGTCTCGAACACCCATCACGTCCGCGAGAGCCCCAATGCTCTCGTTGGACCAGCGAAGCTCCTCCACCAGCGAGCGGCTGGTAGAGGTAGTGGTGACAGGGACACGGTGGATGACAACACGCTGCCACGGTTTATCCAGATGGAACCGCGGCCGGTCGCGTTCCTGCAGTGCAAAGTAGGACCGGACCATGCCCCATATTGTCTGCTCGTGCTCCCGGAGTTGCACGGCAGTGTACGGGTGAGCTAGGTAGCCAGTGGCAAGACGCGAGCGAGCCTCCCCTAAACCCATCACGTGCGAGTACAGCATCACGAAGCGCGGCTTGTGCGTCTACTCATCCGACCACCATCAGTCTTTTCTGGCGGTAATATCTCTTGCCATTCACCTATCCTCGCTTCCATAGCCAGCATAATAGTCTACGCCTCCGTACGACTCGGAATCGACACTGGTTTATCGACTAAATCCAGACATCCGAGTCAAAAGAAAAGATATCTTACAATCGACCGCGTTCAATAAAGCGGAGGATCAGCGAGGACCTGGGCTTTACCCCGCTCCGAGAATATATTCATAAACTGCGCGTCCGTCCGAGTGATGAATCCCAGGGAATAAAGTGCGGGGACGAGCTCCTCCGCCACGAGGGTAGCGACGGACGAAGGAACGCACGTTGCCGTGAATTTCCGTTCGCGCACTCGTGCGGGGGCTGCACATATGTAAATCAACCTGTGAAAAAAAGGGGAGGTCGGGCTTACAGGTGCGCTGCGCTTGCTTTCCTTCGGCGTCCCAATGAGGCCAGCTTCTCGCGCGCTCAAGAATCATTTTACATGCGGACACGGCCCCCAAAGTCAGGGTACTTACCTATCGACGGTCGATCTTCACAGGCCTGAACCACATCAATCTCGAGCCGGGAAAAAATTGGAACGCGCCGATTTACTGTCGTTTGCTTAATTCCGTGAAAACGCGAAACAGTTTCGCGGTGTCACGTGATCATCGGCAGACGATGCCGAAGTTCGAAAATGTTCAAATCTCTCCTATTTCCAAGGTGTCGAGTTCGAAGAAAATTCTACCAGCTTTTCAATGCTATAAACTCCTGTCGAAATCCCTTTCCCAGTACTCCAGGTGCACGGCACTATCCGGCATTGTCTGCCGACGATCACGTGAGGCCGCGAAACTTTTTCGCGTTTTCACGGAATTAAGCAAACGACAGTAACATCTTGGTGTCGGCCTGCTGCTCAAATGGCGTTGATAAATCGAGGTCCCGCAAAATCTCCACCTCGATTAGAGTAATCCCTGGGCCCCAAACCAGTGTTGTGTTCAGCGACCCGGGGTCGAGAAAGAAAGTACAGGACATACAAAGCCCGATCTCTTGCAAAGTATTCCTCGTTGTGGCGATTCTTGACACGCGCGTTATGCTTCACCAAGATACTCTCCAGCCCTTCCGAGGATGAGCGATCGCTGTGAGTCAAACTTCTGCTGGATGAGTGAAAGTCTTGTCAATCTGAGTTTCCCAACATACGAGGGACCTCAATCATTTGACACAAGTGCGATAGATATCAGGCGAGGCTCCGCTCGCGTTCCTTCACACCCGAACGCGTCGATGCGCACAATGATCAGCGGTGAAGACCTGGCACAGGTCTCTCCCGCTGAAAACGAGGTAGTTAGTTCGGGGAATGGGTGGTTGGATAGAAGCCACAGAATACGCATGCCAGCGACGTGAAGGGCTGCGAGCGGCGGAGGTGGGGATGGGCAGCACCGGCCAGGAGGATGGTGCAGACGAGGTGGGAATTTGGGTCGAGGGAAAAGGCTTGAGGGCTCCAAACATCATCGTGGCGCGTGGGGGGGCCTACGTTCCCATTTCTCACGACGAGTCGAAGTGATCTTGCTCGAAGGACGACTTCGGAGTTCAAAGTCAGGAGTATACATGATCGCGACGCGTGGGGGGAACGCGCCGTTGAAGGGGCACCCCGTCTGGCCGGGCAGAGCGGCGAAGATGGGGGCGCAGATGTGTTTGAGGTTACTTCGTTCGATGTGGAAGACTACGGGGTTTAGTCAGTGGCAGGCTCTCACTCAAAGTGAGGTATTCGGGGGTGAGGCTCCGCGTGACGGTCTCGCTCCTTCGCACCCGGCGCGCAGGTCAGAATGGTGGTGAAGACTTCCTGCGCCGAGGCAGGACGACTTGCCCGTCGAAAACGAGCCGCAGCTCGGTACTTAGTTACGGAAGGGATGAATGCATCATGGATGGAAGCAACCGGAGGTTTAATACACTGCGTATGTGGTAGAAGTACCTCGTCGCTTGGCGAGCTGAGAACGGCGGAGGGACGAGGAACGAGGGACTGGCAAGGACGGGGAGGGATGAGATGAGGCTTTTACAGATGAGGTAGGAATCTGGGTCAAAGGGAAAGACTAGAGGGGTCAAATCAGCACCATCTCGGAGCGATATTACCGTTCTGCGAGGCAGCGGTTGTCTACGTGGGGTTGGTGGTCTATCGGGGAGGAGATCAACTTCACCCATCGATAGACTCCATTCGCAACCTACCCGGTCGTTCATTTCCTTGGATCTGCCTCACAGCGC
The DNA here is from genome assembly GCA_029204335.1 of Mycena vulgaris. NCBI lineage: Eukaryota > Fungi > Basidiomycota > Agaricomycetes > Agaricales > Mycenaceae > Mycena > Mycena vulgaris. The sequence goes on from JARGYA010000017.1 coordinate 68,870, forward strand.
GATTCAATTTCTGCCCTCTCTGATGATTCACGCCGCGCCAGTACGTGTACTCCGTGTAGTAGAAATTCTGGAATCCCATAGGCCAGCACCCGGAAATGCTGTGAAGCACTAAATCAAAATGAAAGCACCAGCACAGTCAGCGTGGGAGGGAGCTCAGGGACGGGGCATACATTGTCAACCAGCCGCGCCCAGTTCTACGTGTCCTGCGCCTGCGGCCCGGCTGATGTACAGCGGCCACAACGAGTTCCTAAGTCCATTCGTCGGGAGCAGATGGGGGAGAGCAAGAAACACGCCTTGAACTTCCGAAACTCCCCCCCGGGGCCCCTCTGTCCATCCCATGGCATCACGCATTGCCGACGGTTGTCGTGTGATCCTCCTGCAAGCCCTGTGTGATTTAGGTAGACAAATAGATAAGGCCCAAGCTGCTCGATACCCAGCTTTGTGGAGGGGTGCAAAGGCACTCGAACGTCGGCGTCCATGGTGGCGCTTAGTCGAGAAAGGTTGACGTGCAACGGTGCCGGAAGATGCCGCACCGGTCCGATCGCTCCCGATACAAACACAACCAGACACGTTCAACTTCTCGCGACGCGTTCAATTCACACGTCCTCCGACTACTTATTGGAGCCCATTAATTAGGGTTGATCTCCCGTGCCCAATGTTTAAGTGAAAGAATCACCCCTTTATTCGACCGCAGAATCCTCATCTGTCGCCCGCATCGATGAATGCTCTCGCCGTTGACAACTTTAACGAAGAAATATCAGGTCCTGTAGGTTGACTTGAGTTGGAGTGCAAATTCTCTCTGACACGTTGGCCGGTATATGTTTCTCATCAAATCTGGAGAGCCTGTTACTATCACCATGCAACTGGGTTTTTCACAAGCACAGCTTTTCTCCCTGTAGGCTATGACCTGACATCGCAGATAAACCAGGGGGTATCTATAGCCCAAGGACACCTTCTGTTAGGATATATTGTACTCATGGTTACATGATCAATGGCCAGAGATACATATCCATCGAGCTCCGTTCATCAATGAAACTCAAGATGACCATATGATGAGCCCATGAATGTTCGACCTCTAACGTACATTGAGGATGGTACCTGCGCCAACTTCAGACTAAAATTAGTTTGGGTATCTGAGGCTGTTCCCAATGCTTACTGAACTTCTGATAGGCCTCAGGGATAAAAGGAACGGTCTAACAGGACACTTGACAGCGTACATTGAGGATGCTATCTGCGCCAACTTCGGAGTAAAGAATATTTGGGGTATCTGAGGCTGTTACCAATGATTACTCAACTTCTGATGAGCTCGGGTATAAAAGGATCTGCCTCAGCATGGTTGAAATCTGTGCCCACCATTGCGACTGTAATCTGATTAAACAACATTCTAAAATGCTTCACTATAGCGGTGGATAGCTTGGAGGTCCTTGCAAAGGCCTTCAAGAGTCCATTCTTGGAACCTATCTCCAACACTGCCAAGTCTCTGCTAGATTTGTCAATATGAAAAAAATGAGAGTTAACTGCTGTCCAGGTACATTTCTACTACAGATCATAAAATGTACAGTCTTTAACGGGGAAGCGAAATTTACGGGGAAGCGAAATATTCGCTGTTCAACCCCTTCGGGGCGTTGTATGTACAAGGGTTCTTGGTACATGATACACACGGATAGGAAGTCCCCGTATGCAAAAGGATTTGTCCACAGAACCTTCTTGGACCCCGAGAGGTCCAATTCTCTGTTTTCACAATTATTTGCCAGTTTTGCTATAAGTTCGGCATCGGGCTTGGTCCTGGTGGGTGAGAGACGTCTCTGGGACTCAACAGATCCATCCTGGACAATAGTATATCTTGTGCATGCCTCGAAGTCACAGCAGAAGCTAGATGTTCACAAGGCTCTCCAATTTGTGGGGGATATTTTCTGCACTGAAGGTGACCAGGCTACAGCAGTCAGCCTTCTGACTGTTGCCTTGGAGGGATTTACACATATGGACGTCCACCGCAGCCGAGCAGAGTGTATGCTCACACTCGGATACATCTCAAAGGAACAGGGGACATGTTGAAGGTAGAAGAGCTTTGGAGAACTGCAAGGCCTCTTTTCGAACGGTCATCTCAAGCGAAAAAGTTGCCCTGATTGATGGAGAACTTCTCATCATCTCGGGAGATGTACTGGGAGAACATACAAGGACCTTGGCACTTCTCTCAGACACCCATGCACCCAGTGCAGGCATTGAAACGACAAGTGGAAGCGTGGAAGAAACTGGAGAGACAGAGGATCCAGGTCTTGAAATGACAGCTGCAAGACTGGTTGGAGAAATTGGAGGCACAGGTCTGGGTGGGGAGAAAGAGCTTGTTCCTATATTGATTCAGAGCAATGTGTAATCCTTCCCTTCTCTTGTTGTTTCAATACTTCACCTAGTGTTCCTGTCATAGTGTCAAGTATATACCCTTACTTAGTTTGTTCCCGCTCACTTTTCCTCATGCTTGTTTACTATCTTGCCTTCCCTCCTTTTTGTTTCGCTCTGTTGTTTAGTATTTATGATGTCCAATGTCCGGTATATACAGTATTATCTTTGAATTCACCTGTTTTACAAATAGCCCTAAATTTCCAAGTACTCATCTGACTTACAGCTCTTTGCGGAACTTAGGGCGCGAGCGTTTTTCTTTTTCCTTTGTGGGCACTTTTTGATCCTTTCGACTTTTCGGCCGCCCTGAGCTCAGTTCTCACTCGTTTCCTTCGGAAGTATGGTCAATCGAGTGGCATCGTGAATATGGAGTGATATGCCTCCTCAGACTTTGTATATGCGCCTAGGGATCACTCTCTGAGTCACAAAGTGAGCTTTATCTGAGCATTTCTGGTCATCTTTCAACATTACCGCTGCCTCGGGCGCATTTCTCGACCGTTTTCTATGGGAATGAAATCATTCGATCCGGATTAAGAATCAGGAGCGCTATCCCACCTCAGAATAGCAACGCAACGTCGAAATCGAAGTTATGGCAAGTATCATCAGGCTTCCTGCAGCTTCTGAACATGGCCGCTCTAGGCTCAGATTGAGGGACTTTTGAGATGTTGTACCTTTTGCAGTTAGGAAGTAGCTTGTATGATTGGATTGAGCCGGCTCACCCAGTACAACATGCAATGCACAGTTCCGCATCCATTGTATTTACTTTATCACAAATCCTAGTGCTGTGGAAGAATCTTAATATCGGCGCTCTGGACAGCTACGGAGGCTCAATCCTTTGCCGGACGAATATATCCACTGCCTTGAATCGGCCGGAAACGACTGCAGTCGCGCGCACGACGCCTCCCGGCCACCATCAGTCACAATCCACGTGATGTGAGCTCTGACTGATGGTGGCCGGAATGGCGGTTAGGACGTGTTGTGCGCGTGACAGCAGCTGTTTCTGCTGTATTTGAGCTGAGTGGTACACTTCTTAGATGCCGGGGTGGGCCCTGGCAGACGTACAGAGTACCAACTTCGAAGATCCTGCCACTGTCTGCAGGGTAAAGACTATGGATGGTCTGGAGGGTGGAAATGCGCAATACATATGTTGTAGACTGAATTGCCTCCATCCAAATACTCAGGGTACTATATAATGCATCAAAGCATAGCATATCAAAAAAATTACAATACCCAGATCCCTCAAACCGATTATAGAGCGGGGATGCGCAGAGGCTGCAGCAAACCTGATGAGGTTTACCATGAAGCTCACATAAACGCCGCACCACTATTCTGAACCGTCAGATCACTCCGTTTTACCAATGGGAATCCAATGGTTCTACTCCCGGCGGAAACGGACACGAAATGTTGACAAACTATCAAAAATGATGGGATAAAACAGATTTTGCAGCTCACAAAGTGGATTTAGAGGCATATTAAAATACTGAGGAGACACATCACTCCATAGTCACGATGCGAGTCGATTGACTATACTTCCGAAGGAATCGAGTGAGAACTGAACTCAGGGCGGCCGAAAAGTCGAAAAGGATCAAAAAGTGCCCAAAAAGGAAAGAAAAAATGCTCGCGCCCTAAGTTGGATAGTACAGAGTGGGAGAGTGGTGTAGTGGGTCAATGCGGTGCAGAGAAGTTTTTTCTTGTCGTCTTCCCTCATCTCGACTCCCGGTCAATGTCGGGACGGCCCTCGGGGGCTCCCCCTGAGGGCTCCCCCCAAGTCTCTTCTTTTTTGTCCCACCCACCCACACCTACACATCTACTATTTTTTCCCTCAGCTACCTCTTGCGAGCTAGCTGCTTCACAATTGCTACAATGACGGTCTTTCTACCTACTTACGGCTTTTGCGGACACCTATTTACCGCCTCTCTCTTACTGTCGTAGATATTGGCTCGAGCTTTGCGGTCATCTTGCACGCGCACATGGTCACAGCGAAAGAATATTGACAGCTGCAGCGCAGCCGGGTCCGCCCCGCTGCACCCATGCCCCCTTCGTCCTTTCACTCCTTGGCAAACTCCGGGACTCGGGCATTGATCTGCAAAGAGCTGTAAAGTCAATTCTTCCCAGTGATCACCACACTCAAATTTCAGGCAAGTCTCGGAGTGTTCGAATTTCAAACACTCCACTTGTTCAGATTGGATGCTTTGCAACACAGTTGGACTTGACAGTGCTGGCAACATACCTTGTCACGGAGTCACACGATGCACCCACTAGAAGCTCTGGGTAAAGACCACTAGGTGAATATGGCAGAATTAGTGATATTTCTGGTGTGGGAATGAAGGCTGATTATACAAGCTTGAAGGGAAGAACTTCAAGGGCCTCCGCCGTGGGACTAACAAGAGGATATGCACCGGGCTCCGCTCAGCCACGAGATTGATGCAGATATATAATTCCATTTCTTTTCTTCTTTTGCTGGGACTGGCTGTTTCTGTATGCAGAAAATATAAATCACCCTCGGGGGAGAAAAAAAACAGGTCAAGCCAGCATACCGGTGAGCTGGGTGGGGTCGGGCAGCTCAGCTCCTTGCGCACTCAAGAAACACTTCATATGCATGAAATTCAACTTCGAAGACAGGCCCGACGTTGGGGTATTTCCTCATCGACGGGGGAGCTTCACAAATCTGAGGCAGATGAACGGCATGCTGTTCCGAGCTGGAAAATGATATGCACCGATGTAATTATGTAGTGCATTGATCTGGGTGTCGTTCTGCTAGTCAGATGGATTTACTAGATCAAGGTAATCTATGCTTGCAACACAAATGAGTGTTCACCCATCACGGATAGATGAAGACATTGCGAACCACGATCATCAAATATTTGTCAACGTCGGAGATCCCCACGTGCTTCCAATTGCACAGGATTTACAGTACTTTGAGGTTGTGGTTCGCCCACGGCGGCCGAGGTTTGCCGGGATCTGCCGAAGCGGGAGCATGCTGCGGTTTCGTTCTGCTGCGTCCCATTTTAGTTCCGGTTTCATGTTTAAGTCGTTTCCCGAGTGTCGACGTCGGGGCCGCAGGGGTTTAGGACGATTCCGTGGGTTGCGGAACTACTGGTAAAGCCTTCGGTGTTTTGGGACAATGTTCGAGTGAAAAGAAAAGTGAACTTGTTGTGCATGATGGAGCAACATGAGTGCTTGATATGGTCCGACCATATAATGAGACACGATGCACAACAAAAAGCAACTGGGATTGAACTGGAAGATATATCGGCCCGACTCTGAGTGAAGCCGCAGAGTGGTCCGACCGCGGCAAAGTCTCGGCAATATCGGGATCCTCCAAACTTGACTCACCTTGAACTTAAACCGACGGAGAATCAATCGCGATATAGATCTTCAAGGTACCTGACCGTCAACGATGGGAGACTAGAAAGCGCGAAGCATGCAGATGCCGAATACTGTAAGTACATACATTCTTGAACCACAGATCGCGATTTGAATTTGAGCACCACAACTCCGAGTACAGTGCGCGGAACTCAGTTCCAATTTGTATACATAGTTCATTGACAAATAATGTCATAAATATCTGTATGCCATGCCCGAATGCTCTTGTATTCGTCCTGCGTATTGTGGCCTCAAGCAAAGTCCACCTGGTGCCTAGTAATTTATATAATTACTACGTACAGGCAACTGGGCTCGAAGCGGTTTATATATGCCCTGGGACGCGCGCGCGTTCGTTTTCCCACTCGCAGGATGCTCCGGTATCATCCCGGCAAATCTAAAAATAAAACTAAATTCCCTCCGACCTCGGTCTTCCGCAAGTTGCATTATGATGATTCTGCCCACCACGGATCCGTGCCTGCGGTTACATAGGCATCTAAATGTATTTGAATTATTCAAGCATTTGAACTCCTTTCACAATTTTCTGTGCGGGTAAAAAGCTCTCTGACCTTGAAGACACAGTGACGCACCCGACGTGCATCGGAATCCGGCCAAGAAGAATGTCCTTCGGTAAGATTTGCACCGTTATTTTTCCATGCGTCGCGTTTCATAGCTCTCTATTACCATGAGCCATGCCGGCAGAATGGCTGAGAAGCGAGAACGCTTCTTGTTTTCTCGGATCCACACCCGTATGCTTCGTCGCTACGAAAATTTCGAACCACCCCCATGCCGAGCTGAAGTCCGTAACGCCCATAACCCGTGGCTCGGATCCAAGCCCCATCCCCGTCGGCCCAAGTAAGCCCCTGTTCCAAAGAGGCATGTCGTAACCCATCACATGTCCGGGGAATCCCGAGTCCGTTTCTTCTTTCGCACTCCCTACTCTCCGCACACGCTCTCTGTCCTCCGCTTCGCAAGCCACGATGCCCCTTTCAAACTGGCCCCTCCTCCTCGTGGCGCACCCGCTCCAACTCCGCACTGGCACGTTGCTGCAGTACCACATCTACCCGAGCACGCGAGCATGCGGCGGTCCTGGGACTTCCTCGACAACGACCAGCCCCAACTCTGCGTCCGTTATCAAGGAGCTTGAGGAGGATTTGGTGTGTCTTCTTTCTATTCCCTCCGTCCATCCTCCTTGCTCCTGAACACCCGCTGATTCCATTATGATGTGCGCAGGTATGCCTCTTCTAGCTCTACCTCGTCCTCCGCGGGCTTGACACGATCGAAGCGTAAAGCAGCCCCTGCTGTGCGACTTCCACACTCCCACACTCGCCCCCGGTTCCACCTCCACACTCTCACTCCCAGCTTCGCCTTCACGCCGGCGAGAAGCACTGGAGTACCCCGCCGTGAGCGAGGCTCCCCGAGGCGTACCGCGCCGTCATCCTGGGCACCACCGTGCTGGCATGGCGGATTTTGCGGCGCGCGGCTCTGCCTTCTCCTCTTCCACCAGAAAATGCTAATGACCCAGCACTATCCGGAACCACGTGCCACTTAGCCTCATTTGGGAAGAGCTTCGCAACAACTTTGAAGTGGCTGGCCGCATTGTTCTGTAGTCCACAATGCATTGAAGAATATGTGCCCGAGTTCTCCGACCTGAAGTCCGGATCACTGGCCGCCTTCTTGACATCAGATGTAACTGGACTATCGGATGTAACATCATGTAAGATTCTACTTATGCTTGGCTTACACCGCTTCCTCCGCAAATACATACCCCATCGTATTCTGCCGCCGCTCGGTACCTTCCCAAGTTCTGTCCGATGGCCCCTAGCGACCGTGCATTCTCATCCATAGCGATGGCAGCAAGAAAGTCCTCCAGGGTAACGATAGACAGGTAAGCATCATCCTCGAGAGCATCGTCGACGGATGGCGCGTTGGGCGTGGAAGGACCAGTTTCTTAAGACGGGTCCTGTGTTTTTTTTTGTCGCTCTTTTCCCAAGACAGGCGCGACACGTTCGTTTACGTTTCCCGTGTACCATTTCAAAGCATTCAACAGGTTTATAGCACTTGCAGGAGGTGCATTTTTGGCTCGTCGGGTCGGACATGATACAGGAAAGAGAGAGTGGCAGGGTCAAAGAAAGCAATGAATATTTTATCGACATATTACTGGTAAGGGACGACAATGGGTGCGCTTTGGCCTCGCTTCGTCTGGTGGCCACAATCCGCCCCTTTGGGAATTCACGTGGGCGCGTAAGCTTCACGTGTTTCCGGAATCTGCTGGGTTAACGACGCTCTCATCTTCCACCGCCTCCAACTCCGATGAAAAACGCACCACGGCTGCTGCGCCCGGGCTCGAGACCATCACCGACTATGACATCTACCACTACGTCGCCTCCGTCGCTCGCTCATCCTCGCGACCTCCTCCCTCCTCCGAATCTGCGCACCTCGTATCGAGCTGAGCAACAGCATAGTCAGCTTCACGCGCGGCGTGGCGGACGAACATCACACGCGACCGTGACGTTGGCGGAGGACGTGCGGGAGAGAAGGTGTTTCTGGCTGCGGGAGATCTGGGTGTGGGGGAGATACGGCGGGGGGTTGGCGAGTATGGAGGAGATGTGTGCCGGTGTGAGCTCCGCTTCGCAAGCCCTCACACGCTTCGACAACGCGGGGTAACCAGGGGAGAAGAACGCGCATCCCACATCCTCGGCGACGGAGAGAGCCGCCCACGTCCTTAGCGCCACGCTCCTCGCCGCCCTCCGCCCTCCGCCACGCGCCCGGCGCGCTCAATCGACCGCTTCCGCCTCCTCAAGACCCAGCGCTGCGCCATCCCCGCACGACGCGCGCGCTGTGTTTTGGACCCCGTGGGGAGGGTGTGGGTGTTTGGGGGGAATGTGAGGATAGGAAGGCCGGGGTGCGGAGGTGAGTCAGGGTTTCTTATCCTTGTGTTGTGGGACGTCTGCGGGGCATGGAGTCATCGAGGCGCTGCGTCGAGGCGGCGTAGTGGGGGCGGGGTATCGAGGCGGTAAGTCGCTTGCTGGGGTCGAGGGGTCGAGGTCTACGGGGCGCTAGGCGGGCGTAGCTGCGTCTGCGTCGCTGCGTTGCTGCGGCGGGGTGTGTGGGCGCTGAGGTGTCGCTGCGCGGCGTCGAGGTGTCTGCGGCTAGGCGGAGACGTCTCTGCGTCGAGGCGGGGATGTCGCTGCAGGGTGTCGACGCGTCGCTGCAGGGCGAGCGTCGCTGCGTTGAGTCGGGGCGTCAGGCAGCGTCGATGCGGTGTCACGGGGCGTCGCTGCGCGATAGGGGACACACGTATGCGGCTAGGCGTCGGAGCGCGGCGTCGCTGCGGGAGCGGCGGCGTCTAGTTGAGGCGTCGCTGCCTCTGGGCGTCGAAGCGGCCAGGCGTCGCTGCGATGCCTACCCATCGCTGTGATGACGTCGCTGCGTCTGCGCCGAGTCGAGGCAGCGCGGCGTCCTCTTCTTCTGCGGTGTCGCTGTGTCGCTATGTCTTCCTCTTCTCTTGCTACGGGGTGTCTACGGGGGGTGTCTACCCGGTCGTGTCTACCCGCGTCTAGTCTTTAATCTCCCACTGACCTTTCTCGCAGCTGATCATGCGCTCGACGAAACCGCGCTCAGTCTCGCTCATCTTCCGCCGGTACGCGCGCGCGGCCGGCGGACCCATCGCCTCCGCACCCGCTGGATGCATGCCGCCCTCTTGCGCGCACCCACACCCAGCGCTTCGCCGTCCCCTCGCACTCCAACGGCCTCTTCTACGCGCTCTACGCGCTGCTGTACCTGCCCCCCACGCTCACCGCGACGAGCTGGACGCTCCACGGCCCGTTCGTACCGCCGAGCATCAGCGGCTCCGCGAGCCTGCGCCTCGCCGCTGCGCTCCCCGCGCCGCTCCCCAATGCCTTGGGCGCCCTCATGCAGCTCGCTCCGCCCCCTCGCGCGCACGGCGAGCTGGAGTGATGGGCCTCTCTCTGCGAGCGCGGGCCTTCTGTTGAGCGCGGGCCTAGGGGGCGAGGTGCTCGAGGAGGCGGAGCGCGAGGCCTGCAAGCCTCCGCACCAGCACAGGTTCATACACCGCCATCTCAGCGGCGCATGCCGCGTCGAGATCATGCGCCGCGCGATGGCTAAGAGCCGCGTCGAGATGGGGCTCTTTTGTCTGCATGGCGGCGACAAGGGGCTGCTCCACGCGGGTGACGGGGACGAGGGGGCGTGGAGGGAGGTGGAGGGTGCACGGCACGACGGGGTGCTGCCCCTCGAGGTGGTGGCTGGCATTTTGGGGCGGGTGAAGCGCGCGTAGTAGGTATGCGCTCTGGGACGTGGGCGTGCGCGCGATTGGTAGGGCGGTGGGCGGCGAGTCATGCATCTGCGCACGCCTCCGCAGACTCGTCCTCCCGAGCTTGCAGACGATTGTGATGGATATTGGCAATTTATTTATACATATGGACTTTTTAGTACCCAGAATTATATGCTATATGCAGGAGTCTCCATGCACTCTCAATTCATAGCTATGCACCGGCACCGTATTATTATTTATCTTCTCACGGTTCAACACTGCCTCGTGACTCCAGGCCTCCTTTTCTGCGGGTTCGAGTCACTTTGAGTCAGTATGAGTCATTGAGTTATGACTCGGCGAGTAGTCAGTAGTATATAAAGAGGAGTGTCTTCCTCCTGTAGACAACCAATCTTACCTTGCCAATACACTGCCTTTGAACCTGCACATCTGTGTGACCTCTCCAAGTCGAGCAGCTAGCTCACTATCTTGACTCTTAGTCTACTTTTACTGTATCGCTGCTAGGCTTTCAGTATAACTGGATATTATCTACTTCTGCTGCAATTTTGCTAGACTTTGCAGTACAATTGGATTCCCTCTACTTCCGCTGCAATTTTGCTAGAATTTGCGGTGATTAGAGTTTTTCGTCTGTTTTTACTCAGGTTGCTAGACTTGAAGTTAGAATTAGACTCACGGTTTGGAACTTGGTGAAGCTATCATTCAAGTTCCCACGTCTCGGTTGACTGATTATACGAGGGTTCCCGAACTCAAATATATTCATTCTCGCTCGTACACGTGTTACGTACTCTCTTAGTAGCTCGTGTATGCCCCCCATTCTATCATAACGATTGTGCGCCACTGCTTAGCCGGCGGGCCCGCGCGCGTGTTCCTCCAGCATCCGCGCTTCACGCCCTTGACTTGGGCATCGCTGCTACCTACATATCAATAATTCCGCTCCCGCACTTATTCTGAAGTCACTCAATCTCCTCGTTTGCTACCACGCTCGACCCTTTTCGTACCCTCCTCACCCAAGTAGTATATCGCTCCGCGCTCCTTCATGTCTTGTAACTTACATTCGCTACATGTATCCCCTTCGTACAACGCCGATTCATTCACCCGCTTATGGTACCTACATACAGATGAAACCACTCAGGCCCAGATGATAGACATGCAACGCCGTTGTGTAGCTACGCAGTTCCGTCGCTTGTGATAGACCAAGAGGGACAATGTATGCTGTAGAGCTGGAAATGACTTCGCATTTACTGCATGCCCAAATAATGGTCCAAGACTCCAAGGAGACGCTTCTAGGCCGGCTGAATTATTGGAGCAGTTATAACTCACTACCCGCAATGTTTGTTAGCAATCGCGTCCACAAACTCGACAGTTTTCGATTTAGCCTTCGCGAACGCAAACAACTTGAACTCAATAGCCGTAACGAAGTCGGTCCATATAGGACATTCATGCAAGGCTATAGGATCAGTGAAGAGCTTCAGAATATCTGCTTCCATGTCGCCAATCCGAAGGCGGAGATCCTCGAAATCGATATCCTTCAGCCAATTACGATCTGATCCGAGCCTCAGAGCGAGTTTGCACCGACTTTCCTGTTCAATTGCGATGCAAATTTCGGCCTCTAGAAGGCTGAGACCTTTTGGAATCGTGGTGCCGGGAGCTTTTGGTCCATTGGGGACCTTGAGTTCCTGGCGTCTGATAAACAGAGAGAGAATGCGGGGTACCGGCTCAGCAGGAAGAGAATCAGAACAGAGAACAGAGGGGCATTTTGGAGGAAGGTCATCCCAAGTCAGCGGAAGGTCAGTTTCCTTCGTTTTCTTTGAGGATTCCGCGTCCGAGTCCAAGTCCGAGTCCGATTTAGTTACAGTTGTTGATTTTTCAAGTTCAACTTTTCGCTACAAATGGGGTATTAGGGCAGAACAGTATTAGGATTAATAACGTGCTGCTTGCCTTCTTGCTCGGTTGGTCTCTGTTCAATTCTTGTGTTGCAGGTCGCTTTTTGAGAGACTTGACGGGCTGTAGTATTTTCAGCAGCAGATAATGGTGCATATATTAAGCCAACCTGGGGTGTTTTCTGCTTCGGGTTCGTAGATATCAGTTATATCTTGCATCAGCGCGCGTGGGAGACAATTAAACCTTTTTTTTGTTCAAGCTCTTCACTAAAATTTCAAGATCGTCATCTTCCTCTTCGTGGTCCGAGTCGGAGAGGACCATCTGCGTCTTCGCTTTCTGTTTATAGGCGTCAGAGGCTGCCGGATAAGAGCTAGATCATCCTCACTTTGCGTGGTTTTATGATGGCGGGCGGTGTCTTCTAGGATAGAATATGGTCATGACGATGGATAGGCCACAGTACGGCTGTGAAATCTCACCTTGCTGTTGGTGGGAGCATCCGAAAGCTCTAACTCATCGTCCTCATTGTCTGCTTCCTCTGGTACGAATTTTACTGCCGCTTTCCGTTCGGATTTTTGCTTGGGATTTGCGGGTATGAGTTGTGGAGCATCGTCATCGGAGTCTTCGCCCCAGGCATGACTTTCCGCCTTGATATCATTCCACCGGCGGGTTTGCTCATTTGAGAGGTAAGTGCGGGTGATATCCCGGATGAGCCATCCGTCCTCAAATTTTTGGAAATATGGGATGTCTTTTTGAACCTAGGCATGAGAGTCAGCAGATTTACTGTTGTGTGCATGAAAACAGAACAGCAGGCGACATACAAGTTTTATCATTTGAGCCACTCTTCCTCTATCTTGCTCGGAGATCGGCCGGGACACGGAAAGGAACTCTTGAACATATCGTTTGACCATCCTCTGGAAGAAATGGAAGAAATGGGGGCATACATTCATGTTAGCGCGAGTATTGACACGAGAAATTACTATCCATTGACTCACGCACTGTCGGTTATACTTTTCGTCGTCCCCCTCCAATCCCATCTCCAATTGTAAGTGATACCCTCCCTTTCCAACGCCCCGCCCTGCTTGACCGCTTGGTCGTGGTATCATTCTGGCCCGAGCCTTGTTCTGCGCCGCTTTGAAGCCAGCTGGAAACCATTTGAGTCGCTCCACGGGGTCTGTAGATGCCCAAGTACCAATTTGCTTGTCTTGTTGTTTCAGTTGAGCCTGAAGATAACGAATCTGATCTTGTGCATCTCGCGGACGAGCAGCAGTAGGCATTGGGAGCGAGCGAGAAGAGAGAATCACGATCACGTGTTACAATGTCACAGTGACATCTCGCGTTTCGTTCTGAATAAGGCACAAAACATGTTATTGGCGACCGGCGCCGTTGAGTTACCCGAAAATTTGATGGCCTTGATTTACCGCTGTATTAGGACAGGTTTCATGTTGAATCACCCCTATTATTGGGAAATGGCTCCGTATTGATTCGGCGCACTAGTGCTATTGACTCGGCTCTTTGACTCTAATGTATTACCCCAATGATCTGGCCTCGCAATTGGAGTGATTCAGCGCCACTTTCCAACAAGCCCTTGTATTGAATCACCCCCACTTTTGCCTGCGACCCAAATTGAATCAACCACTGTTTTGTCCTTGGCTTCCTCGGAAATCGGTCTAACAAATCGTATGCTGAAAGCGTACTCCTGGAAATTACATCTGACTTTGATTATTTGCAGGGCGTACTGATCCTTGTGAATGAATGGTTCCAGTATTATCAGGCATGGAAGCCTCGAGACACATCAATAAAAAGGCCTTGAATATGGCTACCACTGCTCACCAGCTGTGGAGCAGCACCAACACGGTCCAGCCCTTCATCATGGCTGACAAGTGTCAGGCCTGGCGAGTTGCACGGCTGCCCAGAGGAGTTGATGAAGCTTGAAATTATTGCACTAACGTAGAGTGTAAATGTACAATTAAATTATTCGCTTGTCCATATTTGCCTGGTCTGACTGATCACGCCGCTTGCACATTTAATTGCAATGTTTCCCTACTACAGATTCCCGCCATCTATTTTACATGTGTTAAATAGATGTTAAGGCACATCTGTGATTTTTTTCGAGGCACATTGCATTCAGAACTTGATGCTGGACAACCCGTGCAAAAACCGCTTGTTCGTGTTCCGTATCAACATCAATCAATTATCTTGATGTGCCGATTCAAGATGGCGGCGGCGACGATTCAACAAGCAGGGCTCAAAAAAAAGCGGGGTGGATCAATACCAAAAAGGGGAGAAAAGACAGGTCGGATCAACACGGCACAAAGTCTCTGTCGCCAATAACCTATTTTCGGAATAATGCGCAGATGTGAGCCACAATTGTAAACAGCTGATTTGGCACTCAAGTCATTGTCTTTCTGGCACAGTGGTAACAACACACTTGCCTAGGGTCAACATCACCGAATGAATGAATTGGCACTCATACCTACGCGGGTTTGCTCGGTTTTATACTTCCGCTGGAATTTGGATGCCCAACAATGAATTTGGGAACCTTTAGTTATACTGCTTAGGTACTCAAAGATATTCAGAGGTAGAATTCTGTCCAGAGAGTGTCGCAGAGCAGCTAGATTCGACGGGACATCAGCTAATAGATGGTTCCCCGAGTGAGCGCTCAAATCAGCCAGTCTTTCCGGTGACGCAAGTGCTGTCAGAAAGGATCCAAGCATCAATTTTGAATCAATTGTCCACCTCAACAAATTCAGTGTCCATGACTCCTCCACTTCTATCTGTGATCAGCCACTTGCCTCGCGTCTCTACCCGTCCGACCACAGCAACAATCGTTTGAAGATCCGTCACAATGGACGTCGTCATGTGGGTGTAAGATGTGATTTCTTGACTCGCATCCTTTCCTGAGGTGGCGCATGGAGTGATGACGGCGAGGAGGCGGGTAGTGGCAGACATGTAGGACCAGAAGGCATCCTTTGGTAGTTTGCATACCAGGATTTCTTTGAGTCATCCATAAAAAACCCGAGGGATCCAGGTACCGTCTTGCGCCTCCACCTGCAGCTCCTACTAAAAAAAAAGTAAGACCATAATACAGCTGAGAAATTAATATATTTCACCCGAACAAAGGACATGTCTCTCTGGGTGACATCAATTGACTCTTTTGCGCAAGCCGATGCACTGTGGATGAAATCACCGTCGACGATTCTTACCTTTCCCCATCTCGGCATGATCTCCGGTAGTAGTCGCTGAATGTCTTTGCGCTTCTTACCCAGGACTGCTGCAAAGTAACCGGACACCCGTTTTCTCGTTATCTTATTAGGTATGTTGCCGCCTTTGTACGGTGCTCGCAAAATCGAGTACGGATCTGAGATGTGTCAGTGCTTATCTCCAATTGAACATGGCGCACCAACAATTCTCATACATGTGTTCGGATCGCGAGAGGGAGCCCTTGGTTCGAGCATGGTGAGTTGAGAGCTCCTTCTCGAGATCATATCGGGCGCCCAGTTGCTCGAGATAAACTGTGTTTAGGACACGGTTGTTGAGATTTGCCCAAGGGAAACGTCTTGAACGAAGGCCAGACTGCAGGTACCCGCAGTAGCGTTCCATCCAAAAAGTCCACGTCGTCCAGGACGGGCCGCAGAAGCGAATGTCATCCGCATGTACATGCAGCAAACCGTGGATGGTCAGGGGGCAGGCGGAGAGTCGTGCTTCGTCATACTGATAGTAATATCTGGTTTCTCTTGATTAGTGCAGAACAGGTAAAAGTTCAATTACCCACTCCTCGTACTTCTCGACCCAGTCAATAATGTCGTCCTCAAGCTTATCTATTTGTTGGTAAATAAGCTCGAATGCGCTGCAGCGTTTGATGATCTCCGAGTATTGGCAGGCGTGATGGTAGTATTTTTCATGGCGAAACCGTCCCTTCAGCAACGCTGGAGCTAAATAAATGATCCAAAAGCACCATGCCTCGGCCGTGAAATATGAAGGATTGGTGCCGAGAACCCGAACAAAAGCAGCGGGAATGTGGTGAACGGCCTCGGCAGTTTCCTTCCAAATGAGATCCCAGGTTTCTCCTGAGATCTCGTAGTCCTCCTTACCGCTGTCGATTCCTTTGTACTGCCCGCTCCAGTGCTTCACCATATTTGGACCATTGTTTTCAAACCCTAAATGCATCATTTCCCATGGTGCGGAACTGCCATAGCGCAGAGAGCCAACCCGTCGCAATGCAGGTAACCCTTTGATCCCAGAATCTTTCGAGATCCTCTTCTTACCGGCGACGGTAGGACAAGCCTCTATTTTGGCAACGGTAGCTGCGAGACTGTCATGGGATCGAAGGGGAAGCTTGCGAGGATTCCAGTTGCCATTTATGGATGGGCCTGGGGCGACGAGCGGAACATAGTAGATTGTGTCGCCTCCAGTAACATTCCGAACCCCCTTGATTTCGCACGAGCGACAGGGGCTATAACCGTTGTGGCCTTTCATGTTGAGCACCTTCTCCATTGCTATGATGTCGCCCATTTCCAAAATATTGTACGCGCGGAGCGGAAATTGTGTTTGCGTCAGCGCATCAAATGTCGGAACACCAACAGCGAGCTGAGCTAACTCATCGTCATATGGGATCAGAAAGCTCCGGGTATCCTTAGATCCACGCGGACTCCCAGGGACATCAGGGCGTCGCCGTGGGTTCTGATCTCCGGTGGAATGCAATAGTTTTGGGCCAGAATAGCAGTAGCAGATGGGCCGCCGCGATTTCTCTTGAACAGCAGGAATCCATCGTTGCAGATGCCGAGAGCAATGTCGTATTTCCCGGAAAAGTATTTGTGGGGAAGAGTTTCACCGTCGACAACGACATTTTGCTGCCGTAAGGTGCGATAGTGCGCGCTGTCAAACACATCTGCGATGGTATTCGGTTTGTGCTTGTAGTTATGACGGTTCAACAGCCGCTGCACCATTTTCGGGTTCTGGAAGTAGCCTTGCAAGCGGGGAATGATAGGCACGTAGCAGAACAGGTGTCGAGGCTTTGCCGTGTGGGCAGTGAATCGCGGCTCGTGGCAGAAACGGCAGGAGTCAGCGTGTGAATCCTCGCCGGTATACGCAAGACATGAGTTGACACACATGTCGTACCACACGGGCTCTACACGAGACAGGATAGCGATCCGGTGTATGACGGCCCACTCGGAACTGATGTCGAGTTTATGCTCAAACGCGTACCGCATTTGCTCGAAAACGTCGCGGGACATATTTGACATCATTTTGAGCTTGAATGCGCGTATATCGTCGCGGTCGTGTTCCGTCAGAACATCATTTCCTAGACGGGTGTAAATTCCAGTGGTGTGCATACAGAGAATTGGAGACGCATGCATTTCCCACAAGTCTGCCTCTTGTTCCGGCCCGATCCTCTCCTCAAGTTTCCTTATCATCTCCTCTCGCGACGGAGTCGGGGTATCCTGATCCTGAACCTCATCAAATCCACTCCACGCATCGAGCGCAAAATCTGCTTCTTCTTCTGGAGTCCAGGGGTTGAGGCATCCCTCGAACTCCGTGTCATTTGAATGAGATGACGAGGTTTCTGCTGCATCAATGTCCATTAAATCCCCGGTGCCTTGTTCAGATGCAGCCCTCAACAGGATGGATGTCTCGGACCCAGTGTCAGGATCAATGGACATGGAAAGAGGAGAGTCGGGAAGCCTCGTTGTCGTGGATGGCTCATTATCCGACTCGGACCATGAACCATTGTCCCTGTCATCTTCGGACTCCGACTCGGATGGAAGTACTTCAGATGGATTTGCATTAGCGTAGTGGCGGCGTCGAGTACGAGAAGACCGCAGTTTTCCGCAGAAGGCAGTGCAGTTGCATTTGCGCTTTTTCTCTGGCATCGAAGACAGAGGTGTGGGGACTCGGAGGCGGTTCGTACTTCAGCTCGACGCGAAATGTGCTAATAGAACTCGAGCTTTCTACGCGGGGGAATGGGCCAGTATACTGTGGTTTAGCTTAGGCAAGACAATAAGGTGCAGGATATTCTGGATTAGCGTCGACTCGATGGTAAGCGCGAGGCAAACGGGAAAATGGAGTTTTGATCCGGTCGGGCTAAGCATTACCAAATAAACACCACTTTTCATGTTGCAGTGGTTTAAATTAAAGGTAGGAGGGCTGGGAAGGTGATTTTAAAAATTACTGAAATAGACCCTTAGATTGACTGCATTGTGGCCAAGTGCCATGGATGCAGTCGGATCGAGGGTCTGGAGTTGCAGTCGATCATGATGCAGTCGGATCGACTGCCGAAATATCGGATCAATTGCTTCCACACTTGATCCGACTGCGAACTCTGTCCAGTGTCACCTCCTCCCCTCCCGGTGCTCGCCTCTTCTTTCCTCCCTTTCCTTCTCCGCTTCCCCCCTTCTCCGTCCGCCTTCTTCTGCTCACCTCCCCATTGTTCCTCACACTGTCTCCCCGTCGTCCCCCTCATTCCGACTCCGTCCTGCCTCCCGTCGTCCCTCTCACCTTCTACAGTGGGGGACAGTCAAACCCATCAACTTTGATGAAGGTTATAGTAAACCGCCGGAGTTGATCGGGATGCAAAGTAGACCTAATGGAGGTCGTTGTGATTTTTTTTTAGCCTGATCCCACGAGCCGTTCCTGAGATATAGGTGTATTTGTAATTGTCGACCTCCCAAACGATGGCCGCACCCAAAAACCTATAGTAAAATCATGAAAATATTCCTGTAGACTCTTTTCAATGAGCTGAGTATGATACCGATGTTTTCAAAAAATTACAACGAGCGGTTGCTTCAAAAATAGCCTGTGAATTATGCGTCACACATGTCACCGTCACCTTGTCACCTGGTTCAACTTCGGAGAATGCAAAGTGCAAACCCGTGTGCCCCATTGAGAACAAGAGCTGCTGTATGGCACGATTATTGAGCCACCAAGATGATTTCAAGAATCAGGTCTCAATAGTGGAAGAGTTGATCAAAAGGAGGGGACATGAAGTGATCTTTCTTCCCAAGTTCCACTGCGAGTTGAACCCCATTGAAATGGCGAATATAATTTTTACCCACTCAAAACAAGTATCTAACAATTGTTCAGGTATTGGGGATGGGCCAAATACAGATATCGGGAGGAAGAAAAGAAGAATTTTCAACAGGCCAAAGCTGCAGCCATCAAGTGGTTGGATGCTTGTCCACCTGAGGTCATTCGCAAATTTATCAACCGTTCCTGGCGATTCACAAGTGCTTACCGGTTGGGATTGACTAGGTTGGCTGCAGATTGGGCTGTGGAGAAGTATAGGTCACACTGCACCATTTCTGAGCAGGCGTTGAGGGCTTTGGAGGCAGCAGGAAGGCTCAAGGGGCCGAGATAGGTACACACAATTTTTGTTCAAAGGCGCCAAAAATTTGACCGTACGTAATTTCTCGTGGAAGATTCGCGAAAAAATTGTTTTAGGCTTGTTTTGAGGTGCTGAATCTGAGTCTGAAGTCAGCTAAGCTCTCTATTAAGTATATAAAGTGCTGGGTGAGTTGATGAGTTTGACTGTCCCCCACTGTACCTCCCGCATCGTCCCAGCCGTACGCCCCTGCATACTCGCCCGTGCTCTTCTACTCCCTCCATCCTAGCCGCCGCGCCGCTTTCCCCTGTTTCATCCTCATCGCCCCCACCCCTTCCTGCCCGCACCATTCCTCCTCATCTCTCCACGTCCCGTTCCGTCCTGCTGCGTCCCCGGCATCCCCTGTACGCTCTCTACATCCAGCCCCACCGTGCTTCTTCTACTTCCCTTTCCTTCTTTGCCTCTTTTCCTTGCTGCCCCCACTTTTTGCCCACACCCTCCCCGTCATCTTTTCCACCCTTCCATTGTTCCGCATTTCATCTATATCCACCGCGGCGTGCGCGCGCCCGCCGCGCTCTCCATCTACTCCGCATCCTGTCTCTGGCCCGCTCTTCACTCCCCGCGCTCCCGTTCCCCGTCCGCGCTACCGTTCCCGATCACCCATATTTCCTCCCTCGTCCCCATCTCGCCCCATCACCCTCCCCATTACCTCTATTCTCCACATGCCTCCACATCCCCTTACTTCCCTTGCCCGCCACTCCTCGCCGCCTCACCATTCTCGCCCACATTCCAGCTCCGTCCTGCCTTCCCTGTCATTATTTTCTCTCCTCATCCCATCTTTAGCCGTCATTGTCCCCTTCCTCCGTCTTCGCGGTCTCTTGCCGCCATTTCTACGCGCTTGATTCACTCCCTTTCCCTCCCCGCGCTCCTCTTCCCGCCATCCCTTGCCCTCTTTCCATCACCCTAATTTTCTTCGTCTTATTTTGCTTCCCGTCCGCGCTCTGTCATCCCCCGCACCCACGCCTACCCACGCTCTCCTGCTCCCCTTGTGTGTCCTTGTCGCCTCGCCCTTCCCTATATCTATTTCGACCCCTCTCTTTCCTCACCCATCCGCGGATGTCCGGGTGGGTGTCGTGCAGAGTAGCCGGCGGGTGGTGGTGGGTGGCGGGGCAGCGGGTGCGCTATATAGGCGGCGGCGGGCGGGGTGCGGCGACGACGGAACTATCTGATCTAATTTGTTTTCTGGTGTGCACCAGCTACTTACGTTTGTTATTCACAATCACATCTTTTTTTCTCTTCCGCATTTTTTTATGGCGATGCATAAGGCAGGATGTGACCGTTACAAGTCACGAACTGACATCATACGATGCACGCGGCGCCTCCGACGCCACTGTAAACGCGCGCTCGGAGGACTTCAAGTTGGCTAAAACTGGAGCGCATCTTGCAAGCTGGACCTCCGGGATCGCACGATGGCAGCACAGCGGGCCGCATCGCTCTGACGGCTGGATAATTAAATTTTGAATCGTCTCTGGAGTCTGGGCAATCTCTGGCCGGCGCCGGGCGATACCATGACCGGCATGGGCGTAGAACGGCGCACGCGGCGATGCTTGTTTTAATCTAAGCCTCGGAAGATCTCCACGTTCCGTTCAACATGGGCAAAATATATCCCCACAACGCGTTCCTTTGCTTTCTACAAACCACGACCACAACCAACGAATATTAATACCTAATGGCCTAGCTGGATCAGTGTGATGCCTCCTCCGATTCCGACTCCAATTCCACGGCCCGCATGGCCGACGTCGATGATAAATTTATGTATGACGCACGGCATGGTCGATGCTATGGGTTGGTCTGAGGGGGAGCTCCGGAGGCTCAAGGCCCATTTACTTCCTCTCACCATTTGCCCAGGACTCGGATGTTGAGGAGCTTGGAATCTAGGAAGACGCCATAGGCGCTGCACATCACCTCAAGCTAGACACACTCGCCGGACCGCAGGCGCGGGACGTGCGGAAGTGGGCGCTGCTCGTCGATGAGGTATGTACACTCCCCAAACCCTTGAATCCAACAACCCCTATGAATCCAACACGCTCTAACTGGCGGTGGTGTTTAGTGCCTCAAAGCGTTCCCGGCGCTCAACGACTTCACGGGGCGCTGGCCGGTGGAGTTCTACTACACGCAGTACACGTACTGGTGTTGAAACAGCGGAGAAGGCAGAAGGGCGAGCGCGGTGCGGGGGCGGGGGCGCGCGCGGTGAGTGGTTCAAAGGCGCCCCGGACTGATTTGACTCCGGATGATTCGCCCGCCTCGGGGACGCAGGAGCCGAATTCGAAGAAGCGCAAGGAACACCCGGATCCGGGGCGCGGGGAGAAGGAGAATGTGAGCGTGGATGACTCGGTGTGGGTAAGTCGAGAATGCTGGCTGAGTTGATCTCCCCCGATAGAGTACCAACCGCACACAAACACCCGCTGCGTTGCACAACCGTATTGCACCGAAATGGGCGCTGACTCAACCCGTGGAGAGATGCGACGGCGAGGAAACCTCTTCAACAGCGCGTCGCGAAGACGACGGCTGCCCCACCTCGCAATTGTGTCCGCTGCCAAGTTGGGCGGTCAAGTCGGTTTCTTCGAACCAGATCGCTGGGAATACGACTGAGGTGTCTTTGCCGCCCGTGGCATTTAACCACGCTGAAATCTCGTCAACCGCGCCTCGCGAAGGCGCGGTAGGTAGCCCTACGCGTCGCGATTGTGTTTCTTGCTGACCTAAGCTCTGAAGACCATTTTCTTGAGCCAGATTGCTAGGAACACGGCTGCGCCGCTCGCCCCGAGCGGACGCGGTGAAAGATCCTCAACGGCGGGCCGCGAAGACGTAAGTGTTCTGTTTCTACGCGTCACGGTCGTGTCTGCGGCTGACCGGATTTTAGTCTTTTTCTTCGAGGGAAGGAAGCTCCAAGATGTTTACACCGACTGAGCCTCAGACGAAACCCCATGAAAGACGCAATAATTCAACGACGCGCCGCGAGGATGTACGTTACCCCACGCAGCACGATCGTGGCTACTACTGACCTGAACCTTTAGACTTTCCATCGAGTCAAGGAGCCTCCAACACGTCTGCATCGGCATCTTCACCGCTCTTCCTGACCGGACGCAGTGAAGAGTCTTCTACGGCTCTTCGTGAGAATGTACGTCGCCTCCGCGTCGCGATTGTGTATACTGCTGACTTTGACCTCCCAAGTTGTTGGCTTTGAGCCAGATTACCGACTTCTCTACTCCGGCCTCGTCGCCGCCCTTCCCCACCAGTACCTCTTTCCTCCATCGATAGCAGTCCGCCAAGCCGCGGGTGATCTCCACCACTTGCGTATTCTGTGGTTTCCAACCACCGATTCCCTCCGAGCAAACGACCGAACTGCAACTGTTTTTCAACGGGAGAGACGACCTGCACCAAGTCTTCACCGTCATCGGTGGCGTCGCTGATCATCACTTGCGCGCTCTCTTCCACTTGGGTATCAAAAAGCGCGAGGCGCTGCTGCGAGGCCTTACTCCCGAATATGTCACGTACGTCGAGAAGATCGAGATCGCCGATATGCTCGAAACCCACGCTGGCAAGTCTTGCATTTGTGCGGCCAAAGTTCAACTCACGGTGATCCCTCGTCCTCCGGAAGGGTTAGAGAACATGTTATTGAAGTATACATGCACACACGCTCTTGTCAAGAAGCAGATGCACATCGCCGACGACGAGGAATATTTCGAGATTGTGGTCTGTAATTTCTTCTTCTATCCGTGATGGTTGAACACTGATTTGCGACCCAGGAATTAATCGAGGCCGAGCTCCCGCGGCACCTTGATCGAGCGAAGCCAGTTGACGAGCCGGACGATGCCCAGATCGGCGAGCTCGTTAAATCAGTGCGTATTATTTGTTGGCTTGCGATGTCATGTCGTTGACCGGCCTCAGGTCTACAAAGAAAGATCGTTGTCGAGACGTAAATATCCCTACTTCTGTCCTATCTTCGTGCTCATCAAGCATCCTTTGAGCGTGCAACAAGCTGGGCTCCCTGAGATACCGAGGAAAAGCCAACGCACTGCACCTGCAAGCCCGATTTCTCTCTACTTCGCACCGGGGTTGATTTATATTTTGTGCAGCCCCGCCATGAGTGTCCGCGCCAATGCAGATACCCGGGGGAAAGTGTTCCTCCCTCCGTCGTCGCGCTCTTGGTGGACTTTGTTATGACGGAGCTCAGCCCCGCACTTTTATTCCTGGGGATCAAGGCGGACGCACAGTTCACCAGCATTTTTGCGTCGGAGACGGCCAGAAGCAGAGACGCAGCGACGCCTCGACATCACAGCGACGCAGTGATGTCCCGATGCGTCGAGGCCAACGCCCCGACGCCCCGCAGGGACGCCTCGACGCAGCGATCCCTCGATACAGCGCAGCTGGACGCAGCGATGGGACGTAGCAGAGGCCTAGACGACTCGACCCCGCAGGAGAGAACGCGACGCCCCGCAGCAGCGCCTCGACGCAAACACCCATCGACGCTGGACGCTCCGCCCCCGCAGCGACACGCAGACACAGCAACTAGCCGCAGACGCCCCGCAACGATGTAGCGATGCCATGTCTCGGTGCTTCGAGTCAGACGCCCCGACGCCCCAGCTTCCCCTACGCAGACGCCTGGACGCCACGCCGCAGCGGCAGTGACGCACAGACGCTCAGCGGCCCCGCAGACACCTCGTCACAGCGCCGCCTCCACCCCGCGCCGCCTCCACCTCCCCTCCCCTTCGACACCCCAAGAGAGCGCGAACTCACCTCCGCAGCCCTCGCCTTCCTTCTTTCTCATCCCCACATTCCCCCCAAACCCAAACACGTGCGCCTTCCCGAGGCGCAGCGCGAGCGTCGCGAGGGGAGTCCGCAGCGCTGGTTCTTGAGGTGGCGGAGGTAGTCGGGCGCGTTGCGTCGAGAACCATGGCGCTTTGGACGTGGGACGCGCGTCGCCGCGGAGGGCTTCTCCGTGTTCATCTCCCGTGCATATCCCGTCTTCTCCGAGTCCCCGTACTCCAGAGGCAGCGGAGTTCCTCCCCCGCCCCGCTTGGCCCCGCACACACCTTCTCCATGCGCCCAAACCCCCACCATACCGCTTCCCGACCGAAGGAAGTAGCGCCCAGCTCCAGCTGCGGCGAAGCCTTGCCCGAGGCAGCGAAGATGAGCGAGAGACGAGGCGCGCGACGTAGTGGCTGTAGAGATCGTAAATCTGCAATCGTCTTTCGCTAGCGCAGCCTGCGTCATGCGCTTGCGGGGATCTTCTGCGCTTCGCTCGGCGCGCTGGGCGGGACTGACGCAGATTCGTCTGTGCTGGCCTTCACACCGCGCGGCGCCTTGCCCGCCATGCCTGCGCTCCGCTACGCATCGCTGCCGGCCAAGCCCGAATCTCACAGGTGAGTTGAATTCCTCTCTGCCACTTGCCGCAGGGGCAGGCTTCATGGAAACACGCGTCAGAGCCGTACGCTGGGTCTTACCGTAGTGCCCTATGGTGACACTGGCGCATGTTTTCATGGGGCCTGCGCCTGAGATGAGTGGCGCGCTAACCGCACGGTCTGCCGCTGCCCGCGGTTGAGCAGCGTGCGCGCGAACCCGCGCAGGAGTCTCGGCGGCTCGGCGTACGCGGCGGGGAAGTCGAGGTAGAGCCGAGAGACTTCGTGCCCCGCGACGTCGCCCGTGCTCTGCACGGTGAAGGAGACAGTGAGGAGGGGCTCGTACAGTACGGCGGGGCCGTCGATGTCGCCGACTGGTGAGGAGCCGGCAGGCGGGGCGCTTACGGTGCTTGTTGCGCTGCTGGAGGGGGAGGTGGAGGCGGACGCAGGCGCGGACGCGGAGATAGCAGACGCGGATGCCCGGTACCTGAGTTGAATATGCTGGAGGATATGACATGAGGGAACTCATGGTCAAGATTCTTGACCTTGAGCGGCAGCGCACCATTGATGGAGTATATACGAGAAGTGTGGAAGTGGAACTCGGCTAATTTAAGCGAGTTCCACTGCACGCAAGTAAGTTCCACCCAGGATGCATCAGCAGTGGAACTCACATAGAACTCATATACGTGCAGTGGAACTCACTTATCGCTTCTTGAGTTGCTCCGATCAATCAATCAAATCAGACTGGAAATTCCGGGCATCCCACCGATGGCTGTGTGGGCGCATCAGATCCCGCTCCATGGCCGGATGTTACCGATAACAAACATTCGAGCCGTCTGCCGCATTTGCGGTGTACCTCGGCAGCGGCCGTACTTGGCTGCCGATGCCCGAACCGGCATATTTTCTTACCGTTCATTTTCCTACTCAGATAGTTACTCAGAAAAATATAACAATTGTAGCGCGCTTTGCGGCAGAGCCCACTAACTAAGTATTTAATTCAGTGCTACATTGGAGAAAATTAGCCTTTACTTACTTCACGGACCCGGTAAGGCTCCAACGATTTAGTTTTTGTTTACACTCGGGCGTAAACTAAACGGAAACAGTGCGGAAACAGTTTAAAACAGCTTACAGCTCTTTGCAGAACTTAGGGCGCGGACGATTTTTCTTCCATTTTGGGACTTTTTTTGATCCCCGCGACCAGAACCGCCGCCCTGGCCTCAGTTCTGGTTCGTTTACCTTGTACATAGGCTCAATCGATTCGCACCCCGAATACGCAGTCACCCACCTCCTCAGAATCTTTATATGGCCCTGAGAGCTGCCTTGTGCGTGACGAAAGCGCCCGTGCCCTAAGTTCTGCAAAGAGCTGTAAAACAGTTTATAAACAGTATTTTTTAGAGGCTGTACATGCTATATGAGTTACTTACTGCAGACCATGATATTAGTAGCCCAAGAACCCCGCCTTAATCTACATCTTGGCAAGCATCGCCTTCATGATCGTATCTGAAAAACTGGTCAATCTCAATCATGCCGCCAACCAGAGGAGTATTGTCAGGAGATTCCGAGTCCACCATACAGACATTGACGAGGAAAGCAGCGGTAAATCCGGGACGCAGACGAGCAAACAATTTGATGCCTCGCGGAAGCTTGATGCGTGCAGATACAGAACTCACTGGCAGTAACATTACGATGTGCGGCGCTGTGTGCTTCGCCGTTAGCAGCATCAGTGACACTGGAGGAAGGTTGTTGATTTCGGCGGGCTTTTTAATAGTGGCCTGGCTAAGGTCGCGCGAGGGGTGTGTCAACAACTTTGCGAGTGTGAGAGGTGAGACGTGTCCAGTCACAGATATCACGAGTTTATGCGCCAGGTGGCGCCAAGGATGAGTCAAGGTATTGTGTAATTACTCGTAATTGTTTCATGGCCATTGGAGGTCGACCGGGGGTTTTCATTGCAGCCCAGGCAGGCATAGCCGAAGTGAGCGGCGAGTGACAGCAGAATGAACAAGTAATTTGTTGATCCGGACACCCAAGAATCACAAGATAGCCGTGTTACGCGCCTAAGTTGAAGTTTCGTCCCTACCCAATCCCTACCTCTCAAAAACATAACTGTTTACCGTTTACTTTTCCATTTATTTACCGTTTCCTGAGGTCCATAAACTAACTGGAAAAATAAACGGTTTTGACCGTTTACAAGTGTTTAAAAACGGAAAGGGTTGGGGCCTTAGGACCTGAGTTCTCCCAATTTTTGCAACAAGTCGGACCCAAGCCAAGCCGAGAGTGCTCTAAATTGGGGCTAGCCACATGTAACATATTAGTATTGCAAAAGGACATGTAATCACTCTCAAGCCCAAATCTCGCTCTGTTGACACATTGACCAGCTCGCATTGGGCCAGGAAGCCCTGACTGTGTTGGGTGCTCAGAGCTGTTCCAACACAAAGAGACAAATTCATATTGGCTCTAGAGTGTGTGTTGCCTTCTCACCAGGTTGAAATGAGTTGGCCCTTGGTTTTGGTTATATCTCATTGGAGGCAGGTTAAAGACTGTCACAGCTGATTATGACACACATCCTGTTAATTTCGATAGATCTGAATCTCAATGGGATGCAGGTCTGAGCTGTCAGTATAATATACTCAGTTGACTCCAGATCAATCCAGGTTCCAAGGATTTTACCAGACCGAGCGACCAGACAATGCTGCATGTTGAATTTATTGGGGCTTGTATATCATCAGCCAGAGCGAGGACTAGCCAATGAAATCAAATGTTCCTGGAAAGCCTTGAGTGAACAAAGGAATTGGAATTCAATTGGGTGTGATAGTGTTGAGGGCTTAGTTTCAGAAAATTCAGCATCTCTGCGACATCTCTGCCTGGTGCAATTCATTTGTGAATGTCTCTACCTATGTATGGGCATTGACTCCAGAGCTGGGTGGAATGATTGACAAGGGTTAAAGCAGAGTTGAATTCTTCTCTCATTTGAACGGAAGTGTTGACAACCACTTTGGGGGAGATCAATTGGGATTGAAGGTTTGTTTGAGATGCAACTTAAATATTAAGAAATACATGCCCTAGATTTCAGTTGAATGCCAAATACCTTTCATAATATTAGACCAATCAACTCTGGTTGGATTTGGCAAGAAAGTAAATGAAAAGAAAATCGCGCATGAGGGGACTCGAACTCATGCGCAAAATCCCAATGTTTGGCTCTGCTTGCCCGTGGGAAAGCTACATTTTGGCGGACGCTCTGCACCATTAGGGCACTTCAGGACCCACTACCTAAAGTTAGTGGGCATTTCTCGTAGTATCAAAGCCTTGTAATATTTCGCATTCCACATTGAATTCACATTCTTTCTCTCTACTAACTTCAACATATTTTGGATTGAAATTTGCTGCTCTTTCGTCCACCCCGTCACCGGCATGTTTCTCCAGGCCGCTGAGTTTTCATTGACCGAGATCATTGACCGAGATCAAGTCTTACTGCAACTTTGTTTGTTTTTGTTCTGTTCAATTCTAGTCCAGCTATTCATTGTCCACTATCGACATGGAGGCACTCACAGAGGCTCTCGGAAACCCCGCTCATGACCCTTTTTTTTTGGTGGAAAATGTGCTGTCCTGGATGACTTCGTTGGGGTATCAGCTGTATGTGCTCCATGATGATTCTGTAGAATCCGCTGCCAGTTGGAATCCCGAGAGTGCATCTACCAAAGACCTCAAAGCCTATCGAAGTCTGGTAAGCCATAGCCTGTGGATCATTAATATATACCATTGACCTTGAAACAAAAGATTCTCAGCGAGAAATATCAAACTCATCCATTTTTCAGTTTGGAAAATCTCGATGCTTGGATCAATCCCCCTGCATTTCAAGTGTACATGGATTCTCGGTCAGAGCCTCGCACCTTGCCCATGGAGTCTACCCCAATCAGCTCTCGTGGTGCCACCTTCTCGTGCTTCGTCTTTGGTTTCAATCCCCGCAACCCGGGCCAGCAGTCGAAGTCGAGTCTCAGCCGTTGTGTCTTCACGAGCCAGCTCGCCGGCTTCCTTCCATGGATCTGATGTGCATGCCTTCCCACCTTTCTCCCGGGCCAGCTCCCCGGTTTCCTTTCATGAATGTGAGGTGGCCTCCCGTCCGCTGAGTGCCATGTCTGTTGATGCATTTTACGACTCAGATTTGGAGCACAATTCAGCCCCAGTCCAGCCAGATGCCGATTCAGACTCTCCTTTTCCGGCACAGATCCCTCCAACAGTCGTCTCCAACATGCAACTTACAATAGAACAATTTTCGCTGCTCAAAACTTTGATTTCATGTCCAGCGCCCAATTAATATCAATTGCAACTGCGGTGTCAACCCAAGAAAAATTGATGCTCAGGGTGATTAATACACCACCCGGTTCGCTTTTAAAATTTAGAAATCTTGTACTACAGTTACAGTTGAGATGTTACTATTTGCATGCGCTGCTTTGCATGTTTAAGCCCTCAAATGTCTCGCGTTCAAGTTATGGTGCCATATTAGTAAAGGTCAAACTACCTTGAAAAAGTTATGAAAAGTGTCAAGGCATCAGAGGGCTTAGTCGGGTCAAGATCGGGAACATTCAGCTGTGGATCACGCGAGCATAACATGTCCTCCCCCCATTCGGTCACGGAGCGGGATCTGATGCGCCCACACAGCCATCGGTGTGATGCCCGGAATACCCGGAGTCTGATTTGGTTGATTGATCGGAGCAACTCAGGAAGCGAATTTAAGCGAGTTCCACTGCGCGTAAGTGACTTCCACTGTTGATGCATCCTGGGTGGAACCTGGTGGAACTCATTTGCGCGCAGTGGAACACGCTTAAATAGCCGAGTTCCACTTCCACACTTCTCGTCATTCCTCCGATTTGGGTGATGTGGCGATTCGTGGCCGCAAGAACCGTATGGAAAGCTCACCTAGAGCACTCTCTTCTTGGCCCAGGTCTCGTTGCCGACTACATCAACAGGGCGGTTCCTGGCCAAGGTGAGCTTTCGCATCTAGACTTGTAACTTTCAACTTACTCAAAAACAGGTGTATCACGTCAATGTCAAGAAACTCACAATCCTGGACAAGGGTGATGGGGGTCCGTGGAACTCTCCTTCTCCCGACCTCCCTTCTGCCGCGCCATCAGCCCCTTCCAAGGGAGCCCGCGATCCCGCTGTTGATAGCGCCTTCGCTTTAATTGGCGTTCTTGGGTCGGTAAAAACTTCTGGATGCGGAGAAGCAGCCCGTTCCTGCTTCAGTTTGAGTGGGTCCAGCAATGTGTGGTTAAGATATTTCTTTCCTCTTATCTTGCTGTTTAAATGCTTTACTCAGTATTCATGTCATGGCATCAAGTATATACCCATACCCAGTTGTTGGAACTCACTTTTTCCACATGCCTCCCTGTCTTTTGATCCTTTGATTATGTTTATGGTGTCCAGTGTCGGGTCTATACAGTATTATTCTTGAGTTCACGTGTTTTACAAAGCGGCCTGGTTTCTCATGTGCTGAGGGTACTGTTTCGAACTGAATGCTCTGACTCATGGTACCACCCCAGAAGCAGATCTAAGGGGAAACAAAGTTCTGGTTCTGCTCGACAGAAAACAGTGTTGAACAGAGATTTAGATCTGATTAAACAAAGCCAGATTTTATCAGACAGGATTACAATGTGATTTACTCTACCAAATGAATGCGTGCCTCGGAGTGTTCTTCGCCAAAAAATGGGTGAATAGCAGAAATATAGATAGATAGGGACAGCAAATAACGGTCTTGGGATCCAATCTAGTCACTGTCAACCTCATTTCCATCGGAGTCCACAGTGACCCATCCCCGCCATCTGTGTAAACAATCGTCAGCGCTGAATATGTATGATTTGATTGACAAACTTTGTCGATTTTTTCCTGGGTTTAGAACCCATATCAATCGTTGAGGCAGCAGATTTGGCGGGCGATAGTTCGTGAACTTCCTCACGATCATCTAAAGGAAGGGGTGACTCGGCTGCAGGGGCAGAATGAGGGGAAATTATCACGCATACCTCGAACCAGATCTTCCTCGAGAATTTGGCGTCCAGTGAAGAATGATGAATCCAGGATGACCGAGGCTTTGCTTTGCTTCCAGCGGGTCAGTGCATGACCTGTAACCCCCTTCTCCATTTCTTTTTCGAATTTGGGCCTAGAATATATATATTATTCTGTGGTGGTACAAAAAAATGCACGAGTTCGCTTCTCGTGGGAAGCACACTGCGGAATTTGCAACCTCGGAAGATGCCGGGGGCGAAAAAAAAGGTGAAGGACGGGGGCGAGCCGGGAGATAATGTATTGATCAATGCGAAAGCTGTGATCACTAAGTACCACGAAACTCAGGGGAGTTCACTCCTCGTGTGAACCACACTGACTAAACTCGGAAGATCCCGGGTTGCGGACAAAAACCGGACAGCGCCGGTTACCGGAGCCGATTGGCACGAACCGGACCTAATTTGAGGTTCAGAGGCTGTGCAAGACTATGCCGCCATCCCTGCAGGCTCTGGTGTCCGTCGACCCTGCGGGCTTTTTCCTCCGTTGGCCCTGTGATAAGTACGAGTACCTGAATATAACCAGAAGGAAACATTTCAAAACTATGCTGCCATCTCTGCAGGCTCTGGTGTCCGTCAACCCTGCAGGCCCTTTTCTCCGTTGGCCCTGCAGGCTATTACTTACACCGTCATGTGGCCAACCAAGCCCGCTGTCTACCAACAGGTCAAGCTGGGCCTCCCGCGCTTGGCACGTAATTCAGGATGAACTTACTGCGTACCTCATGTTGTGGCGTGGTGAGGGGTGCGCAAAGTTCCTTCATTATAGCTGCATCTGACTAATTGTGTGTGCAGCACCACTCAACTCGGTACCCTACGCTCTCCCGCATGGTAAGGGGCTATTTCGCCATCCAGGGCTCTGTGACCGCATCCGAGTGCCATCAGTTTAGCAAAAACACCGATCCAGACGATGTTTCCCTTTGTGCAGGGAAGGGTTACTTCCCGTTGGATTCAGACTACCAGGCCTATCTCAACTGTGTTCCTACGTCAACTGAGGTAAGTCGCCGGGTTCCCACCAAATCATGCACTCAACTGAATTTACTGTCAGAAATCGACTTGCAACTATCTCAAGGTCGTCAACAAGCAGGACAAAAAGAAGTTTAAAAATATGGCCCTTACTGGAACGGTCAATTGCCAGTGCAGCCATGTGTTCATTCTCTCATGTGTTGATCTGCCGCATGCAGAAAGGTTTGTTTCGCACTCTATAATCAATCATTCTTCTCATCTGGGAGTGTATCCCATTTAGGTTTGCGAATTCCGACTACGCTTTGGCTATGGCACTCCGGAATTGCAAACCGGGGAGTGAATTCCAATTCAAGCTTCAAATTGAGGTCGATGACGTGGACGAGGTCGCGACATATGATATTGCCTGCGAATATTTTCTCAATCTGGAGTCACGGTTTCAGAAATACTTTCCGGACCAGCTGCAGACAATCAGAAGGATGCGGTGGGGCGTCCCTGCACTCCATGTCCAGGGACATCAAGACGCCCGTACCTACTTGTTTGGAACCGCATACATGGAATGTGTTGGTCATTTCCACGGCGAGACCGCCGAGCATTATTGGCCCGAGGCGAATCAGTTGGGTTCGCATGTGCGTCAAATGAATCTTGGCCACCGGCAAGACATGATGATCAACCACCATGGGGACTGGAATTACAAAAAGGAAATGAAGATTAGTACGCCCTGTCCGAATCTACTTGATTTCTGCGACGTTGAAACTTGATGCCCGTGCTTCCGTCCTGCAGCAGGTGATTTGGCCGAAGATATCCTGGAGGCGAAAAGAAAATATATTGAGAAGCGCAACCACTTCATCGGCCTTAGTTTTTCATTCAGGGACCGTGTTTCCCAGTGGCAGAAGATGCCTAGAGTAACATACAAGGAGGGCAAGGAAGCGGTCAGTGTGTACGGGCACAGCATTACAAGGCCACCCAAATCGAAAATAAAAGTGGAAAAGCGGCGGTGCGAGTCGGGAGGGGGGGTTAGAAAGTAAAGGACGACGGGAGAGCAAGCGAGCTTGGGGCGGGTAATGGCGAGTAAGATGGGCAAGGTGTGGGCGAAGGTGGAGCGGGGGAGCGCGGAGTGGGGGAGCATGGACGGACGGGAACGGGAGCGCAAAGAGGGAAAGGGAGTGTGGAGTGTGGCCTGGATCAAGCACGGAGAAGGGGTGGTAAGGGAAGTGGAAGGGTTACACGGCGGGGGAGGTAAGGGGAGTACGGGGAGGGGTGGGGGCGAAAATGAAGCAGCACAGGTCACACGTGTAGAAGAAGCGAGAGGACGGAGGAAAGGCAAGGGGCGGAGGGGAGCGCGGGCGGGGAAAGGGAGCGCGGGGAGAGAATGGGAGCATGAGGAGGGAAAGGGAGGTGTCAAGTGCGCAGAAGCGGCAGTAGGGACCGCGAGGAAAGTGGACAGCGGCTAGGGATGGGCACAAGTGATGACGGGGAATGGGAGCGCGGGGAGGGGAGGAGTGGATCAAAGAAGCGTGAGGGAGCGTGGGTAGAGGTGCGCGAGTAGGGTGGGGAGGTGTGAGCCGACAAGAATGATATTTGATATGAGGTCAAAGAGAAAAAAGGACATTCCGCCTTGAAAATTGCAAAGCCGCCGTGAAGATCGAGTCGTCAAAACCAACGTTTGGACACATAGATTTCTAGTCTAGGGATCCCGAAGTGTGCAGACTGAAAAAGAAGGAATACCGGGTCCAAACCTCAACTTGAAAGATCCAGACGCTGTGGAAGGGGTCGGAACGGAGCTTGATTCTCGACGGTCACCGTCAAGGGGGAAGCGGGATTCGAAAAACGGATATAGGGTTGAAAAGTTTTTTTCGACCCTCCGCCAGACCCCCCTCCCCCCCCAAATAGGGAAGGACCTAGCGGCGGGCCGTTTCTCCGGGTCATGTGCGGACCACCGCCACTGCATTGACAACTTCCTAATCCAACCAACTATGCTACTACTCACCTGTCTGGCACTCTAATGTGCTGTGAGGCCTTCTAGTTTACATAATAATTTCTATTCCATTCCATGGGTGGACTCTCTTCGAGCAATTAGAAGCTGAAATGAGCAAAGAACTGAGGGCGTGAACTGGCAGTGCTTCTGGCCGCGAAGGCATGTCTGCGCTGTTCCAAAAAATCACACTGTAGTGTGTACAGTAGTGCTGATTTCTCATCTGTGTTCTTGACACCAATAGTTTTTTTTTCACCTTAGAGCCGGCACGCAAGTGTTTCCGAGAACTGATCTGTGCACGTGAGGATCATCAGTAGTCCAAATCGGGACAACGAAGTAGCGCAACAGCGAACGTCTTCTAGGTCGTATATTTCACTCTCCTACCCCCCCATGACGTCTTACTATGCTGTGGTAGGCATTTTGAACCTCACTCATACTACATGACAGAAGTTTTTTTCAGCACCCCGCCCCCCCTGTATCCGAAATTTTAATGCCGAAACCCCCTTGGTCACCGTCGCCTAAAGCATCTCCGGACCACGAGATGAGATAAGAAGAATTTGTTTCTCCCGGGGATTGGATTGGACATACCCAGCCTGATGCTGGATTGCATGGTAATCGAATGATAATTCGGTCGGTGAAAAGAAGTCTTTCGAAGACTTATGAGGGGTGAGTCCCGTTGAAGTAGATGGCAGGAGACTTACCTTACGTGTACGTGGTCGGCATGCTCGTATCTATGATGTTCACTTTATACATTCATTATTCGCACGCAACTTTCCGTGTTTTGCGTTCGCGGGCAACTTTTCACTTGCCTTATTGGGAGAGGCCGGGTTGCCGGACTGATTTCGGCCAATGCCTGTGAGTATCATGCTTGCCTCTGCTTGGCTGCAATCTTGAATGAGCCGCTGGTCGGCAGGGCGCACGTGAGTTGATCTTACCGCGAGATCTGGCGCATACACAGGGCCAAACTTACCCCTAAAATCGTGGCCCCAAGACTTACGCAAGACCACAACTGGGGCGGACTTATTAACTTTCCTCTGTGGGATGCTTTAATTAAATTTCATCTGAATCATATGTTATATTGCCGCTGTGTTGCTTCAAAAGTGCAAAGTGACTTCTGTGTAGACTCCTAAGAGCTCTTCAGCCTGAGGAAGTTGAAAAGGTGCCTAAGATGCCACTAATATGTTAGCAGAGGCTAGGAGAAATTTTCCGACCAGGATTGAGTCTCTCTAGGAGTCAGGTAAACAGGTCTAACCACAGTGCACACTCGGCGGCCTGCAACAAATGCCAGCTCATGGTCCATACATATCGCATGCCAGCCAATAATACAGTAGTGCAATTAGGTGAGGTATACACATCACTCAATGATCCTCCCTGGTTCTAATAGCCTTGGATCAACTCCACTGACCGCCGAAGTACACACAAAGGCCTGAATTTGCTGGTCATACATCCGTCAATGTGAGCTTTTTTTGTCTTGAAGGAAGTCCGAACTTCGTGACATAGTGGGCACCTGGATACTTAGCCCTGCCTGGCTCGGCGCTGAAATGGGATGACTTTTGATATTATGTATCAAGAAAACTTACGCGCAACAGCCAACTTGAAGTTGCGCGCGAAAATTAAAAGTAGCGCGCGAAAATTAAATGTTGCGCGCGAAATGACCGAAAGTAGCGCGCGAATCAAAAGGTTGCGCGTGAATAATAAATATACAAAGTGAACGTCATACGTATCGTCGAAACAATCAAAGAGCGGTGGTTTTCGGGCTTGATCCTCCTCGCAAATTGTTCTGAGCCAGGCGTGAATTACAGGGGCCTTCGAAAACGTGGCTGTAGTATTCAAGCCGTTCCCGCCTTTATTCATCTAACGAGCGGCCGGGATCCGGGAATAGCTATTGGCCTGCGATCGTTCGGTGTTCAAAGAAGCATAACGGTCGGGAAGAACCAACACTCACAACGACGAAATACATACTTCGTCGCGTTCGGCACGAGTAGAACATATACACCTAGCCCGTAGAAACCAACCCGCGGCAGGCGTCCGACTGTCAACACGCGGCATTCACTCGATTTTCCGACCTGTTCCTGTGAAACCAGCAGGAAGCTGTTCCTATGGGAGAGGCAGTGTCGGCGGGTAACATTGAACGTGCTAGAGGCGTGACATAGGTACACGTGTACGTCAGAATTGTCTTTCCGCACACAAAGATTACACAAGGCGCCTCCTCATCTCTCAAAGGAGGAGTTTGAGCCCAAATCTAATACCCTCATTGACAAAGCGCTTCTCCTCCCGGTGGCGCAACGAAACATAAAAAAACTCGAGACACCCATAGGAGCTCACCTTGGGCTACCGGCAGAATTGCGCACCAAGCGGAGTTAAATTTGAATTTGTTTTAATTGCACCTTGATTGACTTATGATTTCGCTGTCACACTGATTCCCCCATACATCGCTTCACCCCTCACCACAGGCGACAGCTCCCACTGATCGTCCAATCCTATCAGAGGTTCTCAGGAGCACCTCATCATCGGCACATTTGATGATATCATCAATGTTGCTGATGCCGTCTTCGTCAATGTCAATGAGGGCAGTCAAAACTCAGTGTGAAATTCTCTTGAACTGTACGGGACGGGAGCCCATGTGATTTCCCTATATGACATCATGCTAGAAGCAATAACCCCCTCCGTTGGAATTGTTCACGTGCACTGCGCAGTGCCTACTGGGCTGCTGTTACGACAGTTGCCTGACTGCATTCACCGTCAGCCGGAGACAAAGAGGTGCTATCAGATGGTTCGTACCACACATTTGCCGACTTGGAAGAGCAGGCCTCCGCTGCAGAAGTACAGCGCCGCTCCGGCGGTGCCGTCGTTGGGGGGCCCACAGATGCTGTTGCCGTTGGAGAGGCAGGTTTCGTTTTCGAAGAGGCACTCTCCGCTCGGGCAGGTGAGACGTGCTTCAAGAGCGGTTGCTGAAGCCGCTAGCGCCGCGGTGGCGAGGAGCAAGACACGGAGAAGAGGAGTAAGCATGGTGGGTGGCGAGAGTGATTGCAGGATGAGTACTGTGCCCACCCACCTCTTAGCGGTTTCTTATATACATTTCTGGGTGACATCAGATCAGAGCCGGAAAGGGCGAGAGTGGGGGACAGCCGATGGCCAGTAGCGGGCGTCGGTCAATGCCCGGCCCACATGCGAAGGTTCATAAGCACGGCTGATAAACGGCTTTGCAATCCGAGGCCCCAGCTAGTATGACTGCATTACGGAAGCACGGACTCTCCCGGCATGAAATTCAGTTGGACTGCCAAGGGGAGCCGGTCTGAATTTACTACTCCTACTGGTCGCCTCGGGGAGTGATATTTCAAGTTCTTGAATATTCCCGTGGCACTTCTCGTGCCTCAACTTCTAAGGCTCCAACCATTTCGTTTCTGTTTGTGGATTGGCCCAAACAAAACGGAAACGGGAACAAACCGTTTAAAAGCCGTTTAAACTGTTTTTAAACGGTATTTTGGCGGGGTGTTCGATTATAACTGTGCAGGTGGCATAGATGCCAGGTATTATGGTTCAAAGCTGACTTATAACAACATAATTGCTCGTGGCTTTGACAAAGCCCCATGAATTCCATTCGCAGCGGCGCATCGATAGCCGGAGATGTCCGCCCGCCATCAACCTCTGTCCAAATTTAGATAATTCCCGCTTCCCGCCGGGTGAGTGCCGCTTGGTGAGTAGATTGTTTTTACACTGTGCCTGTATCTGACTATGAATATTGCTTTCTAAAGTCCTAAAGCCTCAGAACTCACTTGGCATAGTGATCACAGGACGTCGACAGTAACCGGGGTTGGGAAAAATGGTCGGAAAAGTGAACTGTGAAACCCCCTAACAAAAGCTCTCTTTTTCTCTCCCTTTCTGCACTCCTTAGTTCGTTTTACTTCGGTTCACATCCCTGTGTAGTTCAGATCCCCACGGGACATCTCAAGGGGCCTCATGCATGCATGCGTGGCATAACAAAGTCTGTCCCCCACCCTGTTTGATGCGGATACATTTATATGGCAAAAAGAACATAAATGGGACGAAAAATAGAACGAAAAATGGGAGGAAAAATGGAACCGTGAACGACCTTAATGTTTCACCTAGTGTTCGTGTTATTCACAGTTCTTGTCTCCCACTCGTCTGCCATGCCTGCTTACTATCTTGCCTTCTTCTCTTTTGGCTTGATCCTCCGTTTAGTATTTATGGGGTCCAGTGATCGGTTTATCTTTGAATTCACATGTTTTACAACGAGGCCTAGATTTCAAGTACCCACTTAAGTCAAAGTCAATTCTTCCCAAGCCATGGGCTTGGGGAAAACACAAATGAATAGTGATGTTAACAGTCTTTCTCCAAATTTCGTGAGAGACATATACACAGCAATTCAGAGAGACTTTTTGCACACCAAATCAAATCAAAATCCAGAACCTGCGACTCCTTCGTTAAAGTTATCAACAGGCGAAACATTCATCGATGCGGACAACATTTGAGGATTCTGCGGGCAGATAAAGGGGTGATTCTTCCACTTAACTGGGCACGCGAGAACAACCACAATTAATGGGCTCCAATAGTCGGAGGACGCGTGAATCGAACATGTCGCGAGAAGTTCAACGCATGTGGTCGTGTTCGTATCGGAGGCGATCCACTCTTGACTTTCCGCCTCAACGTGACCTCCCAGTTAGGCAATTTGATGGCGGCATTCGGCAGCCAATTCAAGCTCCGCGATGCATTACCGTCAGTGGCATTGTTACCTCTCGCCTCGCGTCCCCCATCCCCCTCCTCCCCACATCGTCCTCCTGCCCAATGGCTTTCTCGTATTACGATCTCCACAGCCTTCAGACCCCCAATATAACCGACCGCGCCTTCCAGTGCCCCCACAAAGGGTGTGGCCGTCTTTTGAAGCTCAATCTCTGTGCTACGGGCAAGAACGCAGGGCGGTATTTCCTCAAGGTACGTGGCCCATTCAATCTACCAATATCTCGTGTTAACCAGCTCTATGATCAGTGCTTCAGTCCAGGTCATTCCACGGCGTTCTGGCACTTTTTCCCAGCAGGACAGCACCCTCATCAAAACGAAGCCTCCCGCCTCTTAGTCAACGCAGCTCGGCGACCACAGCTTGCACTCGCATCGTCCAGCGACGCCAAATGTGCACACAGCGGGTGCCACGACTCCCGTGTCAACCGCAAATGCGACCAAGGCAAATGTAAAAAACACTGTGAAGCATCTGGCGGCTGTCGCTGTCATCCTCCTCCCACCCAGCCTGTAACCCTACCTGCTCTATCTGGTCCCTCCCTCGCTGCATTTGACTCCATCAAGGAGTACGCAAATTTTATACCGCGGTACATCCAGCAGCTAGAGGACGAACGTCTAAAGCTGCAAAACGCCACCGCGACACCTTCCCCCACCCTCTCTCAAGAAGAGGAAGACTTCCGTTACGCCCAGCTACTGTCCATAGGCTTCGACGACTCGGACACACCCACCGGCGGCAGCAGCAGCGGGAACGATCTCGACCTCGCCCAAGCAGCCGAGGAGACATTTCTGCTTGTCAATTGGCCTCGTAACAACGAACCGGCTGTCGTGGAAGGCGTGCAAAACTGCCCCAAATGGCCGTACTGGACACGAGGAGGCAACACGCCGTATGAATGCTTCTCCCCTGCGTACAGCACATGGATGCGTGTTCTACCATCATATGCCCACCGCCTCTCTACCGGCCAACCGCTTTTTGTACGCGCCATTGGCGTCAAGGGCAGTGATGAGGACGAACAACTGCGCCGCTTTCTTCCCGTCCTCGACGCTGAACCAGCAGAGCGCGGCATACTACCCCGGATCGCTAGCGCGAGCACGCCATCTCATCATATCGACGGTAAACGGAAGAGGGCCGCGAAGCGTACGGTGGAGGTGATCGAGCTCGAATCGGATGGGGACGAGGTCATCATCGTGGGCGAGCGTGTAGATGGGCACAAGATCAAGCAGGAGCCTCCCTCACCTCGGCGCATAAAGCGTCGCCACCTCCAGATCACTATCCCCGAGGCAGTGTCTACCCCGTCCTCCTCTACCCCATCCTCCTCCACACCATCGCTGTCGTATTCTTCCACTCCCACAACCTCCGCTGCTTGCCCTAGTACATCACCTCTACCCTCTCCCATGACTCCTTATCTGCCTCCTCCTCCCTTGCGCAGCAGCCCCGACTTCCCCTACTACCTCACGAAGTGATTTATCCTCCTCTCTCTTTCCTGCGCGCAAAGATTTGATTTGTATGGACTCTCCTTCTGTATCTACTACATTCCTGTACTTATATGAGACTGGTGTACACATATACAAATGCATGGACCACATTTCGTCGAGAACCGTGCACTGAAGCGTCGAGAATCGTGCACTGAAGTGTAACGCCGTAACAAATTGTCACACCTTTGCCGAGACGCGTACAATTATTATTAGATCTAAGATCTCCACGTCCCTCGCGTCTCTCTCGCATCTGTCGCTCCCGCCCAGCACCGAAACGCGTTATTATGGGTTTTTCAATAGGCCGCTTCCGCCTTGACCGCTCCTACGGCGTCAATCAATCAAGTTCTCCAAATACTCCCGGCGCTTCGACCTCTTCTGGCGGTGTCCACATTGGCGAGTTTCGCGCCTACAGCGATCCGACGCCTCCCACACCTCCTCTCGGATCATTCCAATATGATTCCTTGCCCTCCTCCAAATATACCTTGTGTTGGGATGACTGGAGCTCGTTCAAAACTTGGCTACTTGCAGAGCAACAAACACTCGGCATCGAATTACGGCTGGTCAACACTTATGCAGGACTACCAGAATACGAACGCCAGTGCCGCTATGTCTGCTCAAGAAAGGGAACTGGTGGAATCAAAGCGTACACAAAACTACACCCCAATTGGAATCGCAAACGTCAATCGAAGCGTACGGACTGCAATGCACATATCCTAGTAAAGCAATACCCTGGAACACCCATCATCCTAGGCAACTATTCAGCTGCACATGATCATTCGCTGGGCAACACCAATCTACCCTTTACACAAATTCCTACGGAAACAAGAGAGTACATTGCCGGCTTGCTGCGACTCAAAGTCTCGCCAGACTATATTGTATGTTGTGATGTTTTCCTCGTAACAGATGCTCCATTCAATTTATCCTGCAGCTCAAAATTCTCCATCGTGGTGCCTACGAAGGAGACGAGGGTTTCGAGCATGATCTTGATGATACTCTAGTTGCAACTCGCACTGAGTTTATCAAGCTGCGAGATATTCGGCGGATTGAGAAACAAATTGAAGCGGAGACTGTTCGGCTACATCCAGATGACGGTCTGTCGACAATACGATGGGTGGAACGGCTTCGGCTCAAAGACCAACTCCTTGGCTTCAAATCGAAGACGGATCCGGTTCCTCCCGGCTCTAACCTCGCCCCAGACGTCTTTACGCTCATGATTCAAAGTAACTGGCAACGAAGCATGTTTCAAAAGTACGGTGAAAATCTCCTCTGCATCGACGCGACACATAACGTCACCATGTACGAAAACCTGAACTTGACGAGCCTTGTTGTCCGCGATAAATGGAGCCATGGTATGACGTGCTTCTTGCTTCAGCATTCACCC
This sequence comes from Mycena vulgaris, assembly GCA_029204335.1. NCBI lineage: Eukaryota > Fungi > Basidiomycota > Agaricomycetes > Agaricales > Mycenaceae > Mycena > Mycena vulgaris. Next base: position 110,113 of record JARGYA010000017.1, read on the forward strand.
GCTAATGTGGCCCTAGGCATACCTGTCGCATGGATGCTCGCAACAAGCGGATCCCAGGCAACAATCGAATACTTTCTCAAGCTTCATCGTCAGCGTTCACCCACAACAATCCCACGCAAGATCATGTCCGACTTTGATTGGCCGCAAATACATGCCTGCTACAATGTTTACCTCGCCTGGATCCTGCTCTGCTGGTGGCACGTCCTACATGCATGGCAACAGCATTTCAAGATCTCGGACAATGAAGATCTATGGAAACTGTTGAAGAAATGGATCAGAATTACCGACCGAGCAGAATTTGATGCCACCTGGGAACAGATCCAGGTCATCGCACCATCCGGCTTCGTCAAGTACTTGAAGACGTACTGGATGGCAGACGCAACGGTGAAGATGTGGTCAGCAGTTTACCGGACGCCAAGGTCAATCTTTGAGGACTGCGACACGAATATGCTGATCGAAGCGTACGTGCCGATCACTTTATCTTTTGCCGCGGCTGATCTCTCATTTCGTACGTAGCTGGCATTCGGTGCTCAAGGGCAAGTTCTTCCACGGGAAACGGAATCAGCGACTCGACCATCTTCTGAATACGCTCATGAACGGCGTCATTCCCTATTATGCTTTGAAACAACGCCGCCAAGAGTTGGGATTTGCGGGCCCAGATATCGAAGCGAGGAAGCGCGCACAGATTGTCAAACGGAGCAAGGAATATACCAAGGCCGATGTCGAGCACATTGACGAAGGGAAGTACTCCGTGCAGTCTCAATCCGATCCCTCAAAGTTTTACGATGTCGACCTCGACACTTATACCTGCACATGTCTCGACTATCCCCTCATTTCCTACTGCAAGCACCTTTGCGCCGTGCAGACTCTCTTTATCGAGCCTGGTGGTCCTTTGGATGGTAGAGATCCTCGCACGCCAGCAGACAATGAAGCTGTCCTTCAAGTACCTGGCCTGTCCTCCCTTGATCACCGTTTGGCGCCTTCTCCAAAGATTCCTACTCAAAAGCCCCGCACCTTGACCGTGTTAGCAGAGAAGTTAGAAAGGCTGGCGGCCCGTCTTAGGCGACCTCGCAAAAAAGACTACACAACTCTCCCCGAAGTCGCAGATCTTGAAGCCGCGGTAGAGGAGATGATGCACGTCACGGAGACTGGCTCTGTTCTTCCGTCGGCCCAACATCTTGCCCCGGTTGTCAAGGGACCATCTGCTCGGCAGAGCATGATGCCTAGGGTCAAGACGCGTCGTCAGCCCGCAGGAGACGCAGCGTACGGTGGGGGAGCGAGCAGCGGCAGTAAAGCGAAGAGCTCGCAGCCGAAGAAGAGTTCACAACAGACAACATTTTCCTTGTCATTCCCGCCCTCATCGCAACCGTTACCGCTCTCATTCCCGCCCTCGTCGCAAACATCGCAACCGTTACCCCATACTTCGTCTTTCAATCAGCTATACTACTATCCCCTCACACCAACATCCTCGACACCTTGCACGACGACATCATCCTACTACCCTCCCCTAGCTGCTCCACCCAGCACATTCCAAGCTGGAACACCATATAACATTGCTAACTATCGGGCATATCCCTCACAATACTATACTAGGCCTTCATGATGACTGCGCTCTGCCACCTTCGTTATGCATTTCCTTTTTTGACTTTGTACCGAACACCGTTTATCTCATGGGGGTGCCGTAGAAATATTCAGATTTTTTGGCAATAAAATTGAAATGCCTCGCTGATTCCTATGTCTATACGGATGTATAACGAACACAGATCTTCATTGACTTCGTGAAATAAACAGGCCTGTCATCTTGATGACCGTTCGGCATACCTCGGCAAGATGTGGAACCCGCCGAAGTGCCGCCATCAAATTTTCTCATTCGGAAGTCACGTTGAGGCGGAATGTGAACGAGTGAGGCGATCGGCCCGGTGCGGCATCTTCGGCTGATTTGGCGCTTAGCTGCCGTTGCACATTAACCACTAACAGCCATCATGGACGGCGGCGTTGGACGCGCCTTTGCACCCCTCCGCAAAAGCTCGGTCTCGAGTAGCTTGAGCCTTTCAAGCTGGACATACTCGCCGGGCCGCAGGCACAGGACGCGCAGAAGTGGGCGCCAGCTGGTTGGCGAGGTATGTAATTATGCCCACACCCGAGTCATCTCCCCGTGAAATGAATCCAACATGTGCTTACTGTGGTTACGTTTAGTGCATGAAGACGCTCCTCGACTTAGCGGGGCGCCGGCCGGTTGAGTTTAACTATGGTACGTGCTCTGCACAGAGAACGCATAGGGTCGATCACGATGCGGTGGATCCCCCGTTGAATGGTGCAACAGCGCCCAGGACTAACTCGACTGCGTGTTCTCCGAATGATTGGCCCGCCTCAGGGACGCAAGAGCTGGAGAACTCCCCCAGGAGTAAAAGCGGAGTCAGAGCAGGGTGATAACAAGACCGTGGGCGCGAGCATGTATGTAAGTCGTGCATCGTTCAAATTTGAACTTGACCCAATATTAATAGGCAGCGGCCGACGAATGCATCGCAGGCTGTCTCATAAACACAGAACCGCATTAAGGCTCCTCCAACTCATTCGCAGGTAAAACCCCCGGAGAAACGCACTGAAGAGGAGCCGTCGCGGGGATGTCGGGTGCATGCTGCTGACTTGGCCTCGAGTCGTTTTTATCGAGCCATGTAACCTCCAACACATCTGTACCGGTGTTGTCGCCGCTCTTCCCGTGGGGAGTCTTGGACGCAGCGTCACGTCGCCACGATGTAGGTTGAACTCACCCGGGTTTCGTTCTTGTGTACACTGCTGACTAGAACTTCAAGCCATGTTCTTCGAGCGAGATAGCCTCTAATACCGCGATGCCCGCCCCACCAGACACAGTGAAGCAACTTCAACACCTCGCCGTCAAGATGTAGGTTTCCTCAGATATCCCGACAATGTTTCCTTCTAACTTCACACCTCAAGTCTTTCCCTTCGACCCAGGTTCCCGCCTCGGCGTCGCCGCCTTTCCCTTCCCACAAGTCCCTGGTCCCTGGTCCCTGGTTCCTCCCCGTCAATCCACGCAGCATTTCTACCACATGCGTATTCAGGTTTCCAGCCGCCCATTCCCTCCGAACCAACTACCGAGCTGTTGCTTTTTTTCAACGGGCGGGATGAGCTGCAGCAGGTCTTCACCGTGCTGATCGGCACCTGCGCACCTTCCGTCGCCGAGGACTGACAGGACGACGCTTCTTAAATTGGTGCGTATCATTTCTCGGCTTGGGGTTCATCTACGAGGTACGAGCGAACATTGTTATATCCTTTCTTTATATGAGACTAGGGCTTATCTGGCTCAGGTCTGTGAAGAGCGATCGTCGATGAGGAAGTACGCCCACTTTTGGCCTGTGTTTTTGCATATCAGGCGTTTCTTGAGCGCGGGAGAATCAGCCTGGGTAATGCGTGCGCCGCCGAGAGGGAAAACTACTGTAGCACACCTGTAAGCCCGCCTTTCCCGCTTCGTCCCGAGGGTGATTTATTTATATTTTGTGCAGACCCGCCACGAGTGCCCGCGCCAACGGAAATCCCCGGCAACGCGCGTCCCTCCGTCAGTCGCTGCCAATTTGACGGACTACGCTATACAGTGGAGGATCTCGGGCCCGCAAATTTATTCCTGGGGACTCAGACGGACGCGTCGCACAATTAGCAATATTTTACGTCGGAGAGGGCCAAAACCGAGTTTCTTTCAGAGTTAGTTGGCTAAAAAGCATCTAAAACTCGCTGACGGCGAGAACAAGTAGACGCGCAAGTGACGCGCAAGAGTTCACTCTCCGAGTCTCAGGGCGCGTGTCACGGTCGCTCTTTGCTAATGTTGTGCTCGCACGTGGTGAGTTTAGGGAAAAGGCTCGCTCGCGTCCTCTCTTGACGCATCCAGCCATGGCATCTTCTCGCGACGTACCCGCTCGACTTCCATCCGCTGCTGTAGTACCACAGCGGTGGGGGTGGTGAACTCAGAGCACCCGGCGCCTGCAGGCACGCGCGCCGCATCGGCATGGTCCTCGACGCTCTGCGCCACGCGCCCGACTCGCTCGCGCCTCGACTACCTCCGGGCGCTCAAGAACCAGAGCGTCTTCAACTCCTGCGATCCCCGCCGCCACCCTCCAGCCGGGCTCATGAACACGCGCGTGTTTGGGGGGGAAGGCGGTGGCTGCATAGGTGAGTTGAGTGATGTCGCCGCGGGCTGCGGGCTGCGGTGTGACGAGGCGGGGCGTCGCTGCGTCTGGGCATACAGGCGTAGCGTCTGCAGGCTGTGGTTTCGAGCCATCTACCCGTCGCTACCCATCATCGTTCTCCCTCTCGCTCATTGCCCGCCGCCGATACTGATACCCTCCCCGCAGCTCCACAAACCCGCGCGAGGTGTCGTTCATCTTCCGCGAGTACACGCGCATCCGGCAGACCCAAATTTTATGGCGCTCGAGTGTTGCGTGTGGAAGGTGTGTTTCTTTTTCCCTCCTTTCACTCCGCACCGCTACGCCATCTCCTCGAGCGTTCTTTACCTCTTCCTATATCGATCCCCTACCCACCTTCCGAACCCACCCGCTCTTCTGCGCATCCCGCTGCGGCCTGCCGTCGCGTCATCCGTCCTCGACCGCCGCTGCTGCTGCCTCCTCACCGCCCTGCGCGGCGCCGTTGCCCCATACCTACCCTTCCGCTTCCGCTTCCCTGTCCCTTCCCATGCTCCCCATGCTCCCACATCCGCCCTCTCTTCTACTCGCGTACTCGACCCGCTGCCTCCTCGCTTCTCTCCCCTCCTCCCCTCCTTTTCCGTCGTCCCCATCCGTTGTCTTCCACGCCCCCCGCTCCGTCCTGCCTTCCCTGCCATCCTTTTCTCTCCTTCTACCACTCCCTCTCTCCCCACCCATGGCTCGGTCCCCGCCGCTCCTCGCCGCCTCCTCTCCTTGCCGACCCCCCACTCCCTCTCCTCTTCTGCGCGCTCGACTCGCGTCGATCCTCCTCTTCACCTCCCCTAACACCCGCCCCGCCCTTCCCTATATCGATCCCTCGTCTGTCCTTGCCCCTCCCCCTCCTGCTTCCCATTCGCGCATGGCCCTTGCGCACCCTACTCGCCCACCTCTACCCGCGCTCCCCTCCCTCCCCCGCATCCCTTACATTTCTTCTATCCGCATCTCATCCCTAGCCGTCACGCCGCTTTCCCCTACTTCGTCTTCATCGCCCCTCATCCCTTCGTGCCCCTCCCCGCCTCTTTACCTCTCCACATCCCGTTCTGTCCTGCTGCGTCCCCGGCACCCCCTGCACGCCTTCTACATCTAGCCCCACCCGTGCCTCGTCCCTCTTCTACTTCCCTTTGCCTCCTGCGCTCCCTTCCCCATGCGCGCTTCTACTCTCTTTCCCTTCCCGTGCTCCCCTTCCCTCCCCGACCGTCCTTTTCTCTCCTTCACGCACCCTCTGCTCCCCGTTTTCTCTTGCTGACCCTCCCTTCTCCCCGCAGATCGAGCAATGATGTGGTGCGAACACTACTACTCCTCCTTCGTCCTCCTCACCTCCCTCTCTCCCGGCTCCGCCTCCGGCGGTTCCGCTGTCTCGCAAGCCATCGACCCGTTGACGCGCGCGGGTGCACCTTCCTCCTCTCCGAGAAAGTCGATGCCACGCGCGCCTAGGCGCTCCGTCTGCAGTGCTTCGTGTCAAGCTCGCTGCTGGAAAGACCGGGCAGAGAAGGCCGGAGACGAATAGGCGGCGGGCGAATATGCGATCCGAGTGGATGCTGCGGAGGCCTTGCGGATGTCTAATTCCGAGTAGGCGGCGGGCGAGTAAGGCAGGGTGGTGCGGTGGCGGTGGTCCGCGAGGTGAGGTGGGCGCCATATCAGATGTACATTATTTTTCTGGTGTGTGTTAGCTACGCTACTGTTATTCACCCAATTTCTTTTCACTTCTGCATTTTTTCTGCCTACTCGCAGTGCCTCTATGTGACCGTTACGGGTCACGGACTTTCCCTTTGCAATTAACCGTCATGCACGCGCTTCCGCCGCTATAAGTAAACGCGCTCTCGAGCAAACCCTTCGCTAAGCTGATCTGGGAACTTCTTCCGCATTTCTGGCTCGCACGATGGCAGCGCAGCGGACTACGAAGTTAGAATTTGAATTGTCTCTGCTGCTCTGCAACTCTCTGGGTGTCGCCGCTGTGTATGCGATAGGCATAAGCCGGCGCACGCTATGCGTGTTATTAATCTCAGCCTCGGAAGATATCCACGTTCCGTTCAACATGGGCAAAGTATATCGCACAACGTGTTCTCTTCTACACACCACGACCAACGACATGGACCGCCCAAATCAAGATTCAATATTCAGTGGCCCCAGCTGGATGTCTACTCCGATCCCAATTCCGCGGCCCACATGGCCGCCTCGACGATCAATATACGGTACAACCCACGGCAAGGTCGATACTATGGGCTCATCTGAGGGAATTCTGAAGGTTCAAGGTTACTTCCTGCTCGCCACACTGAATAAGCGAGGGAACTAGGAACACGCCATGGCCACTGCCCCTCGCCTCAAGCTGGACACGCTCACCAGGCCGCAGGTGCAGGACGCCCGCAAGTGGGCGCTGCTCGTCAACGAGGTACGTACACACGTACTACTCACTCCCCTGAAGAGCTGCAACACGCGTTTCTAGTGTGTGAAAGCGTTCCCGGCGCTCAAGGACTTCGCGGGGCGCTGGCCGGTGGAGTTCTACTACACGCAGTAAACGTACTGGCGCGGGATGAACTATCGGAGGAGGCAGAAGGGTGAGCGCTGTGCGGAGGCGGGGGCGCGCGGTGAGTGGTTCAAAGGCGCTCCGGACTGATTCGACTCCGGATGATTCGCGCGCCCCGGGGATGCAAGTGCTGAATTCGAAGAAGCGGAAGGAACACCCGGATCCGGGGCGCGGCGAGAAAGTGAGCATGGGCGACTCGGAGCGGGTAAGTCGCTATTTGAGTATATCGCTGGGTGAATTTGATTTCCCCCGATAGGGTACCAACCGCACACAGACACCTGCTGCGTCGCACAACCGTATTGCGCCGAGATGGGTGCTGACTTAGGGTATATAGAGACGCGACGAACCTTCTTCAACGGCGTGTCGCGAAGACGCTGGGGGCCCCACCTCGCGATCAGCGCTACGAAGTTGGGTCCTCAAATCGTTTTCTTCGAGCTAGATCGCTAACAACACGGCTGCGCCTGCATCGTCGCCGCACGTGGCATCTAGACGCGCCGAAACCTCGTCAATGGCGCGTCGCGAAGATGTAGGTTCCTTTTCCTACGCGTCAGGATAATGTTTCTTGTGGACCTAAGCCCTGAAGCCCGTTTCCTTGAGCCAGATCGCTGACAACATGTCTGCGCCGGCTTCTTCGCCACTCGTCCTGAGCAGACGCAATGGGAAATCCTCAGCGGCGCGTCACGAATACGCGTCCGGTCGCGTCTGCTGACCTCGATCTCTGAGTCATTTGCTCCGAGCCCGATTACCAACACATCTGAGTCTGCACCGAAATCCCAGGACAAATGCATTAACGCGTCCTCCAGCCAAATGACCTCCAGCACGTCTGCACCCCAACTTCAACCCCAGAACAGACTCAGTAACGCGTCCTCCAGCTCCAGCCAAATGACCTTCGACATCTCTGCACCGAGGCAGCTGCAGTTTCAACCCGGGGACAGACGCAATGATTCAATGACAGGCCGTGAAGACGTACGTTACCCCACGCGTGTCTGCCTATGGTACTGACTTGACCCCTTACTTTTTTTCATCGAGCCAATTAACCTCTAATACATCTGCGCCGGCTTCGTCGCCAGTTTTTCCACCAAACGCGACGAAATCTCCTCAACACCGCGTCTCCGGAACGATGCAAGTCGCTCTACGCATCGTGGTCGCGTCTGCTGCTGACTTGACCCCTTACTCTTTTTCATCGAGCCAAGTAACCTCCGACACGTCCGCCCTGGCCTCGTCACCGCCCTTCCGCACCAGTGCCTCTTCCCTCCGTGGTTCGCAGCCCATCACGCCGCGGGTAATTCCCACCACATGCATATTCTGTGGTTTTAACCACCGAGTCCTTCCGACCAGACCACCGAACTAGCTCTCCTTCAACGCGGGAGACGACCTGCGCCAAGTCTTCACCGCCATCGGCGACATTGTCGATCATCACTTGCGCGCCTTCCTCCGCTTGGCTGCCAAAAAGCGCGAGGGCTTCCTCAGCAGCCTCACTCCCGGATACCTCACTTACGTCGAAAAGATGAAGATCGCTGATATGCTCGAAACCCTCGCTAACAAGACTTCTAGCCGTCCGGCCAAAGTCAATTGACGGTGATGGCCCGTCCTCCGGAAGGGCTGGAGGACCTTTTTTCAAACATACATGCAAAAACGCTCATATCAAGAAGCACGTGCGGATCGCCGACGACGAGGAATACTTCGAGATCGTCGTCAGCGTATTACGGACGGGTTCATGCCCTACAAGTTGGGTGCCTTGCGACGGCGTGTAACTCCTTGCGAGTCGCCCCAGCGTGCCTTGCCACAGCTTGGGACTCCTTGCAAGTCTTGCATACCTTGCAACGGCTTGTGAGTGCCCTGAAGGCGTGGCCGAGTGGCTCCGAGCAACCGCTCACAAGCCGTCTCAAGGCCACAAGTTGATTCAAGCCCTTGCAAGTAATTTGGCTTTTTTCCGACATTTGGATCCTTCGCCAATCCCTCACCACTAAAAAATGACCCTTCATGATCACCACTACTGTACAATTTCATTCTATTCAACCGTCCTGCGTCACTCCCCCTTCGGTCGATGTCGAACTTTGGTTCACCGTAACGCGTCACCCACTCTGCGGTCGAGTGCAAAATCCGTGACACCCTCATAAATACTCCATTTTTGTCTCTGCGACGTGAAAACCCAAATTCTCGGTCGGTTGTTCGAAATTTTGCGGTTTGTCACGCAAATTTGGAGCCTTGTTCGAATGGTCGAATTGGTTTTTTGAGCCGACGCATTACAGCGGCTGCCGCCGCGTTAGTTCAACTTAACGCGGTGGACCAGGCGCAACACGCAATTTTTGTGGCTCAGAGTGAGCCCTCTCCGCTAGCATCACCCTCGGTGCATCCCAGATGAAGTGTGGTGCGCTCCAGACTAAAATAGCATCTTTCGATGACGGAAGCAGCGCGATATAGACACCAAAATGCTGGCAGCTCAATTCAACACCCTCAACAACGCCGCACAGCAGCAGAAGTGCGAGCGGGAGATAATGAGGGCTTGCTGCTCCTGCACAAGATTGGCTGGTATATATCACTTGCAGAGTATGATTCACTCTGTGTTAATGAATCCTGCCTCCATTCTTTTTCGCATTAGCATGTCTGTGGCATTACCCCCGTGGTTCTCCGGGTGAGCCACCCATTAGACTCCAACTCAGACACAAAGAAGTCCAATTCGGAACACCAACGGCTCAACAATTAACCACAAAACAATGCGCTCTCCTCTCCTGTACACCTTTCAAACCTGTGAGCGCCATCTTGCAGAATAAACGCGACTGCTCTGACCTTGTCTGCTTTCATCGATCGTGCTCGCCCCAGTGAGAATTTACATCGTGCCGACATTGGATAATATAAAATGCTCATAGGTATTTTCAATGAGCATGAGACCCGTGGCCGGTAATATACTCTGGTGGTGTTTCCCCCTCGTCCCAGCCACTGCGATTCTGCAACCTTTCATTCAAAAACCTCACTAGCTCCTCCGTGGGCAGTGCAGCGGGATGCGGCAGCGATATATCGGGGGCTTGCCGCTCCCGCGCGTGCGACAAGTGTCCATCACTGGGCCCTGCAGCACTCATCGTCGCCCTGTGCATGGCCCATTCGGTGGAGGAGAGTGATGGTGAGAAAGGGGAATCTTGGTGTTTACCGGAGTTTTCCCTGTATCGCACACCGGACGCCGAGTCAGTAAAGGGTAGAGATTTCGATTCCGTTCCGAACGCCTCGATTGCGGATGTGTTGGCGGGGATAGTGTCTAGGTCTAGGCCTAGGGTCATGGGCGGAGCAGCTTCTCGCGGGTGGCCGGCGCGGGAGCGGCGTCTGCAGATAAACCAGATTGCGAAGCTCACGACCAGCAGCACAACGCCTCCAAGTACGCCACCAAGGATGGGTCCAAGTTTTGGCGAAGGGTGGGATGATGGCGGCGCCGGTGAAGGCGAAGGCGAAAGGGAAGGCGACGTGGTGGAAGACACAGTATCGTTTCCGAGGGTTACTGCACTTATCAAGGCACTGATCGCGCGGGTCTGATTCTCTGCCGTAAAACCTGTGGGTGGACAGTTCCAGTCACCATAGATATTGGTGCCGCCCGAGGTAGCAAGATCAGCGACAGCGTTGAACTGCGATGTGTTCGGTCAATTCATGTGCACGATTATCTTCGTACTACTTACCTGGACGGAGAGATATGCTTCCACATAAGCGCGCAAGCTCGGAGTGGTCGCGTTTCGGGTATACACAGCTGTGAGGCCCTGAACCATGTTCATGTCTCGTGTTCCGTGTCAATTTTGGTGCGATTTATATCAAAGGGAGAGAGTGCGCACCGTTGACAATGCCATTGTTGCTCTGCCAAGCTGTGTTGGGGATTGTGGCCACAAAGAGTGCGGAACGACCATGAGTGACTGTGCGAGATTTTCGGCACCAAAGAAGCGTTGAAGACTGGGCATGGGGATCAATGACGCCGAAGAACTTCGCTCGAGCGGCTCGTCTTTGGGCATCACCAAAAGCGAGACAAGTTCGTGGTGTCTTTGTAGGAATGACTCGGTGTCGACATTCAATATTAAGTTTTAACGAGTCAGTCCTATTGACCCAGCAGGTTTTTACGGGTCACATGCTCTGGTCCCCTTTTGGTAGGAGGACATATTACAATACTTTTGGACACATTCCCAGCCTCAGATGACTATGTAAGTACCTTAGGACAGAGGTAAGTTCTGCTTCGGGTATTCTCCGTGGTGAGATATTTTTTGGGCCGGGGAAAGACAAGTTGTGATTTATTTTGGTTGAATAGGGGCTTGGAGGAGGTACAAGTCATAATCCAAATGGAACACGTTCGGGTATGTTCACCTTGGCGGAGCGGAATGCATGTCCATATTTAAATCTTCGTAAGCTTATGGAGTAGTGTCCTCAGTTCAATCCCCGCGTTATCAATGGCATTTTTTTTTGATGTTTCATCACCTCCTTTGCTCTTTTTCTCCACGACGGTGTAATGGAATCCAATACTGGGCCCGAGATTAAACACACCTCGTCCTCGTCATCGCTGTCATGCCCATTGCCGGCCGGGAAGAAATGATGCCGTACTTCCTCCTCCTCCAGTGTGTCATGCTCAGAGTCGTCAGCCTGATCGGGTCGACGCCGCTTGCCAAGCAAACTCGTGGTCCTAAAGTCGAAGTCCTGCCAGCCTCCTCCGCCCTCGAGCATCTCGGGATTACCAGACCAAGCATGGTCATCTCCATCTGTGATGCTGCCGTCGATGGGCTCGATATATTGGCCCGCCTCCGCATCGATCGGAACAAGAGCCGGATGGCGGTAAAGTGGAACTGAAACAAAAATGGTATACGCACACAAATCGGTATAGTATTTCATGTGCGTCCAAATTTTGGCTGCGAGTTCATCGGCGGGATCTTGCCGAGAACCTGATAGGGAAGAAGTATCGATGCGTGCTCCGAGCTCTAGAATGTCTTCCTGTTCCGTAAGAGCATCAAGGAAGTCTGTCAAAGACAGAACACCAAGACCGCTCCCGAGGTCATCGGCTTCCTCTTCCGGCTGTGAGCCCGGGTTCTCCTTCTCCTTCTCCTCTCTGCGCTTCTGTTTTGTGCGCTCGCTGCACGTAAGGCAAGTCTTGTTGCGCGTAATTCCATCCTTTTTTAGCCGAAAGTCTAGGGCCGATTTGTTGGTCTTGCATGCCGAGCAGTATATGCGCTCCTCAGGATCAGACATAGAAGCAGACGCGGGAGTGAAAAAGCACGCGACGCGCGACGTGTTATTTGTTGATGATGTGCTACTATTATATGGGGAAGCTGCCGGCCGGCATACCATGTGACCCGTAAAAACCTGCTGGGTCAATAACGGCTTCTGTTTTAACGCAATCCGTCATAAATCACGTGTTCAGCATCAACGAGACGGGCAATAGGGATCTTCAAAGTAAAGCGGCTTAGCCGCTTAGCTCTGCCACTGCTTAAGGTCCCGTGCCGTCTGGAGTCATGTGCACGTCACATCTTGAACTTCTTTGTCGCATTTTTCACCTCCTCAGTCCTCCGAAAAGGTGTTTTTACCCCATTCAACACCCTCATAGTTTAATCTTTCTCGGACAAGATTTCAAAAAAAAAATGCCTATTGGAGGGCGCATCGGTGTGGGTTCCGACCTGGTTCCGCAAATGTTGAAATTTTTTCCTGAAGCAAAACAAGACCCTTCAAGGAGAGGCCAAAAGGTTCACACCACCTTTCAGGATGATATAAAACTCAGGACAGAGGAGATCTTCTGGCGTGTCAAGTTGTGATCAAAATCAGGAACTATCATGCAATAATTCACCAAAACCTTCCGATGGTGAGGAAAGGCTTGAAATGAAATCTGTGAGGATGCAAGCATTTTATTGACAGAGATAGAAATTTTCTGCTTAGTGGATGCCTGGGAAAATATCACCTAGTCACAACGACTCCCAGCGGCACGGGACCTAAGCAGTGACAGTGCTAAGCGGCTAAGCCGCTGTACTTTGAAGGTCCCTAATAGCTGGATAGATTATAACGCTGCCACCGAGAACTGTGGGGATCGGATCTTCCCTTCCCACTCTCTCGCCGATCTCAGTCGCAGTCCGTTACCCAGGAGATATAAACCAAGACATCCGTGACCACCTCGCCGGCGCAAACGGCAAATTCGCAGCCGACTTCCTGTCGTTCCCCGACAGCGCTTAGAACGGACACCACCTTATCACTAGGAAGACGACGGGTACGGGGAATGCCGCCCTGCCGCAATACTTCATCAAGAAACTCACAGGAACTCAGCACGAGACCGCAGCCTTCGACACGGCGCTCACAGGGGTGCTCTTCGGCCAAGGCAAGACGAACATCGCTGTTCAAAGGCATATTCTATGTATGCGGACTTGGACAAAGAGCACATTTCATCGCATGAACATCTGCTGTGTAAAGTGCGCCCCACACCGACTAGCCGCACATCGGGCATCCTGACGGATGTGTGCAGGTCTTGATCGAGTTCCACGGCGGCGGTACCGTACACTTGCGCTGGAACCTTCCGCCCAATATGAATGCGGCGCTCGATAACCTGATTAAAGTTGCGCAGGAGCCAGAGGAGCAGAAGGGTGCTCATACGGCTATCCGTATCCAGGGGGCGCGTCGTAATATACTCCAATACTGACGAATTTACCCTCGCAACAGCACTGATACAAGAGGAACAAGAATGGAAGCTCGTGGCGCAGATAGGGCGGGTGCGTATCCGAAGTTTCCTATTCTGTCCCATGGCGCGCAGAAGGCTGACGGCCTCGTGATGCAGAACATGTTCCAGTCGTGGCGCCAATTTGCGTGGCCGATGCGCAGATCTTGACTATACTGAACGACTTGAGAGCTTGAGGAAGTTTGAATTGCTTAAAAATGACATTAATATTGACTTCCCGCTTGCGGCCTTCTGCGTTGCGCCAGCCCACGATGTCGCCTGTATTTCGCCAAAGATTGAGCCTGCCAATAGCGTTGGCCGGGCCGATGTCACGCACGGACCACATCGGGAAGAGCAAGTACGCCCACGAACATGACCAGACACAGTCATGATCTCGTTAATCTATTGATTCGCTTTCGCAAATCAGGATATAAATGTTTCCCCGCGCCGGCTCGGCGGTCCGTTCTGCCATATTTGCTGTTAGGAACGACCATCAGTCCGCCATATCTCTGTCAGAATGTCATTCCAATGCTGTCTTTCGCTCCACATTCTCTGTGCATCTGCAACCCTGCTCGGCACTAGAATGGGCTTCTACCAAGCTTCTACCTGCCTATGCTGTTGGGAGACGGCCAAATTTCAGCTGCTTCGCGTTCTTTAAATGGCCTAGCATTCATTTGGCGTGAGCGCACGCACAACGCGGCCACGAATGCCTATCGCCCGCCAATGTCTACGCCCAGTGTCCATCATAACCAATTAGAGTCTTCCATGGATTCTCTGGCGTGTGTACGAGATTCGCTCTGCTTCCATCCACGGCAAACCGGCAAAGCAAACCTTCAAAAGGTCCCTTTCAATTGTCTTCCGAATATTGGCCGCCCCTTCAATCCGACTGCGACTAGCCCCTTTATTATGTTCTTCCGTCCTTCTTTCCTACTTGCCTCCGTTTTCATCGTAAGCTTCATATTAGAGCGGTGGAATCAACTCAATGCTCACGCGCCTCACAGGGTAATGCAGCAGCAGCGGCAACCCGTCGTTGCACTACCCCAATCGTTGCATTTTCTCCAACCTCTCCTCAATGCTGCAGCTCCGTTGTTTCCTCAAGTTCATCGCAAGCGGCCATAATCGGTGACCTCTTGTTGGTCTGCCTAAGTGGCCTTCTCGTCGATGTCGGAATAGGCTGTTCCCCGATCTCCGTCATTGGCAACAACTGGTGTGTCGAGCGTATTTATCCCGGGACCAAGAGTGAGGACTCATACTTATTCCGCAACTAGTGGTGCCACCACTGTGATGTGCGAGGCGCCCCCTCAGGAGTGGGGTCAGTGATTTTGGTATTGACTTATTTCTGATCAACCACTCATTACCCGGAATTTACTCCAGGGGGCCTCCTCGCCATTAACTGCATTCCCATCACCCTCTGAGGAGGTTCGACCGTGCAAGAGAGAGTGGAAAGAGATCAAAATATCATCTGTTTCGTTAATAGGGTCGTCGGTCCGTGTGAATTCCTGCGGACCTGGCTTTGCCAACGACGGGGATTTGCTGTGATCCGTGCTTTGGATGGGTCCGACCAACTTTAGAAGCATATTTTGCATCAGTCCGATGTCGCCGATGACCGCAAGCGCTCGCGATAGAAGACCCATCATAACCTACGTCTCACAAAGAATGTGGTCTTCGTCACCCTGCATGCATTCCGTACTTCTTCAAAATTCTGTGCATCATTTGTTCAACATCTGCCAACGCCTGTGACATTGGAGCGCACGAGCAACTTTTTGAGGACAAAGAAATATTTATGGCCTCCAGCCTCAGGCAAGACCATTTTGCCTTATATCCTGCACCGAATCTGGTCTTCACACTTTTTGCAATACGGGCATTTGCGCATTTCCGAATGGCTGGGGGGAGACCGACAAGCGCGTATGTGTCAACCTCGATGAGGAGATGTACAAAATATTCATTCGACGCGTTGTAGAGCACTCTGCGGCGCGTTAAAAGGCTTTCCCTCAGCTGCAAGACGTCAGAATCATTCAAGAGTCATTCGACCTTTCTTCGCAATCACTTCATGTTGAAGTGTGAAAATGCATGGTTCCGGAACGGTTTGTTGTCATACATATTTATATTGCAGTAAACAATGGATGATTATTGGTTAGGAAATTCAGATAGTTAGGGTAACCCTTCATCGGTGATAGTACATTTCTGCTGGGATGTTCTATCGACTTGCTCGCTTAAATCGGGCGACATATTGGTACCTGCTTTCCCACATCGGCTCAGTGGTCCGTCGTGTCATATGTCTGCAAGGAACGACCATTTATGCCACATCTCTTTGAGTCTGTCAGGGTGCCACTTCGAGAAATTACTTCCGCTCCACAATGTCTCATAATACTTTACAGGGTCCTGCTCGAAATCCTCGGATAGTTTTCTATGTGCCTAGTTATAATACTCGTGCTGGACTTACGAATCTCAGCTGCATCGCCAATGTTTTTGTTCAGGGATGTATTTGGCGCGAGCTGACGACGTGGCCATCAATCCTCTTGCCCGTCACCGTGTTCACCTTAGTGTCCATCATAACCAGGTAGAGTCTTCCATGGATTCCCTGTCGTATTCAAGTACGATCCGCTCAGTTTCCACACAGCGACGCGGCAACACAAACCTTCAAAAGGGCCCTCTCCATCTTCGTTTAAAAACTGGCCTCCCCCTCACTTCCACTGCGGCCAGCGTGTTATTCATGTTCCTCTGGCCTTCTCTCCTCGTCATCTCGGTTTTCATGGTAATCTTCTTACAGCCTCGAAGGCCTCTCTTGTCTCATTTGACCTCACAGAGCGATGCGGTTGTTGCAGACGTTCCCTGCACCCCCCCGGTCGCGAGTGTTCCGACATCGCCCCAATGCTGTACCAGCGTCGTTAACACGGAGGATGCGGCTGCTCGGGCTGTCGCTGATCTACTGGGACTCTGCTTAACGAACTTGCTCGTCCCTATCGGCCTAAGTTGTTCCCCGATCGCCATCGTCGGCAATAATTGGTATGTCGAATATATCCATTGATGAAGAAGGGGCTAATGATCCAACGGTATGAAAGTGGTTCGACCACGGTGATCTGCACCCCGCCCCAACAGGAGTGGGGTAAGTAGTTTTATTGTTTGGGTCGTACATCTCATTAATTTGTTGCTAGGTGGTCTCATTGCCATCAACTGCATTCCCATCACCCTCTGACGAGAATCGACTTTGAAAAGGGGCAGAAACAGAGCTCAAAATACCACCTGTCTCGTTATTAGGGCCACCAGTCTAGTGGTCTGCGCTGCAATAGGAAAGCACCAATTTGTGGAGATGTGAATTCATAAAGACCAATCTTTTCAAACGGCGGTGACTTTGCGGTGGAATGCTGCGAAATGGGTACGAGGAGTCTCACAGAAGCAGCCTTTTCACCGGTCCAATTTGCCCGACGACCGGGTTAGGCGCAGATGTGCTACCCGATATTGACTGAGGGAAGTGGGTGTGCAGGTAGTGGTTGCTCGTTTCTTCGGGAACTCAACAATATCTGCGGCCATGGATTGGCTCAGTCTACCCCTGATAAATATGCACTTGCCCAGCCAACTACTCTCGAATCTCCTCTGAGCGCTTCACTTGGACCAGATTCCCGCTTCTCGCTTGCTGGTCTCCGTTTTGTACAGGGTGCCATGCGAGCTTCTCGGGGTCTCATTGGCAAATCGAATCTTGAAAAAAAGATCTGCGTATCAACGCAATTTTTAGCACTACCTCGGATTCACCTCTGTAGTTGGCGGCATGTTTTCTCCATCACGTCCGAGTCCATCTTCTTTGGATCATCACTCTGACTTTCCAATCTCGCCGGCCGGGAGCCCAGCTAACCTCAAGACCACCTATCACATATACATCCGATGTGGTGCGCGGTGCACATTTGCCTGCTTGTGACCTTGTCAACCACTAGCCCAGGCAAACACTCGGGGTTCGACTCCGCGCGTCCAAATTAGCGCGAAGGGTGTGTTTCTTTTTTCATTCACGAATTGGACAGAATGAATGCAGTTTTCCTTCCTCTGGACACCGAACATCACTGACAATGAATCATCCTCCCCAGCTCCTTGGTCCGATGGCTAACCGACGTCCGCTCGCATCTGCACGCCAATCACGTATGGCATATGGTGTGCTTTATTTTGCGGACGTTCAGCAGATCACAACTTATGCGCTGTTTCCCTCATTCAGGCATCCCTGTACACCGTATTGTACTTTTATCTACCTACGCACTGCTTGATCCTCGGTGGTGATTTACCGAGCTGTTACCTTGCGCGGTGCGCTCTCAAATGACCTCGATAAAAGACGCCCACGCGCTGGCAACCCAGAGGAACTTGGTCTCAGGCTGCGCAAAAAGAAATATGAAATACACCGTTGCCTTATAGTGTACCTTTGAATTAGTCAAGCATTCGAACTCCTTTCACAATTTTCTGCGCGGCCTGATCTTGAAGAGACAAAGTGACGCACCCGACGCGCATCGGAGTCCAGCCAGGAAGGACGTCCTTCGGTAAGATTTGCACCGTTATTTTTGCATGTGTCATGCTTCATAGCTCTCTATTACCATGAGCCATGCCTGCAGAATGGCTGAGAAGCGAGAACGCTCCTTGTTTTCTCGGACCCGCACCCGTATACTTCGTCGCTACGCAAATTTCGAACCACCCCATGCCGAGCTGCATTCTGTAACGCCCATAACCCGCGACTCGTATCCAAGCCCCATCTCGCAATTGCCCGTCGGCCCAAGTAAGCCCCTGTCCCAAAGAGGCGTGTCGTAACCCATCACATGTCCGGGTAACCCCGGGCCCGATGCGCGCTCTTCTCCTTCCTCTCCTTTCGCACTCCCTACTCTCCGCACACGCTCTCTGTCCTCCGCTTCGCAACCCATGATGCCCCTTTCAACCTGGCCCCTTCTTCTCGCCGCGCACCCGCTCCAATTCCGCCCTGGCATGTTGCCGCAGTACCACGTCTACCCCGCCCCAAAGCGCGACATCACCGCGCCGCCCGAGCACGCGAGCATGCGGCGGTGCTGGGACTTCCTCGACGCCGACCAGCCCCAACTTTGCGTCCGTCATCAAGGAGCTTGAAGAGGATTTGGTGTGTCTTCTTTCTATTCCCTCCGTCCATCCTCCTTGCTCCCGCACAACCCGCTGATTCTGTTATGATGTGCGCAGGTATGCCTCTTCCAATTCTACCTCGCCTCCGCGGGCTCGACACGATCGAAGCATGAAGCAGCCCCTGCTGCGCGATTTCCACACTCACACCCTCACCCCCGGTTCCACCTCCACACCCTCACCCTGGCTTCGCCTTCACGCCGGTGGGAAGGACTGGAGTACCCCGCCATGAGACCGCGCCGCCATCCTGGGCATCACCGCGTTGACATGGCGGATTTTGCGGCGCGCGCCTCCGTCTTCTCCTCTTCCACCGCTTCCGACTCCGATGAAAAACGCACCGCGGCTGCTGCGCCCGGGCTCGAGACCATCGCCGCCTACGACCTCTACCACTACGTCGCCTCCGTCCCTCGCTCATCCTCGCCGCCTGCTCCCTCCTCCGAATTTGCGCACTTCGCATCTAGTTGAGCAACAAAATGGTCAGCTTCACGCGCGACGGGGTGGAGGACGTCGCGGAGCGCAAGTATTTCTGGCCGCGGGAGTTCGGGGCGGGGGTTTGGGGGTGGAGGAGATGTGTAGGGCGGGGAGCGAGGGCGAGGGGGCGAGCTCCGCGCCTGCGCACGCCGTACGCTCCGCCCCTCCGGAGTACCCAGCGGAGAAGCACACGGAGCACCCAACCTCGGCGCAGGCGGACGCGCAGACGACAGCCGCAAAGGTCCTCAACGCCACGCTCCTCGCCGCCCCCCGCCCTCCGCCACGCACCCTACGCGCTCGATCGACTACCTCCGCCGCCTCAAGACCCGGCGCTACGTCATCCCCGCGCGACGCGCGCGCTGTGTTTTGGGGAATAAGAAGGTGTTTGGGGGGATGTGAGGATAGGAGCGGAGGTGAGTCGGGGTTTCTTATCCTTGTTTGTTAGGGCGTCGTCGAGGCGCTGCGTCGAGGGGCCGTAATGGGGGCAGGGTGTCGAGGCCGGCAGTCGCTTGCTGGGTTCGAGGCGTCGAGGCGGGGCGGTGTCTACGCGTCGCTGCGTCGCTGCGTCGCTGCGTTGCTGCGTCGGGGTGTGTGGGCGTTGAGGTGTCGAGGCCCGGCGTCGAGGCCTCTGCGGCTAGGCGGAGACGTCTCTGCGTCGAGGCGGGGATGTCGCTGCGGGGTGTCGACGTTTCGCTGTAGGGCGAGCATCGCTGCATTGAGTCGGGGCGTCAGCCGGCATCAATGCAGTGTCGCGGGGCGTCGGCGGGGCGTCGCTGCGCGGTAGGGGACGCGTCTGCGGCTAGGCGTCGGAGCGCGGCGTCGCTGCGGGGGCGGTGGCGTCTAGTTGAGGCGTCGCTGCCTCTGGGCGTCGCTACGATTCCTACCCATCGCTGTTCTGACTTCGCTGCGTCTGCGCCGAGTCGAGGCAGTTCGGTGTCCTCTTCTTCTGTGGTGTCGCTGCGTCGCTGCGTCTTCCTCTTCTCCTGCTACGGGGTGTCTACGCGGGATGTCTAGTCGTGTCTAGCCGCGTCTAGTCTTTAATCTCACACTGACCTTTCTCGCAGCTGATAACGAACCCGCGCTCGGTCTCGCTCATCTTCCGCGAGTACGCGCGCGCTGCCAGCGGACCCATCGCCCTCCGCACCCGCTGTGTGCACGTCGCCCTCCTCGCCGTCCTTGCGCGCACCCACACCCAGCGCTTCGCCGTCACCTCGCACTCCAACGGCCTCTTCTACGCGCTCTAGACACTGCTGTACCTGCCCCCCACGCTCACCGCTACGAGCTGGATACTCCACGGCCCGTTCGTACCGCCGAGCATCAGCGGCTCCGCGGGCCTGCGCCTCGCGGCTGCGCTCCCCGCGCCGCTACCCAACGCCTTCGACGCCCTCATGCAGCTCGTTCCGACCCTCGCGCGCGCGACGAACTGGAGTGGCGGGCTCCTCTCCGCGAGCGTGGGCCTCCTGTCGAGCGCGGGCATAGGGGACGGGGTGCTCGACGAGGAGGAGCGCGAGGCCCGCAAGCCTCCGCACCAGCGCGGGTACATGCACCGCCATCTCAGCGGCAAGTGCCGTGTCGAGATCATGCGTCGCGCAATGGCTGAGAGCCGCGTCGCGATGGGGCAGAAGGCGCTCTTTTGTCTGCATGGCGGCGACAAGGGGCCGCTCCACGCGGGTGACGACGAGGGGGCGTGGAGGGAGGGTGAGGGTGCGGGACACGACGGGGTGCCGTTCCTCGAGGAGGTCGTGGCTGGCATTTTGGGCGGGTCGAGCGCGCGGAGTAGGTGTGCGCTCTGGGACGAGGGTGCGGAGTGCACGCGCGCGGTTGGTAGAGAGGTGGGCGGCGAGTCATGCACCTGCACACACCTCTGCAGACTCATCCTCCCGAGCTTGCAGACGCTTGTGCGTCACTGTGTAGCCGACGGGCCCGCACGCATGTTCCTCCAGCATCCGCGCTTCACGCCCTTGACTTAGGCATCGCTGCTACCTATCCATATTCCCGCTCCCGCACTTATTCCGAAGTCATTCACTGTCCTCGTTTGCTACCGCGTTCGACTCTTTTCGTACCCTCCCCACCAAGTAGCGTATCACTCCGTGCTCCTTCATGTCTTGTAACTTACATTCGCTACATGCATCCCCTTCATACAGCGCCAATTCATTCATCCGCTTATGATACCTACATACAGACGAAACCACTCAGGCCCAGACGATGGACATGCAACGCCGTTGTGTAGCTACGTCGGGTTCCGTCGCTTGCAATTGACCAAGAGGGCCAATGTATGCTGTAGAGCTGGAAATGACTTCGCATTTACTGCATGCCCGAATAATGGTCCAAGACTCCAAGGGGACGCTTCTACCCGTGAGGCTCCGTTATGCTCAACAGAAATTATCATGCCTGTGCTTTGAGCAAAAAGCATTTCCCTCGGTGCGATTCAGCCTGCCTCTGAAATTAATCATATATTTATATCCGTCTTAGCAAGCCACAAAGGTCCCTCGTCACTCGATTCCACACCTACAAGGCCCCCAAATCGAACATAAAAGTACAAAAGCGGTGGGGCAAGTCGAGAGGGAGGGATAGAAGGCAAAGGACAACGTGAGAGCAAGCGAGGTTGGGGCGGGTAATGACGAGTAAGATGGGCAAGGTGCGGGCGAAGGCGGACGGGGAGCGCGAAGCGGGGGAGCGCGAACGGACGGGAACGGGAGTGCGAAGAGGGAAGGGGACTGTGGAGTGTGGCATGGGCCAAGCGCAGAGAAGGGGCGGTAAGGGAAGTGGAAGGGCTGTATGGCGGGGGGGATAAGGGGAGCGTGGGGAGGAGTGGAGGTGAAAGGGAAGCAGAAGGGAGAGGAGCAGCGCAGGTCACGCGCGTAGAAGAAGCGAGAGGACGGAGGAAAGGCAATGGGTGGAGAGGGGCGCAGGCGGGGAAAGGGAGCGCGGGGAGAGAAAGGGAGCACAGGGGGGGGGGGGGGGGAAGGAGGTGTCAAGCGCGTAGAGGCGGCGGCAAGGGACCGCGAGGACAGGGAAAGTGCACGGTGGCTAGGGATGGGTGCAAGTGATGACGGGAATGGGGGCGCGGGAGGTGAGAAGTGGATCAAAGAAGCGCGAGGGAGCGCGGGTGGAGGTGCGCGAGTAGGGTGAGGTGTGAGGGCCGACGGGGAGAGAAGCAAGTAGGGTGGGCTAGGAGGCAGCGCGCGTCGAGCACGCGAGTGATGCGGGGGTGTATGAACGACTGGAAGAGATGCGGACATCGGGACGCAGCGTGATGCGAAGGAGAACATCGTAGGTGTGGGGCGGGTGGGAGGAGATGGGGCTCAAGACAGGAAGGGAGGGAGGGAGAACGGAACGGGGAAGGAGGATCAGGAGCACGCGAGCGATGCGGGGGTAATGTAGGACGCAGCGGGGAACAGCTGGGTGATGGAAGGTAGTAGATCGGGATAGGGAAGAGAAGGGGCGACAGAGGGAGCAAGACGGAGGAGGGACGCAATGGCAGAGGAGGAGGGGGTGATGCGGGGTGATGGAAGGATTAAGTGGGACACAGCGGATGTGGAGGGCGAGGCGGAGGTAGTTGGTCGAGCGCGTTGGGCGCGTGGCGCATGCCGGAGGTTGTCGAGGACCATGGCGCTGAGGAAGTGGGAGGCGCGCGAGCTGCTGCTGAGCGCTCGGGGTTCTCCGCGTTCTCCATCTTCCCCGACTTTCGCGGAGCTCATATCCTTGCTAGTCCATAACGTGAGGGTCTGGAGGTGGAGGTGGAAGTCACGCAGCGGCTGCTTCAGTTTCGATCGTGTCGGACGCGGTAAAAGAGGCACACCTAGCATAATAATCAGCATGTACCCATGCACAGCAAATCACCCTCGAATTGGACAAGACTTTACTTGAAAGCACGCTTAGGCGGAGGTGTGGGTCGAACGTCATCGTCGAGAAAAGGGTCGACGGTCGCTAGGCGCCGAATCAGCCGATGATGCCGCACCGGTCCGATCCGTCCCGATACAAACAAGACCATATGTGTTCAACTTCTCGCGACGCGTTCGATTCACGCGTTCTCCGACGATTAGAGCACCGGAATTGTGCTTGATCTCCTCCGATGGAGTGGGGGAATCACCTCTTTATCTGCCCGCAGAATCCTCAAATGTCATCCATATTGATGAATGTTCCGGCCGTTGCCAACTTTAACGAAGAAATCTCAGGCCCTGTATGTTGATTTCATCTGGTGTGCAAAAGTTCTCTCTGAATTGCTGTGTATGTCTCTCACGGAATTTGGAGAAAGGCTGTTACCATCACTATTCAATTGTGTTTTCCCAAGCCCACAGCTTGCAAGCGGGATGATCTCCCTTCAGGTGACCTGACATCGCTCTGCTACAGATGAAAAATTATCTATAGCCCAAGTAGACCTTCTATGAGGCTACATGTGAGATCTTCAAGATGTATAGTGCGCTCCCGGTTACATGATTAATGAACAGAGATGCATATGTATTCCCATCATCAGTGCAAAAGTAGGGTGATAATTGTATGATGAACCAATAAATGTTCAACTTTCCACATACACCGAGGATAGACCTCTTTCTGATGGTTACATGATTGATGAACAGAGATGCATATGCTTCGGGTTTCCATCATCAGTGCAGAATCAGGGGGATAATCATATGATGAGCCAATGAATGTTCAACCTCCCACACACATCGATGATAAAGAGGACCATGTCGCCAGCGCAGTCCACATCCTTGCCCATCAGACCAAATGCCTTCTCAGCTCATTGCCACTGAAACCCGACTCAATAACATTCTCAAATGCTTCACTATAGCAGTGGATAGCTTGGAGGTCCTTGCTACTACATTCAAGACTCCTTTATTGGAACCGATCTCCAACACTGCCAAATCTCTGCTGACTGCTGTGCAGGTACAATTTTAGTATAAATCATAAAATTTATCTCACTTTTGCCAGACTGTCAAGCAAAACAAAAGTGATTGTACCCAATTGTTGGAGCAAACCTATGGGTTACTCTCTGGAATTGTTTCTCTTCATATGAAGGCGGAGACTGGTCTAGATTTGACACCAAGCATGCTGAATAATCTCGGGAAATTCACAGAGTATGTTCCTCTCTGACAATAGATTTTTGCTGATTGCATGTCTGCAGCACACTCTACAAGATCCATACATTTGTGGAGGCCCAACAGGAGAAAAGCAAGATCAGGCACTTTTTCCGTCAGGGAGAAATGAGCAAACTATTCAAGGATTGTAACTTGGGTTTACAAGAGGCACTAGATCAATTCAAGGTAGAGTGGTTTGGTGTATTATATGTACATGCCAGTACTCAACCTGAAAAAAAAAACAGCTTCAGGATATCAATCTCCTCACTGAGGTTGTAGTGATGCAGAAATTTGCCGAGGACAGACACAAAGAAGTTCTGGAGTTGATTGAAGCCTTTTCTGATGGGACTGCTTCAGACAAAGGATCATTGGTGGGTGGACCTTGTATTCTGGGTGCAACAAGAAGTAACTTTTGGGCAGACAAATAGGGTCCTTTCCAGTGCTTACAACAGGTTGGTCCAGACTAAGATTCTCAAAATTGAAGCTGATTCTATTCTGACCAAGCTCAACTTCGATTTCCATGCTGCCATCAGAACCAAAAATCTTTCATGGTCGAGAATCTGAACTTTCCGACATCCTCGAGCTGTTGGTGCAGGAGACACCAAGGATAGCAATTTTGGGTGCAGGCGGAATGGGCAAGACAAGTCTTGCAAGAGCTGTTTTGCATCATCCAACAGTCACTGGAAAATATGCCCAGCATCGCTTCTTCATTGCTTGCGACTCGACATTGAGTAAAGATGACCTGGTTACTCTTATTGGGGCCCATTTGGGGCTGAAGCCAACAAAAAATCTGGCCAAAGTGATTTTGCATCATTTTACAACCAATCCAGCCTGCATCTTGATCCTGGATAACCTGGAAACACTGTGGGAGTCTACAGAAATTCGTCGAGACATTGAAGAATTTTTGTCTCTGCTTACAGGGGTAAAACACCTTGCCTTGATTGTGAGTACCGATATCTTTGTCTTAGTACTGTGACTGACACCAACCTAGATCACAATGCGAGGGACAGAGAGACCAGCCTCAGTGCAGTGGACTCGGCCTTTCCTTCCAGCATTGAAACCCTTGACCCAGGATGCTGCCCGACAGACCTTCATCGATATTGCGGACGATGGCCATGACAGTGATGACATTGACAGAGTCCTCCTCCTGACTGACAACATGCCACTTGTGATTAATCTTATCGCCCACTTGGTGGACTCTGAGGGTTGCTCCCAGGTGCTAGCCCGTTGGGAGGAAGAGAAAACCTCAGTGATCTCAGATGGCTATGACAGACGATCAAATCTCGATCTATCCATTTCCATGTCTCTATTGAGCCCCCGACTCACATCTGTGGCTCATTGCCAGGAGCTATTGAGCCTCCTCTCCATGCTCCCCGATGGCCTTTCAGATGTAGAGCTGGTAAAAAGCCAGCTTCCAATCAAAGACATCCTCAGCTGTAAAGCAGCCCTACTTTCCACCTCACTGGCCTATAGTGATGACCAGAGACGGTTCAAGGTCTTGGTACCTATTCGGGAATACATGGCAAGATCTTACCCCCCGATGAATTACCTTGTTCAGGCTCTTCTCAATTACTTTCATCAGCTTTTGGAATTCAACTACAAATATTCTGGAACTGTCTCAGCTTCTGAGATGACCCTACGAATCACATCAAACTTCTCAAATATCCAGAGTCTACTCGTCAATATGCTCCAGGCCCAGAATCCTATAGCAGTTGATATAATCTACAGCATCATATATCTCAATGGTTTCAGTAGACTTGCTGGTCGTGGCAGGACTCCTTTGATGGACCAAATTGGTCATACTCAATCATTCCCCAGTGAACTGGAGGTCTATTTGATAACAGAGATCTTCAATTCTTGGACTCTTTATCCAATTCCCAATCCAGAAGAGCTTGTTGACAAAGCAATGAAACAATTACCGCACTTTGATGAGTCAGATATCAAATGTAAGTACTGAAGCAATATTTCTTTTTTATGATTTGAACAGATTGAACAGGTAAATTCTACAACAATGTAGGATTCTATTATCAGAACCACAACAATGATATTCCTACAGCTACAAATTACTGTCAGACTGGACTCTCATTGGCAATTTCAACTGGGAACACCAAAAGACAGTCCCAATCATCAATCCAGCTTGCATTTATCAAGTGGCGGATAGGTGATCCAGCTGCAGGCCAAATGTATGCAGTTGAGGCACAGAGGCTAGCCAAGATCTCTGTGAATTTATATAGTGAAGCACATGCACTACGCATTGAGGCAATTTGTTGGTATGCAATTGGGAACTACAAATATGCAGCCTCTCTCTGCAACAGGGCAAGAGATCTCCTAGCCCATTGTGGAATGTCCGGTGGTGACTTGGACAATCTGATTATGAAAACTCAAGCAGAAACCCACAAATTGAAGTCAGAATATGTGGAGGCCCGAAATATTCACACACAAATTCTTCATGGACATCCTATTGAGCTTCTCCCCATGGGACATGCCGTCACTTTGCTCAATATGGCAGAGCTTGATGTGCTGCTTGGTGCACCAACAGAAGAAGTGCAACAGAAGATTGATACAGCAAAATCAATGTTCAATTCCATCAACTATTTGGTCTATGAAATGTTGTGTGATGCTACCATGGGAGCCCTCCATCTGAGAGAAGGGAATCTACAGTCTGCAACATCACTTTTTCACAAATGCTTGTCCTCCTCCTGGGTGAACTATGCTGAACTAGTAAACTGCTGTCTGGAGAGACTTGGTGAAAGAAGTCTCTGGGATTCAACAGATCAGTCCTGGACAATCATATATCTTGTGCATGCCTCAAAGTCACAGCAGAAGCTAGATGTTCACAAGGCTCTCCAATTCCTAGGGGATATTTTCCGGACTGAAGGTGACCAGGATACAGCAGTCAGCCTTCTGACTGTTGCCTTGGAGGGATTTACACAGATGGATGTCCACCGCAGCCGAGCAGAATGCATGCTTCTACTTGGACACATATCAAAGGAAAATGGGGACATCTTGAAGACAGCAGAGCTTTGGATAACTGCAAGACCTCTGTTTGAGCAATCATCTCAAGTAAAAAAAGTGGCCCTCATTGATGAAGAACTCCTCAGCATTGCAGGAGATGTGCTGAATGAGCACACAAGGAGCTTGGCACTTCTCTCAGCCACCCATGCACCGAGTGCTGCCCTTGAATGACAGTCACAAGCTTGGTTGAAGAAACTGGAGAGAGAAGTTTGGGTGAGGAGAAAGAGCTTGTTCCAGTTTGAGTTGATCCAGAGCAATGTGTGATTGGGATGTTCCTTTACTCTCAGCACACCTTCTTGTTTCAATAGTTTATTCAGTGTTCATGTTATGGCATCGAGTATATTCCCTACTTAGTTGCTGACTTGTCCTCACCTCATCTCTGTTTATTCTTGCCTTTCATGTTATGATGTCAAGTGTATACCTCTACCTAGTTGTTGTCGCTCATTTTTCGCTCATGCTTGTTTACTATCTTGCCTTCCCTTTCTTTTCTCTTTCATCCTTTGTTCAGTATTTATGGGTGCCCAGTGCCTGGTGTATACAGTATTAATTTTGAATTCACGTGTTTTACAAAGAGGCCTGGATTTTCAAGTACCCACTCGACTCAAAGTCAATTCTTCCCAGCAATCACCACACTCAATTTTCCGGCAAGCCTTGGAGTGTTCTAATCCCAAAGACTCTGCTAGTTTGGATTGGATGCTTTGCACCACAGTTTTACTTGACAGTGCCTGCAACATACCTTGT
This sequence comes from Mycena vulgaris, assembly GCA_029204335.1. Classification (NCBI taxonomy): domain Eukaryota; kingdom Fungi; phylum Basidiomycota; class Agaricomycetes; order Agaricales; family Mycenaceae; genus Mycena; species Mycena vulgaris. The sequence goes on from JARGYA010000017.1 coordinate 137,926, forward strand.
CACAGACTCACATGATGCATCCACTAAAAGCTCTGGGTAAAGGCCACTGGGCAGATATGGTGGAATCAGTGATATTTCTGGTGAGGAAATGAAGGCCAAATATACAAGCTTGAAGGGAAGAACTTTCAGGGTCTCCACCACGGGAGTGACTAGAGCATCTGTGCCGGGCTCTGCTCAACCACGAGGTTGATGCAGATATATAATTACATTTATTTTCTTTCTTTGCTCGGACCGGCTGTTTCTGTATCATGTCAATATGTTTGACTAGCCTATACAGCTCATTACAAATTGGCTGGATCTACACAAGGCAACAAATTCTCAATCAAACCTGTTCAATGATAAGCCACATCATACTGGCCAGAAAAACCGGGGGGGAACAGGGAGCGAAGCTCCGAGTGATGAGATGTGGGTGGGGGCGGGTAGGGGTCCGAGGAAGAAGGTGCCTGCGACGGTGACCAGTGTTTCGTCTGTGGAAGACTCATCAGGCGGCAGAACTCTCGACCTATATATGCGTGATCATATTGCCGAAAGGAGCAACGGAGCTGCGGAATCTCTTCGAGACTCTACGATTTTTTAAGACTCCTTTGCCTGTCCCTTTTCATGACCTCAATGTACTGACTAGACTCGTGCAATGTGCCTAATAGTCAGAGAACAGGTGTTGCGAGAAGAGGCGTTGCGAGAAGTTGAACACATATGGTCGTGTTTGTATCGGGAGCCATCGGACCGCTACGGCATCTTCGGTTGATCCTGCGCTTGGTGAGTCTCAATCTTTTCCTCGACTAAGCCACCATGGATGGCGACGTTGGATGTGCCTTGCGCACCCACTGCTGCACAAAGCACGCTCCCGACCCTCTCTTGCTTGTCAACCAAAGCACACAAGTGACACAACCACACAAAAATCGCAAGAACTGAAGAAGCGCAAGGAGGACCCGGATCCGGAGCGCAGCAAGCAGGAAAACTGAGCGTGGACGTGGACGGAACGGTATGTACTGAATTTGCTCACCGAGATTGTTTGGTGAATTCAATCTCCCTCCTGATTGGCAGTGGTCAATGCCACACAGGCTGTCTCGTAGAGGCTCCAGGATGGGCTCCGACTCATCCGGAGTTGAAACCCCCAGAGAGACGTACGTTAACTCACACATCGCAATCGGGTCTGCCACTGACTTGCCCTTAGTCTTTTTCATCGAGCCAAGTAACCACGTCTGTGCCAGTCTCCTCGCTGCTCTTACCCACCGGAAGTAGCGAAGGGTACTCAGAGGCGTGTCGTGATGTAGGTTTCCCCATGCATCGTTATTGCTTTTTCTGATGAGCTGACCTCATAGTTTTTTACATCAATCAACTTCAAGAGATGGCTGCCGTTGACACCATCATTCATGAATAAAGACAAAGATGTACTTGCAGTTCCAATCGTTATACTTCACTGTAGGACAGCGCGATCCGAATTCTATGCCCTCGCTCAGGCGGCATCCTTGAGCAATCCTCGACTGGGAGTCACTGGGAACTGCTGGGAGTGACTAGTCCAGGATAAACACTCCAACACGCCCATCCTCACTAGGTCAAGATTTAGGTTTCCCCGCGCGTCCCAATCGTGTCTGCCGCTCATTAGTCCCTCAAGTCTTTCCCTCAACCCAGATTACTCCCTCGTCTGCATCCTCGTCGTCGTCGCCCCTCCATCCCCACTAGTCGCTCGTCCCTCCACCCTTCATACGCGGATGATCTTCACCACATATGCGTAATTATTCTGTGGGCTCAAACCACCCATCCCCCCCGAACTAATTACCGAGCTGCAGCGCCTTTTAACGGGCAGGACGACCTGCGGTGGGTCTTCACCGCCATCGGCGTCGTCGCCACGGACCCTCCGCCGCTTGGCACGCGAGGTGTTCCTGGGGAGCCTCACTTACATCGAAAATATCAACATCGCTTGAAACAATGCTTCAAGCCGCCCAGCCAAAGTTTAACGGACAGCGATCGTTCGTCCTCCCGCAGGATTGGAGCACGTTTTGTCGAAGCGTAAATGCAAACATGTGCATCGCAGATGACGAGGAATATTTCGAGCTCGTGGTTCGTAATTTCTTCTCTAGTATCCGTGATAAGTAGTTGAACACCGATGCGAGTCGTAGGGATTGATTGATGTCGAGATCCCGCGGCACCTTGATCTAGCAGAGCCATGTGAGAAGCAGGGCGATGTCGGGCGTCAAATCGGTGCGCACCATTTTTTGGCTTGGGTCCTGGGTCGATCTGGCTCCGCTCCGTGAAGAGCGACCGGTGATGAGGAAGTATCCGGACTTTTGGCTTGTATTCGTGCATGTAAAGTGATTGTTCGGCGCGAAAGACTCTGGGTTTCCTGGGACGCCGGGAAAGTCACCCCTAGCTCGATTCCCCCGACCCGTTCGTTCTCATATTATATGCTGTGCAGCCCCTCCATGAGTGCCCGCGCCAATGGAAATACCCGGCAACGCGCATTCCTCCTTCATTTGCTGCCCTTTTGACAGACTAAGCTATAAAATAGAGGAGCTCGGGCCCGCAAATTTATCCCTGGGAACTCAGACGGACATGTCGCACAATTCGCAATGTTTTACGTCGGAGCGGGCCAAAACCGAGTTTCTTTCTGACCTTCCGACGCTGAGTATATCTGCTTTACTATCGAATGGCAATCGAAATTTGTTTTTTTGGAACCAGTCCTTGACTCGTACTGTAGCACACTGTAGTCAAGTATGCAGGAGTAGACACAAAGTAGACACGCGAAGATAGTTGAGCCTATTTAGGGCAAGAGAGTTGGCTACAAGCTTACGATGCAACATCTAAAACTCTGCTGAGTGGGAGAATAAGTCGACGCGCAAGAGTTCACTCCCTGAGTCAACTGAGTCTCAGGGCCGCTGAGGCGCGTGTCACGGTCGCTATTTGCTGATGTTGTGCTCGCACGTGGTTAGTTTAGGGAGCGTGCTGGCTCTGCTCTTACTTGACGCATCCAGCCATGGCAACTTCTCGCGACACACCCGCTCGACTTCCGCCCGCTGCTGCAGTACCACAAGGGTGGGGGTGGTGAACTCAAAGCACACGGCGCCCGCAGGCACGCTCGTCGCATGGATCCACACGCACCCGACTCGCTCGCGGCTCGACTACCTCTGGGTGCTCAAGAACCAGGGCGTCTTCAACTCCTGCCTGATCCCCGCTGCCATGGCTATGGCGACCCTCGAGCTGTTCTTCATGAACACGTGCGTGTTTGGGGAGCAATGTGAAGATTAGGCTGCAAAGGTGAGCTCACTGAGTTGCTGTCTGCTATGGTTTTGCTGAGGGGCGGCGCTGCTTCTGGGCGTCTAGGCGTAGCATCTGCGGCGGCGGCGTCGCTGCGGGTGTCGAGCCGTCTACCCGTCACTCCGGCTACCCGTCGCTGTCCATCGTCGTTCTCCCTCTCGCTCATCGCTCACTGCCGATACTGATACCATCCCTGCAGCTCCACAAACCGGCGCGAGGTGCCGTTCATCTTCTGCGAGTACACGCGCATCCGGCAGACCCAAATTTTTATGGCGCTCGAGTGTTGCGTGTGGAAGGTATGTTTCTTTGTTCTGTTCCCTTCCTTTTACTCCACACCGCTACGCCATCCTCGAGCGTTCTTTACCCCTTCATATATCGATCCCCCACCCGTCCCTCCGTGCCTACTTGTTCTGCGCATCCTGCTGCGGCCTGCCGTCCCGTCATCCGTCCTCGCCCGCCGCTGCCTCCTCACCGCCCTGTGCGGAGCCGTTGCCCCATACCTACCCTCCGCTTCCTCGTCCCCGTCCCTTCCCCATGCTCCCCATGCTCCCACATCCACCCTCTCTTCGTCTCGCGTGCTCGACCCGCTGCCTCCTCACCGCCCTCGCTTCTCTCCCCTCCTTCTCCGTCGTCCCCATCCATTGTCTTCCACGTCCCCCGCTCCGTCCTGCCTTCCCCGCCATCCTTTTCTCTCCTTCTACCACTCCCTCCCTCCCTCCCCACCCCGGCGTGCGTTCGCCCACCGCTCTCCATCTACTCCCTTTTAGCGCTCCCTTCCCTTCCGCCCTCTGCTTCCCATGGCTCGGTCCCCGCCGCTTCTCACCGCCGCTTCTCCGTGCTGCCCGGACGCTCTGTCCCGTCTGCTCCATCATCCCCTGCTCCCCTTCACCCTCTTCTATCCCATCCCTCGCCGCCGTTGCTCACTCCCTCCCCTCTTCTACGTGCTTGATCCGCATTGATCCTCCCCTTCACTTCCCCCCACACCGCCCTGCCCCTCCCTCTATCGATCCCTCATCTTTCCTTGCCCCTTCCCGCTCCTCCCGCTTCCCATTCGCGCATGCCCTTGCGCACCCTCCTCGCTCACCTTTACCCGCGCTCCCCTCCCTCCCCCGCATCCCTTACATCCCTTCTATCCGCATCCCATCCCGAGCCGCCGCGCCGCTTTCCCCTACTTTGTCCTCATCGCCCCCCATCCCTTCCTACCCTGCCGCTTCTCTTTACCTCCCCATGTCCCTGCTCCGGCCTGCTGCGTCCCCGGCATCCCCTGTACGCCATCTACATCCTCCCTCTTCTACTTCCCTTTGCCTCCCGCGCTCCCTTCCCCATGTGCGCTCCTGCTCCCTTTCCCTCGCCGCGCTCCCCTCGCCTCCCCCGCTGTCCTTTTCTCTCCTTCCATCGCCCGCGCTCCCCTTCCCGGCTCCTCTTCCCGTGCTTTCTCGCTGACCCTCCCTTCTCCTCGCAGATCGAGCAATGGAGCAGTGCAGACGCGACTACTCCTCTTTCGTCCTCACCACGCCCTCCGGCACCGCCGTCTCGCAAGCCATTGACCCCGCTGACGCGCGGCCGTACCTTTCTCATGTCTGAGAACGCCGTCACGGAACGCTCGCGGAAGTTACGTGGCGAGGCACTTCGTGCTAACCTCGCGCCGGGTGGAGGGGTAGGAGGAAGAGGGGCGGGGAAATGGAGGAGTAGGCGGCGGGCGAATTTCAGATCCGAGTGGGTGTACGGAGGTCCTTGCGGATGTCCAAATCCGGGTAGGCGGGCGAGCGCCGAGTACGGCGGCGCGGTGGTGGTGGCCCGCGAGGTGAGGTGGGCGCCATATCAGATGTACATTATTTTTCTGGTGTGTCTTAGCTACGCTATTGTTATTCACCAAATTCTTTTCACTTCTGCATTCTTTTCTGCGATAATTTCGGTGCATCCTGGATTTTCTCTTGCAATCGACCGTCACTATGCACTGGTGCGCACCACTATAAACGCGCTCTCGAGCAAACCCTTTGCTAAGCTGGAATCTGGGAACTTCTTCCGTACTTTCGGGATCGTACGATAGCAGCCCACACCGCTTTGGTGGTTGGATAATTGAAGAGTGAATCATCTCTGGGGGAGATATATCATACCTTAGCACTGTGCGCGACACGGGCTTAAAACCGGTGCATGCGATGCATGTTTTAAATCTGATCCCCAGAAGATCTCCACGTTCCGTTCAACATGGGCAAAGTAGATCGCAACAACGTGTTCCAGCCTCCTTTATACACACCACGACTACGACCAACGACCGAATAATAGCCAACGGACTGGATCAGTACGATGTCGACTCCAATTCCGCGCCCCGTATGGGCGCCGTCGACGATCAATATAATATATATATATAGGACGGGCGGCGTGGTCGATGCGATGGAGTGGTCTGAGGGGAGCTGCGGAGGACTCGCGGAAGATGAGCGCGACCTCATGCGGGTTCGTCGAGCACATTATGAGCCGGGAGGTGTGTGAGTGTGAGTGAGAAGGAGGGATGGATGAGGATGACGGATAAACGAGGAGTCCATAGCGACAGGGTCCAGAATTGGTGTTCCATCAAAGTTTCCTTGAATTCGAAGTACACCAGGGATTCAAGTAATTCCAAACTGCTCCTTCGTTTGAGGGAAACTGAATGGGTCACAGTCATTGAACAAGAGAAGGGCATTCTATGTACGGTTCCATGGGATTTCTCCCTGCATTCGAATTTTTTCGTGATCAATCCAGATATTCACTCTTGCCTTTGATATGAAGTGCATCCATTTCAGTATTGTGACGATGTCGGAAATCAGCAACCAGCACATCAGCTAAGGGTGGTGATGCATTTAGAGAACCAAATTTTGCAATGATGTGTGTATGAACGGCGCCTTCAATTGAGTTTGTACCGCGTTCACAATGATAGAGGTTTAACCCGGCTCTATCAGTCCCCTCAAATGTGTAGAGAGAGACGCCGTGCGGATCTGAAACCCATCCCTTTTGAACATCATGTAGAACAGCCTTGGCTTTTTTCTAAGATTCGGTCTCAAATAGTTTCAGACCCTTATTGTCCACAGTGCATGTCAATGGACCCCAGCAGTCAAAGAACTCCTTGAGAATCGGATAAAGAAGTCTTTTTCAGGAATATAGCGCCGACAACGCTTCCAAACCCAATCAGGTCGTTTGTAACGTTCAGCCTCCCAAGTTTTACATGTTGTTTTGAAGTAGTCGACCAGGCGCTGTTTGTCCCCTTTATCAGCAAATAAGTATTGTATCAGAGAATGCTGCAGCAAAGTAATCATGCAGGACATGTTTCTTCTTCAAGGTCTTTGTCATTTTGGCTATCTCGTGGAAAACATCTGCAAAAATATTTGACGGATTTTCTGCATCACTGGAGGACTGAACATATTCTCGTTGCGTATCCAAGTGATCTTGGGCAAGCTCATCCTCGTCATCGACCTCCTCACTTTCATTATCCGGCCCAATGTCACCGACAATAGGTTGCGAGGAGAACTGATTGAAGGAGGCTGGATGAGAGCAACATCTCCGATGACAGCTGGGGGTCCGCTGAATACAGAAGGTGGTGAGCGTTCCAGGCTACGTGTTTTCAAAGACGATAAATTGACAACAGCCATGAAAGAGTCATTATCACCCCTCAGTTCCTCCAAGGTCTTCTTATGATAGACTAGAATACATTGTGGAGCAAGAACATTGGTTATCTTGATAAGGGCTCGACTTCGGGTTGTTGAAACGCTGATCATAACCTGCTCTGGATCTTCTGAACCCGACTTAATTGGGAATTGATGGGGCTGAGGAAGCAGTGTTCCCTGTGCTACCTCCTGCTTCCACAAGCAAACTGACACAGGTTGACCAACTGGTCCTGCAGCTGAAAGAGGCAAACCAACAGATGCACAGTCTTTGAGTGTCTGCCAGATGTCTAAGCACACCCAAGCGTCTAATGCAGCATAATCTCTTTGAGATGAGTTCAGAGAAGGGGCATCCCATGGCGAATCTCGGGCCTCCTTTGACAAGTTCGCATGTTGAACTGTAGTCGTAATGGCAGAGAGTGAAGCTGTTCCCTTCGGAATCGCATTTTTGGATTTTGCAAATGCCCCAAGTTCAATGACACCGGGCAAATTTCCATCAACCTTTGCAGGAAGTTTGTACTCTGGAAAATCACGAACAAGCTTTGCCAGATCTCCACCAATATTCCTCCCAATCTTCACAATCTGCAGAGAGCCAATAATTGTCACCAGAGGAGATGGCAATGTCTTCAGCAAATGGGTCCGCAGGAGAAACACCGAGTTCTGAAAAGCAATTTGAACCGGGGGGGTCTTCTTTGAGCTGCAAGAGAATTCAGATCCAGAGTACTCCCATTCCATATCAAATCCAACATGGCATTCCACGGAATCATTAACAATCTTGGCCAGGATGAGATTGCAGGCTGAGGTAATCTCAACTTCAGTGGAACAGACATTGACCGAGACATTCTCTGGTAACACCATCAACGGGAGATCTGAGAAGTCGTCAATCTGTGTATGATCGATTTTTTCACCAAGGGTTGGAATGCAATCAAGCAATGTAGCAGCATCACTCACAACATTGTCTGTCCAGCCCAAGCACACAGGAGGGTGTCCATGTGATTGCAGTGATCTAACCATCTCCTCCAAACCAGACCGAATGTGAGCTAGTGATTTCGTTGGAACGAATGCCTCAGATCGAATTTGTTTGAACTCATTTACGAGTGTAAATAGACCTGCAAAAATTGTAACACCCCCAAGCTTCATTAAGAATTTTGTGAGCTTGTGGCTGTGATCCTATTTAGCCTTTGCACCTTGCAGTGCAGCGAGAGATTGGTCCAAAGCTGCTCGTTTGTGGTTCATATATTCCACATAAACAGCTGTAACATAGGTTCAATGGGGTGAAAATCCAGCATATTGAGAATGGTCTTTAAAGTCAGAAAATGGTTCATAAGATTTATCTGGGTGCTTGATTCCATCCTGTTCCTTCATAATGGCATACAAATACTGCAGCTCCCTGAGATCTTTCTCCCGCATGTGAAGTTCTCGAAGAACTTTAGCCGATGAGTTAGAGTTCATAGAATTAGCCATCCCAGCACGAATAAGGTCATGACAGATTTGTCGATCCCACTCTGATGGGTCGAGAAGGCTGGAAATGAGGCAGCCAATCCCGGATCTAACTGTTCCATAATCTTTGGATTATACAGGTTCCAGGATTTCCCATAGCTTTTGCACACTGCACTTGTTTCGTCATTATAGTAGACCTGATCTAGACCAACAACGCGGTGTGCAATCAGGTCATCATTCCACCCTTTGGGAGAAAGAGGTACCCCAGTGTGAGCTTTCTGACATGTAGGATTCAAGCATTTGAGTTTTCCAGTGTGCAGACAGTCAGGAAGCCACAGAAAAACAGATGGCCAGTACAAGGAACCCGGAGTTACGCCTGCCGTTGATTTTTCCGCCTTTTCTAATGCAAAATATGGGTCCTTTGGATGCACCCAGAAAGTTCCATCTTTGTAACAGGTAGGCTTGTGATTGTCTGAAGATCTGATTTCTCTGTCAAACTGGTCCTTCAAGACAGAGAGATAAGTCTTTATGACCCCATCTGGAATTGCTGTAGATTCTGCAGCATCTGCGTCCTCATCTGGCAGCTGTCCAGGAATATCATCATCATCATGACCTGTGCTAGAAAAGAAAGTCAGTGGATTTGGAGAGTTGCTTGCATCTGTCCTAGCAGGATCATGTGTAATTTGCTGGTTTCGTGCTTCAAGTTGTGGTAATCGGCGATAAACCCGAGCCAGAAAATAAATACGACCAAGAAGTCGATTCTCCAGAAACCTGGGATCAGACTCATTTTCAGAGGGTTCAACTTCAGACAGAGTTCGTTTCCTCGAGGAGCTGGTCCGTGCTCCTGGTTGGCCAGTGGTACGAGGCTCCGGAATTATTTTCAGGACAACTCAATGCTATTCAAGAAGGTAGCTGAAACTGACAAAACATTGGATGCAACTGATCCTGCGGTCCAGTAGCAACAATAGCATGTTTCTCTAGGAACAAGGACAGATGAACAACAAGGGAGAGGGATATCTGGCTCAGGACATACATCGTACAGGGGCTGGAGTCTCATCAGAACTCTCATCAGAGTCACCAGCACTACTGTCCTGAGTTGTTGCTTTCTTTGGGCCACTTTCAAGTCTAGCACCACCAGCTTTGTGTCCTGGAGCATTGTCTCCACCTTTGGGACGAGGCATAGGAGCGTGAAGGGGGAAAGACAATCTGTTATTCGGTCACCTGTCAGTTTAGGGCCGGTCAATTTAGTACCTAATGGAGACTTGGTCTGTGGGGCCATTGCTGTGCATGGCAGGTACGAGGACTGTTAACTGGGGCCTGTTGAAGTAGTGGCTCGGCTGGCCATATAGCCGGCAGTCGGGCGTGAGCCCGACTGCGTAGATCAATCCCTCTTAATTCTGTAACCACCCCTTTTCCCTATCTACCGATCGTCGCTTATATATCTCCTACCTATTGGGATGTACCTCAGTTGTTCACTCCGACGTGCCCAACTGAGCTATATTATCTAACAGGGCCTTGATCCAGTTCAGAAGCCGGAATTAATTTTGACATTGTCAATGTAGGGGAAATAAGGTGTCAAAAAAAAAAAAAAAAATTAAGAAGGAAGGCAAGATCTCCTGTGGATTCAACCTCTAAAATAATCTGTATCCTAATTGAAGCAAGATCAGAGAGGACTAGCTGATTTATTGCACAATTTACCCCGCAGCAAACACAAGTGCCACTGGGATCTGTTCTCTGCACAACTCTAGGAAATTACCTGAGTGGCTCTCCAATATTTTTCATCAATACACGCTCGACCAGTTCCAATTCCATCATGAAACCACACCCGTCCATCTGAGCCAATACACCTTGAAGTCCAGTGGAAATTCCCAAAGTATATGATTCCCCTGAGCAGGAGAACCTCCCCGCTCTATGGGAAAAATGGATCCAGTCTGCCCAACTTCAACAATAAGATGGTCCAGCACGCATAGTAATTTTGGAACCCACTGCATCTCAACAGCCACATTCTGATGGCGTCATCGCGGACACCATGTGTCTCGGGCCATTTATTCAATCTCCGCCGGATCAGTCCGAGATAAGATACACTGGAACATCTTGGTTACCGAGACAGACTGAAGCTCTGATGCCATTTCGTCGGACTGCTTTCCGTACATAGAATTGTGAAGAGAGCCACAACTGGAATTTATTGACTACCCGCCCGGCTCCGAGGTTCCTCTGATTCGATGCACAGCATCCGCACCGGCAGCCTGAGGCAGTGCAATGGAATGTCAATAAGTCCCTATTTCCAAGTCCGAAGCCTTGGCGATAGAGCACACACAAATGGAAACTGAAAGTTAAGCCCTGGTGGTGCAGAAGAGAGAGGAGCAAGCACGCGGCACCGAGACTGACTCAGATGAGCTCAGATGTGCGGCGCTGATGCAAGCGCGTGGCACGGCAAACCTCGAAACGGCTGGGCAAAGGCTGTGTCGAAGGGTACCCATCTAACGGCGCCGGAGGATGGTTACGCAGCGAGATGGGAGGGAGGTCAATGTCACATCTCAAGAGCAATGACTTAGTTGAAGGTGGAAGCACTTGGAGATGAGATGTAGGGGTTTGTAGCCCATGGCGTCGAGCACGGCGAACAGGCACAGTGCTGAGTGGAAGTAGTCATCTAAACGGACATTGCCGTGCTGTGCTTTGGGCGCTGATGTGACGCTGATGTGACGCTGTCGTGATAGACCGATGCCCGAACTGCGCAAAATTTCAGTAGCCTTAGATTCGCGTTAGATGCATCACATTTTTGCGATGCCCGGTCAGGGAAAAGCTAATGATCGTCGGAGAAACGTCGGAAAAAGCTCCATTTAATTGTTCCCCCAAATGTCACGCTTGGAAAACCCAGCCGAAACAGCGGATGATGTGTCAGCATTTACCGATGATAAATATCTTTCTAGCGGTTACACGATCAATGAACAGAGATACATCGGGCTCCCATCATCAGTGCAGAATCTGAATGACAATCATATGATGAGATGGATGTTCAACGCATCGAGGATAAAGAGGACAGTATCACCAGCACAGTGCACATCCTTGCCCATCAGATCAAATGCCTTCTCAGCCCATTGTGACCGAAATTCGATTAAACAACATCTTAAAATGCTTTACTATAGCAGTGGATAGCTTGGAGGTCCTTGCAAAGACCTTCAAAAGATCATTCTTGGAACCTATCTCCAACACTGCCAAGTCTCTGCTGACTGCTGTGCAGGTACATTTCTACTATAGATCATAAAATGTATCTCACTTTTGTCAGACTGTCAGGCAAAACAAGAGTGATTGTATCCAATTGTTGGAGCAAACCTATGGGTTGCTCTGTGCAATTGTTTCTCTCCATATGAAGGCAGAGGCTGGTTCAGATTTGACACCAAGCATGCTGAATGATCTCGGAAAATTCACCGAGTATGTCACTTCCTGGAAATAAATTGTTGCTGATTGCATGTCTGCAGCACACTCTACAAGATCCATACATTTGTGGAGGCCCAACAGGATAAAAGCAAGATCAGGCACTTTTTTCGTCAGGGAGAAATGAACAAACTATTCAAGGATTGTAACTTGGGTTTACAGGAGGCACTAGAGCAATTCAAGGTGAAGTGGTTTGGTGTATCATATGTACATGCCAGTACTCAGCCTGAAAAAAAAAACAGCTTCAGGATATCAATCTCCTCGCCGAGGTTGTAGTGATGCAGAAATTTGCCGAGGGCAGACACAAAGAAGTTCTGGAGTTGATTGATGCCTTTTCCGATGGGAACACTTCAGAAAAAGGGACATTGGTGGGTGGACCTTTTATTCTGGGTGCTGCGAGCATTAACTTCCATGCAGAGAAATAGGGTCCTTTCCAGCTCTTACAACAGGTATGGTCTAAACGAAGATTAATAAAATTGAAGCTGATTCTCTTATGATCAAGCTCGACCTCAATTTCCATGCTGCCATCGGAACCAAAAATCTTCCATGGCCGAGGATCTGAACTTTCCGACATTCTTAAACTGTTCATGCAGGAGACACCACGGATAGCAATTTTAGGTGCAGGTGGAATGGGAAAGACAAGTCTCGCAAGAGCTGTTTTGCATCATCCAACAGTCACTGGGAAATATGCCCAACATCGTTTCTTCGTTGCTTGCGACTCCACATTGAGTAAAGATGAACTGGTTACTCTCATTGGGGCCCATTTGGGGCTGAAGCCAACAAAAAATCTGGCCAAAGTGATTTTGCATCATTTTACAACCAATCCGGCCTGCCTCTTGATCCTGGATAACCTGGAAACACTGTGGGAGTCTATGGAAATTCGTCGAGACATTGAAGAGTTGTTATCTCTGCTTACAGAGGTAAAACACCTTGCATTGATGGTGAGTCCTGAAATCTTTGTCTTGGTACTATCACTGACACCAAACTAGATCACAATGCGAGGGACAGAAAGACCAGCCTCAGTGCGCTGGACTCGGCCTTTCCTTCCAGCATTGAAACCATTGACACAGGATGCTGCCCGACAAACCTTTATTGATATTGCAGATGATTGTCACAACAGTGATGACATCAACAAAGTTCTTCTCCTGACCGACAACATGCCACTTGCAATTGATCTCATGGCCCACTTGGTTGAATCCGAGGGTTGCCCCAATGTTTTGGCCCGTTGGGAGGAAGAAAAAACCTCAGTAATCTCAGATGGCTACGACAGGCGGTCAAACCTCAATCTATCCATTTCAATGTCTCTATCAAGCCCCCGAATCAAATCTGTGCCTCAGTCCCAGGACCTATTGAGTCTCCTCTCAATGCTCCCTGACGGCCTTTCAGATATTGAATTAGTCCAAAGCAAGCTTCCAATAAAAGACATCCTTAGCTGCAAAGCAGCCCTATTGTCCACCTCACTGGCCTATAGTGATGACCAGAGACGCTTCAAGGTCTTGGTACCTATCCAGGAATACATGGCAAGATCTTACCCCCCCATGGATTTCCTTGTTCAGTCCCTTCTCAGTTACTTTCATCAGCTTCTAGAATTTCAGTACAAATATCATGGGACTGTCTCAGCTTCTGAGATAACCCTACGAATCACATCAAATTTTTCAAATATCCAAGGCCTACTTCTCAACAGGTTCCAGCAGCAGAATCCTGCGGCAGTTGAAACAATCTACTGCATCATATATCTCAATGCTTTCAGTAGACTTGCTGACCGTGGCCGGACTCCTTTGATGGACCACATTGCTCTTATTAAACATCTCCCAAGTGAACTGGAGGTCTTTTTGATTGCAGAGATTTTCAGTTCTTGGCGACATCACCCAATTCCCAATGCCAAAGAACTGGTTGAGCAAGCAATAAACTATTTACCTCAGTTTGATGAGTCAGATGTCAAATGTAAGTCCTCAAGAAATATCCCTTCTCTCTAATTTGAACGGGTTCAACAGGTCGCTTCTACAACACTTTAGGAGAGTATTATCTGCAACACAACAATGATATTCCTACTGCTGCAAATTACTTTCAGACTGGACTCTCATTGGCAATTTCGACTGGGAACACCAGAAGACAGGGTCATGCATCAATATATCTTGCATCTATCAAGTGGCAGATGGGTGATCCAGCTGCAGGCCAAATGTATGCGTCTGAGGCACAGAGGCTTGCAAAGATTTCTGCAAACTTACATAATGAAGCACATGCACTATATGTCGAGGGAATATGTTGCCGGGCACTTGGGAACTACAAATATGCAGCCTCTCTCTGCAACAGGGCAAGAGATCTCCTGGCTCATTGTGGGATGTCTGGTGGTGCCATGGAATCTGCTATTATGAGCACCCAGGCTGAAATCCACAAATGGAAGTCAGAATATGTGGAGGCCCAAAATATCCAGACAAAACTTCTTCATGGACGTCCTATTGAGCTTGTCCCAATGGAACATGCCTTCAATTTACTCAATTTGGCAGAACTTGATATGTTCCTTGGTATACCAACAGATCAGGTGCAGCAGAAGATTGATACAGCAAAATCAATCTTCAATTATATCCAAGCTGTGGTCTATGAAATGATGTGTGATGCTGTCATGGGAGCCCTCCACCTGAGAGAAGGGAATCTACAGTCTGCAAAGTCACTTTTCCAGAAGTGTCTGTCATTATCTAGGAGAAGTCACATTGATGTAACAAATTATTGTCTGGAGAGACTTGGTGACAGAAGTCTCTGGGATTCAACAGATTGGTCCTGGACAATAGTATATCTTGTGCATGCCTCCAAGTTGCAACAAAAGCTAGATGTTCACAAGGCTGTTCAATTCCTAGGGAATATGTTCCATACTGAAGGTGACCAGGATACAGCAATCAGCCTTCTGACTGTTGCCTTGGATGGGTTCACACAGATGGATATCCATCACAACCGAGCAGAATGTATGCTTCAACTTGGACACATCTCAAAGGAAAATGGGGACCTGTTGAAGGCAACAGAACAGAGCTTTGGAGTACTGCAAGACCTCTGTATGAACGGTCATCTCAGGCAAAAAAAGTTGCCCTTATTGATGAAGAACTTCTCAGCATCCCGGGAGATGTGCTGTATGAGCACACAAGAATTGTGGCACTTCCCGCAGAAATCCATGCACCAGCAGAAACTGGAAGCCAAGTTAAAGAAATTGAATGGACAGAGAATCCAGGTCTGGGTGAGGGGAAAGAGCTTGCTCCCATATTGGTTCAGAGCAATGTGTAGTTGAGCTGCCTAGTTTTCACGTTATATTGTCAAGTACTAGCAGTTACCCGTGCTTCGCCACGGAGTTAACGGCATTGAAATCTTCAGCATTAATGTTTGTTTGGATAACCTACCTTCATCCTTCTCGATCGGGATTTCTTTTTTTTGGCACCCATAATTCTGACTTTTGCATCCTGAACCTGCATGCCCACGGGTGAGAAGTTGACTTCATTGGTGTGGAAGTATTTCATATGCTATGGTGCTTTCTATATCACCTCAGATTGATTTATAGAGGTAGGGTAAACTTCAATCTCCTGTACACCGTCAATCTATTATACTCTTATGCCTCCGATGAAGTTAAACTGCGCCTCGGGCATCTCGGGTGAGTCGTAGTTCAAGCAGAAAGTCGTATTCCTCAATCTCTCTTCAAATTCACCCTAATTGAACTTAGGATATCTGGTGAGCCAACTTGTGTTCTAAACCTAAAATACGGTTCCGTTCAATTTTTTGGTGTGAATTTAAGCAGTGAGCACAATTGGAATGCGAAATGTTCGGATTCCAACATTCATATCTGACCATTACCTCCAGACCCTTGTACCTTGCACTTCTCCAGGGATGTAAAGTAAAGAATCTGAACAGTGGCCGCTCGTCGCCAACCTCCGGTTGGCTCCTCCCGGCCCATTGGACAGATACATGTTCACTGGCAGCATCTCAGACATGTAGTCTTCAGGCCGCCTCCAAAAGCCAATTATTCCAATCTTTCACCCAGACCTCTGCAACAACTCTGCTTTCATGTAAAATCATAACCTGCCTTCATCTTTCTAGTCTTTGCAGCCATACAGTGTCGCCCCCTGCCAGCCTTCATCCTGCTTCTCAGTGCCCAACTCCTGCCTTCATGATACAAATTATTCCCTCGTTACTTGAAAACACTGCATCCTGCCCACATTAAACTAAGGATTATCTTGACCACAAATCCGCCTTATGCTTCAGTTGAGGGCTGTGCTGCTCGTTAGACTTGCTTTCACTCTCAGTTCATACTTTCTGGGCGGGGGCCCTGGCTAAAGCATCCACCGGACATCTGGACATCGTAGTGGAGCCGGGGAACCGTGGGAACCAATTATTATACTCCCATGCATGCTACACTCACTCTGGAGCAGAAAGCGAGGCATTCAACATCCCGACAGTTTAAAAATAGAAACTCACCAGTTTGGTGGAGAATTGAAGATCCCGGTGGAGCGGCAGATGCAAATGCGCAGCAACCTGTGGAGCGGATGAAATCTGCTGCTCCACCTGGCTCCACTTTTGTCTCTACAAACCACGTCTTTTCTTATATAGATACAAGGGACCGGTCGGCCGCTTCGCGGCCTCCCATCCCCTTATCTGAATTTGATAAACTCATAGGCGGACTGAATATCCAAAACTATGATGCCACTGGGTTGAATTCAATCGAGTTGAGGTGACAATTTACTTCAGCGCTGAGATAAATTATCTCGATAATAGAAAGACAGAAGCACAATATTTGACTCCCCTTCATTCCACCTATCTTAATCTTCATTCTCTCATTGCATAAAATTAGGCCATCTGCACTGGGCATTGAGCAAAGATGCTGATTCATATTATTACCTCGAGGCAATGGCGTTGAAGGCCTAATTTTTCAGGTATTTTTGTTCATTTTCAAGCCTCGCGAGGTTTGCTCCCCAACTGAGATTTCTCCAAGTGACTCCGCGAGCTGCTGACAATGCTGACGTTGGCCGCGGCAGCCCTTGTTTCGTGCGGTGGGAGCCATCTGTCAATGTTAGTGCGGAGGCAGTGTCTGCCAAAGTTTGTTGGACCGGTGACGTGGTGCCGGCCAAGGCAAATGTTGATTGACTGTAGGCTGGCAGACACGGGAGCCCGACAATCACCGACGGCGAGCTGCCGTGGAGCGCGGCATCATCGGAGATTGAGCGGAGGTTAAAAAGCTTCGGACGGACGGACACACGTAATTTTATAAAGAGGGTGATACCCCTACTTACTTAGTTGTTTTCACTCCCTTGTCCCTCATTTTTTTTAAAATATCTTACCTTCCTGTTTTTCTCTCTTTCATACTTTTTTCAGTATTTATGGTGTCCAGTGGGTATATACAGTATTATCTTTGAATTCACGTGTTCAAAGAAGCCTAGATTTTCAAGTACCCACTCAAAGTCAATTCTTCTCAGTGATCCAGGAAATTCGGGAATTGGCCACACCGGCAGACGCACCGGCGACACAACCGGCGGCATCTCACGGAGTTTGAATATCATGATGTCATCATGACCCTGTGCTCTTAACTCAAAAGAAGCGAACACCACTCATTAGTTTGTATCTGCTGTTCCATCCCGCCGCGTCCGCCTCTTTCCTCACTCCTCTACGCGACACCCCGACGCGAGCAGAGAAGGAGGGCCTTCGGTCGAGGTCTTTATTGGTTGCACAAGAAGAATGTCGTTCTTTAAAAGACTTAAAAACATGCATAAATTTCGTTATCTGATCAAGAGTGAGAGTCTTGAGTACTTGAGTGCCGCATCTTTCTGAAGCGTAGCGAAGAGCAACAGAAGGACCATGCGAGGTTGTCGCTGTTTGGTCTACCCTAACCCTAACTCTGTGATGCGCATATCAAACACCGCTCAAGCTCGATCATAGCCGGTACGCCGGTGCGCCGGTGTGGCCATTTCCCAAATGCTCTCCAGCGATCACCACACTCAATTTTCCGGGAAGCCTCAGAGTGTTCGGATTCTGAACCATTTGCTGGTTTGGATTGGATGCTCTGCAACATATTTCAACTTGGCAGTGCCTGCAACATACCTTGTCGCACTCACATGATCCACCCCCTAGAAGCTGTGGGTGAAGGCCACTGGGTGGATATGGTGGAATCAGTGATATTTGTGGTGAGGAACGAAGGCTGAACGTACAAGCTTGGAGGCAAGAGCTTCCAGGGCCTCTGCCATGGGACTAACTAGAGGATATGTCCCAGGCCCCGCTCAATGACAAGATTGATGTAGATATATAACTCCATTTCTTTTCTTCCTTTGCTCAGACTCGCTGTTTATGTCCCATGTCAACCTGTTTGACTAGCCTGCACAGCTCTTTACCAATTGACTCGACCCCCAAGACCACAATTTTTTCATTCCCACCCACTCGATAATAAACCACAAGACATGCCAGAGCTTCGCTCCGGCTCTGGTGCGGCCACTACAGGGAAGTATCAGCCTATGACCTGTCCCTGAGATCCTTTAGCTTAATGCACGCCCTCAAATTTATTCACGCATGAATGCTTCTGAGTACTAGTAGCGTGAGCTGGACGTGATATATCTGTCTCTTTCCGGTCAGTCCACTCTGTCTATGAGTCTGGAAAATTAGAGTGTTTCAAATATCTTATTCCCCGTCCAACTTGGCCCAACTTGGGCACAATTTAAAGCCCAACTTCGTTTCAATTTCAATTTGGACCCCAAATCGATCGCTTTTTCCCTCCGGGAACGAAGGCGACTCCATGAAATTGGTCGGGGGAAGGTGGACCATGAGGTCAGAGTCCAAGTTGGATGTCAGGTCGTGGTCGGAGCACGATTTGACATCCGACTTGGGTTTCCAACCTATTCCGTGTTTCAACTTCGTACGAAGTTGAGCATGAAGTTGGGCCTCAAGATAAGATGCTTGAAACATCCGTGCTATGTATGTTGCTTTCACTGTGGGCTCCAAGGCATTTCAGGAGCAGTCTATTACCCGTGCAAGATTTTAATTGAGGGACTAATTGCTCCGATTCTGTACCTTTGAAATGGGTCTGCTTTGCGGGCTTTCTGTTGAGGTCCTTGAGGATCAATATGATTCGGAAGTTCATGTTACCAGCTTGTCTTCATAATGATTTGGGTGTTAGAAATATTCCGGGCTGGACTGGAATTGATTGTGAGCAGCACGAAGCTCGCGATCATCGTCAGATGGCATGGACCACTTTGCGTAAGCCTTCCATGATATTCTATCACTTTGTCTCTGTGAACGACATCTGTTTGCCTATGTACGACCACCATGTACATCTAGGACAAATGTATGCTACCTCTTTGTTTGCTGGTTTCTCTCTCTTGTGCTTGCCAACCATAGCCTCCCTGGGATTATTCTAACATTGGGATCCTCTCAAGACCTAGTATTTAGTATCTACCGATTTCGACACCATTCCGCCATTTCATTCCGATGAATACAGTTGTATCCGGACTGAGCTGATTTTCAGATCCATTTTTTTGCGTGCTAGCAACATATCGAGCTGCCACACTCACAAATCCAATGTTTCGAGACCCAGATTTCACAAAGACCCTTGAATGCTCAAGAACATACCGATATCTTGTTGCATGTTTCTGAATTAGGTCACATCGCCTGAACCGCGGTGTGAGCATGCCCTGGCCTGCTCCGAATGAGGGCTGTATTTCTCTCTCTCAGCCATAATTATTTGGTGCTGTCTTCACGTCCTTTTGAGTCTGATCCCTGGGCTTGTGGACATTCTTCGTTGTAAAACCAACTCGCTATGGATTTGCTGGCACAGTGGGGTGGAACTGTTGATTCAAACTTCATCGAGATGATGAAATGTAAATGGAACCTGATCTTGCGTGGGTTGGACATACCTAAATGTCGTTGGTGCGATAATTATGCAGCAAAAGGTAGAACTGTCTTAGGGAAACACGGGCTTCGGCAACTGTTATTTGAGCGACTTGAGCCTCAGGTTCCATGTTGTTGACTACCTGAATCTGGTTGAAACTTGGTCGAATCGGTAGACCTGTCTGACGGAAACACGGGTT
Organism: Mycena vulgaris; assembly: GCA_029204335.1. Lineage (NCBI taxonomy): Eukaryota > Fungi > Basidiomycota > Agaricomycetes > Agaricales > Mycenaceae > Mycena > Mycena vulgaris. Next base: position 157,739 of record JARGYA010000017.1, read on the forward strand.
CCGGCAACTCTTACTTGAGCGGCTTGAGCCTCAAGTCAAAACTTGTTGACTACCTGTGGTTGAACCTTGGTTAAATCGGCACCTACTTTGATTCAAATGTTTCCAACTCAACCAACATCAAGATTGTGGGAAACCAACGAATTTCACCGATCTGAGGTGTGGGAAGATTCACCTTCGGCGAGGAAAGGAACTGTCCAAAATGGGATGGGATGGGAAAGGATTCACAAACAGAGTATTTTCGGAACAGCGCAAACAGGACCAATCTGATACGAGGCATCTGCTTAGTATACGAGTAGCATCGTACTGGCCTGGAAAACAGATAAAGCAAGTGGCGCAAGGTCAGCAAGCCCTTGGGCTTTGGCCTTCTCCCATGTGAAAACATTTGTAAATTAGGGTTGTTCACAGCAGCCCTTTTTGGCTCCTTTTTGGACTTCTTTTTGCTTCCTTTTTGCTGTTTCCCAGTCACTTGAACAAAAAGGAGTGAAAAGGGGCTATTTGTCGCATTCGCGAGAGTACCCGTTCACAATGGCCCTTTTTTTGCTCCTTTTTTGCTCCTTTTTGTTCAAATGGCTGGGAAACAGCAAAAAGGAAGCAAAAAGGAAGCAAAAAGGAGCACAAAAAGGAGCCAAAAAGGGCTACTGTGAACAACCCTATTGTGTCCATCACAATCCCCAGGAACAAAAGTGCGGGACCTAGCTCCTTCATACCGTAGTCTTCCTAGAGCAACAAAAGACAGAGGAATACTCTCTGCTAGGTATTTCCATTAATGTGCACTTGTGGCGGGGCTGGACAAAATATAAGGGAGCCAAATTGGGCATAAGGTGTGCTGCACTGGCTTTCCCCGGCGTCCTACACAACCTAAGTTCTTCCGCGCTCGAGAAACACTTCATATGCAGAAAGATAGGCCAAGCGTCAGGGTACTTCCTCATTGATGTTTGAGCTTCGTAGATCTAAGGCAGATCAACAACAAGCCGTCCCGAACTGGGAGATGATATACACTGATTTAACTAGTGCGTCGATCTGGGCATTGTCCTTCCGGCTCGTCAAATGGCTTTGATGAATTGAGGTACCGCGGTATCTCGGCCTCGATTAATGCCTGCGACATGAATGAGTGTTCAACCATCATGAATAGAGGAAGAAATTACAAACCATGATCACAAAATATTATTCATCTTCGGCGATTCCCGTGTGCTTCTAATTGTAGTAGGGCTGTGATTCCGTCCCGTCACGGGCACGGCCGTCATTTCGACGGCCGTCGGCTCATCGAACCGTCCCGTCATGGAGGTTTAGAGAATCTCTACGGAACGGGACGGGTGACGGGACGATCGTCACGGGCTACCGGAAGGTGACGGTTTTCTTCCAGGCACAGTTTTCAGCCAGCGCTACGTAGGACACGGTCATAAAATTATTTTAGGTTGCAGAGGATCTTGTAGAGATGGTTAAATCGAGGAATGGGAATCAATTTTGTACGATGATGGCAAATAAAAGCTATTTAATTTGTTCTAAGTATCTTTGAGGATCTTTAACGGCGAGACAAAGGCACTGTTTAACCATCTACGAGATGTATAGTACTTCGAGGTCGTGGTTCACCGAAGGTAGCCGGGATCCGCCGAACCTCCCACGGTTTCAACCCTACCCAAATAATAGGGGAGCTCAAAGTAAAAGTGCGCCGGACGCTTTTGCGCTTTTCACGCCGGACGCTTTTTGTCACGTGACCCGGAAGTCGCCGGCGCCGCATTTTTCTTTCGTCCATAGGGATGACCCGCTCGATTATAATAAAAGAGAATGGTGAAGCAAAGCGATGTAGATTGCGAGACAAACTACTAGAATACTGACAGCAACAAAGATAGGTAGACAGACAGCTAGATTAAAATGGGAGTAATAAAAGCGAATTTCGAAGTGGGTATCAATTGAAGAGCATTTTCTCAGAAGGAACTGGAAAATCCGAAGGCTGGGGAGGATTTATCATCGCGTGAGAGTTGGCTTCACATTCTTGAGCTGCCGGCTTCAGGGGAGTGTGCCCGTTTCCGCGGCTCTGCATATTTCTCCTCGATCATGTTGCTCGGGCAAAACAACGCTACCGATCCTCTGGAACACAGAGATCTTGCTTTCTTCGGAGGTATTCAGTAGATATGTGTCTCCCAGGCGGAAATCCAGGACAGTACTGCAACGCACCTCATCATTGGACTGCTTCCCGAAAAGAACCAATCAGTTCTGCTCATCTTCCAACTGCCGAATCAGGAGCCAGATGAGTTTACCGCCGTCTGGAGTAGATAGTGCATTACTCTTACTCGGCTGGAAGGAGAAGCAGCCGATGGACAGGGAAGCGACAGGAAGCGGCCGGGTGATCAAATCCGCAGGTTGTTCGGCTCCCATTTGGGAAAGGACCTCTGATACCTTCTCGAAAGTCGCTACCCAGTGGCCCGAAAGCTCAATGTAGCAACATCATATACGCGGACTAGACTGTGCCTGAGCATGTCAGAATGGGAGGATCTTTCATTCTACGTGCATGCTATTGATCTTAATACACACGACACCGACTCTTTGAACAACAACACTGATTGACGATGTATTCACGTATTCAACAAACAGTATTTTCATTTTAATGCAGCCGCTGAATACCCCAGGATAATGCTGTTTTGGAACCCAATAGGCGGCGGAACATTAGTATGAGCTCGAGGCACTAGAGAGACAGAGCCATGACACACGCGGTTTAAATATCGCGGGGAAATGGCTCAACAAATCAACATCCCATTTGCGATAGACTGGAGGAAGTGCGCCGGAGAGAGAGCCCAAGATCAGTATTCTGACGAGAAAACAGAACAAACTTGAGAACAAAGTCTGTAGACTGTGATAGGTACTGTAGAGCGAGAAAACCCCAGGTTCGTGTAAGTCTTGCGGGGGACTTTGAAGCGATCCGGGGGAGTACACTGTTCAACATGAAATGGAGCACTGGGTAGCATCTGTGGGAAAATATGGCTTGAAGCTGGGGCATTAAATGTCAAATGTTGAAGTGGTCAACCGACGAGGAAATCACACTCAACGCTGTAATATTGACTTCGGAGACGCCGTACTGGAAGTGGCAAACAAGGACCTGAGTTTAACGAGGCGAAAACAAGGTGAATACAAGAGCACGACCAGCCATGAAATGTTACTAAGTCAATTCGGCACATTGCCAGTGGGAGATTTTCTTTTCATCTTAAAGTTGTGGACCTCGGATGACCTATTTGCTGCCTCGGGATGCATCTATAAATCGCCTGTATGGAATGAACACAGTATCGAGGGACACTACAATGGCCTGAGATGGGAATGAGCCGGTACATGTTCCTTGAAAGATATGGATGAATTCTGGAGATCGTATGTTAGTACTAAGTACATGAGTACAGTGCCGGGACTCAATCCATGAGGTGTACGTGTATTGTATACAGCTTGCCTGAACTCGCGGAAATCAAGAATTAAGTTCCACATGGATAGACGTTAAAATCAAGTGAACATGTCAGCAAAGGTTAACGGGCAACAACGCGCAATAGGGGCTGTCTGGGGGCAGTCAGATAATGTCCTTGCGCGCGAAGGTGGGCTGCAATACTTATGCCGACTTGGATTAGACTAGAGCAAAACATTACACCTAAAATATGACTTACCTCGACCGATGCCTTGAATCATATTCTTAAATCCATTAGGGCAGAAGTAACTTTACTAGGTTGCATGGATGATCTGTACCCAAAGTATAGACCTGCAAAGCAACGGTGAGCTCGAAGCCACTAATTGTAGAATCTGAGCAGCTACTCCGCCCGCGAAGGAAGTGTGGATAGCCATGATGGATCCATAGCCATATTTTCAGCCTTTGGGGTGCGCTTTAGCACAGTAAATTTTCTGAGAATGAGGTGGAAACTACGACGGAGCGTAAGATGCCGACAGATGAAGTCCTACATATGCATCACGTACTTCAAGGGAGTATCTTTGCTCAAACTTGAGGGGTCATTCCAAGATGTTGGGCTATTATTCAATGAATCAATCTGGCATCAACTGTGATGACCTCGTGTAACGAAAGGTCCCACTGGAACGGTTCGGTGCATGTGCAAATCCGAGCAGTTGGCAAACGCAGTCATCTTCAGCCGAGTCAATTTCAACACATATGCGCATGCCTAGCGTGACGAGTGGTTGAGAGACATACAATGCCGGCAAGGACATCGAGAGACCTTGATGATAGAGCCAGACTGTTGAAGATTTACTGTCCAGTACATACTATTTCGTTGATATGTCTATTCCAGCTTCCGGGCTTACAAGCGGAATAAAACCAAGAAATTTCAATCGCCCCGAAGGCAGCGAAGCGCGAGTGAATCAGCATATGATGCACAGTGAAGAGAAAATAAACATGAATCTGTGGTGAACGCTGACGAGAAGTGAGTGAAAAGCATTCATTGAGGGTGGACGGACAGAGGATGAAAATTATTCCACTACCAGAAAATTATGCAGGTCATTCCATAAGACTTCGAAAACTGAAAATACCAGGAATCCAGCTCGTAGATCTAGATGAATATATCCTCAACCTCTAAGTATCTTGAAAAAACTTGAATTTAGCGTGTCGAAGGCAGCAAGGGTGCGCGGCGTGCACGAGATCAACCACATGGGAGAGCTTGAGCTACAAGCACCAGTCTGAGAAACTACAGCGATGTAAACAGTCTCTCAGAGACGCCATAGGTAGCCACTTTCTACCGGAGATAAGCGCGTTGAATGACGAGATTGTGGTAGTAGCAGAAAGGACGGCGCGGCGTTGTTATTTGCTTGATTGGGAAGACAAGTCGGATCACGGATCCAATTCTGGCATTGGCGCGGTGACGAGATCATCATAGCTCACCATCCTCGCCGTCGAGGGCAGAGCTTTGAACGGTAGCGGTGCCCGAGGTCCTGTAGCCCAGCATTTGATGTGCCGACGCCCGCCAGAGGATGTCCGACTGAAGCTGTCCATCAAATGCTGGCGCTTCCATCCGAGCAAGAGTAATGCACTCTCTCCTCCCGCCGTCTGCCCCAGGTGGCGGCGCAGGCTCCGCATCTTTGACAGCCTTGACAGTCTGTCGCTTGTTTTTGTGCTTCCGCGGCGACCGATGGAGGGGTGATGCTGGGGCCGTGTTTTTCTTGATCATCAGTTATGAATTAGAGAGAGAGAGAGAGAGAGAGGTAGTTCAGAGCTGAAGTAAGTAAGGACAGTGGTAATCTATTATGAGGATGTGGTATGGACGAAAGAAAAATGCGGCGCCGGCGACTTCCGGTCACATGACGAAGAGCGTCCGGCGCAAGGGGTACCCAGTACTAAAATTTGCTACACGACGTCGGAAAAGTGAATTAAGGCCGTCCAGACCCTCCCTACCCTATTAGCCGAGTTATGTAAGCACCAAATCGGGAAGTATTCCCACGGAAATGGGCGCAAAAAGCTCATATTTTAGCCTTGATCTAACACCTATCAGGCGATGATGCGCGCTGTTTGTTGGCGCAGAAAGTCATGTTCGAACGCTCACCGACCTCCCCCACCTTCGACCGGGTAAAAAAAGTAGGGGTTTTTTTTAACCCTCCTAAACACATTTTTAGAGTCCTCCGACCAAATTCCGAAAAGTGAAATAAGGGCGTCCAGGCCCACCCTACCCTATGAGGCTGTGTCTCGGCTTCTTCCGGCGGGTACCCCTTGGTCCGGCGTGAAAAGCGCAAAAGCGTCCGGCGCCAAGGGGGAACCGGCATTCAAAAAAAAGATATAGGGCCGATTTCTTTTTTCAAGGCCACGCGGAGGGAGCTACTGACTAACGTAAGCATTCCCACGCTCCATATTAATATAAGGAAATTCACCACGTTTTTAAGTCACCGGAGGGCGTACAATATTGTTCCCAACGTCCATAGACTAGTAAATACCTTCTCCAGTGCATTTTACCTTGTCTCAGCTCAGTCCCCGCGATGGGAACAAAATTTCTCCAGTGCTTTGAGATGTAATTGACTGGTCCGGATATAGGCGGTGTTGGCAAACAAACCACAACTGATTGACATATATGGCGGCGATCCACCAAATTGTCTAAACCATCGTCCGCAAAGGTTCTATTGACATTCTGAAGTGAGCCATACCCAAGGACATGTTCCAAAGATGATATAAGCTCCAAAAATGGGAGGCTCAATTTTTTTTTTCGGGGCCTCGCGGCCGGACTCACCTACCAGCCCTTAGTCACCGGTTTGAATGCCGGTGCCCCCTTGTCCGGCGCGCTTTTACTTTGAGCTCCCCTAATATACAGAAGCACGGCACATAGCGAGGCCCTTCTTCATCCTGTTGCATCCCATTGTTAGCTCCAGTTCTATGTTTCAGTAGTTTCCTGAGGATCGATGCTGGGCACCGCAGGTTTCTGAGACGATTCCGTGGCCTGGGTTGCGACATCGTCGTGAGCTACTAGTATTAGTATGGTGAAACCTTCGGCGTTTGGGACACTCAAGCCTTGCTCCGATTCAAATCACGTTGGGAGTACATCACATTCACGGACAAAAAAGTGGACTTGTTATCGAGGACCAAGTGTGCTGGGTATGAGCTGCATGACAAAAAGCAACTGGGATTAAACTGGGAGATATATCGGCCCGACTCCCGAGTGAACCCGCGGAGTGATCCGACCCAAATCTCGGCAATGTCAGCATCCCAAAGTTGCCTTACCTTGAACCTGAATTGAGAAGAATTAACCACAATATAGATCTTCAAGGTACCTAACCGTTGAAGATGGGAAACTAGATGGCACGAAGCACGCAGATGCCAAATAAGTAGTACGTTCTTGAACCACATCGGACCGCGATTTGAATTTGAGCACCCCGACTCCGAGTCCAGTGCGCGGAATTCACTTTGTTCAGTTCACTGATAAATACTGTCATAAATGTTCGTATGGCATTCCCGACTGCCCCATATTCATCCTGTGTGTAGTGTTGTGGCTTCTAGTTCAAGGTCTTAATAATTTGATAATTACTACTGGGAAACTGGACTGGACCGCGCAAAGAAATTACGGGCAGAGGCGCTTCGTGTCGAGCTCGCTGCGGCAGGGGTAAAGGGAGCAGTGGGAGGGACGGAGAGGGCACGGAGATTTGAGGGAGCTGCTACTTTACGCAGACGAGCTGTATGCGGATGTACGACAATCCCTCGCATATACGACTTGTTTTGTTGCATCCAAATATATATAAAATGACGGGAATAACGATAGCGTAGCTAGCGCACACCAGAAGAAAGTATACATGGATAATTCCGTCACCCCGACGCCTCCAGCCTCGCTCCGCACCCCGCCGTACTCCGCCCCACTCTGCGCTCGCCCACTCCGCCTACACGCCCACCCAGCGCCCGCCCTCCTCTGCACCCGCCTACTCTGCTCTGCAAGACTCTCCTCGGACATCCGCAAGCTCCCCACCCGGACAAGTCCTCGTACCTCGCCCGCCCGGAGAGAAGGGGAGGAAGGCGAGAAAAGGGTAAGCAACGGGGGGTCGAGCATGCAGTAGAGGAGAGCAGAAGGGAAGGAGGAAGCGGACGGCAGTGGCTACAGATGGGAGCGGAGGGTACAAGGACGGGCGCGATGGAGGAGGGGAACGTGAGGAGCGAGGGAATCGTAAGCAACGGGGATCAAGCACATGGAAGCGGCAAGGGACAGCGAGGACGGAGTGAATGGACGGTGAGTGTAGATAGGGGTGATTTAAGGAAGACGGGAAAGGCAGACGGAGCCGGAAGGTAGACAAGCGATCAATACACGGATGGGGATGGGGGGATGAGGACGGAATGGGGAACAGCGGCGGACAGGCACACGCTGGGGTGAGTATAGATGGGCATGGAAGGAGAGGCGGAAGGGGACATAGGGCGAGGTAACGGGAGCGGATGGGCGAGGAAAGAGGGGAGGGAGGGAGATGGGCAAAAGGTAAGGAACGCGGGGGATGTGAGAGGCAACGGGGCCACGTAGAAGAGGAGCGCAAACGGCGCGCGCGCGGCGATGGGGTGTGGAGCGCAAAGGGTAAGGGACGGGCCGGGGCAGGCGCGGGGTGTGGAGGACGATGGGAGGTGTGAGGGCCAACGGCGGGCGCCCGCACGGGCGAGCAGATATGGGATGCGGAGCGGAAGGATATGGAGGACGATGGGAGGAGGGAGGATGTGGAGAAAGATGGGGCGACGTGAGAACAGAAGCGTGTAGGGTTGTGAGTGGACAGCGGCAGGGCGAGTGTAGATGGGACGTGGAGTGATAGGACGGTAAGGGGAGGAGGGGGATGGCGACGACGGAGAGGGAGAAGCGGAGGGGGAAGAAGGAGCACGCCAATGTACGGGGGCGTACAGCTGGGACGACAATGCGGAGGTGTGAGGGCCAAGGACGGGCGCTCGCAGGCGAGTAGAGATGGGATGTGGAGTGGAAGAATGTGGAGGACGACGGAAGGCGGAGAGATGTAGGGACAGAAGGGAAGAGTGGGCGGACCCGGAGGGAGGAGGGGAGAGACGCGCGGAGGGTGCGCGAGGAGGCAGCGCATCGAGCACGTGAGACGAGGAGAGGGCGGGTAGTGATGGAAGATACGGAAGGGAAGTGGTGGGCGGGGGCAACGCGGAGGGATGGGAAAACAATGAATGGGGCAAGTAATAGAGAGGGGAGGGAGAAGGGAGCAACCGAGGGGCGGAGGGAGGAGGGAAGACAAGTGTCGATACAGAAGGAAGGGGCGGAGGCAATGCGCAGGGGAGACAGAAGGGACGGCACGCGCGGGCGAGAGATGTGGGGTGAGAGAAAGAGAAGGGAGGACGGAGCGGGAGGGTGGGGTGGGTGTGCGAGGAAGGGAAGCGAAGCGAAAGGGGAATTTACAAGCAATGGATGGTGGATGGACAACACGGAGTTAAAGGAATAGTGCGATGAAAAGGACAAGGCGCAAGGGGGACGTGGAAGGAGACGGCCGGAAACCGCACAAACGGGGGTGTCAAAGGACAAGAAGAAGGGGTAGGCGTGCGTCAGGAGCCCAGGCCCGAAAACCTCGGCGCGTACTCGCGGAAGATGAGCGAGACCTCGCGCGGGTTCGTCGAGCGCATTATTAGCTGCGAGGAGGATGTCAGTTGAGCGATAGACGAAACGGGTAGAGATGAGGAGAGGCAGCGCCGCCGTCGCAGCAGCAGCAGGGAGGCAGCCGAGTCGACGCCCAGACACCGCGGCCGCAGAAGAGACGCCTCGACGCACCACCTCGACACCCCACAGCGACGCAGCGATGTCTCGACACCTGCCGCTGCAGACGCTTAGCCGCCGCAGCGAGGCCTCACGCAGCGACGCTCAGCCGCGCAGCACAACCCCAGCGACGCCTTGTCGCCTCCACCGCCGCAGCAGAAGAACTCGACGCCGCGACGCAGCGGCACCTCGACGCCCCGCAGCGACGTCAGAACAGCGACGGGTAGGTACCGCAGCGACGCCTAGGCAGTCTGCAGTGCCGCCCCGCCCCGCCACCGCTGCCTCCACCGAGCCTCCACCCCTCCACGCCGCAACACCCCAAGAGAAGGCGAACTCACCTCAGCAGCCCCCGTCTTCCAGATCCTCATCTCCACATTCCCCCCTAAACAGAAAGAGGCGCGGATTCCCGAAGCACAGCTCGCGCGTCACGAGGGGATGGTGCAGCGTTGGGTCTTGAGGCGGCGGTGGTAGTCGATCGAGCGCGTCGGACGCGTGCCGGAGGGCGCAGGACGTCGAGGACCATGGCGCTTTGGACGTGGGACGTGCGTCGCCGCGGAGGGCTTCTGCGCGTTCTTCTGCTGTGGATATCTCACCTTCTCCGCGTTCCCGTACTCCAGAGGCGCGGAGCTCGTACCCTCGCCCCATCTCCGCTTGCCCCCGCACACACCTCCATGCGTCCAAAGCCTCGCCATACCGCTTCTCGGCCCAGATCTCGCGCGGCCAGAAGTAGCGCCCAGCTACAGCTACAGCGACCCCTTGCCCGAGGCAGCGAAGATGAGCGAGAGACGAGGCCCGCGACGTAGTGGCAGGAGAGATCGTGGTCTGCGATCATCTTCAGCCCCGGGGTAGTAGCGTTGGCGTTGGCGTTGGCGGAGGCGGCGGCGGGCGCGGGCGCGGCGAAGTCGGCCCCACTTTCGCGCCGGATGTGGACGTGGAGCTTGCGGAGGAGGGGCTGCTTCACCGCCGACGGGAGCGCCATATCGTCTGCGATCTTGTCAAGCGCGGAGGACGAGGTAAAATGGGCATACCTAGCATAACGAATGAGTATGAGTGTGCGTCAGGGGAGGAGGAACTGAACACGAGACATACTAGGTGCGCCAAGTCCCTTGATTCTGAATGATGACCAACATGTCGAGGAACGCCCAGCACCGGCCCGCGCGGGTGCGTCACGAGCATCAGCAGTCAGGTTGAAATCCCATGGTCGTTGGTGTGTGTGGGCGAGAGCGGGTGCGGATGGGGCTTTTCAGGCCATAACATTGAGCAAAAGTTGAGGCGGAACGGAGAAATGCATGGCTGCTGCGTAGCGTCAAGTCAGCAAAGGACGCGAGCGAGCCTACCCTAAACTAACTCACGTGCCAACACAACATCAGCAAACAGCGACGCGTACAGTGAACTCTTGTGCGTCTACTCGCTCTCACCGTGAGCAGAATGTTCCATATTATATCTGCAGCTTTCAGCCAGCCCCCCTGCTATGAATTTAGGCTCGCACGTCTAATCTTGCATAAATTCACTACGTGTCTGTACGAATCGAGATTCGACCAGTCGATCCACACACTCAAATCTGTTCAATTGCCGTTCGACAGTGAAATATATAAACCCCGCTGCGGAAGGTATACAAGAGGCTGAACTCCCGCCCTCTCAAACGTAAAAATATTCGTGAATATAAATTATGCGTCCGTCTGAATTCCCAGGAACAAAAGTGCGGGGCGAGCTCCTCCGCCACGAGGGCGGCAAACGCTCGTGGCCGTGAATTTCCGTTAGCGCGGGCACTCTCCACAGAACATAAATCAACCTCGGGACGAAATAGAGAGAGATCGGGTGGACAGATGCTCTGCGCTGGCTTTCCCTCGAGTTTACAGGTGCGCCGCGCTGGTCCCGGGAGGCCCGCTTCAAGTTCTTGCTCGCCGAAGAATCATTTCACATGCACGATGAAAGCCAACAGGTCGGGGTACTTGCTCATCGCCGGGCGTTCTCCACACACCCACACAGACCTGAGTCCGGACATGCCATCCGAAGCCGGGAAATGGTACGCACCGATTTAATGAGTCCCTCGATCCTAGCGCCGTCCTGCCAGTACGAGTGCCCGTCAAATGCCTTTCCTACCGCGGGATTTCCGCATCGATTCGCAGCGCAAGGATTAACTGTTATTGGTGTTGTGTTCAGTTATCACGGATGGAGAAAAGAATTATGAACCACAACCTGAAGACATTCCTTGTTGTCAGCGATCCAAAGTATCTCCAGCACTCTGATTGTGGGGGGGTTGAACTCGGCTGGATGAGTAAAGTCTTGTAAATCTGATTTTCCGACATATTGCGATCTCCAAATAAGTGAGATATCCGGGCGCGAGGCCGCGCGCTCCGTCACACCCAAGCAAAGACCATAGAGGCGATGCAAGACCGCCGCAGGCCGTTCTTTCCCATTGAGCTCGGTAGTTCGTTCGTTCGGGGGGGGGGGGATGAGCGGCTGGAAACAATAGAATATTAATATGCATGCGGTGAAGATTAGAATACGCAAGTGGTGGACATCACCCGCGGCGTGACGGGCGCGTGGCAGAGGGACAAGGGAATGGTGGGGAGGGGCGGCGCCGCCGAGGAGGATGGGATAGAGGAGTTGGGAATCTGCGAAGGAAATGATATGAGAGCACCATGTCGGGGATGACATCAACTTCACCTAGTGATAGACTCCATTCACGACTTACCTGCTCGTCCATTTCTTTCTTCCCCGGATCCGGGTCCTTGCACTTTCTGAGCCTCTACGTCACTGAGGCGCGCGAATACTCCGTAGTTGAATCAGCGTATCATAGTGAACCGCCGAAGTATTCAGCGAGGGAGCTACCGCAGCGCGATCAACTAAGAACTTTCTACCATCTCCGATGATTCACGCCGCGCTAGTATGTGTAGTTGAGTTCCGCCAGCCAGCGCCCTGTGAAGTCAATGCCTTAAGACACTAAGATGAAATGAAAGGACCGGAAATTAGCGCATGTCGGAGGGAGCCAATCTCGGAGATGGTACATAGCACATACCTCCTCGACAAACTGCGCCCACTTCTGCGTATCCTGCACCTGCGGCCCGGAGAATGTGTCCATCCGAACCAGCTGTGCAGTGGTCACGACATGTTCCTAAGTACATTCATTCTAAGCAGATGGCGGAGAGCAGGAAGCGCACCTTGGATCTCTGGAATCCCCCCTCCGTCCACCTCATGGCATCACACATTGTGGAATTGGAATCGGAGTAGGCATCCAGCTGGGAATGTTTGGTAATACAGGTCGGTTGTTGGTCGTGGTGTCCAGAAAGGATCACATTGTTGTGATATTTTGTGCCCATATTGAACGGAAGGAAATCCCAGACGTTGAGACTTTCCGGGCTAAAATTAAAAACACACACCGCATGCGCTGTCTTAAGTGCCTGCATATGCCGCTCTTATCCCGCCCGGAGCCGCCCAGAGATAATTCAATCTTATGAACGGTCAAAGCGATTCCTTATGCGCTACCAGTGCCGTTGTGCGATCCCGATTGCCGCAAGCCCTGCTCCAACCGGGTTTGTGTGCTTTGGGTAGACAAGGAGCCAAGCCTCGAGTTGCTCGAGAGCGAGGTTGTGCTAAGGGGTGGGTGCAAAGCCGTGTCGAGCGCCGCCGTCGATGGTGGCGACTATAGTCCAGGCAGGGGTTGGGTTAACGTGCAATGGTTGCAGCTATGGACCGACTCAGCCGCAGATGCCCGGGCCGCAGCAGGCCGATCGCCATCTCGATACAAACACGACCACATGTTCTGGCGACACGTTCGATTCACGTGTTCTCAACGCGTTCTCCGACTAAGTATTGGAGCCTATTTCTTGCAGTCGATCTCCCGTGCCCAATGTTTGGGCGAAATAATCGCCCCTTTATTCGCCCGCAGAATCCTCGACTGTTGTCCGTATCGATGAATGGTCCGGCCGTTGACAACTTCAATCCAGAAATATCAGGTCCTGTATGTTGATTTAATTTAGTGTGCAAAAATGCTCTCCAACTCGCGGGGTATAGGTCTCTCATCAAACTTGGAGGAAGGCTGTTACCATCACCATACAATTGTGTTATGAACGGGGCACCTTTTCTCCCTATAAGCTATGGCCTGACACCGCAAATAAACCAGCAGATATCTATAGCCCAAGTACACCATCTGTGAGGATACCTGTGGCATCTTTATGGTGCAGGTAGTAGTACTCTTCACCCGGGATAACCCATAACCCGCGATTCAGTGCAAGCTAAATTGATTCAGATACCAAAAGTTTCAAGTGCTGAATAAAATGGCCCCAAAATTCCAGCCAATATGTCCCGTATCGTCTTATCGACCATTATCAATGGGTTTCCATTGGCTGGTGATGCGCAGAATCCTCAAGTGTCGTCCATATTGCTGAATGTTCCGGCTGTTGACAAATTTAACGAAGAAATCTCAGGCCCTGTATTTTGATTTCATCTGGTGTGCAAAAATTCTCTCCGAATTGCTGTGTATGTCTCTCACGGAACTCGGAGAAAGGCTGTTACCATCACTATTCAATTGTGTTTTCCCCAATCCTACAGCTTGCAAGCAGGATGATCTCCCTTCAAGTGGCCTGACATCGCTCTGCCTCAGATGAAAAAGTATCTATAGCCCAAGTATACCTTCTGTGAGGCTACATATTCTTCAAGATGTGTAGTGCGCTCCCGGTTACATGATTAATGAACAGAGATGCATATACATTCCCATCATCAGTGCAAAATTAGGGTGATAGTTGTATGATGAGCCAATGAATGTTCAGCTTCCCACATACACCGAGGATAGACCCCTTTCTGATGGTTACATGATTGATGAACAAAGATGCATATGCTTCGGGTTCCCATCATCAGTGCAGAATCAGGGGGATAATCATATGATGAGGCAATCAATGTTCAACCTCCCACACACATCGATGATAAAGAGGACCATGTCGCCAGCGCAGTCCACATCCTTGCCCATCAGACCAAATGCCTTCTCAGCCCATTGCCACTGAAACCCGACTCAACAACATTCTCAAATGCTTCACTATAGCAGTGGATAGCTTGGAGGTCCTTGCTACTACATTCAAGACTCCTTTATTGGAACCGATCTCCAACACTGCCAAATCTCTGCTGACTGCTGTGCAGGTACAATTTTAGTATAGATCTTAAAATTTATCTCACTTTTGCCAGACTGTCAAGCAAAACAAAAGTGATTGTACCCAATTGTTGGAGCAAACCTATGGGTTGCTCTCTGCAATTGTTTCTCTTCATACGAGGGCAGAGACTGGTCTAGATTTGACCCCAAGCATGCTGAATAATCTCGGGAAATTCACAGAGTATGTTCCTCTCTGACTATAGATTTTTGCTGATTGCATGTCTGCAGCACACTCTACAAGATCCATACATTTGTGGAGGCCCAACAGGAGAAAAGCAAGATCAGACACTTTTTCCATCAGGGAGAAATGAGCAAACTATTCAAGGATTGTAACTTGGGTTTGCAAGAGGCACTAGATCAATTCAAGGTGAACTGGTTTGATGTATCATATGTACATGCCAGTACTCAACCTGAAAAAAAAAACAGCTTCAGGATATCAATCTCCTCACTGGGGTTGTAGTGATGCAGGAATTTGCCGAGGACAGACACAAAGAAGTTCTGGAGTTAATTGAAGCCTTTTCTGATGGGACTGCTTCCGACAAAGGATCACTGGTGGGTGGACCTTGTATTCTGGGTGCAACAAGAAGTAACTTCCTTGCAGACAAATAGGGTCCTTTCCAGCTCTTTCAACAGGTATGGTCCAAATTAAGATTCATAAAATTGAAGCTGATTCCATTGTGATCAAGCTCAACCTCAATTTCTATGCTGCCATCGGAACCAAAAATCTTCCATGGGCGAGAAGCTGAACTTGCAGACATTCTCAAACTTTTCATGCAGGAGACCCTGAGGATAGCAATCTTGGGTGGAGGTGGAATGGGAAAGACATGTCTCGCTAGAGCCATTTTGCATCATCCAACAATCACTGGGGAATATGCCCAGCATCGCATCTTCGTTGCTTGCGACTCGACATTGAGTAAAGATGAACTGGTTATTCTTATTGGGGCCCATTTGGGGCTGAAGCCGACAAAAAATCTGGCCAAAGTGATTTTGCATCATTTTACGACCAATCCGGCCTGCCTCTTGATCCTCGATAACCTGGAGACACTGTGGGAGCCTACAGAAATTCGTCGAGACATTGAAGAATTTTTGTCTCTGCTTACAGGGGTAAAACACCTTGCCTTGATTGTGAGTCCTGATATCTCTGTCTTAGTACTGTGACTGAGATCAAACTAGATCACAATGCGAGGGACAGAGAGACCAGCCTCAGTGCAGTGGACTCGGCCTTTCCTTCCAGCGTTGAAACCCTTGACCCAGGCTGCTGCCCGACAAACCTTTATTGATATTGCAGATGATGGCCATGACAGTGATGACATTGACAGAGTCCTCCTCCTGACTGACAACGTGCCCCTTGCAATTGATCTTATCGCCCACTTGGTGGACTCTGAGGGTTGCTCCCAGGTGCTAGCCCGTTGGGAGAAAGAAAAAACCTCAGTGATCTCAGATGGCTATGACAGGCAATCAAATCTGGATATATCCATTTCCATGTCTCTATTGAGCCCCCGAATCAAATCTGTGCCTCAGTCCCAGGACCTATTGAGTCTCCTCTCAATGCTCCCTGACGGCCTTTCAGATATTGAATTAGTCCAAAGCAAGCTTCCAATAAAAGACATCCTTAGCTGCAAAGCAGCCCTATTGTCCACCTCACTGGCCTATAGTGATGACCAGAGACGGTTCAAGGTCTTGGTACCTATCCAGGAATACATGGCAAGATCTTACCCCCCCATGGATTTCCTTGTTCAGTCCCTTCTCAGTTACTTTCATCAGCTTCTAGAATTTCAGTACAAATATCATGGGACTGTCTCAGCTTCTGAGATGACTCTACGAATCACATCAAATTTCTCGAATATCCAGAGCCTCCTTGACAGGCTCCAGCACCAGAATCCTACAGCAGTTGACACCATCTACTGTGTCATATATCTCAATGTTTTCAGTAGACTTGCTGGTCGTGGTCGGACTCCTTTGATGGATCATATTGCTCAGATTCAATCACTCCCCAGTGAGCTGGAAGTCTATTTGATTACTGAGATCTTCAGTTCTTGGACTCATTATCCAGTTCTCAATCCAGAAGCACTGGTTGACAAAGCAATACAACAATTGCCTCACTTTAATGAATCAGATATCAAATGTAAGTACTCAAGCCATATTCCTTCTTCATGGGTTACAACAGGTCCAACAGGTAAATTCTACATTGCTTTAGGAAATTATTATCAACGTCACGACAATGATATTTCTACAGCTATGAGTTACTTTCAGACTGGACTCTCATTGGCAATTTCAACTGGAAACACCAGAAGACAGTGTCAATCATTAATCGAGCTTGCATATCTCAAGTGGCAGATGGGTGATCCAGCTGCAGGCCGAATGTACGCCTCTGAGGCACAGAGGCCAGCCAAGATTTCTGCAGATTTATATAGGGAAGCATGGGCACTAGATATGGAGGCATTGTGTTGCCAGGCACTTGGGAACTACAAATATACAGCCTCTCTCTGCAACAGGGCAAGAGATCTCCTAGCTCATTGTGGTATGTCTGGTGGAGACTTAGCCTCTAAAATCATGAACGCTCAAGCAGAAATCCACAAATTGAAGTCAGAATATGTGCAGGCCCGAAATATCCAGAAAGAACTTCTTCATGGACGTCCTATTGAGCTTAAACCACTATACCATGCCCTCGCTTTGCTCAATATGGCAGAAATTGATGTGCTGCTTGGTGCACCAACAGAGGAGGTGCAAAGGAACATTGATGCAGCGAAATCAATACTCAATCCTATCAACTATTTAGTCTATAAAATGATGTGTGATGCTGTCATGGGAGCCCTCCATCTGAGAGAAGGGAATCTACAGTCTGCAGAGTCACTTTTCCACAAATGCTTGTCCTTCTCCTGGGGAAACCATGCTGAACTAGTAAGCTACTGTCTGGAGAGACTTGGTGACAGAAGTCTCTGGGACTCAACAGATCGGTCCTGGACAATAATATATCTTGTGCATGCCTCGAAGTCACAGCAGAAGCTAGATGTTCATAAGGCTCTCCAATTCCTAGGGGATGCTTTCCGAATTCAGGGTGATCAGCATACAGCAATCAGCCTTCTGACTGTGGCCTTGGAGGGATTCACAATGATGGATATCCACCACAGCCGAGCAGAGTGTATGCTTGGACTCGGATACATCTCAAAGGAACATGGGGACATATTGAAGGCAGCAGAGCTTTGGAGAATTGCAAGGCCTCTGTTTGAACGATCATCTCAGTCAAAAAAAGTTGCCCTTGTGGATAAAGAACTCCTCAGCATTGCAGGAGATGTGCTGGATGAGCACACAGGGAGCTTGGCACTTCTTGCAGAAATCCATCCACCGAGTGCAGCCCTCGAAACAACAACTGGAAGCCTGGAAGAAATAGGAGAGACAGAAAATCTAGGTCTGGGCGAGGAGAAAGAGCTTGTTCCAGTCTGAGTTGATTCAGAGCATTGGATGGTTGAGATGTTCCTTTACTCTCACATCACCATACTTTACTGGGGTTCATGTTATGGCATCAAGTATATACCCTTCCTTTCTTTTCCTATTTATGATGTCCAGTGTCTCCTTATTCGTACCTTGTTGTTTCAATATTCCGCCTAGTATTCATGTTATGGGGTCAAGTGTATACCCCTATCTAGTTGTTATCGCTCACTTGTACCTCATGTTTGTTTGCTATCTTGCCTTCTTTCTTTTTCTCCCTCTCTTTGTTTCGTATTTATGGTGTCCAGTGTCCGGTATATACAGTATCATCTTTGAATTCACGTGTTTCACAAAAAGGCCACTCAACTCAAACTTGAAGTCAATTCTTTCCAGAGATCACTGCAATCCATTTCTGAAAAGACTCGCAGTGTCCGGATTGCAAACACAGTTCAACTTGACATCGCCTGCAACATACCTTGTCCTATGATGCACCTGCCACGAGCTCTGGGTGATATGGTGGAAGAAGGGATATGTCTGCCATGCTCTGAGGAAACGATGGGTGAATAAACAACGTTGAAGGAGAGGTTCTGGGAAGGACTTCCAGGGAGCGACTAGATGTGCTGGGTTCTGCTCAAAGGTGAGATTGCTACTGTATCCCGCTTGGACTGGCTGTGTCTGTATCATGTCAACATGTTTAACCAGCCAGCTCACTAGACTTCTTTTACGAATCAACTCGATCCACACAAGACAACAAATTTTTAATCAAAACCATTGAATAATAAACCACATCATGCTGGCTTGGAAAACAGATAAAGCAAGCGGCACAAGGTTAGCAAGAAGCTGGGCTTTGGCCCTCTCCCCGGATGTGAAGATATTCATGAATTGTGTGTCTGTCTTGATTTTCAGGAATGGAAGTGCGGGGGCAAGCTCCTTCATACCGGAGTCTGCCAAGAGTCCAACGGCCAAGGGAGGAACACTCTCTACCGGGTGTTTTCGTTGCCGGGGCACTCGTGGTGGGGCTGCACAAAATATAATCTAAGCTGTGAAGGAACAGAGTGGGGAAATCGGACTTACAGGTGTACCACCGTGGATCTCCCTCAGCATCTCAGATCTCAAGATGGCCAGCTTCTTACGCGCTCAAGAAATGCTTGATATACACGAATACAGGCCAAAATTCAGTGTACTTCCTCATCGATGCTCGAGTTTCATAGATCTGAGGCAGATTAACGATAAGCCATCCGAGCTGGGAAATTTATGGTCGGATTTACAGCTCTTTGCGGAACTTAGGGCGCGAGCGGTTTTGTTCTTTTCTTTTTTGGGCACTTTTTTATCCTTTTCGACTTTTCGGCCGCCCTGAAGTCAGTTCTCACTTGTTTCCTTCGGGAGTATGGCCAATCGATTCGCATCGTGAATATGAAATGATCTGTCTCCTCAGACTTTGTATATGCGCCTAGGGATCACTCTCTGAGTCACAAAGTGAGCTTTATCCGGGCATTTCTGGTCATCTTTCAACATTACCGCTGCCCCGGGCGCATTTCTTCACCGTTTTCTACGGGAATGAAATTATTCGATCTGGAGTAGGAATCAGGAGCGATATGGCACCTCAGAATAGCAACGCAACGTCGAAATCGAATTTATGGCAAGTATCATCAGGCTTCTGGAGCTTCTGAACATGACCGCTCTTGCCTTAGATTGAGAGACTTGTGTGCTGTAGATTTTTGAGATGTTGTATCTTTTGCAATTAGAGAGCAAATTTTATGCTTGGATTGAGCCGGCTCACCTAGTACGACATGCAATGCACAGTTCCGCATCCATTGTATTGTGACTAATGGTGGCCAGAATGGCGGTTGGGACGTGTTGTGCGCGCGACAGCAGCTGTTTCTGCTGTATTTGAGCCGGGTGGTACGCTTCTTAGACACCGGGGTGGGCCCTGGCAGATGTACAGAGTGCCAACTTCGAAGATCCTGCCACTGTCTGCAGGGTAAAGACTATGGATGGTCTGGAGGGTGGAAATGTGCACTACACACGGTGTAGACTGAATTGCCTCAATCCAAATACTCAGGGTGCTATAGAATGCATCAAAGCATAGCATATCAAAAAATCATACAATTGACTTTGCAGCTCACAAAGTGGACTTTAGAGGCATACTAAAATCCTAAGGGGGCACATCGCTCCATATTCACGATGCGAATCGATTGACCATACTTCCGAAGGAATCGAGTGAGAACTGAGCTCAGGGCGGCTGAAAAGTCGAAAAGGATCAAAACGCGCCCAAAAAGGAAAAAAAAAAACGCTCGCGCCCTAAGTTCCAAAAAGAGCTGTAACTAGTGCATCGATCTGAGCGTTATCCTTCTCGTCCAATGGTTTTCTTAGATCAAGGTCTCGGCCTCGATTAATGCCTGCGACACGAATGAGTGTTCGATCATCATGGACCGACGGTACCCGAGGGTAAGCCGGGATCTGCCGAAGGTCCCACGGTTCTGACTTCCAACCTGACCCAAATAATATACAGAAGTGCGGCATGAACCGGAGGTTCTTCGGTCTGTTGCGTCCTATTTTAATTCCGGTTCCATGTTTCAGTAGTTTCCCGAGGATCGACGCCGCAGCGCGGTAGGGGTTTGGTTTGGGACAATTCCGTGGGTTGCGGAGCTACTGGAAAAGGTGTTTGGGACAACAGGTTGTTTGAGAGAAAGAAAAGCTATGGAGCAGCACGACTGCTTGATATGGACCGACCATGGATGTATGAGCCACGGCCCAGAAAAGCAACTGTGATTGAACTGGGAGATATATCGGCCCGACTCGGAGTGAAACGGTCTGAAACCACGGAGTGATCCGACGCGCGCGGCAAAGTCTCGGCAGTGTCGGGAGCCCACAATTTCCTCGTTCTCTGTACACCCTTGAACTTGATTTACGGGATAATCAACCACAGTTAAACCCAAAGATGGGAAACTAGATAGCACGAACCAAGGAGATGCCGATCAAGTACATACCTTCTCGAACCACCGACCGCGATTTGAGCTTGAGTACCACCACTCCACGTCTCCGAGTACAGTGCACGGAATTCACTTTCAATTTCTATACCGTGACTAACCCCCAAGCGAAAAATCACCAATGAGCGAAACACAGCCTTGTTTGGTGCCTTAGAGGTCTCAATGACTGCAGATTTTTGGAAGGCCAGTCTTCTCCTTATAAAACTCCCATCCACCGAAGCCATTGACTGAAAAGCTTTTGTACTGAGCCCATGATTTAATTTGTTTACACCATTGTTTCAAGTTTGTCCCATTTCTAAATTCTGATGCAAATACACATCATGGCTGCAACACAGGAGCTCGTAGAGACCCGCCAAGGTCACTGTCTCCGTGAAGAGTTAGGAAAGGGAGTTTTTGAGGACCCTGATTTTGAATATCAACATCCGGAATGCTCAAGTTGCATGTATGAGGTGCAATCAATTATTTTCTAGTGTTTTGCTCTCACGTTATTCGGCCAAATTTGGCCTCTCCGACAGACCACGCTCGTTCTCTACCAAATCGTTACGAAATCACACAAGTCAGTATCTCAGCAGGAAGCCCATAGGCAGCCCTACATGCCTGTAAGAAACCCTGGTCAAAACTAGACTGTACGGCCCTGGGAACTATGTTTCTTCTAGCATGTTTCGCTCGGGGCTTAGCCACTGTAGTTCATTGATAAATAGCCATAGATGTCCGTACGTTCTGCCCGAATGTTCCCTGAGTTCGCCTCCGTGTGTTGTGTTGTGGCAAGTTCAAGGTATACGTGGTGCCTAATTATTATTTATTAGTTACTACTGGGCAGCTGTGAGCTTCGCTCTCCCACCCCCCGGGGTGTGACTGCAAAAAATTGAAAGAAAAGCAGCACCGGCGTCACTGTCTAAATGTAAACCTAAACCTATACTAGTAAATCCCCTCTCATTTCGGTCTTCCCGGGTTGCATATGTTCTGGCTCACTGCGCGGATCCGCAGGGCCTGCTAAGTACGCAGATCTCCGCCCAACGTCAAGCGTCAAGTGCTGGTCAGGCTCTGTCAGATAACCCCATCCCAAGGGTGGGAGATATACGGAACAGGAGACAGCCTCAGGAATATCTACGGCATTCACGTGTATCTTTACTATAAACACACGATGAGAACCCGAAGTCAACCGGACTAGTACTTGTGCTTGAACGAGATCCTGGCACCTTGGGCCGCACATTTTATATAACTATGTTGGTGTTGGTGTGCTGCCTACGCTTTATTGCATAGTACTATTACTCTTAGTTTATCTCTTGTCGTAGACTTTTTATATGTTTTGGATTTTTCTGACATTCATGTCGTACACTGGCACGCCTTCCCTCACAGTGTGTCGTGCATACCTCGGTTTCTTTCTGACCCTCCTTCAGCCAGGTTTTGCATTCCTCACGGCAGACTTGCCATCGACGAAATTGATGTCCTCCGAGTCCGAGGCGTTGTCGACCCCTCTCTGCACCACCCATCAGACCAAATTCACTCTGTGCACCAGCTCGGAATATTAGTGGTGCGCGGATCTCGGGGCTGTGAATTGAGCATCGGCGCACCAAGACCGAGTCCCAGCCTAAGCCCTAGCCCAGGCCGAAACAAACCAAACTAACTCTCGGCCTATGGAATTCGTCCTGACCGGGCCCTTCCTCGCGCAAGCGCAAAAAAGTTCTAACCTCAACTTGCGCGCTCCATTGGAGCGGACAGTTGATTGATATTGGTCGCAGGGCGCTCACCAAGACCTCGGATCTCCGTCTTTTCTTCTTCTTTGGTATAGCAAGCAATTTACTCTATAAGTACCTTTCTCTTTACCAGCGCGGTTCGATTCGGCCATGGTAATTGGTTTGAAGATACATAACTACCAAGTACGCGAGAGCTGTAAAGGTCAGGTCAGAATATCACTTCCATATATGTACGTTGAGTCTTCTGACAGACTTCTGTGCTCAGAACCTTCGTTCCCCTGGACCTCCTCGTTCTATTTGGATCAATTGCTACTTATGGCGAGTCCGGGTCCGGAGCTCCCTGCGGACATACTCGGTTAAAATCCTCGTTTCGACGCCGCTGCGGAGAAATTCCATACCTCAGAATGCTTCTGAGCCGGCCTCAGACTGCAATCAGAATGTTTCTTATTCATCCCGGACCCGCACGGCGCATACTTCATCGCTACGCGAATTTACTCGTAACTCGAAGCACCCCCACGTCAACCCCTAACCACCCTCCGAATATACACCGCTTATGTTTTCCTCGCTTGTTCCCAACTTGGCCGTCGCGCTCACCCACGGCAAGCCCCTGTCCCAAAAGGAAAAGAGGCATGTCGTGATCCATCACATGACTGGGTAATCTGCCCTTTTTTCTTCCGCGCTCTCTCCCCCGGACATCTCGAGAGTTGACTTGGCTCCCCCTACTCGCAACGCACCCGCTCGAGTTCCGCACTGGCACGCTGCTGCAGTACCACATCTCCCATGACCAAAAGCGCGACCCTCACCGCACCACCGTCTAGTGGGGTCCCTCGACTAACTTCAAGCCCCGCCCGTGGGCACCCGCGACGCCTCCGCCCTCCGGCACACGCTCGACCCCCTCCGCCTCCCCAAGATCTAGAGCACATTCAACTTCTGTGCGCTTTCGGCTGCCATGGTGATCGCGATGCTCGAGCTGGAGGTTCTGAAGGCGGTTGCTGCGGAGGTGGGTGATTTGCTCCGTTCTCTTCTGTTCTGTTCTAGAGTGAGGCGTTCTGGCGTCCCTGCGTCCCTGCGTCGCTGCCTCGAGTCGAGGTGTCTGCAGTGTCTCTGTGTCGGGGTGTCCCTGCTGATGCGGCCGGGGTGGTGTCGGTCCGTTGCTGCGGTGGAGGTGGGGTGTCGCTGGGGTATCGCGCTGCGTCCCTGCGTCCTTGAGTCGACTCGGTGCTACGGGGTGGAGGCTCCTGGCGGCGGGGCGTCTTCTGGGCGGCGGGGGCGTCTGCGGTGGCATCTAGTCGGGGTGGGCCGGGGGCGGGGTGTCACAGCGTCTATTCTGCATCGAGGCGTCGAGGTGGTGCTGGGTTGCTGGGTCGCTACGGGATGTTGTGCGACGCGGGTGTCGAGGCGTCAAGTGAGGTGTAGTCGAGGCGTCCATCTCTGCATCGCTGCGTCGATGCTGCGCCGTCCTCCTCTTCTTCTGCGCCGTCTACCCATCGATGTCTTTCTCGCTCATTGCCCACTGCTGATACTCATATATCCTTCCTCCCAGCTCATCGCCCGGGCCTCCCTCGCTTCGTTGCGCACTGCTTGCTTACATCGCCCTCCCACCTTCACCCTCGGCCTCGGCCTCCACATCCGCGCCGCCATCCTTCTACTTATCACCCTCGCATCACTCGCCTGGTCCCCCTTGCCCGTTCTATCCGTCCCTTCGTCTCCCTTCGTCGCCCTTCTCGTCCCTCTATATCGATCCCCCGTATTTCCTCACCTCGCCCGTATCCACCAGCCCCCTCCCTACCTACTTCTTCGCATCGCACTGCGACGTCGTCCCATCTCTATTCGCCCCCGCATCACTAGCCCGCTACTGCTCATGCTCCTCCTTTCCCCGTTCCGTCCCTCCTCCCTCCTCCGCTTCCGCTTCCCTCCCTTCCTGTATCGATCCCCATCTCTCTCGACCCGCCCCGTACCTGCGTTATTCTTCTTCGCATCCTGCGCTGCGTCCTGTCGTCCCCATCCTCCCTTCCCGTCGTTCATATCCCCCTGCATCGCTCCCTCCGTCCTTACGGCGTGCGCCCGCCCACCACTCTCCACCTACGCCATCCTCGCGTCCCCCTTCCCCTCCGCCCTCTTCTGCTTTCCTTTCGCCCCCGCCCTTGCCCGCGTTCCCCATGCACCCCGTCATCCCCCTCCACGCTCCCTTTCCCTCCGCGCTCGCCTTCGCGTCCGCGCTCCTCCTCCCTCTGCATTCTCCCGCTTCCCATTCGCGTCTGCCCTTACGCATCCTACTCTCTCACCTCTACCCGCGCTCCCCTTACTCCCAAGCATCCGCTACATCCCTTCTATCCGCGTCCCATCCCTAGCCGCCGCGCCGCCGTCCACTCACTCCGTCCTCATCGCCCCCACCTCTTCCTGCCCCCCAGTTCCTCCTCCCTCTTCTACTTTCCGTCGCTTCTTTGCCTCCTTGCCTCCTTGCCTCGCTGCCCCGACCCCTTGCCCACACGCTCCCCTCGCTCCCCGCCGTCCTTGTCACTTCTTCTATTGCTCCATGTCCATCCATACCCACCGCGGCGTGCGCCCGCGCCCCGCTCTCTACGTACTTCGTCCTCACCATCTTTCGCTTCCCTTTCGCCCCTACCTACCCGCGCTCCCGTTCCCTCCCCGCGCTCTCCTTCCCGTCTGCGCTCTCCTTCCATTCGCGATCCCTCCCTGTCCGCGCTCCTCTCCCCCTCCGCCTTCTCCCGCTTCCCAATACCGGCCCCTCCCCTTCGGCCCCCCCACTCCTTTCATATTCATACTCCGTCTCCGCCGCTTCTTCCGTGTGCGATGGCCGAGTCCGAGGAGAGTAGGCGGCGGGTGCGCCATATACTCCTTATCAGGTGTACATATATACCTTCTATTGTGCGCTACCTACATACGCCATGGTCATTCACATCATTTTTTATTCTGCATTTTTTCTGCAATAATACTGCTTTCGATGCATCCTCTCTGTGGCCGTTACAAATCACGCACCGACTTTTCCTTGGAACGAACCACGATGCCCGCACGCTTGACCCGCTATAAACGTGTTCTCAAGAACCCTTGGCTAGGCTGGATTCTGCGGGCAGGATGTTCAGAATCACAGACAACGGCTGGCAACGAAGCGGACTGCTTCGCTTTGACGGTTAGAATCTGGCTAAGATTGGATTGGGCCAGGAGAAATTGCCGCGGCAATACCTAAGTCCGACTAAGCCCAACCAACCCACTGGGGAGTATCTGAAACCTGAGTTCTACGATGAAATTGTGTGTCTCCCATGGGACTACAGAGTTGGAACCCTTGAATCTAATGCTTTGACCGGGAAATTTGATTCAACTCAATGCGCAAGTCAACATTGAGAGTAGTGTTTAGGCGCTTTCTCTGAGAATACCATCCCGCGCTCTGCGCGCTTTCGAGTGAAAAACTCGCCCGCCGCCGCCCAGAAATCAATCCCGGATGAGAAAAATAGAGTAAATTTGGAAAGATATAAACAGGTACAAGCTGATTCGAAGCATCTGCTTAAGATACGAGATATCTTTTTCAAGACACTTTCGCCAGTAGTTGGCGCCGTATGTAGTTGCTGATTCCCTGTTGAAATAAAGGTAGCCACAGCCTTTACTCGGGAATAGCAGAAGACCCTCGCAAATGCGCAGGGAATTCATTCGAGAACTATTAGGTAATATACAGAGCTCGGCAGGAACCAATATAACTAATAAGAGAGAACAACTGGAGCATAAGTAAGGCACAAGGGACGAAATACAAAGTTGAACATGATAAATGCAGGAACGTAACATAGCAGATAATGGGTTGCCTTGTCGTGCCAGGCTGCGGCGTCGGAGATAATAGCGAGCAAAGGACTCGGAATTCCAACATTCCCTGACCGGGAAAGAATTATGTGCCACCGTATATTAGAATATCGAGTACATCTGCGTCCTGGTACATGCTCTACCTCAATCGGAGAACGTATCCCGCCCAGTTCTTTAAAATGTGTTGACTGAAAATAAATTGAAGCGCCCAGAAACCACCGAGCTGAAAGACATCTTGGTTCGATATTCAGAGGGCGCATGCCTCTCCACAGCTGGCAACCGTGTCAGCGGGGCTTAAAACAATGGAACACCTACACGCCGGCGGGGAGCCCCAAGACTTCCACGCAGCACGACTGTCCGGCCGGGCCTACGAGGGAATCAGCGTCGTGTCACGTATCAAAGCAAGCACTTGGTACAGGGTGGATCCTATAACGAGCTGATTAGCACAGGTATAGGAGAACGAGGATATACCGCTGGCTCTCCACCTGTGAACCCAGTTCAGTCAGTGCCTCCGATAATCAAAACTCGAGATTTTCGACCGGGATTCAGTTGCTCCGTAGCTTTCAAGATCCTGGGCAGAGCAGACAGCAGGCCAGGGTGGTACAAAAAATAAACCGTGCTTCAAGTTCTCAACGAGTCGTCTGCTTCAATATAAAGTAGCGCGAGCCCTAGAGCGTATCAACAGAATATTAAAAGGAAAAAAGGAGGAAAGAGAGAATAACCTTTGCACTCACGATCAACCTCGCCACTCTACCTCGCAGCAATGAATGCATCTGCGAGCGCCCAGTAGTTGTCGCCGTCACCGAAACGGCGCGGCGCACACCGCCATCATGCCCGTGCCCGACCGCGCACTCCGCCGCCGCGGCAGCTATCGTGCGTTCGCGACATCGTAGCTGCAAGCCTCTCAAACGGCGAAGCCTCAAGTGAGATTTGGTGGTGTCGCAATGCATCTATCCGTCTGTCTGCGGAGCACCAAAGGCAAGGGGGGTTGCTCGGATTCGACCTTGCGTCAAAAGTAAGCCGCCGGGCTGTGCGGATGAAGATGCGCCCGCGGGATCGAGGGGGGGAGCGCGAAGACCCGCAGAGAGGGGGGTCGTCGGATGCGGGTGGGCGTCATGGGCAGTATTGCGAGCCGATTGTCGAGGTCGATGAAGCTGTGGAGAGCTGGGGATGATGTACAGTGGGGTCCGCCGCTGCCCGCTATGGTGGATAGTGATGTGCTTGGCTTGGCTTCAAGCCAAAAAGCCAGAAAACCAAAGCCCTGGCTTTCCAAAGCCAAGCCAAGCCAAAGTTATGGCTTCAGCCGGGCTTTGGCTTTGGCTTGAAGGAGGTCAAGCCAAAAGCCATGGCTCGGAGCCAGGGCTTTACCCAGCCAACTTTAACTCCGCAGCTTGTGCATGTCTGACCAAAATTGTTCAAGTTAACTCGTATGTTGAGTTCTCTGGACTCCATTGTCGATGTCAGGAATTACCTTTCTTCCCTAGCTCCCTCGTCTCACCAAAAAATTCAAACACGGTGGTTGTTGAGAATATTACGAGTAGTTGATTGTTGATAAAGAACCGGCAGTGGTTCTTCGAGAGCTCACACAAAGTATTGATGGGGGCAGATAGTAAATTCAGTTATTCTACCTAGGTTACAAAAGGCTGCTTAAATAGAGTAGCGAGGAGTCTGAGTCATAATGGAAGGAGTCATTTTGACTCAGTGAAGAACATAGTAGAATAAACAAGAAAGTTCGGGGATGTCCGAGTTTCCTGATGCCCGAGGCTATGCGGTTCCGGGCTATGATTCAACAGTGGTCACATGTCTGGTTCAGTCTCCCGCGGCTGTGATTGGGATGTCCAGTAACAGCGCACGGTTTAAGTTGCGGCATGCAATGGATACGCCACATGTTTGAAATGATGTTTAACAGGTCCTGAGACAAAATTCCGTGGTTTAAGATTTTTTCTCGCAAGCCATGGCTTGAGCCAAAGCCAAGCCAAGCCAAGCCCTGCCGAGTGCTTTGGCTTTGGCTTCGGACTTTTGAAGCCAAAGCCCGGTCAAGCCAAGCCAAGGCCCCAGCTTACAAGCCAAGCCAAGCCAAGAACATCACTAATGGTGGAGGACGAGGAACATGCAGTGGTGGACGAGAGGGAGGTAGGCGACGCGGGCCACAGTGTGTGTGCGGCCCATCTGGACAGCTGGACGGACGCGGCAGTGTCTCGCGCATGGGGTCTCTGAGCATTTGAGGAGGATGGTTCGCCGCTCGTCTGCGCCGATTGAATATCCGGAGTATCATGAGTGCACGAATTGACGACTCGGATGTCGGCTAAAGCGGACGCGGCATCGCCTGTCTATGGTGGAAAACGAGGGGGGCGGTGACACGGAAACGTGATGCGCGGCGACTCCAGCGCTTGCCGGAGGTGTTGGTCAGCGCGTGGGGAAGCTGAACGAAGCGCTGATAAGGCGCAAATGAGCCACTAGTAAATCCTACATGGTTATGAGGGAGGTAATAGAGAGCAGGAATAGGAATGCGCACATCTGAATCATGTCCTCGCTTTACCATACACATCGCTGCTGACTGACGAAGCTATTCGTAGACCACCCATAAACCGGGAAACAGCCACAAATCAGCAGCGACGATGTGCAGGTCGAACAGGTCGAACTTTATCCAGTGTCAAGAGCAGGCCAAACTTACCCCTAAAATCGTGGCCCCAAGACTTACGCAAGACCACCACTGGGGCCGACTTATTAACTTTCCTCTGTGGGATGCTTTAATTAAATTTCATCCGAATCATATGTTATATTGCCGCTGTGTTGCTTCAAAAGTGCAAAGTGACTACTGTGTAGACTCCTGAGAGCTCTTTAACCTGAGGAAGTTAAAAAGGTGCCTAAGATGCCACTAATATGTTAGCAGAGGCTAGGAGAAATTTTCCGACCAGGATTGAGTCTCTCTGGGAGTCAGGTAAACAGGTCTAACCACAGTGCACACTCGGCGGCCTGCCACAAATGCCAGCTCATGGCTCATACATATCGCATGCCAGCCAATAATAGAGTAGTGCAATTAGGTGAGGTATGCACATCACTCAATGATCCTCCCTGGTTCTAATAGCCTTGGATCAACTCCACGGACCGCCGAAGTACACAAAAAGGCCTAAATTTGCTGGTCATACATCCGTCAATGTGAGCTTTTTTTTGTCTTGAAGGGAGTCCGAACTTCGTGACATAGTGGGCACCTGGATACTTAGCCCTGCCTAGCTCGGCGCTGAAATGGGATGTCATATGATATTGTGTATCAAGAAAACTTGCGCGCAACAGCCAACTTGAAGTTGCGCGCGAAAATTAAATGTTGCGCGCGAAATGACCGAAAGCTGCGCGCGAATCAAAAGTTGCGCGTGAAGAATAAATGTACAAAGTGAACGTCATAGCGGTGGTTTTCGGGCTTGATCCTACTCGCAGATTGTTCTGAGACAGGCGTGAAATACAGGGGCCTTCGAAAACGTGGCTGTAGTATTCAAGCCATTCACGCCTTTATTCATCCAACGAGCCGCCGGGATCCGGGAATAGCTATTGGCCTGCGATCGTTCGATGTTCAAAGAAGCATAACGGTCGGGAAGAACCAACACTCACAACGACGAAATACATACTTCATCACGTTTGGCACGAGTAGAACATATACACCTACCCCGTAGAAACCAACTTGAACCCGCGGCAGGCGTCCGACTGTCAACACGCGGCATTCACTCGATTTTCCGACCTGTTCCTGTGAAACCAGCAGGAAGCTGTTTCTATGGGAGAGGCAGTGTCGGCGGGTAACATTGAACGTGCTAGAGGCGTGACATAGGTAAACGTGTACGTCAGAATTGTCTTTCCGCACACAAAGATTACACAAGGCGCCTCCTCATCTCTCAAAGGAGGACTTTGAGTCCAAATCTAAGACCCTCATTGACAAAGCGCTTCTCCTCCCGGTGGCGCAACGAAACATAAAAAAACTCGAGACACCCATTCACCTTCAAGGGCTACCGGCAGAATTGCGTACCAAGCGGAGTTTAAATTTGAACTTGTTTTAATTGCACCTTGATTGACTTATGATTTCGCTCTGTCACACTGATTCTCCCAAGAGGTGGGCGGACGAAAAATAAAAGATATCATGCTTTAATCGAGTTATTCTGGTCCGGAGAACACATTTTTGAGTAGACATTTTTTTTCCTCTCAGTGGTTGTTGCCCTGTAGGGGGGTCTGGGCACTGATGGGGTTTTTTCTCCGGAACGGCTGATTCAAAAAATACGATATAAAATTGAGCGGGTAGCCACGGATGCCTTTCGGGGGGGTTAAGAAAGTTGCTGGTCGCCGCCCTGCACTTGTCGGTGAGATATTGAGCTAGCATCAGACTTAAACCTATAAAAGGGAATTCCATCATTTTTGCCGTAACGCATCAACGAGTTCGTTTTCAGCCGAAAAAAAAAGATGGGCAGACGGAGAGGGTGGATAAATGGGGGGGTCGAAAGCGAAACTCACCCGTAGGAGCAATGGTGCGAGAGGAAAACACCCATCAAGAATCACCGGTCCGATCGCCGAAGAGGGCATGATATTCCAAAAGACAGGGGCGCCCACCTCTTGGATTCTCCCATACATCGCTTCACCCCTCACCACAGCTCCCACTGATCGTCCAATCCTATTAGAGGTCCTCAGGAGCACCTCATCGTCGGCACATTTGATGATATCATCAATGCTGCTGATGTCGTCTTCGCCAATGTCAACGAGGGCAATCAAAACTCAGTGTGGAATTCTCTTGAACTGTACGGGACGGGAGCCCATGTGATTTCCCTATATGACATCATGCAAGACACTGGTTGAGAATTTCAAGTTTTTCAGTGAAAATATTGGTGAAAAATGTTTTGCATTTTGCAGAAGTTTTTCACTGAAAAAGTATGTGAAAAATTTAAAACTTTTTCACTACTTTTTGACTTTGAGGTGAAACATCTGAAATAAAATGAAAAAGCACTGAAAATGTTTTAAGTTTTTCACCTACTTTTCTGGCGAAAAATTTCTGTAAAATTCAAAATATTTTTCACCAATTTTTTCACCAAAAAACTTGAAATGTTCAAGCAATAACCCCTCTGTTGGAATTGTTCACGTGCACTGCGCAGTGCCTACTGGGCTGCTGTTACGACAGTTGCCTGACTGCATTTACCGTCAGCCGGAGACAAAGAGGTGCTACTTGAAATCAGATGGCTCGTACCACACATTTGCCAACTTGGACGAATTGGCCTCCGCTGCAGAAGTACAGCGCCGCTCCGGCGGTGCCGTCGTTGGGGGGCCCACAGATGCTGTTGTCGTTGGAGAGACAGGTCTCGTTTTCGAAGAGGCACTCTCCGCTCGGGCAGGTGAGACGTGCTTCAAGAGCGGTTGCTGAAGCCGCTAGCGCCGCGGAGGCGAGGAGCAGGACACGGAGAAGAGGAGTAAGCATGGTGGGTGGCGAGAGTAATTGCAGGATGAGTACTGTGCCCACCCACCTCTTAGCGGTTTCTTATATACATTTCTGGGTGACATCAGATCAGAGCCGGAAAGGGCGAGAGTGGGGGACAGCCGACGGCCAGTAGCGGGCGTCGGTCAATGCCCGACCCACATGCGAAGGTTCATAAGCACGGCTGATAAACGGCTTTGCAATCCGAGGCCCCAGCTAGTATGGCTGCATTACGGAAGCACGGACTCTCCCGGCATGAACTTCGGTTGGACTGCCAAGGGGAGCCGGTCTGAATTTACGACTCCTACTGGTCGCCTCGGGGTTCTTGAATATTCCCGTGGCACTTCTCGTGCCTCAACTTCTAAGGCTCCAACCATTTCGTTTCCATTTGTGGATTGGCCCAAACAAAATGGAAACGGTAACAAACCGTTTAAAAGCCGTTTAAACTGTTTTTAAACGGTATTTTGGCGGGGTGTTCAATTATAACTGTGCAGGTGGCGTAGATGCCAGGTATAATGGTTCAAAGCTGACTTATGAAAACATAATTGTGCATGGCTTTAACAAAGCCCCATGAATTCCATTCGCAGCGGCGCATCGATAGGCGGAGATGTCCGCCCGCCATCAACCCTGTCCAAATTTGGATAATTCCCGCTTCCCGCCGGGTGAGCGCCGCTTGGTGAGTAGGTCCTTGTTTTTACACTGTGCCTGTATCTGACTATGAATATGGCTTTCTACAGTCCTAAATCCTCAGAACTCACTTGGCATAGTGATCACAGGACGTCGACAATAACCGGGGTTGGGAAAAATGGTCGGAAAAAGTGAGCTGTGAAACCCCCTGACAAAAGCTCCCTTTTTCTCTCCCTTTCTGCACTCCTTTGTTCGTTTTACTTAGGTTTACATCCCTGTGTAGTTCAGATCCCTACAGGACATCCCAAGGGGCCTCATGCATGCATGCGTGGCATAACAAAAGTCTGTCCCCCACCCTGTATGATGCGGATACATTTATATGGCAAAAGGAACAAAAATGGAACAAAAAATGGGAGGAAAAATGGAACCGTGAACGACCTTAATGTTTCACCTAGTGTTCGTGTTATGCACAGTTCCTGTCTCCCACTTGTCTGCCATGCCTGCTTACTATCTTGCCTTCTTCTCTTTTGGCTTGATCCTTCATTTAGTATTTATGAGGTCCAGTGTTCGGTATATACATTATTATCTTTGAATTCACATGTTTTACAAAGAGGCCTAGATTTCAAGTACCCACTTGAGTCAAAGTCAATTCTTCCCAAGCCATGGGCTTGGGGAAAACACAAATGAATAGTGATGGTAACAGCCTTTCTCCAAATTTCGTGAGAGACATATACACAGCAATTCAGAGAGACTTTTTACACACCAAATCAAATCAAAATCCAGAACCTGCGAGTCCTTCAACAGGCGGAACATTCATCGATGCGGACAACATTTGAGGATTCTGCGGGTAGATAAAGGGGTGATTCTTCCACTTAACTGGGCATGCGAGAACAACCACAAACTCGCTGACGGCGAGAATAAGTAGACGCGCAAGTGACGCGCAAGAGTTCACTCTCCGAGTCTCAGGGCGCGTGTCACGGTCGCTCTTTGTTGATGTTGTGCTCGCACGTGGTGAGTTTTCGCTCGCGTCCTCTCTTGACGCATCCAGCCATGGCAACTTCTCGCGACGCACCCGCTCGACTTCCATCCGCTGCTGTAGTACCACAGCGGTGGGGGTGGTGAACTCAGAGCACCCGGCGCCTGCAGGCACGCGCGCCGCATCGGCATGGTCCTCGACGCTCTGCGCCACGCGCCCGACTCGCTCGCGTCTCGACTACCTCCGGGCGCTCAAGAACCAGAGCGTCTTCAACTCCTGCGATCCCCGCCGCCACCCTCCAGCCGGGCTTCATGAACATGCGCGTGTTTGGGGGGGAAGGCGGTGGCTGCATAGGTGAGTTGAGGAGTCTATCTGCTGTGATGTCGCCGGGGGCTGCAGGCTGCGGTGTGACGAGGCGGGGCGTCGCTACGGCTGGGCGTACAGGTGCAGCATCTGCAGGCTGCGGTGTCGAGCCATCTACCCGTCGCTGCCCATCGTCATTCTCCCTCTCGCTCATCGCTCACCGCCGATACTGAGACCATCCCCGCAGCTCCACAAACCCCCGCGAGGTGTCGTTCATCCTCCGCGAGTACGCGCGCGGCCGGCGGACCCGAATTTCATGGCGCTAAGTGTTGTGTGTGGAAGGTGTGTTTCTTTTTCCCTCCTTTCACTCCGCACCGCTACACCATCTCCCTCAAGCGTTCTTTCCCCCTTCCTGTATCAATCCCCCACCCACCCGTCCGTACCCACTCGCTCTTCTGCGCATCCCGCTGTGGCCTGCTGTCGTGTCATCCGTCCTCGCCCGCCGCTACCTCCTCACCACCCTGCGCGGCGCCGTTGCGCCATACCTACCCTTCCGCTTCCTCGTCCCCGTCCCTTCCCATGCTCCTCATGCTCCCACATCCACCCTCCCTTCTACTCGCGTACTCGACCCGCTGCCTCCTCGCTTCTCTCCCCTCGTCCCCTCCTTTTCCGTCGTCCCCATCCGTTATCTTCCACGCCCCCCGCTCCGTTCTGCCTTCCCTGCCATCCTTTTCTCTCCTTCTACCACTTCCTCTCTCCCCACCCGGCGTGCGTTCGCCCACCGCTTTCCATCTACTCCGTTTTCGCGCTCCCCTTCCTCTCCGCCCTTTGTTTCCCATGGCTCGGTCCCCGCCGCTCCTCGCCGCCTCCTCTCCGTGCCAACCCCCCACTCCCTCCCCTCCTCTGCGCGCTCGACCCCCGTTGATCCTCCTCTTCACCTCCCCTAACACCCGCCCCGCCCTTCCCTATATCGATCTCTCATCTGTCCTTGCCCCTCCCCCTCCTGCTTCCCCTTCGCGCATGGCCCTTGCGCGCACCCTACTCGCTCACCTCTACCCGCGCTCCCCTCCCTCCCCCGCATCCCCTACATCCCTTCCACCTAGCCGCCTCGCCGCTTTCCCCTGCTTGTTATTCACCCAATTTCTTTTTGTGTCTGCATTTCTTTTTGCGATAATTTCGGTGCATCCTCTATGTGACCGTTACGGGTCACGGATTTTCTCTTTGCAATCAACTGTCATGCACGCGCCTTCTCCGCTAAAAGTAAACGCGCTCTCGAGCAGACCTTCGCTAAGCTATAATATGGGAACTTCTTCCGCACTTCCGGGATCGTACGATGGCAGCGCAGCGGACCACGAAGTTGAAATTTGAATTGTCTCTGCTGCTCTGCAACTCGCTGGCTGTGTATGCGATGGTCATAAGCCGGCGCACGCTATGCGTGGTTTTGATCTCAGCCTCGAAGGATCTCCATGTCTGTTCCACATGGGTGAAATATCGCAACAACGTGTTCTCTTTACATACCACGACCACCGACAAGGACAAGGACCGCCCAAATCAAGATTCAATATTCAACGACCCTAGCTGGATGTCTACTCCGATCCAAATTCCCCGGCCCACATGGCCGCCTCGACGATCACTATACGGTACAACCCACGGCAAGGTCGATACTATGGGCTCATCTGAGGGAATTCCGAAGGTTCAAGGTTACTTCCTGCTCGCCACACTGAATTAGCGAGGGATCTAGGAACGCGCCATGGCCACAGCCCCTCGCCTCAAGCTGGACACGCTCGCTGGACCGCAGGCGCAGGACGTGCGCAAGTGGATGCTGCTCGTCGACGAGGTATGTATACTCGTACTACCCACTCCGGCCGTGAATCCAGCACGCGCTGACCGTGGTGGAGCTTTTGTTTAGTGCGTGCAGGCATTCCCAGCGCTCGGCGACTCCGCGAGGCGCTGGCCGGTGGAGTTCTACTACACGCAGTACACGTACTGGCGCGGCATGCACTGGCAGAGAAGGCAGAAGGCGCCAACGGCAGCGGCTCCGTCGAATGTTTCGACGGCTCCCCAGAGTGATTTGACTGCGGCGCCCACAGATTATCGCGCGCCTCGGGGACGCAAGAGCTGAATTCGAAGAAGCGCAAGGAACCCCCGGATTCGGGGCACGGAGAGAAGGAGAACGTGGGCGTGAGCGACTCGGAGCAGGTAGTCGTGAGTTTACTCGCGGAGATCGTGTGGTGAATTAATCTCCTTCCCGATAGGCGGTGGTCAGTGTCACGCAGGCTGCATCGCAGATCCGTGGAGTGACGCGACGGTGACGGAATCTCTTCGATGGCGCGTCGCGAAGATGAAGACACAGGATACCCCACTTCGCGACCAGCGCTACCAAGCTAGGTGCTCAAGTCGGTTTCTTCGAGCCAGATCGCCGCTAAGACGTTTGCGCCGGCATCCTCGCCGCCCGTGGCGTCTAGATGCGTCGAAACCTCGTCAACGGCGCAGCGCGAAGACGTAGGTTGCCCCACGTCGTGATGTCTCTTGCTGATCTTCCCTGTGAAAAGTGTTTCCTCGAGCCAAATCGCTAGCAACACGTCTGCGCCGGCATCGTCGCTCGTCCCGAGCGGACACAATGAGGATCCTCAACGGCGCGTCGCGAAGACGTAAGTTGTTTCTACGCGTCGGGTCGCGTCTGCTGCTGACTTAGATTTTAGTCTTTTCCTGAGAGCCAGACCTTCAACGCGTCTGCACCGAATCCGCCCCAGTCGGAACTCTATGACAAACACAGTATCACGTCCTCCGGCTCCGGCCAAATGCCCTCCAACGCGACTCAGAGGCAGCTCCAGTTTCAACCCCGGGACAGACGCAACATTCCGAACGCGCGTTGGAGACCGGAGAAGAACTTGGCCGCAATGTCAGTGTAGTCGGAGTCGCTAGATCAAACGCGCTCACGTGTCGACTTCTGGTTCGGAAGTGGCAGCGCGTCGTAAATAGAAGGGGGAAGTCCTTGACACTGCGTTTCCACCCCATGTAGACAGAGGGTCCGTCTACCCCCGTAGACGGAACCCTCTGCCTACCTGTGCCCACCTCATGTAGATGCAGTTGGTCTACATAGGTCTACATAGGTCTACATCGGTCCACTTACCTACACTGACGTAGACGCACGTAGATCGATGTAGCCGCACGTAAGCGGACAGAGACACACTTGAGCCAATTTGAGCATCAACGCGGAATGGGGGTGAAGATTGTGGCTGAAATGCAATGAGAGTCAGGTGTGTCATTTTCCCAGGATTTTTCGCAGTTCCCCAAGCTTAACTCGCGGAGTTAAATTCGAGTTTGTCGCTTACCAACGCACCTATGAAGCAGTGGGATGCCCAAAGAATGGTCATTTGAACTGACCTAGTCAGTGGAACAGCAAGATGGGGGCAATTCTGTGTCATGAAAGTTGAGCGAGGTGGATCTACATGCGTCTACAGCGTAGACGCAGGTAGACTTACGTAGCGGACGGGTAGATGGACCGCGTCTACGGCATGTAGCCGGACGGTAGCCGGACGTAAATCAAGCTCGCCACAGGCCACGGCGTACACATGAGTAGCCGGACGTAGCCGAAGATCGCCGCACACCAGTACCTGGGGCAATGATATATCACTTATTCTAATCAGAGATCCGCCGTGTTATATCAGGAACTCTAATCAGAGATCCGCCTCAACTCCTTGGATAAGGTGTGTAGTGGCGGCGGATCAGGTTAGGTGGTTAAAGGTTAGTGGTCAGTGGTTAGTGGTTAGTGGTTAGCGGTTAGCGGTTAGAGGTTAGAGGTTAGCGGTTAGGGTTAGAGGTTAGGGTTGGTTAGAGTTAGGGTCAAGGTACATATTTAAAGCGGGAATGAGGCTTTAGAGTGCCAACCTGAGATGCTCCGGCTTGGGGGACCCCCCGAGCGCAGCGAGGGAGGGGAGGAGCATCGAATGGTTGGTCCCCTTCCCGCAAATGAAGGACAATGGTGTGAATCTCTAAAAATAGACCCCATCAGCGCATCAAATTGTTGCGTCTGATGGAATTTTAACTGACGAACGGCGGGTTCCCTGGCTTTCCCGTTGCGGCGTACACTGCGGCCTTGCACAAAACACCAATTAGCACATAGAACTGCAAGTCCCTGTGCTCTTGAGTCACTTGACCATCCGGCGAGGATTTGATGGAAATTGATGGATTCATTGATGTCTTGATGGATTGATAGATCACGGCGCATCTCTCATTAGAGTCCATGATATAACATGGCCGATCTCTCATTAGAGATTGGTGATATATCAAATCCCCGGTATGGCCTGGTGGTTGGGCAGCGGAGCCAAACTTGGGCTTTAAATTGCGACGCGGGCCCCCAAGTAAAAGATGAGCACCTTCCCGTACAATTCGAAGGTAAACGGCAGACAAAAATAATATTCTCTGCTACCTGTGTGTGGGAGTAAATTCAACGTGGCTTCCGAAGTTTCTGGAAAGCTCCAGTCGCGGTATCATCCTGGGAGCTAGTACAGGCCCGCCCACTAATAAATGGAGTGACGGTTATTTTATGGGCGGACTGGACCGCGTTTGGAGTCTCCGTTCTACCTAAATTCCAGTGAAATTTAATTGGCAGATTGCGCAGATAACTGGCAGATACCCGGTTCAATAGCATCGATATCCGGAAGGGAAGGGGTGGAGGCTACGATGAAAGCATGGAGGAGTAGGGGTAGGGGTGCGGAAGAAATGCGAGCGCAAAGGGCGGCAAGCAGAACAAAACCGGTGATAAGCTGGCTAAGTAAACACGCGTGAAATCTTTCAATTTTACATCACTTAGTCGCCGTCACTGGCTATAAACTAAGCTATTACACCGTCTCAGAGGGCTGGTGTTGAGATCCGAGCAACCAGTTAAGGATATAAGCGTATGCTAAAGCCAGTAGCTTGTTCTAGATGACGGCCACCACAAAGGGCTCGAGTCTGGGGAAGCCACGAACCTATAGCTAAAGGGTCACTTTACCATTCTCAAACGGAATTGGAGTACTCTGTGCGTTGTTCAAAGTCAGGATATATAAAAAGCCGTCTAGACTACGACTATGCGACACTGGGGAATCACTATTGAAGATTAGATTACATTTGACGGACGATAGTACAAGCGGCGGGAGATCCCGGCGGCGGCTGTAAAAAGCATTGATGACTCACCGGACCGGAACTATAACCGGTTCCGCGGGTGATCGATGGGATCCCACGCTTGGCAGCGGTTGAGGGCTTCTACGATCGAGCTCGATCGTTCTGTGAAATACAGAACAATCAAACAGGCACGGAACGGGCAGAGGGTGCTGCGCGTCGGCCAGGAATAGAGATGAAGCGACAGTGACCAAGCTTAGGCGAGGTCTAGGCCAGGACAGGAACCAAAGAAGCTGATGGCATCACGAATATGTCGGGTCTTTCGATCACGACCGATCGTTTATGCGGGAAATATACCAATGTATTTGAAACTAACCTTTTACAGCCAGCTTTCGTGACCATAAATCATATAAAGCTCCACAGCCCTGGTCATAGGGCATGACTCATTTTATTGTTTGTTTGTTTGTAAGCGTCCGTATATAGATTCTTGGGTTTGTATAAATAGCAGTAGAATAGCAGTAGTTCGCCAGTGGATTCACCCCTCTCCTATCGCAAGTGTAGCTATTACAGCCTGCACGATATTAGGAAAGACTTGGATCCGTTCGGAGTACCACTGAGAAATAATAATTGTTTTTCCGCTTGATATTTCGTTGTTTTACTTGAGAATCATTGAACCGGACATAGTCCAAAGACCGTACGCAGCGAGAATTGATAAGGGTTATTGCAGCGAACAGCGGAATATTAAGGATCAGCGATTATCGGGCATTGTAGACATAAAAGTCAACTCTAGCTATAGCTTGTAAACATCGGAAGTACACCAGACAGCGTTATAAAAGCGAATTACCAACTCCCAGGAAGTCATTCCACCAACTTTGTGATAAAAACCAAGCTTTCCGAAGCCGTTAGACCACCCATAAAGCGCCTAGATCGGTATAAAGCCGTTTACCGTTGATAAGCCGTGTACAAACCACAGGTGTATTTTCGCATTTCGCGTCTTTATACTTATAAAGCACGCTCTCTCTATTCTATAAGAAGCTATCGGGAGCTCCGAACGAGTAGCTTAACAGTCACATAGCTTAGGTTCTCTATTGGCATGATCCTATGGCGGTACCTCGACTTGGGGCCAAAGTACGACTTACCGAGAACAGGACTAACTACCTTATATCAGTACCCGTGTGCGTACGGATGAGCTGAGTGCTAGACTAGTATCAAGGAGATGGGAAGGAATACATGACATCGCATGCAGGCGACTGGGGCCTTCCAAAACGGCCGACTTCGAGATTGTTTACCATTGTGTCTCTTATCGAGAACAGCGAGACAAGGCACATGATGGGTCCAGACCCTTGGATGGGGCGAGACTTCTGTAAATAGACACGGACAAAGTGATTTGCCGACGGCCGAGCGTGCCTACGCATCAGAATAGCTGTGCCGGTTAAACATCAAATCGCGATGGCACCGGCACTTACCGAGACAAGTGGAACTTTGGT
Source organism: Mycena vulgaris (assembly GCA_029204335.1). Classification (NCBI taxonomy): domain Eukaryota; kingdom Fungi; phylum Basidiomycota; class Agaricomycetes; order Agaricales; family Mycenaceae; genus Mycena; species Mycena vulgaris. The sequence goes on from JARGYA010000017.1 coordinate 197,935, forward strand.
CTATCACAACAACCAGACTAGCTACGGACACGGGGAAGGTGTCCACAGGTAGCCATATCATAGACGATGAAGACTGACGCTCGGGACGAGCACTAGACGAAGAAGACACCAGCTCGGAAGCTTCCGTTCGATTAACCAATAACTCTCAAACCGATCGAGTACCAAGGAGAGCTCTGACTCATAGAGCCGGCGCGTGGCCAATAGGAGTCAGGGGATTCCCTAAGATCGTCCCGCGGCTCCACGCCGGGACGGAGTGCTTTCCGAGGTGTAGTAATAGATGTGTTGTAAAGTCGAGATCCCAGTAGTATAAAAGCACGTAGTTTAGAGAGGTTCTGGAGCAGACTGCCCGACGGTTTTGTGTACAACTCGCGTGCACATCATCGTTTGGTTCATCTTGTTCACAGGCACATTGGTGCTGTGGCTAGGATTAGTCTTTGACTCTTCTAGAGCAGACTGCCTTGGGGTTTCACGCACAACGGTGCAGTGACATCACTCGGTTTACCTTGTTCACATACGCAACGGCGTTGTGGCTCGGAGTTGTCGTTTAGCTCTAAGACCCAAGTGACCGTTATCTCGAACCGAGTACTGTACCTTTGGCAAACGATTGGATTGGATTGGATTGTATCTGTGATTGACTGTGTGACTGAATTGTGAATTGTGTGGACTCTGTCCAGCACTGCGGGTCGTATTGTGTGTGTTTTGTGTTCTGTGATTTGTGTTCTGTGTTGTGTTATATACTGCGGTCCTGCAGGAGTGTATCGTGTCCCAAACCTGGAGAAATCCAACAAACCCGTCTTAATTGACATAAACTCGCCGGCTACTGGCCGTTATTGCCTTAAAAACCCACGAACCCACCGCTTGTACGAAGTCTCGAACATAGCGCGTATTGCTCGACTTTGGTTTCACAACCCTTGTCTATCCCACTCCCCTGTTCTCTGAACAGTAAGCGATCTATTGACCTAATACTTGGTCTTTACCCCCGAACACCCGCGATTGTCATTACTCATAAGGAGGAGGAGTTGTTGTTTGATTGATTGTTTAGTTGGTTATATTGGTTTAGACCTTTATCTCGGCTTCATAGTTATCGTTCCACCGCACCCCGAGTACCATCGTATCACCGTCCCACCGTAGCACAAAGTCTTACTACTTTGACCGTATCGTACCAAATTGCAGCAACCTAATACTTGGTTGGAACCCCGAACTTGCGCGTTGTATTGAGTGGATTGTGTTGTGTTATTGGTGTTATTAGTGGTCTCTTGAGGTCATTATATTGCATTAGATTTCATACGCAGTTACATACACAGTGTTTCACCGGAACCAGGACAAAACCGCCACACACCTTCCCACATGCCACGCTCAGTGCCATGGATTTCTGGACCATCGGCCGCGCGCGCGTACTCGCGGAAGATGAGCGCCACCTCGTGCGGGTTCGTGGAGCGCATTATTAGCTGGGGGGATGTGTCAGTATGCACGATAAATGGCTATATACCACGAAATAGACGCAGAAGAAGAAGATGCCGCGGAAGACGAGAACGCGGTCGCGGTGTGCACCTGCACCGCGCACACGAGCTTGGGCGGAACGTCCCCCATGCAGGCAACGTGGGTGAGGCGCGGGAGGCCCGCGAGCTGCGTCGCCCAGAGCGCTGCATCGGACACAGACAAGTTGTCCATGACGAGGAGGTGTGTACGGCCGGCGAAGGCGGGACGCCCAGCCGCAGCGACACGGCGACGCCTTGACCCAGCGACGCCTGAACTCCTAGACGCCAACGATGGGCAGCAATGGGTAGGGGCAGCGACGCAGCGAAGCAGCGAGGCAGCTACGGGTGGATGCAGCGATGCCTTGACGCCCCACCGCCGCCGCACCCCACATCGACGCCTCCCCGTGCCGCCCCCGCGCCGCACTCCCTCCCCGCCTCCACACCATCACAACAGAACAGACCGCAAATCACCTCCGCAGCAACCGCCTTCCACATCTCCACATTCCCCCAAACTCAAACACGCGCGCGTTCCGGAACCACAGCCCACGCGGCGAGGAGATAGCGCAGCGTTAGTTCTTGAGGCGGCGGAGGTAGTCGATCGAGCGCGTCGGGCGCGTGCCGGAGGGCGCAGGGCGTCGAGGACCATGACGCTTTGGGGATGGGACGTGCATCGCCGCAGAGGGCTTCTCCGCGTTCTTCTCCGGTGGATATCCGCCTTCTCCGAGTTCCCGTACTTCAGAGGTGCGAAGATCGTACCCTCTCCCCCGCTTGCCCCGCACCCTCCTCCATGCGCCCAACCCCCGCCATACCGCTTCCCGGCTAGATCTCGCGCGGCCAGAAGTAGACACCTTGCTTGATGGAGCAAAGATGAGCGAGAGACGAGGTCCGCAACGTAGTGGCAGTAGAGATTGTAGTCCGCGATCATCTCGAAGGGTAGTAGCGTTGGAAGAGGTGGAGGCGGAGGCGGCGAAGTCGGTCCCACTTTCGCGCCGAATGTGGACGTGGAACTTGTGGAGGAGGGGCTGCCTCACCGCCAAGGGGAGTGCCATGTGGTTGTTGATCGCGCCGAGCATACGGAGGACGAGGTAAAAGAGGCATACCTAGCATAAGCATAATGAATGAGTGTGCATTCGGGGGAAGAGGAACAGAACACGAAACATACCAGGTGCGCCAAGTCCCTTGATGACAGACGAGAAGCTGCGGCTGGTCATGTCGAGGAACGCCCAGCACCGGCGCATGCCCACGCGGGTGCGGCACAAGCATCAGCAGCCAGCATCAGCAAACCTGGGTCCACTAGAGAGCCCTATGTAGCACTATGGTAGTGCTATGTAGTGCTATAGTGGTGTAGTAGGGGGTACCCTGTCTGCAGCACTACATAGTGCCGTGTAGTAGACCCCCCTACCGTGCAGTGCCCGGTAGCGCCGCTCTGTAGTGCCGTGTAGTGGGCACGTGCTCTGTAGTGTCGTGTAGTGCTCTGTAGTGCTCTAGGGTTAGGGTTGGCTGCTCCGTACACCACCATTCGAGATCTTTATTTCTGAAATGTTTAGACTGAATACTGCTGAAATATCATGTGAAATGTACTGAACAGGTCAATGAGCACATTTTGAACACATTTGGCACAAAATGTTCTCATAACATCTGACTAACGTTCTCAAAATATTCACGAAACTGTCGAAACACCGCACATATATGTTTGCAGCCAGTGCACACAGAGTAGTTAACTAGTGTTAATATTGACATACCTACATGTTCTGAGGTATTATATGTTGCGAACTCAATGATTGTCCAAGCCGCTCGGGAGTCGGAAGTATCGCGACTTGATTGACGGCATTGCGCTGATGCAGTACAGCTAACCCCAATCTTGACTTGAGATCGTGGCAGAGGAGTTCTCAGAGATGTAACCCGCTCGAGGCCTGAGGTGCCAGCAACCGAGTGCGAGAAGTCTGAAATCAAAGGAACGATTGGAAGGTCCTTGCGCGTTGTTTGTGCGGGCATTGTCAATCACGTGCATGTTGGCTGGTGTCGATTCTCTTTGTTCCTTCCCCTTTCCCTCACTGCCGTTTCCTTGCCGTTTCACTTCTGTGTCTGCTCTCTGCTCTCACCTCTCGTGTGATCCCTGCGACGGCAGCGCACCCACACTCAGACTGCAGCCAACGGGCCTTCGCCACTGTCTTCTCGCATACACCCGCAATGCCCTCACTTGCTTCGGCGGTCACCTCAGCACCCCGGGTACCAGCATAGTCTCCGTTACCCGCTCCTTCCACGCAGCAAACCCAAGCATCCAGCCACACCTCAGTTTCGCCACCTCCCACGACTTTTGCTGACGTGGTTCCTCCCCCGCGCCAGCGCCGCAGCGCACGACGATGCTCATCACGGCCCGCAACCTCTCCCCCGACCGCCCGGTCTTCCAGCCGCTTGCGGATGACATCCCGATCGTCCTGATCGCTGGCGTCCCCTCGAGATGCTACTTCAAGCCGCACCTCAAGCTCCATGGCCCTAAGAGCAACCAGAACTCACAGGATCAAGTATAGAGAGGGCCGGAAGATATTCAATTCCCTTGAAAGCAGCGCACTGCTCCGGTTTCAAGGCTCTGTCGACTCTTCCAAGCCGGAGCTTCAAATGTGACATTAATTTCGCTCAAGCTCCAAGTCTTTCTGTGCCGGAAGTGTGGACCTTCTCGCTCCTCATCCAATCTCTCAAACTGCAGCTGCGCAACGCCGCCACTGGCTGAACAGGATTCATGGCTCGTGCCAGCTCCAAGTTTCCGATTTGACGCTCATTGACTTGACGACAATTGACCGTGAACTCGCGGAGATGCGTGGCCAACACCCTGATGCGAAAACATGTCGAACTCGAAGTAAGTCATCATTCCAGTCGCCGTCCTTGGCTGACCTGGCTCAAGCAATATATATGGGATCCGGACATGAGGTGTTACGGCGCCGTGGACCTTGCCGCGATCGGCGGCGCTTCCGGCTGTCGACAGACTGTCAATGCAGCATCAACATCCGCAACCCCCCCCCCCCCCCCCCGCCTCCGCCACCGCTGTCGACAACTGTTCATTGATACTCCCATCGCGCCGGGATGTGACGTAAATATTCTACTGTCTGCTGTATAATCCTTGCAGAATACTATTTCTTAAGCAACTGCCGAGTGATGTAGTGAACATTTGCCTGAAGATTTGTTTTATGTTTGTACATGGCGTCAAAAATGTGGTGGACAATAGTTCAGTAACATTTCAGCCTACATTTTCTGGATGTCACGATTAAAAGAGCCTGCCGGGATTGACCTTGTCACATTTTGAGAATGTTCGCGCAAGCTTCAACAAACATTGGCCACAAAATATTTTTAGTACATCTTTTACAAACGGCGGTGTAGTACTACGTAGGGCTCTGTAGCGCTAAAATCATTCTTAAACAGACAAAACAAAACAGTTTCCACGAATTCAATATCAAGTCAAAGCCATTCATTTCAACAACTATAATAAAAATACAAGACAACAACTATTTACCGACGCGAGGCCACATTCACGCAGTGTGTTGTGGCCAACACGATCTCCTCTCCCGCGTCGTCCCTGAAATGTGAGGTCTTCTCTCTGGAAGTTCCCCAGCTGAAAAGAGAAGCCCTGCCCTGCGCCCACGCAGCGCGCACGTTCCGCAGACCTGTCTGACAGGTGAAAACACAATGTGATGCGCGCGCGCACCGCGCTGCATCTCCATGATGTGCACAAAAGGCTCCCAGCAGGGGCCGCGTCGTATGCTGGAGCTGTCGAAGAAAACTGACTGTGAGCGAGGAGAGCTGGTGCGATGGGGATCAGGGCGTACCACTGTTGCGAAGTCTTATGTATACGGGAGCGCTGGGGAGGTAGTTAGCCGGGTGACGATACAGGGAAACAGGACTGACAGGAGCGGAGAACAGCTGGCATTGCTCCGAGGCCACGCACAAATCACTGCTGTCCGAAGGAATCAAAAATTGCACAGAAAGAGATGACGAAGTACTATCACCTTAGTCGAGGCAGGCCAATAAAGGAACCGGAGTAGGTGATTCACGGCTGCCCATTAGTAAAAAGAGAGAGACAATGTTCAGGATCACGCACCGAGGATGGTAGGCATCCATGCAACCCTCATCGATGGTGTTTCGCGCAATCCAAACAACTTGACGGCTGTCGCCGCGGTGGCGAAGAGTACGAGACACGGGAGTTATTAGCGCCGTAATATACGTGCAAGAGCATTCACCACGAACCATGTTTATACCACCATCTGTGACAGCAGTCCATGATCCTCCACAACGGCAAACAAGTTGACCGGCGGCGGCACGAGATATCGGAAAGCTGCTAAGTAGCGCGGCGTAGGAGCTATAAAGTTGAGGGAGACGAGTCGTGCTTGGCGGGATTGCCAGGCGGACGTGAAGAGGTGGAGGAGGTGGTGGTCGAAGAGAGAGAAGTGAAAACGAACTACAACCAAATATTTGGATTGTTCTATCGTCACGTGCCCACTTGCCTTGAGCCTGCAAGTCCCTTCGTCTCTGTTCGTCTCCTCGCTACAATCGTTACCGATGACGGTGCCCAGACTCCCGGTCCTGCGGCTGGAGGACGTGGCGGCGAGGCTGCGCCGGGCCGTTTCCCCGCTTGCACTCGTCCTCGTCCCAGTATGCTTCCCCCCGCCCTTCCTCGAGCATCGCTGTCACTGACCAATGCTGCAGAGACCCGTCGCACCATCTGGCCTTCACCTCGCCGTCGCCCGCGCCACCCTCGCTTGTTGACAGCGGAAACGCTGTCTCCCCCTCCCCGCAGCGGTTAGGCCCGCGCGCAACCCCTCATCGCCTTCTTCCTCTCTTCCACGCCGCCCCCGCACCTGAGCGCCCTACCGCCGCCCGCCGCCCTCTTCGACTCAAAATCTTTACCGCCGGGGAGCCTAGGCCGTTCTCGGGCCAGCTCTACCCCTGCGACCTCGCGCTCATCGCGGGAGCGTCAACATGTTGAGCTTCCTGCCTCCGAGGTCTCGACGCCATGCGCGCGCCGGCGCCCGCGATGCTGGCGTGCACCACCAAGCGGAGCGCTGCGCGAGGTGTCCGGTGGGTCCTTGAGCACGCTGGGAGCATGACCACGGATGTTATTGTCCAGGACAAGTGCGGGACGCCACCTGGTACAATTTTTTTTCGATTTTTGATAGTGCCGCAAAACAGGGTATGTTTACTCTTCATTTCGTAGATAGCTCTGCACTAACTTCAAGTTCCTTTCACACTGCAGGACGTCGCGTCACTACATCTTCCGTGACACAAACGGCACGCGGCGCTCTCCACCAGGGCAGCGGTCCATGCCCGAGGTATGTACCATTCAACTTTTTGGGGTTTCTCTGTGGTAAATAGTGACTCGCAGCCCACTTGGCTGTGTATTGCACCTGCATCTCACGCCGCGTCCGTCGCCCTGACTATCCCAACACCTCGACCGCAATCACCGACATCTCGCCGCAAACTGCGCCTGCGCTACGACGCGCGCCCAATACTTAGCAAGCCCTCGCGATGGACATGGGACGGCGCGTTGAGGATTTTTTACATTGGTAAAGGAGCGGGCAACCGTAGTTAACCCAGGATCCTTCAATAATATATATATTTTATGTCTGTGAACCAAAAATTACAGAAGCTTTGAATTCAGCCCGTTAAATAGACCTCAACATCCTCAGTTTTGTCAAGTTCAATGTAATTGACGCTGAAATCGCGCGGATCACGCTGTGCATAGGGTTAGGGTTAGTTGAATGTGAATTCCTACGCAGTCGCACTGGGCTATATCAAACACTACGTAGAATCATCAGGCTACATAGTACTACATAGTGACCCACTTCCCCCAGAGTACTATGTAGAGAGCCCACCACTACGAAGTCAGCGGCTACTACACACCACTACACAGCGCTACGCAGCACTACATAATCAGGCCGGCTACTACCGGCACTACGGCACTACGGGAAAATCCGGGTTTGCTGATGAGGTCGATCGAGAGCCCATGGTCGTTGGTGCGTGTGGGCGGGAACGTGTGGAGACAGGGCTTTGAAGGTCGTAACGCATCGAGAAGAAGTCGAGTTGGAATAGAGAAATGCATGGTTGGCTGCGTCAAGTCAGCAGAGCACAGCAGAGAGGACGCGAGCGAGCCTGCCCTAAACTCACCACGTGTCCGTCTGAATTCCCAGGAACAAAAGTGCGGGCCAAGCTCCTCCGCCACGAGGGCAGCGAACGCTCGTGGCTGTGAATTTCCGTTAGCTCGGGCACTCTGCACAAAACATAAATCAACCTTGGGACGAAATAGAGAGAGATCGGGTGTACAGGTGCGCCGCGCTGGTCCCGGGGAGGCCCGCTTCAAATTCTTGCTCGCTGAAGAATCACTTCACATGTGCGAGCAAAGACAACAGGTTGGGGTACTAGAGAGCTTGTGCCCAAGTGGCATGCCGCTTTTGATTGTGCAAAAAGCGGCATGCAGCTTTTTTATATTTTTTCTCTGAAGGCCATTACAACTGTCTACTAGCATTGTGGTGTCAGAATTTGACTGCCAGGAAGAATTTGTAAAAAGTGGCTTGCCGCTTGGCACAAGCTCTCTACTTGCTCATCGCCGGGCGCTCTCCACACACCCACACAGACCCGGGTCAGGACATGCCTTCCGAAGCCGGGAAATGGTCCACACCGACTTAACGAGCCCCTCAATCTTAGCGCCGTCCTGCCAGTATGAGTACCCGTCAAATGCCTTTGCTACGGGATCTCCGCCTTGATTACAGTTAATCCCGCCGCGAATCGGGCTTGTGTTCAGTTATCACGGATGGAGAAAAGAATTATGAACCATAACCTGAAGATATTCCTCGTCGCCAGCGATCCGCATGTTTGCATGGATGCTTTGAAAAAATTATCTACAGCCCTTCCGATCGTGGTGAGTTGAACTCGGCTGGATGAGTGAAAGTCTTGTCAATATGATTATCCCACATATCGCGATCTCGATCTCCAAGTAAGTGAGGTATCCGGGCGCGAGGCCTCGTGCTCCGTCACACCCAAGCGGAGGAGACCACGGAGGCGATTCAAGACCCGCCGCAGGCCGTCTCTCCCATTGAGCTCGGTAGTTCGTTCGTTCGGGGGGGATAGGCGGCTGGAAACAACAGAATATCAATATGCATGTGGTGAAGACCAGAATACGCAAGTGGTGGACATCACCCGTGGCCTGACGGGCTGTGCGGCGGAGGAACAAGGGATTGGTGGGGAGGGGCGGCGTCGGCGAGGAGGACGGGATAGAGGCGTTGGGAATCTGGGTCGAAGAAAATGACTTGAGAGTTCGATTCAGCACCATGTCGGGAGGACCTCAACTTCACCCAGTGATAGACTCCATTCACGACCTACCTGCTCGTCCATTCCTTCTTCCCCGGATCCGGCTCCTTGCGCTTTTTGAGCTGTTGCTGTTGCGTCGCTGAGGCGCGCGAATCGTCCGTTGAATCAGCGCATCATGGGGAATCGCTGAACTATTCAGCGGGGGAGCTACCGCAGCGCGATCAACTTTCTACCATCTCCGATGATTCACGCCCCGCTAGTATGTGTAGTTGAGTTCCGCCGGCCAGCGCCCTGTGAATTCAATGCCTTGACACACTAAAAATGAAATGAAACGACCGGAATTAGCGCATGTCGGAGGGAGTCAATCTCGGAGATGGTACATAGTACATACCTCCTCGGCAAACTGCGCCCACTTCCGCATATCCTGCCGGCGGCCGGGCGAATGTGTCCATCCAAACCCGCTGTGCAGCGACTATGACATGTTCCTAAGTACATTCATTGTGAGCAGATGGCGGAGAGCAGGAAGCGCACCTGGAAGCTCTGGAATCCCCCCTCCATCCACCCCATGGCATCACACATCGTGGAATTGGAATCGGAGTAGGCATCCAGCTGAGAACATTTGGTAATACAGGTCGGTTGTTGGTCGCGGTGGCCAGAAAGGATCACGTTGTTGTAATATTTTGTGCCCATATTGAACGGAAGAAAATCCCAGACGTTGAGATCTTCCGGGCTAAAATTAAAAACACACATCGCATGCGCTGTCTTAAGTGCCTGCATATGCCGCTCTTGTTATCCCGCCCGGAGCCGCCCAGAGATAATTCAATCTAATGAACGGTCAAAGCAATTCGCTATGCGCTACCAGTACCGTTGTGTGATCCCGATTCCCGCGAGCCCTGCTCCAGCCGCGTTTGTGTGCTTTGGTTAGACAAGGAGACAACAAGCCTCGAGTTGCTCGAGAGCGAGGTTGTGCTGAGGTGTGGGTGCAACACCATGTCGAGCGCCGCCGTCCACGGTGGCGGTTATAGTCCAGACTCCAGGCAAGGCTTGATGTGCAATGGTGGCAGCTAAGCGCCGACTCAGCCGAAGATGCCGTACCGGGCCGATCGCTATCTCGATATAAACACGACCACACGCGTTGAACTTCTCGCGACACGTTCGATTCACGTGTTCTCAAGTTCAACGCCTTCTCCGACTAAGTATTGGAGCCCATTAATGTTCAGGTGAAATAATTGTCCCTTTATTCGATCGCAGAATCCTCAACTGTTGTCCGTATCTATGGATGGTCCGGCCGTTGACACTGTATGTAGTGTGCAAAATCCTCTTTGACTCGTGGGGTATAGGTCTCTCATCGAATTTGGAGGAAGACTGTTACCATCACCATGCAATTGTGTTTTTAATAGCACACCTTTTCTCGCTATAAGCCATGGCCTGACACCGCAGATGAGCCAGCGGATATATATAGCCCAAGTACACCTTCTGTGAGCACTGAGGATACCTGTGGCATCTTCATGGGTGCGGGTAGTAGTACCCGTCACACGGGATAACACCTGATTCAGTGCAAGCTAAATTGATTCAGATACCAAAAGTTTCAAGTGCCGAATAAAATGGCCCGAAAATGCCAGCCGATATGTCCCGTATCGTCTTATCGATCATTATCAATGGGTTTCCATTGGCTGGTGATGGCATATCGGCTCTGATTTCAGGCCACTTTATTCGCCAACCGAAACTTTCAGTATCTGAATTAATTTAGCATGTGCTGAATCACGGGTTATCCCTGTGTACGTACTCATGGTTACTAGGGCTCTAACCCGTACGAACCGTTTTACGGAACGGGTGTTTACGGCCGTAGCCGAGGCCACCCGTCCCGTAACCGTCCCGTAGAGCTCACATCGGCAACCCTCTACGGACGGGTCCCACCCGTATACGGTTTACGGCCGTAGAAAACGGGTTTTTTATATACATAATGCCGGTATCTAGACATGGTAATAGCAGGTTAAATGTAAAACTTCTCCGAATGGTTCCTCGCATAACGCAAACGGGCTTTAACGAACATGAGCATCTGTATCGTCTCAGCCTTTAAACTGGCCGAGACATGCGGTCATGTTAAATACAGCTCCACGAACCGAGATTTGCAAGCGAAACAGGTGGAATAATTGGTGAATTTTTAAAATCGGCAAATGACGGGGCGATGTTTGGTGGCACTGCACACTGCATAGCGCCAAGCTGAATTCAAACCACTTACACACCATTTTACCTACTGACGCGCACGCTTGCGCGCTAATCGCGGAATTCGTCGCCTGATTAGATGCCCAACGATCAACTCGGCAGATCACGGCATCGCACTCTAGTTCCATCCCGCGTGCATCCTGCTCCTAATATCCTGTCCACACCCCGATCGACGCGTAAAATTACGTTCAAATCGCGCTCTCGAAGCCTGTGTGGTATCTTGATCCTCAGCTGGAACCCCCCGATTTACAGCCTCACCGACGGAATCGTACCTTTCTTGCATTCATGGTGTCTCCATAACCCCTTTGCCTTGACTATAATCTACCACTGGTCTACACTTGCTCTTGGACGAGTTTGATCACCGCTCTCTCGCAGAGTTCCGGCGGGGTTTCTCTGGTTACCCAGTGGGACCCGTAAACCCGTACACGGACGGGTACGGGTAGCCCGTATACGGGTCCACCCGTACCGCAGCCGACCCGTAAGTGAATGCCGCGGTGGCCTCTACGGACGGGCCCGTAACCGTAAAAACGGCCCGTCGAACCGTAGCCTACGGTCCCGGGTTAGAGCCCTAATGGTTACACAATCAATGACCAGAGATGCATATCCATCGGGCTTCATTCATCAGTGCAAAATCAATGTGACCACATGATGAATGTTCAATCTCACGTCCATTGAGGATGCTGTCTGCGCCAACTTCGGAGTCAAAATTCCTTGGGGTATCTGCAGCTGTTACTAATGATTATTCAACCTCTGAGGGGCCATGGGGATAAAAGGAACGATCTAACAGGACACGTGACAGTGTAAATGGAGGATGCTATCTGCGCCAACTTCGGAGTAGAAATTATTTGGGTAGCTGAGGCTGTCCCCAATGATTACTCGACTTCTGATGGGTCTTGGGGATAAAAGGAGCCATCTGACAGCACACTCGAAATCTGTTCCCATCGGACAAAATGCCCCCTCAGCCCATTGCAACCGAAACTCGATTAAACAATGTTCTAAAATGCTTCACTATAGCAGTGGATAGCTTGGAGGTCTTTGCGAAGAACTTCAAGAGTCCATTTTTGGAACCTATCTCCAACACTGCCAAGTCTCTGCTGACTGCTGTGCAGGTAAATGTCTCCTAGAAATCATGAAATTTCTCTGACTTGTGTTCCAGACTGTCAAACAAAACAAGAGTGATTGTACCCAATTGTTGGAACAAACCTATGGGTTGCTCTGTGCAATTGTTTCTCTGCATATGAAGGCAGAGGCTGGTCCAGATTTGACACCAAGCATGCTGAATGATCTCGGAAAATTCACAGAGTATGTCCCTTCCTGAAAATAAATTGTTGCTGATCACATGTCTGCAGCACGCTCTACAAGATCCATACATTTGTGGAGGCCCAACAAGATAAAAGCAAGATCAGGCAGTTTTTCCGTCAGGGAGAAATGAGCAAACTATTCAAGGATTGTAATATGGGCTTGCAAGTGGCACTAGATCTTTTCAAGGTGCAGTGGTTGGGTGTATAGTTCAGTCCAGTATTGAAACACCCCCAAAAAATAGGTTCATAATATCAATGTTCTCAATGACCTCGGGGATATGCAGAAAATTGCTGAAGAAAGACACCAAGAAGTTCTGGAGTTGATTGAAGCATTTTCTGATGGGACTGCTTCAGACAAAAGATCATTGGTAGGTGGACCTTGTATTTTGGCTGCAACAAGAAGTAACTTTTGTGCAGACAAATAGGGTCCTTTCCAGCTCTTACAACAGGTGTGGTCCAAACTAAAATTAATAAAATTGAAGCTGATTCTATTATGATCAAGCTCGACCTCAATTTCCATGCTGCCATCTGAACCAAAAATCTTCCATGGGCGAGAAGCTGAACTTGCAGACATTCTCAAACTGTTCATGCAGGAGACTCCGAGGATGGCAATCTTGGGTGCAGGCGGAATGGGCAAGACAAGTCTCGCAAGAGCTGCTTTGCATCATCCAACAGTCACTGGGAAATATGGCCAGCATCGTTTCTTCGTTGCTTGCGATCCTACATTGAGTAAAGATGAGCTGGTTATCCTCATTGGGGCCCATTTGGGGCTGAAGCCGGCAAAGAATCTGGCCAAAGTGATTTTGCATCATTTTACGACCAATCCAGCCTGCCTCTTGATCCTAGATAACTTGGAAACACTGTGGGAGTCTATGGAAATTCGTCGAGACATTGAAGAATTTCTGTCTCTGCTTACAGAGGTAAAACACCTTGCATTGATTGTGAGCGCTGATATCTTTGTCTTAGTACTGTGACTGACACCAAACTAGATCACAATGCGAGGGACAGAGAGACCAGCCTCAGTGCAGTGGACTCGGCCTTTCCTTCCAGCATTGAAACCCTTGACCCAGGCTGCTGCCCGACAAACCTTTATCGATATTGCAGATGATGGCCATGACAGTGATGACATTGACAAAGTTCTCCTCCTGACAGACAACATGCCACTTGAAATTGATCTTATCGCCCACTTAGTGGACTCTGAGGGTTGCTCCCATGTGCTAGCCCGTTGGGAGGAAGAAAAAACCTCAGTGATCTCAGATGGCTATGACAGACGATCAAATCTCGATCTATCCATTTCCATGTCTCTCTCGAGCCCCCGACTCAGATCTGTGCCTCATTGCCAGGAGCTATTGAGCCTCCTCTCAATGCTCCCCGATGGCCTTTCAGATGTAGAGCTGGTACAAAGCAAGCTTCCAATAAAAGACATCCTCACCTGTAAAGCAGCCCTACTTTCCACCTCACTGGCCTATAGTGATGACCAGAGACGGTTCAAGGTCTTGGTACCTATTCGGGGATACATGGCAAGATCTTACCCCCCCATGACCTATCTGGTTCAAGCTCTTCTCAATTACTTTCATCAGCTTTTGGAATTTCAGTACAAATATCATGGGACTGTCTCAGCCTCTGAGATGACTCTACAAATCACATCCAATTTCTCAAATATCCAGGGCCTACTTCTCAACAGGCTCCAGCACCAGAATCCTGCAGCAGTTGATACCATCTACTGTGTCATATACCTCAATGCTTTCAGTAGACTTGCTGGTCGTGGCAGGACTCCTTTGATGAACCAGATTGGTCATACTCAATCTCTCCCCAGTGAGCTGGAGGTCTTTTTGATCACAGAGATCTTCAGTTCTTGGCGATTTCATTCTATTCCTAATCCAGCGATACTGGTTGAGCAAGCAATAAGCAAATTACCTCACTTTGATGACTCAGATATCAAATGTAAGTACTGAAGCAATATCACTTCTTTACGATTTGACCAGGTTCAACAGGTAGATTCTACATTACTTTAGGACTCTATTATCAGAGCCACAACAATGACAATCTTACAGCTACAAATTACTATCAGACTGGCCTCTCATTGGCAATTTCAACTGGGAACACCAGACGACAGTGTCAATCATTGATGAATCTTGCAGACATCAAGTACCAGATGGGGGATCCAGCTGCAGGCCAAAACTATGCGTCTGAGGCACGGAGGCTCGCAAAGATTTCCGCAGACTTATATAACGAAGCACTGGCACTACAGATTGAAGCACATTGTTGGGATGCACATGGGGACTACAAATATGCAGCCTCTCTCTGCAACAGGGCAAGAGATCTCCTGGCTCATTGTGGGATGTCTGGTGGTGACTTAGACTCTAAAATTATGACCACCCAGGCAGATATCCACAAGCTGAAGTCAGAATATGTGGAGGCCCGAAATATCCAGAAAAAACTTCTTCATGGACGTCCTATTGAGCGTGTCCCACTGGACCGTGCCTTCACTTTCCTCAATATGGCAGAACTTGATGTGCTTCTTGGTGCACCAACAGCTCAGGTGCAAAGCAACATTGATACAGCGAAATCAATATTCAAATCCATCAACATTGTGGGCGGTGAAATGCTGTGTAATGCTACCATGGGAGCCCTCCATCTGAGAGAAGGGAATTTACAGTCTGCAAAGTCACTTTTTTACAAATGCTTGTCCTCCTCCTGGGGAAACCACACTGAGCTAGTCCACTACTGTCTGGAGAGACTTGGTGACAGAAGTCTCTGGGACTCAACAGATCAGTCCTGGACAATAGTATATCTTGTCCATGCCTTGAAATCAAAACAGAAGTTAGATGTTCACAAGGCTCTTCAATTCCTGGGGGATATTTTCCGCACTGAAGGTGACCAGGATACAGCAGTCAGCCTTCTCACAGTTGCCTTGGACGGGTTCACACAGATGGATGTTCACTGCAGCCAAGCAGAATGCATGCTTCAACTTGGATACATCTCGAGGGAGAATGGGGATGTATTGAAGGCAGCAGAGCTTTGGAGAACTGCAAGGCCTCTGTTTGAACGGTCATCCCAGGTAAAAAAAGTGGCCCTCATTGACGAAGAACTCCTCGGCATTGCAGGAGATGTGCTTGATGAGCACACAAGGAGCTTGGCACTTCTCTCAGACACCCATGCACCGAGTGCTGCCCTTGAAATGACAGTCACAAGCTTGGTTGAAGAAATTGGAGAGAGAAGTCTCAGTCTGGGTGAGCAGAGAGAGCTTGTTCCAGTCTGAGTTTATTCAGAGCATTGTGTGGTTGAGATGTTCCTTTACTCTCACATCACCATACTTTACTGGGGTTCATGTTATGGCACCAAGTGTATACCTCTCCTTTCTTGTCCTATTTATGATGTCCAGTGCCTCCTTATTTGGACCTTGTTGTTTCAATATTTCGCCTAGTGTTCATGTTATGGGGCCAAGTGTATACCCCTACCTAGTTGTTATCGCTCACTTGTACCTCATGCTTGTTTACTATCTTGCCTTCTTTCTTTTTCCTCCTCCCTTTGTTTCATATTTATGGTGTCCAGTGTCCGGTATATACAGTATTATCTTTGAATTCACGTGTTTCACACAAAGGCCACTCAACTCAAACTTCAAGTCAATTCTTTCCAGAGATCACTGCAATCCATTTCTGAAAAGACTTGCAGTGTCCGGTGATACGATGGTACTCGGGGTGCGGTGGAACGATAACTATGAAGCCGAGATAAAGGTCTAAACCAATATAACCAACTAAACAATCAATCAAACAACAACTCCTCCTCCTTATGAGTAATGACAATCGCGGGTGTTCGGGGGTAAAGACCAAGTATTAGGTCAATAGATCGCTTACTGTTCAGAGAACAGGGGAGTGGGATAGACAAGGGTTGTGAAACCAAAGTCGAGCAATACGCGCTATGTTCGAGACTTCGTACAAGCGGTGGGTTCGTGGGTTTTTAGGGCAATAACGGCCAGTAGCCGGCGAGTTTATGTCAATTAAGACGGGTTTGTTGGATTTCTCCAGGTTTGGGACACGATACACTCCTGCAGGACCGCAGTATATAACACAACACAGAACACAAATCACAGAACACAAAACACACACAATACGACCCGCAGTGCTGGACAGAGTCCACACAATTCACAATTCAGTCACACAGTCAATCACAGATACAATCCAATCCAATCCAATCGTTTGCCAAAGGTACAGTACTCGGTTCGAGATAACGGTCACTTGGGTCTTAGAGCTAAACGACAACTCCGAGCCACAACGCCGCTGCGTATGTGAACAAGGTAAACCGAGTGATGTCACTGCACCGTTGTGCGCGAAACCCCAAGGCAGTCTGCTCTAGAAGAGTCAAAGACTAATCCTAGCCACAGCACCGATGTGCCTGTGAACAAGATAAACCAAACGATGTTGTGCACGCGAGTTGTACACAAAACCGTCGGGCAGTCTGCTCCAGAACCTCTCTAAACTACGTGCTTTTATACTACTGGGATCTCGACTTTACAACACATCTATTACTACATCTCGGAAAGCACTCCGTCCCGGTGTGGAGCCGCGGGACGATCTTAGGGAATCCCCTGACTCCTATTGGCCACGCGCCGGCTCTATGAGTCAGAGCTCTCCTTGGTACCCGATCGGTTTGAGAGTTATTGGTTAATCGAACGGAAGCTTCCGAGCTGGCGTCTTCTTCGTCTAGTGCCCGTCCCGAGCATCAGTCTTCATCGTCTATGATATGGCTACCTGTGGACACCCTCCCCGTGTCCGTAGCTAGTCTGGTCGTTGTGATAGACCAAAGTTCCACTTGTCTCGGTAAGTGCCGGTGCCATCGCGATTCGATGTTTAACCGGCACAGCTATTCTGATGCGTAGGCACGCTCGGCCGTCGGCAACTCACTTCGTCCGTGTCTATTTACAGAAGTCTCGCCCCATCCAAGGGTCTGGACCCATCATGTGACTTGTCGCGCTGTTCTCGATAAGAGACACAATGGTAAACAATCTCGAAGTCGGCCGCTTTGGAAGGCCCCAGTCGCCTGCATGCGATGTCATGTATTCCTTCCCATCTCCTTGATACTAGTCTAGCACTCAGCTCATCCGTACGCACACGGGTACTGATATAAGGTAGTTAGTCCTGTTCTCGGTAAGTCGTACTTTGGCCCCAAGTCGAGGTACCGCCATAGGATCATGCCAATAGAGAACCTAAGCTATGTGACTGTTAAGCTACTCGTTCGGAGCTCCCGATAGCCTCTTATAGAATAGAGAGAGCGTGCTTTATAAGTATAAAGACGCGAAATGCGAAAATACACCTGTGGTTTTGTACACGGCTTATCACCGGATTGCAAACACAGTTCAACTTGACATCACCTGCAACATATCTTGTCGCATGATGCACCTGCCACGAACTCTGGGTGATATGGTGGAAGAAGGGATATTTCTGCCATGCTCTGAGGAAATGATGGGTGAATAAACAAGGTTGAAGGAGAGGCTCTGGAAAGGACTTCTAGAGAGCGACTAGATGTGCTGGGTTCTGCTCAAAGGTGAGATTGCTACTGTATCCTGCTTGGACTGGCTGTGTCTGTGTCACGTCAACATGTTTAACCAGCCAGCTCACTGCACTCATGGTGGGGCTGCACAAAATATAAGCCAGGCTGTGAACGAACGGAGGGGGGAAATTGGACTTACAGGTGCACCACGGTGGATTTCCCTCAGCATCTCAGATCTCAGGATGGCCAGCTTCTTATGTGCTCAAGAAATGCTTGATATACACGAATACAGGCCAAAATTCAGTGTACTTCCTCATCGATGTTCGAGTTTCATAGATCTGAGGCAGATCAACGACAAGCCATCCGAGCTGGGAAATGTAGGGATAGATTTACAGCTCTTTGCGGAACTTAGGGCGCGAGCGGGGTTTTTCTTTTTCTTTTTGGGGCACTTTTTGATCCTTTTCGACCTTTCGGTCACCCTGAACTCAGTTCTCACTCGTTTCCTGCGGAAGTATGGTCAATCGATTCGCATCGTGAATATGGAGCGATATGTCTCCTTAGACTTTGTATATTCGCCCAGGGATCACTCTCTGAGTCACAAAGCGAGCTTTATCCGGGCATTTCTGGTCATCTTTCAACATTACCGCTGCCCTGGGCGCATTTCTCAACCGTTTTCTATGGCAATGAAATCATTCGATCCGGATTAGAAATCAGGAGCGATATCTCACCTCCGAATAGCAACGCAACGTCGAAATCGAATTTATGGCAAGTCCAAATGCTTAGGGTGCTATATTGCATCCAAGCATAGCATATCAGAAAATTACAATGCCCAGATCCCTCAAACCGATTATAGAGCGGGGATGCGCAGAGGCTGCAGCAAACCTGATGAGGTTTACCATGAAGCTGACATAAACGCCGAACCACTACATCAGCCTTTTGACAAATAACTTGTGGCTTGTTTGGCCTTGTGAGCTTGCCGGAGATTGCTGACAAGCTCGCAAGGTCAAAGCGGAAAAAAACACCTCTTGGAAGGGTCAAAACAAGACAGGTGAACGTGCCGAAAAATTGAAGGACACCTTCAAAAGTTTCTCACACACTGTGTCATACCCAGAGAGGCTGACTGGCTGAGATACAGTAATTTGCGCCCACTTTATGCCACTAGACAGAATCGAACCGGCCACCTTGTGAGACTGTCAACATGGTTTGTGACCTTGTCAGCTTGCGCGCCATTTGGTGGGGCTTGTGGCCTTGTTTGGCCTTGTACAAGCTCACAAGTTATTTGTCAAAAGTCTGATGTATTCTGAACCGTCAGATCGCTCCGTTTTACCAATGGGAATCCAATGGTCCTACTCCCTGCGGAAACGGACGCGAAATGGGCCCGGGGTAGACGAAATGTTGACACACTATCAAAATGATCGGATAAAATTGACTTTGCAACTCACAAAGGGGATTTTAGAGGCATATTAAAATCCTGAGGAGGCACATCGCTCCATATTCACGATTTAAATCGATTGACCATACTTCCGAAAGAATCGAGTGAGAACTGAGCTCAGGGTGGCCGCACCGTCGAAAAGGATCAAAAAGTGCCAAAAAAGGAAATAAATAAATCTCGTGCCCTAAGTTCCGCAAAGAGCTGTAATACTAACTAGTGCATCGATCTGAGCGTTATCCTTCTCGTCCAATGACTTTTCTAGATCAAGGTCTCGGCCTTGATTAATGCCTGCGACACGAATGAGTGTTCGACCATCATGGATAGAGGAAGAAATTACGAACCACCATCAAAAAATATTCGACTTCATCGATGATCCCTATGTTCTTCTAATTGTATAGGACGTAAAGTACTGCGAGGTTGTGGTTCGCCGACGGTACCCGAGGGTGAGCCAGGATCTGCCGAAAGTCCCGTGGTTCTGACTTCCAACCCGACCCTAATAATATACAGAAGTGTGGCATGAACGGGAGGTTCTTCGTTCTGTTGCGTCCTATTTTAGTCCCGGTTCCATGTTTCAGTAGTTTCCTGAGGATCGACGCCGCAGTGCGGTAAGGGTTTGGTTTGGGACAATTCCGTGGGTTGCGGAGCTACTGGAAAAACCTTCGGTGTTTGGGACAATGGGGTGTTTAAGAGAAAGCAAAGTGAACTTATTATGGAGCAGCACGACTGCTTGATATGGAGCGACCATGGATGTATGAGTCACGGCCCAGGAAAGTAACTGGGATTGAACTGGGAGATATATCGGCCCGACTCGGAGTGAAACGGTCTAAAACCGCGGAGTGAGCCGGTGCGTGCGGCAAAGTCTCGGCAGTGTCGGGATCCGATAGTCACCTCGTTCTCTGTACACCCTTGAACTTGATTTGCAGGATAATCAACCACGGTGAAACGGTGCACCTGTGTACGGCTGTGGCCTAACTGACTGACTCAAGGGATGTTATGAACACCACTCAAACAACCAACACACACACACCACACAACCAATACACAGTGCTAATGATTTGAGTTCAGGTCTATGTTGAAATATACAACTAAGATTGAATCCTCTCAGGTAATGTTGAAGAAACCGTTCATGGGGAGTCTTATTAGGACGTCCTCGGAACTACAGATAGTTTTGAACTACCTAAAGATAGGCCTCGGAGATACCAGGATATCATTTTAAAAGAGTGAAGATGAGTCCGAGGACACCAACTGTATGGGCTCGGCTCGACAATACTCGCTGCACAACCGTCTGCAGTTCGAGGGGACAATGATCAGGCAACTGTATGCACTGATAGGACAATACTCGATGCACAACCATCTGCAAGCGAGGGGACAATGACTACGCAACTGTATGCGCTAGTAGGACAATACTCAATGCATAACTGTCTGCAGTTTGAGGGGACAATGATCAGGCAACTGTATGCACTGATAGGACAATACTTGGTGCACAACCATCTGCAACCAAAGGGACAATGACTAGGCAACTGTATGCACTAGTAGGAATGGCTTAGATGAAACTTAAAGCTTAGATGTAGCCAAC
This sequence comes from Mycena vulgaris, assembly GCA_029204335.1. Lineage (NCBI taxonomy): Eukaryota > Fungi > Basidiomycota > Agaricomycetes > Agaricales > Mycenaceae > Mycena > Mycena vulgaris. Next base: position 218,734 of record JARGYA010000017.1, read on the forward strand.
AATCGAACTTTCTTGTTGATGAATCTACAACAACAGATATGCTTATTACAACAAATCTCCGTGGACGATACAGAGTCACAAATGCCTTGGGAATAAGCTTTCGACGTGAGTCTAGGCGAACTGGGCTGCAATGTGCTGCCTGAACATCGCGTTCGGGCTGGTCTTTTATACTAATTTGGATACTACGTGACAGTCCGAGGATATGTGACAGGAACAGAGAAATTGGAAAATGAAAAAAAGTAATTTGAAACTGAGAGAGGAAATGCGATGATGCCGCTCTATTTTGGTGAGGTCCGGTCGCAGGCAACTGGTGCCTGGCACCTCTTTTGGTGTATATTTAGCGAGTCCTCGGACGCACTTGCTCTGCCTCGGTCATGGCTGTAAATAGCTCATGCTACATCATTATCCTGGCCGACGGAGACGGTTCAGCCGTTGGTATCCACTCCGTGAAGTCGCTTTAGCTGTGTCAGACTGAAGTATTCACCTGTTGCCTGTTTAGGACTTTCATTGTACTTGTTAGGGTCCTCCGACGCGATGCGCACGTCACATGGGCTCTATGATGGTCTAGGCTCAGCTCGGCTTCTTCCGAGCATTGGTATTTGTCAGGCGCACCAGTCCTCAAACTATAAATAGTTCAGCCGTGCTGTTGTTTCAAGTATGGGGTCGCCCTCAGACTGATTCACAGTCCTCGGACTGGTATCTACTCATACTTTGTGACAGACATAGTGGTCCTCGGGCGATGCTTTGCCCTAATGTAGGTCTATTGGGAGTCCTCGGACTGTCCCTGGTCCTGCAGTCTAGTCTGTGCTCGTGCCAGTCCTGTCCAGGATGGCTCAATAGCAGTCCTTGGACTGGTTCCGTCTCTGCGTCTGGTATACTGTGTTCCAATTAGTAGTCTTAGGCTTTTGTGTTTAATCTCCTGGGTATGGTAACTAGCTTTTGCAGTGCAATCCGCCCTCAGATATGAGATATGGACTGAATCTGACGAACTTTGAGGCATCCTTAAGCTTACTATACTGATCCACGATATTTGAAGGACCAAGTCGTAGTATAACCTTAATGCCTATACAGATCTCTCGCATCCTTGCTATGCAGTCAGCAGTGTGGAGCTCACTCTGACTCTAATTGGTATGCCACCAGGCAGGGGACTTCTTGTATTTGACAAGAAATCGCAAAAATGCGAGATTTCATGGCTAGGCTAATACCAGTCATATCAACGGTTAACCCCAAAGATGGGAAACTAGATAGCACGAACGACGGAGATGCCGATTCAGTACATATACACTCTCAAACCACAGACCGCAATTTGAATTTGAGCACCATGACTCCGAGTACAGTGTGTGGAATTTAGTTTCAACCTGTATAGTTCATTGATAAATACTGCCCTAGATGTCCATACACCATGCCCGAATTTCCGACACCGTCGCCTCTGTGTGGTGTGTTGTGGCAAGTTCAAGTTCAAGGTCTACCTGGTGCGTAGACTCAAACGCTTTCAGTATGCCCATACGCGCGTGGGTTCATTCTCTTGCTTGCAGGATGCAACCAAAAAATAGGAAGAAATGCGGTTCCGGCTGCGCAATTGTCCTAAGTCTAAATTTAGAAATCCCCTCTCATCTCGGGCTTCCTTGAGTTGCGTTCTGGCTCACCCGGCACCATGTGGATGCATGCCTGCTAAGTACTAGATAGGTATCCACATACACTTGAATCAGTCAAGCATTCACTTCATAGCCCACATTTTTTGCGTGGGTAAAAGCTCCCTGACCTTGAAGAAAGTGACATGTGAGTTGAAAGGACGATGCACTGATATGATGGTACTCGGGGTGCGGTGGAACGATAACTATGAAGCCGAGATAATGGTCTAAACCAAAATAAACAACTAAACAACCAATCAAACAACAACTCCTCCTCCTTATGAGTATGATAATCGTGGGTGTTCGGGGGTAAAGACCAAGTATTAGGTCAATAGATTGTTTACTGTTCAGAGAACAGGGGAGTGGGATAGACAAGGGTTGTGAAACCAAAGTCGAGCAATACGCGCTATGTTCGAGACTTTGTAAAATGTTGGGTTCGTGGGTTTTTAAGGCAATAACGGCCAGTAGCCGGCGAGTTTATGTCAATTAAGACGGGTTTGTTGGATTTCTCCGGGTTGGGACACGATACACTCCTGCAGGACCGCAGTATATGACAAAACACAGAACACAAGTCACAGAACACAAAACACACACACAACACACACACAATACGATCCACAGTGCTGGACAGAGTCCACACAATTCACAATTCAGTCACACAGTCAATCACAGATACAATCCAATCCAATCCAATTGTTTCCAAAGGTACAGTACTCAAGTCGAGATAACGGTCACTTGAGTCTTAGAGCTAAACGACAACTCCGAGCCACACCACCGTTGCGTATGTGAACAAGGTAAACCGAGTGATGTCACAGCACCGTTGTGCACGAAACCCCAAGGCAGTCTGCTCCAGAACCTCTCTAAACTACGTGCTTTTATACTACTGGGATCTCGACTTTTACAAGACATCTATTACTACACCTCGGAAAGCTCTCCGTCCCGGCTTGGTGCTGCGGAACGATCTTAGGAATCCCCTGACTCCTATTGGCCACGCACCGGCTTTATGAGTCAGAGCTCTCCTTGGTACTCGATCGGTTTGAGAATTATTGGTTAATCGAACGGAAGCTTCCAAGCTGTCGTCTTCTTCGTCTAGTGCTCGTCCCGAGCGTCAGTCTTCATCGTCTATGATATGGCTACCTGTGGACACCTTCCCCGTGTCCGTAGCTAGTCTGGTTGCTGTGATAGACCAAAGTTCCACTTGTCTCGGTAAGTGCCGGTGCCATTGTGATTTGATGTTTAACCGGCACAGCTATTCTGATGCGTAGGCACACTCGGCCATCGGCAACTCACTCCGGCCGTGTCTATTTACAGAAGTCTCGCCCCATTCAATGGTCTGGACCCATCATGTGCCTTGTCGCGCTGTTCTCGATAAGAGACACAATGGTAAACAATCTCGAAGTCGGCCGCTTTGGAAGGCCCCAGTCGCCTCCATGCAATGTCATGTATTTCCTTCCCATCTCCTTGATACTAGTCTAGCACTCAGCTCATCCGCACGCACACGGGTACTGATATAATGTATTTGGCCCTGTTCTCGGTAAGTCGTACTTTGGCCCCAAGTCGAGGTACTGCCATAGGATCATGCCAATAGAAAACCTAAGCTCTGTGACTGTTAAGCTACTTGTTCGGAGCTCCCGATAGCCTCTTATAGAATAGAGAGAGCGTGCTTTATAAGTATAAAGACGCGAAATGCGAAAAGACACCTGTGGTTTGTACACGGCTTATCAGTACATCAGAGTCCTGGGCCCTGAATTCTTCTGGAAGGACTTCCTTATTTTTATCACTTATTTTACATCTGCATGTGTCTATGAATCGCCCTTTGTAGCTCTTTCTATGTAATGCTCCTGACAGAACCACGCAGAACACTTCTTATTCTCCCGGACCCGCATAGTTCATCTTATGTGAATTCAATTCTCCAACTACCCGCATTCCGAGCTGAGTCCCCACATCTCTGCAACCCCCATACAATCCTCGCAATTTCAGTCAACGCCCCTATCCCGAAGAGGCCTGTCGTAACCCATCACATGATCGGGCAATTCCGAGTCCGCTGCTTCTTCTCCTTCCACCTGCTCTCCCCATACTCTCCGTGCACGCTCACTCTCCCCTGCTTCACAATCCATGGTGCCCCTATCAACCTGGCCCCTCCTCCTCGCGACGCACCCGCTCGAATTCTGTGTGCTGCTGCAGTAGTACAGCACCACATCTACCATGACCAAAAGTCTGACATCATCGCACTGCCATCGGGTGGGACCGTCGGTGCTCGGCCTTCCATGACATGATGACTCGGAGCCGCAGCTTTTCGTCGGTTATCAAGGAGCTTGAGGGGGATTTGTCGAGGGTGTGTGTATTCTGTTCTTCCCCATCCCTCCTCCATCCTTCCTCCCTCCCGAACACAAACTGATTATACTATGCTTATGTGCTAATAGGTCTGCTTCTTCTACCTCGTCCTCCGCGTGCTCAACACGGTTGAATACTCCCCCTCTCCACACAACATACCCTCCGCAACTTCCACGCCCACGCCCGCACCCTCACGCTATGGGCTCCGGGCCCGCAGAGAAGGACTGACTGGAGTACCCCGTCGTGATCCAGGCCTCCCGAGAAGTATTGCACCGCCATCGTGTGCATCACGATTCACCGCGAAGATGGGCTGACTTTGCCGTGCACGCTGCTGCTGCCTCCCCCTCCTCCTACTCAAATGAAACAGAAAAGGCTGAGCCGGGCCTGGATACGACCACCTCCTGCAACCTCCTGCCACACGTCGCCGCCTCTCTCATTCATATTCGCCGCCACCTCCCTCCTCCGAATCCGCCCGCCCTCGCAATGCAGCTCGAGCTCAGCAAGAGAATGGTCAACTTGACGTGTGACGTGGCGGACCCATGTAAGCTCCAAAAATCTAGCTCACCCTGAAGTAGAGAGTAGCACGAATATATATTCGTGAATATGAATATTCACTGAAACCTAGAAATTGATATTCGCATTTGTATGAATATTGATGGCGAATATTCGTTGCTTAGTCAGCAATATTCGCGAATATTCATGAATATGAATATTCAGTGAATACATTAAGAATTCGGGGGTTTAGTAGTCACCAATGAGTTGCTGAGGACACTTTTATGTTATCTTGTGAGTTTAAACATTGTCAAAGACCTATACAAGCCCTTGTCTTGCATCTTCAACCATTTGATGGACCATCACACTTGCTGTGTTCAACCTGTCAAGCAGTTGCCAAAGCAAAGATGTCTCTAAAGTGGTTGGTTTGCATATGAATTACAGATCTAGTCGGTGTAATTGAAATGTGTTATGGTTCCAGAGAGGAGATGTGTGAAACAGACCCAAATTTACTATGCTTGATTGAAATTTTAGCTGTGTATTACAGCTGCAAATATTCGCGAATATCAACTTTCCTGAAAACTGATATTCTCATTCGCGTGAATAGCACAGCCACAGCCATTCGTGAATATAAATATTTGCTATTCGCAAATGGCTTGGCACGAATATTCGCGATATTTGCTATTCGTGCTACTCTCTACCCTGAAGACATTGTGGTGGAGATGAAGGTTGTGTCTGTTTCTTCTAGGCCCCCACGACTTCCTGGTGTAGCGGAACTGCTCAAAAAAAGTTGAAAACTTAACGGCCGTGAGTGTCAGTGGTCGGATGGGGAAAAGCTGTTGATGAGAAGTTGACCGGTAATTATTCTGGCTGTAGTGGGCCAGAGAGGTAAAAATACAAGGATACCGTTGTTTCACGGTGGTGGAAAGACAAGGTGATGCACGCTACACGGGCACTGCCTGCCAATAGGCGGGGAGTTTGGGGGTCTGGTGATGGAGGAGATGTGTAAGGGCCGGGGGCCGAGGGTGAACTCCGCGCGCCGCGCGCTCCTGCACACGTCATGCACTGCGAGAACGAGGGGTGTATGACCTCCGAGAAGGCGGAATACCCACCCTCGCAGACCGCCGAGACGGCGGAGAGAACCTCCCACATCCTCAGTGCCACGCCCCTCGACGCCCTCCAGTACACGCCTGATGCGCTCGATTGACTACCTCCGCCGCATCAAGACGCAGCGCTACGCCATCCCCGCACGATGCGCGCGCCATTTTTTGGTAATGGGAGGGTGTTTGGGGGGAAAGTGTGGATAGGAAGGCGGGGGCTGCGGAGGTGAGTCGTGGTTTTCCTTCCTTATTTTCTATAGTGCGGTGGAAGTGTGTGTGGAGGCGGGGCGGGGCCGCTGCTTCGTCGTCCGGCCTCACTGGGCTCTGTGCATGCCCGCTCCCGCCCGCGTCCTTGTCCTCACTGAGGGGGCTGGTGCAGCGCTGAGCAGAACATGTCTGAGTGCGAGAACGGGCACCCATCCACAGGTGGGCGACACCATGCACTCCTACCTGTACGAGGTGGGGTGCTGCGTCCCGTGCGAGGTGACGCTGCCGTCGCGCGCCAGGGCCGCGGCCGCGACGGGTGCGTATGGAAAGCCGGAGCACCACACTTTGAACCAAATGATGGTCACTTACCGAGTGATGACCGTGATTGTGCAAGGACGGCAATGACTTTAAGAAGCATACACTGAACCATCTCCAGTCTAACTCTGTGAATAAGTTAGAACCTTCGTATAGGGACTGCCACAGCAATATCTCCTCCTCCTCCCGTGCTCCTCCCCGTCCTCAAAGGACCCTTGCAGCTGATTCGATGGGCATTTACCACTCTATGTTCCCCACTATCAAACAGAAAGTATCATAATTTCCTTGTCAATGATGCTGCCTGTTCAAATTTTAAAAACTCTATCCAACTTAATTTGGGAGCCATGTCATTGCAGTAGAAGTTCGGGAGCTCTACCCTCATGGACGGGATTCAACCATATACTTATGGATTGACACCACCATACCGCCCTGCCAAGTGAGTCTATTATGTAGTGAGACTTTTATGACCTGCAATTGAGCGAGATCAACCAATATGTCTTCAAACTCAAAGACCGTCCTATTTTAACATTTTGGTGCAACTCACGAGCTTTGATCTCGTCCTCGGGCATCTCGGGCAATATCCTGGACATTTTGGTGGTCGTAAATATTGAATGAGGCTTCTAAACACTCATTCCCTCTGCTATTAAAGTAAAGTAAACTCCAGGCATAAGTTAAAGTATGTGCACAAGTTGAGTATTGATGCCATCTGATGGCATAAGCTACTTGTTTGATCTAACTTGGTGGGTCAAGTAACTTGTAGTAACTTGTAAGCAACTGTAAGCAAAGCGAAGCTCTGTTTACTTGAGGCCACCAACTCTTTTACTTACTGTGACTGGCTTCAAGCCTGAACTCTGTCTAAATCTTGTGCCATGCTTGAACAATGGATTTGAACGACTTAGAGGCTAAGTTAGAACCGAGCACGGCTCAAGATTGCTATTGAGAGTGAAAATAAGTACTCCAGGATGATGGTAGGTAAACGGTCCAGGGAACTCTAAGTGAACTCAAGTGAACTGGCCCAGAAGCGGTGCTATCTTCCCCATAAATATCATTGGTGCCCGACCCCAGGTGAAATCAGCGCGGAGGGAAATTTCTGTTGCTCTATATTTCGAGGAGTAGAACCTTGGACAGGAACAATTATATGTTCTGCAGCATGCTGAAAATGGTATGAGTTATATCCAGACTTTCAAGCACGGCGACTGACCGATTGTAGTCGTGGTAAAATGGTTGCTAGGTCACAGATTGGTGAATAAACCACTACACTATGTATATAATCACCAAATGTGACCCCAGCGGCTACTGAGTCGTTATATTGAGTCATCCGACACATAGTGTTCTATAGGTTTTTGGTCTCTGGCTCTCGCGGCCTCTCCGCAGTTTCACCGTCCGGCGTCAAATCTGAGAGAAGTACGGGAGATGCCGGGCACAGATGTCGTCCAGGGGGGTTCAGAACATGGTCTGCATTACCGGAATGGGCTCTGAATGGACCATGAAGGACGCGGAGAAGCCTGAAGCGGAGTTTCAAATAAGTTAAGTTCCCCACGCGTGGGAAGATCTAAGTAACTTACGGCACGTGAAGCCGAAGGGTAAGTCTAAGTTACTTTTCACGCACTCCCGCGCGCTGTCGGCGGACCCGAGCTTTATGAGTCATAGGTCGCACAGGTAGTCGCAGGACGCACGGAAGTAGGTCGGTATCTACGGACTTTGCCGCCCGCGCCGAGTCCACCTTCCTCAAATGAAAAGGACGCGGCGGCGCCGGGCCTGGAGATAATCACCTCCTACGACTCTCTATTGCTACTACATCACCTCTTGCGACCTCCTACCACCACGTCGCGGGCTCTTCGCTCCCGCATCTTCGCCGCCTGCTCCCTCCTCCTCCGAATCCGCCCGCCCTCGCGACGCAGCTCGAGCTCAGCAACGCCACAGTTCTCAGCTCGAGCTGAGCACTCATCACTCCACACTCCTGTTCCCTGTCCGCGTTATCCTTTCTGTTTGCCCCTCTTTCCCTCCCCACGCTCCCGCTCGTCTACGCTCCGCTTCGTCCGCCTTCGCTTTCGCCCCTTCCTTGAATCTATCCCTCGTGTCTACTCCCAAGTTTACTTCTCTTTCTTCTCCCAGTCCCCTTCTCTCCCTGCGGAGTAAGCGGGATGCGAGGCGAGGCGCGAGGCGGGGCGGGGAGCCATATAGGTGGGAGGCGGGGGTAGGCGACTGAGCTTATCGGATTTTCTTCTGCAATAATCACTCGTGCGCGAAGCAAAGGCAGGATGTGACCGCTACATTGAAGTCGCGGATTTTCTCTTGAACCCAACCACGATGCACGCGCGCTTAACCCGCCGCTATAAACGCGCTCTCGAGGGAGCCTTTGTCTTGGTGTAGAGCTTCTTGCGGGGCTTTCGGGATCGCACAAGGGTGTTGAATTAGGCCTATCACGCGTCGCCTTGCCTCCCCCCCTCTCCGTCGTATTACTGCGGACCGTCGATCTTTGCATATATTCTCTTGGTATCCCTATGCTATGCTAGCTCTTATCCCCCGTCGCACTCTGTACTCCCCGTACCGTTCCTACCTTATATATCCTTGCTCAACGCGACCCTCATGTGACTGTGGACTTCTAACAAAGGGCATTAGAAGCGGAGCGGACCACATCGCTTTGACGGTTCAAGGATAATTGATGATATGAAGATCAATTGTCTCTGCGCGGAATGGCCTTGAAGGCGGCGCGTGCTCTGAGTGTTTTTAATCGAAAGCTCAGACGATCCAGGTTCCGTTCGACCTAAACAAAACATATTGCAACTAGCGTGCTCTTCTATGCACAACCAACGACTGACCGATAACCACCAACCAACGGCCCCAGTTGGATTAGTACTCCAATCCCGACTCCAATTCCACGGTAATTCACAGCAGGTTCCGGCGTGACGGGTGTGTTATGTTGTGCGTCAACTAAAGCAGATTCTTACTCAAACCAGGACACAACGGGGGTTGATCTCACGCCGTAAGTACCAGTTTTCTGGGTTCCGCGAGGTCGAGGCGCAGTTCGGGCGCGAGGTGGCGCTGCGGTACTACACCATGGAGAAGTACCCCGCGACCGAGATAGCGCGCATCGCGCGCACAGCGGGCTGTGCAGAGCGGACTTGGAGACCGTCGGGGGGAAGATCGCCGCTGAGCTCGCCGGGCGCGCGTGGTTCCCCAAGCCGTTCATCACGATGCGCGCCAACGATGCTGACGAGATGCGCGCGAGCGATGCGCATAATGCGCGTTACGCCCAATGCCTCGCACCGGACTCTGTAGATGCACAAAAAGCTGTAAATGCACGGGTAGTCGCACGACCCACGGAAGTCGCTATCTGCTCAGTCGTCTTGTTGGATACCCTTGGATGTGGTTAGTAATAACTGAGCGCCTGGAGATCCCCTGAGGCTCGGGTCAAAGACACTCATCGCACCCGCCATCTTGCGCCCATCCCGCCCATGCTATCCCAATTCCCGCCAGGCGGCGCCGCCTGACAGAGACGACTCGGAATCACGGATCAACTTTCCAATAGTATCCAACCGTCAAAGCGATGTGGTCCGCAGCGCTGCTGTCATGCAATGCCAAAATTTCTGCCCGAAGCTCTCCACTGGAGTCCAGCCTAGCCAAGGGTTTGCTCAAGAGCACATTTATAACGGTGGAGGCGCATGCCGTGACGGTTGATTCCAAAAGGAAATGCGTGACCTGTAACGGTCACATCCTGCCTGGGCGAAAGAGGAGGCTGATTATTGCAGAAAGAAATGAGGAATAAAAGAAATGACATGAGCAACAGCGTAGCTAGCGCACACCACAAAAATACCAATAATATGCATCTGATAAGTAGGATAATTTCGTCGCTTGTCGCCGCCTGGCGCACCCCCCGCCGCTGCACACCGCTGCCGCCGCCGCCTACATTGCAGCTACACTCCTCGCCCCACCCGCTGCCTACTCCACTCGGAGTCGGACATCTGCAGACACCCTCCTCGGACGTCTGCAAGCCACCCTCGTCCGACTCGGACTCGCTCGGATATCCGCAAGGAAACGGAGTATCGATAGGTGGGGCCAATGGAAAGCAGGAGGGAGGGAACGGGAACAAAGGAGCGGGTGCATATAGACTATAAGAGTTGGGGTGATGTAATGAAGGCACTGGTGGGAGGTGAAAACGCGAGATGGGATGCGGAGGAGTAGGAGAAGCCGGGGCGATGGGGAGGGAATGGAGGCAGTAGGAGTGCGGGGAAGTGGGGCGGGGCGTATCGCTGGGACGGCGCGGGAGGTAATGGAGCGGGTGGGTTAGGACATATGGCGGGAGGAAGCAGACGAGGGAAGGGGAGCGCGGGGAGGGAAAGGGACACCTGCGCTGCCTTCCGGCGATTGCTACTCATCAATCCGGGATCATCGATGTAGATGGCTCCGACAAGGCTCGTCACAATTCTCGTTACGATTGACTGTCGTATAATCTTGATTGCAGGATAAATCGAAGTTGGCGTGGTTCAAACATTTGCGCCTCTCCCACAACTTCGAGCTGGAACTTCAACAACTCTGCAATATTCTCGAGCCTATCGCGAGAGCCATAAAATGTCGTGAAGGCCTCGAGGCGACCGTTGGCGACATTTGGAAGTTCTACGTCGCCATCACCGCCGTCCTTCACGATTTATTCAAAGAGAACATCCTCTCATTTCCTTCAGATGTCCAGGACGAGGTTTGTTCCATTGTAAATAGACGCTACGACGAGATGATCAACGGTTCGAGCGGCGATGGGAGGGGGGGGTGCAGGACGGACGGAGCGGGGATGATGCCGGGGCGGGAGGGCGAAGGAAGATGGAGGAGCTATGTATGAAAGAGGCGGGTCGGAAGGGTGGGGGCGGGGGCGGACGGGGAAGGGGAGCGCGGCGAGGGAGTAGAAGAAGATGGATGGATGGAACGAGGAGGCAGGACGAGGAACAATGGTAATGGTAACGAAGAAGACGGGTCAGGAAAGACGAGGGGTCGATGTAATACATAAGGAACATGAGGAAGGGCCGGGCCACGTGGATGGAGGAGGGGTACGATGGGGAGGATATGAGGAGGACGATGGGGAGGCAGAGGGCGTCGCGCACGCGGAAGTGGAAGGAGGCAGGGGAAGGGTGGGGCTTCCGGGGGAGTATATGGAACAGAAGGCAAGGGGTGGAGACGAGGAGAGAAGCGGGTAGGAATGGGGAGGTGTGCGCGAGGGGGGCGTGCGAGCGCGCGAGAGACGCGGGGGTCGCGCACGCGGGAGAGGACAGCGGCAGAGCGAGAAAGATGGACGCCGGGGAGGGGAAAGAACGACAAGGAGCGGGGCTGGGGAGCATGGGAGCATGGATGGAACACAGGATGCGAGGGACGACAGAGGGCGAAGGGAGGCCTGGGGTTATGGGAGCGGGCGGAGGCGACCTGCAGTGAAGAGAGAAGAGTGGGGGAGGAGCGAAGGAGCGACCGGGAGGGGAGCAGAAGAGGGAGGGGTTGTACAAGGTAGAAAGGGAGACGAGATGGATGTAAAAGACGACGCAGTCGAAGGCAGGGGCATGAAATTCAAGCCACGAGAACTAAAAACAGCCACACACCTGCCAAAGAATTTGGGCCCGCCGGCCGCGCGCGTGCGTGGATGTTGCCCGCGTACTCGCGGAAGATGAGCGAATCCCTTGTGCGGGTCTGTTGAGCGCATTGTTAGCTGGAGGGGATGGCTCAGCGTTGACGTTGAGAGATGAGTGAGGAGTGAGAGCGGCAATGGGCAGTCGCAGTGTCGCGGCACCAGCGAGGCAGCGGCGATGGACGCCACGTCTCGACACCCCGCGCAGTGACGCCCAGACACAGGCACAGCGTAGCGACGCCTAGCCCCCGCCTCCGCAGCGGCGCGCAGACGCAGTGACACCTAGCCGTGCAGACGACTCGAGGCCGCAGTGACCACTCACCGCCTCCACGCCGCAGTGAAGGCTAGACACCTTGACGCAGCGACACCGGGACGCCCAGACGCCAGCGATGGGCAGGGGCAGCGACGCCGCGACGCGACGCCTAAGCGCAGCGCCGTCGACGCCCCACCGCTACTGAACCCCGCCTCGACACCCACAGAACAGGAGAGGACAGGCACCCACCTTTGCAGCCACCACCTTCCAAATATATACATTCCCCCAAACACGCTCGGGTTTCTGGAGCACGGCTCGGGCGTCGCGATCGCCATAGGAACGGGGATGGTGCAGAAGTTGAAGAAGCTCTGGTTCTGGAGCGTGCGGAGGTATTCAAGCGCGGGGGGCGCGTGCCGCGGCGCGTCGAGGACTATGACGGTTTGGACGTGGGAGACCTGCCATTGACGCCGACGATGGCGGCGCGGTGGCGACGGCGCCGACGAGGTACTCGGCGAGTCGATTTCAGCGCAATGCATTTCTTAGTAGCTCTGAGAAGAAGTTGACGTTGAACAGCTGGAAATCCATGGATGAGGCAAGTCAAGTAAGAGCAGAGCCGCAGTGAGCTAGGTAGCCAGTGGCAAGACGCGAGCGAGCGTCCTCTAAACCCATCACGTGGGCATTCACCAAGACCGGCACGCCACGCCGAAAAACAGAGCTTCCGTCGTTCGACGACGAGCCCGACCCGGTAGAATTTGACGATGAAACGGACGACGGAGGATAGGCACCTGGGCCCCGCCTACCCATCGGCGTAGTACACGCGACGCGCACACCCTGACACACACCCCCGGCAACTCCGACCCCCCGGCCCTTCACCCTCTCTCCCTTATTTATTGTTTCCTCTCTATGCGCCATGGCCCTCATGCTCTAAGCGTCGCCGAACTTCTCAACACACAGCCATCAGGCCAACCCGCACACTCACACCTCCACAACTGTACTATACAAACCACCGTTTAATGCCCGCGCGCATACCTTACACTTATTTATTGCCTACGGGCACCGCGTCTTAGTAGTCCGTGTACTTGTTGCGGTATATAAATGCAGATACAAAAAAAAAAAAAAAAAAAAAAACCCCATCACGTGCGAGCACAGCATCACGAAGCGCGTCTTGTGCGTCTACTCATCTGACCACCATCAGTCTTTTCTGGCGGCAATATCTCTTGCCATTCACCTATCCTCGCTTCTATAGCCAGCATAATAGTCTACGCCTCCGTACGACTCGGAATTGACACTGGTTTATCGACTAAATCCAGACATCCGAGTCAACAGATATCCTACAATCGACCACGTTCGATAAAGCGGAGGATCAGCGAGGAGCTGGGCTTTACCTCGCTCCGAGAATATATTCATAAACTGCGCGTCCGTCCGAATGATGAATCCCAGGGAATAAAAGTGCGGGGACGAGCTCCTCCGCCACGAGGGTAGCGACGGACGAAGGAACGCACGTTGCCGTGAATTTCCGTTCGCGCACTCGTGCGGGGGCTGCTCATATTTAAACCAACCTGTGAAAAAAAGGGGAGGTCAGGCTTACAGGTGCGCTGTGCTTGCTTTCTTTCGGCGTCCCGATGAGGCCAGCTTCTCGCGCGCTCAAGAATCATTTTACATGCGCGAACGCAGCCCAAAGTCAGGGTACTTACCTATCGATGGTCGATCTTCACAGGCCTGAACCACATCAATCTCGAGCCGGGAAAAAATTGGAACGCACCGATTTAACGAGGGCCTCAATCTCGGTGTCGTCCTACTCGTCAAATGGCGTTGATAAATCGGGTCCCGCAAAATCGCCGCCTCAATCACAGTTAGTTCCTGCACCCCGAACCGGGGTTGAGTTCAGCCATCCGGGATCGAGGAAGAAAGCAAAGTACATACGAAGCCCTATCTCTTGCAAAGTATCCCTTGTCGTGGCCATTCTTGACACACGCATTATGCTTCGCCAAGACGCTCTCCAGCCCTTCCCAGGACGAGCGATCGCTGTGAGTCGAACTTCTGCTGGATGAGTGAAAGTCGTGTCAATCTGAGTTTCCCAACATATGAGGGACCTCAATCATTCGACACAAGTGCGATAGAGATCCGGGCGAGGCTCCGCTCGCGCTCCTTCACACCCGACCGGGTCGGTGCGCACGATGATCAGCGGTGAAGACCTGGCACAGGTCGTCTCTCCCGCTGAAAACCAGGTAGTTAGTTCGGGAATGGGTGGTTGGATGAAAGCCACAGAATACGCATGCCAACGGCGTGAAGGGCTGCGAGCGGCGGAGATGGGGATGGGCAGCACCGGCCAGGAGGATGGTGCAGACGAGGTGGTTATTTGGGTCGAGGGAAAAGACTTGAGGGCTCCAAACATCATCGTGGCGCGTGGGGGAGCCTACATGCTCATTGCTCATGACGACTCGAAGTTATCTGGCTCGAAGCACGACTTCGGAGGTCAAAGTCAGGAATACACACGATCGCGACGCATGGCGGGAACGCGCCGTTGAAATGGGTACTGCGTCCGGCCGGGAAGAGCGGCGAAGATGGTGGCGCAGATGTGTTGGAGGTTACTTCGTTCGATGTGGAAGACTACGGGGTGAAGTCAGTGGCAGACTCTCACTCAAAGTGAGGTATTCGGGAATGAGGCTCCACGGGAGGGACTCGCTCTTTCGCACCCGGCGCGCAGGTAAGGATCGACGATCCCGAATCAGAATCAGATGATTCCCGATGGTGGTGAAGACTTCCTGCGCCGAGGCGGGGCGCCTTGCCCGTCGAAAACGAGCCGCAGCTCGGTACTTGGTTACGGAGAGGATGGATGCATCATGGATGGAACCCACGGAAGATTAGTGCGCTGCGTATGTGGTGGAAGTACCTCGTCGCTTAGCGAGCTGAGAACGGCGGAGGGACGAGGGACTGGCAAGGAGGGGTGGGGTGAGATGAGGCTTTTACAGACGAGGTGGGAATCTGGGTCGAAGGGAAACACTAGAGGGGTCAAATCAGCACCATCTCGGAGCGATATTACCGTTCTGCGAGGCAGCGGTTGTCTACGTGGGGTTGGTGGTCAATCGGGCAGGAGATCAACTTCACCCGGCGATGGACACCATTCGCGACCTACCCAGTCGTTCATTTCCTTCTCCCCCGGATCTGCCTCACAGCGCGATTGAATTTCTGCCCTCTCCGATGATTCACGCCGCGCCAGTACGTGTACTCCGTGTAGTAGAAATTCTGGAATCCCACAGGCCAGCACCCAGAAATGCTCTGAAGCACTAAATCAAAATGAAAGCACCAGCACAGTCAGCGTGGGAGGGAGCTCAGGGACGGGGCATACATCGTCAACCAGCCGCGCCCACTTCTACGTGTCCTGCGCCTGCGGCCCGGTTAATGTGCAGTTCCTAATTCTTAAGTCCACTCGTCGGGAGGAGACGGCAGAGAGTAAGAAACACGCCTTGAACTTCCGAAACTCCCCCTCTGTCCATCCCATGGCATCGCGCATTGCCGACGGCCGTCCTGCAAGCCCTGTGTGATTTGGGTAGACAAATAGATAAGGCCCAAGCTGCTCGAGACCCAGCTTTTGCGGAGGGGTGCAAAGGCACTCGAACGTCGCCGTCCATGGTGGCGGTTAGTCGTATCAGGTCCTGTAGGTTGACTTGAGTTGGAGTGCAAATTCTCTCTGACACGTTGGCCGGTATATGTCTCTCATCAAATCCGGAGAGCCTGTTACCATCACCACGCAATTGGGTTTTTCACAAGCACAGCTTTTCTCCCTATAGGCTATGGCCTGACATCGCAGATAAACGAAGGGGGTATCTATAGCCCAAGGACACCTTCTGTGAGGATATATTGTACTCATGGTTACATGATCAATCGCCAGAGATACATATCCATCGAGCTCCATTCATCAGTGAAACTCAAGATGACCATATGATGAACCCATGAATGTTCAACCTCTAACGTACATTGAGGATGGTACCTGAGCCAACTTCAGACTAAAAATTATTTTGGGTATCTGAGGCTGTTACCAATGGTTACTGAACTTCTGATAGGCCTCGGGGATACAAGGAACGGTCTAACAGGACACTTGACAGCGTACATTGAGGATGCTATCTGCGCCAACTTCGGAGTAAACAATATTTGGGGTATCTGAGGCTGTTACCAATGATTACTCGACTTCTGATGAGCTCGGGTATAAAAGGATCTGCCTCAGCATGGTTGAAATCTGTGCCCATCAGACCAAATGCCTACTCAGCCCATTGCGACTGAAATTCGATTTAACAACATTCTAAAATGCTTCACTATAGCGGTGGATAGCTTGGAGGTCCTTGCAAAGGCCTTCAAGAGTCCATTCTTGGAACCTATCTCCAATGCTGCTAACTCTCTGCTGACTGCTGTGCAGGTACATTTCTATTATAGATCATAAAATGTATCTCACTTTTGCCAGACTGTCAGGCAAAACAAGAGTGATTGTACTGAATTGTTGGAGCAAACCTACGGGTTGCTCTGTGCCATTGTTTCTCTCCATATGAAGCCAGAGACTGGTCTGGAATTGTCACCAAGAATGCTGAATGATCTCGGAAAATTCACAGAGTATGTCCCTCCCTGGAAATATATTGTTGCTGATTGCATGCTCGCAGTACCCTCTACAAGATCCATACTTTTTTTGAGGCCCAACAGGATAAAAGCAAGATCAGGCACTTTTTCCGTCAGGGGGAAATGAGTAAACTACTCAAGGATTGTAACATGGGTTTACAGGAGACACTGGAAAGTTTCAAGGTGAAAAGTGGTTTGCTTTACCATGTGTACATGCCAGTACTCAACCTGAGAAAACAGCTTCAGGGTATCAATCTCCTCACTGAGGTGGGAGTCATGCAGAAAATTGCCGAAGACAGACACCAAGAGGTTCTGGAGTTGATTGATGCCTTTTCTGAAATGTCTACCTCAGACAAAGGATCAATGGTATGTAGTTTTTCTATTCTAACTCTAGCAAGGAGTAATTTTTGCACAGTCAAATAGAGTCTTATCTGGCTCGTACAACAGGTATGGTCTAAGCAAAAATTAGATAAAAAATAACTGATCCTATTCTGATCAAGTTCGACCTCAATTTCGATGCTGCCATCAGAACCAAAAATCTTCCATGGTCGAGAATCTGAGCTTTCCGACATTCTCAAACTGCTTAGGCAGGAGACACCTAGGATAGCAATTTTGGGTGCAGGCGGAATGGGGAAGACAAGTCTTGCAAGAGCTGTTTTGCATTATCCAACAGTCACGGGGAAATATGGCCAGCATCGTTTCGTCGTTGCTTGTGACTCCACATCCAGCAAAGATGAACTAGTTGTCCTAATTGGGGCCCATTTGGGACTGAAGCCCAAGGAAAATCTGGCCAAAGTGATTTTGCATCATTTTGCCACCAATCCGGCCTGCCTCTTGATCCTGGATAACCTGGAGACACTCTGGGAGCCTACAGAAATTCGTCGAGACATTGAAGAATTTTTATCTCTGCTCACAGATATAAAACACCTTGCATTGCTTGTAAGGGCTGATATTCTCATCTTATTACTGGAACTGATACTAAACTAGATCACGATGCGAGGGACAGAGAGACCAGCCTCAGTGCGCTGGACTCGCCCTTTCTTGCCAGCTTTGGAGCCCTTGACACAGGCTGCTGCCCACCAGACTTTCATTGATATTGCAGATGATTGCCATGACAGTAATGACATTGACAAAGTTCTACTTCTGACTGGTAACATGCCACTTGCAATTGATCTCATGGCCCACTTGGTTGATTCCGAGGGGTGCCCCAATGTTTTGGCCCGGTGGGAGGAAGAAAAAACCTCAGTGATCTCAGATGGCTACGACAAGCACTCAAATCTCGATCTATCCATTTCAATATCTCTGTCAAGCCCCAGAATCACATCTGTGGCTCATTGTCAGGATCTATTGAGCCTCCTCTCAATGCTCCCAGATGGACTTTCAGATCTAGAGTTTGTACAGAGCCAGCTTCCAATAACAGACATCCTCACCTGTAGAGCAACCTTGTTGTCCACTTCATTGGCCTATATTGATGACCAGAGACGGTTCAAGACCTTGGTACCCATTCGGGAATATATGGCAAGATCTTATCCTCCCATGGATTACCTTATTCAGGCTCTTGTCAATTACTTTCATCAGCTTTTGGAATTTCAGTACAAATATCAGGGGACTATTTCAGCTTCTGAAATGACTCTACGAATCACATCCAATTTGTCAAATATCCAGGGCCTACTTCTCAACAGGCTCCAACACCAGACTCCTGCAGCTGCTGATACCGTCTACTGTGTCATATACCTCAATGCTTTCAGTAGACTTGCTGGTCGTGGCCGGAGTCCCTTGATGGACCACATTGCTCATATTCAACCTCTCCCAAGTGGACTGGAGGTTTTTTTGATTGCAGAGATCTTCAGTTCTTCGGAGCATTATCCAGTTCTCAATCCAGAAGCACTGGTTGACAAAGCAATAAAACAATTGCCTCACTTTAATGAATCAGATATCAAATGTAAGTACTCAAGCTATGTTTCTTCTTCATGGGTTAAAACAGGTCCAACAGGTAAACTCTACAATGTGTTAGGACAGTATTATGTGCGCCACAAGAATGATATTCCTACCGCTACAAATTACTATGAGACTGCACTCTCCTTGGCAATTTTAACAGGGAACACCAGAAGACAGTGTGAAACATCAATACATCTTGCATTGTCCAAGTCACAGATGGGTGATCCAGCTGCAGGCCAAATGTATGTGTCTGAGGCACAGAGGCTAGCCAGGATTTCTACAAATTTATATAATGAAGCATGGGCACTAAAGATTGAAGCACATTGTTGGGATGCGCATGGGAACTACAAATATGCAGTCTCTCTCTGCAACAGGGCAAGAGATCTCCTAGCTCATTGTGGAATGTCTGGTGGTACCTCATACTCTGATATTATGACCACCCAGGCAGATATCCACAAGCTGAAGTCGGAATATGTGGAGGCCCGAAATATCCAGACAGAACTTCTTCATGGACATCATATTGAGGTTGTCCCACTGGACCATGCCTTCACTTTGCTCAATATGGCAGAACTTGATGTGCTGCTTGGTGCACCAACAGAAGAGGTGCAAAGGAACATTGATACAGCAAAATCGATATTCAATTCCATCAACCATTTGGTCTATGAAATGTTGTGTGATGCTGCCATGGGAGCCCTCCATCTGAGAGAAAGGAATCTAAAGTCTGCAACATCACTTTTTCACAAATGCTTGTCCTCCTCCTGGGTAAACTATGCTGAACTAGTAAACTACTGTCTGGAGAGACTTGGTGACAGAAGTCTCTGGGACTCAACAGATCAGTCCTGGACAATCATATATCTTGTGCATGCCTCAAAGTCACAGCAGAAGCTAGATCTTCACAAAGCTCTCCAATTCCTAGGGGATATTTTCCGGACTGCAGGTGACCAGGATACAGCAGTCAGCCTTCTGACTACTGCCTTGGAGGGATTCACACAAATGGATGTCCACCGCAGCCAAGCAGAATGCTTGCTTCTACTTGGATACATCTCAAAGGAAAATGGGGACATGTTGAAGACAGCAGAGCTTTGGAGAACTGCAAGACCTCTATTTGAACAATCATCTCAGGCAAGAAAAATTGCCCTTATTGATGAAGAACTCCTCAGCATTGCAGGAGACGTGCTGGATGAGCACAGAAGGAGTTTGGCACATCTCGCAGAAATCCATGCACCTAGTGCAGCCATTGAAACACTAAGTGGAAGCCTGAAAGAAACTGGAAAGACAGAGAATCCACGTCCGGGTGGAGAGAATGAGCTTGTTCCTATATTGATTCAGAGCAATGTGTAGTCCTTCCCTTACCTTGTTGTCTCAATACTTTAGTTGTTGTCTCTCATTGCTCCGCCTTCCTTGTTTACTATCTTGCCTTCCTTTTTTTTGATCCTTTATTTTGTATTTATGGATTCCAGTGTCTGATATATACAATATTATCTTTGAATTCACGTGTTTTGCAAAGAGGCCTAGATTTTCAAGTACCCACTTGACTCAAAGTCAATTCTTCCCAGCGATCACCACACTCGAATTTCAGGCAAGCCGCGGAGCGTTTGGAGTCCAAACACTTTGGCAAGTTCGGATTGAACACATTGCAATACAGTTCAACGTGACAGTGCCTGCAACATACTTTTTCAGACTCACATGATTCATCCACTGCACGAAGATGGCATAATCAGTGATATTTCTGGTGAGGAAATGAATGGCCGAATATACAAGCTTGAAGGGAAGAAATTCCAGGGGCTCTGCCGTGGGAGCAACTAGAGAATATGTGCCGGGCTCCGCTCAACAACGAGATTGATGCAGATATATAACTTCATTTATTTTTTTCCTTTGCTCAGACTGGCTGTTTCTGTATCATGTCAGCATGTTTGACCAGTCTACACAGCTCTTTATGTATCGACTTGATCCGCACAAGACACAGCCTTTCACTCAAACCTGTTCGATAAGAAACCATATCATACTGGCGTGAAAAACAGATAAACTAAGCAGCACAAGGTCAGCCAGAAGTTGGGCTTTGGCCCTCTCGGACGTAAACATATTTGTGAATTATGGGTCCATCTTTGATCCAAAGCACAGGACTGAGCTCCTTCATACCGTAGTATGCGAAGAGTGCAACAACCAGGTATTTTCGTTGCCGTGGGCACTTGTGGCGGGGCTGTAGAAAATATTAATCAACCCCGGGACAAAATGGGTAAAGCTAGCATACCAGAGGGCTGGGCCAGCCGGCCCTCTGCGTCCCAGCCGGCCCAGCTCCTTGCGCGCTCAAGAATCACTCAATGTGTAGGAAGACAGGCCAAGTGTCGGGGTATTTCCTCATCGATGTTTAAGCTTCACAGATTTCAGGCAGATCAACAACTGCCCATCCCGAGCTGGGAAATGTCCACACAGATTTAACTAGTTCATCGATCTTGGTGCCGTCCGGCTCGTCAAATGGTTTTGATGCATTGAGGGACTGCGAGATCTCGGCCTTGATTAATTCCTGGGAGATGAATAAGTGTTCAACCATCACAGATAGACGAAGAAATTACAAACCACGATCGCAAATCATTCATCTTCGGTGATCGTGATCTAAGAGTGAGGCAGGGATAACTGAGGTGTTAGGAGACGAAGCTGAAGGTCTCGTTCCTCAACAGCGAGACGAAGGCGCGCTGCATCCCGATTGCGGTATTCCCTATGTGCTTTTAATTGTACAGGATGTACAGTCCTTCGAGGTTGTGGTTCACCGAGGTAGCCGAGGGTAGCCGAAAGTCCCACGGTTTCAACCCGACCCAAATAATATACAGAAGCGGGAGCATGCTAGAGCATGCTGCGGCTTCATTCCGTTGCATCCCATTTTAGTTCCGGTTCTATGTTTAGAATACTTTCCCGAGGATCGGTACCGGGCGCCGCAGGGGTTGCGGGAGTATTGCGAGCTACCCGGTGTTTGGGAGAACGGGAATCCGGGATGGTCGAGAAAAATGAAATGGATCTATTATTTATTGGTCTTGGGCCGTGGGTGCGTTCACTTCGTTCTCCCCCTCGCCGGGTGCGACTGCGACAAATTGGAAGAAATGCGGCGGTGTAAATCACTGCCCCGAAGTGCCAATCAACAACAAATCCCCTCCGAGTCTCGGCTCTGAGTCGAGCTTCCGCGAGTTGCATTCTGCTCGCCGTCGCCCGCTGACTATTACATGTAACATATGCATGGGCATGCACTAGTCAAGCTCCTCTTCTGACCTTGAAGACATCCTGACACACCCCATCGGAGTCCGGCCCTCTGTAGTCTCTCGTAGACAGACGCTTCAACACGAAGCTCGTACCTCACTTGTTGAAGTCTGTTAGTTACCGCGGGGGTCCGATCACAGTGCTCCGTTTTTATGTAATTGCGGAGTTTGAATTTCCCTCGGCCAAACCCGCGATCCCATCGTGCAAACCTCCTGGGTGTTAAAATATCACAAGGACCATCTGAAGCCCATTTAATACCTACCAAAGAGGCTGTGGAATATTTCTGGACATTATAAAGGTATTTCTACCTCATTTGAGAAATACTGTCGAAAGTTGATTGCGTAATCACGCGCCCAAATCATCGTCCCGTTTCCCTAATTTTGAAGACCTCTGTCAAAATTGTGAAGAGACAGACCTTCATACACAGACTTGGCAACCCACTCTATGTAGAAGTTCCATGAAATATCGCGTCCCACGCAAAGCGCACGTCGCGACGTGAATTCAAACTCCGCGATTACATAATAACGGAGCACTGTGATCCAACCCCCGCGGTAAACACTAGACTAGGCCCTCTGAGATCCTTCTGGAAGGACGTTGCACCAGTGCATCCTGGCTGTGGCAGTGCTGTAGTGTAGTGTCCTGTAGGCAGTTGTTGCGTAGGCAGACATATCATAGCTTGCTCTTGACCACACCGTGCTTCTATAACGCGAGGTACGAGCACAAATTTTATAGAGTATCTGTCTTAGAGAGACTACACCGTGCTCCACCTGGGCTGCAGTCTGGCGCAGCCAGATTGTACGTCTCCAACGTCCTTCGTAAACTTTTTCTCACTGATTTTACATCCGCCTGTCTCTATGAGTCGCGGTTCATAACTCTCGCAATCTAATATTCCTAACAGAATGGCGTCGAAAGCTTCTTATCTTTCGGACCCACATACTGTTTCCTTCTTCTTACGCGAATTTATACGTCTCGAACCGCCATCCGGAATTCTCAAGATCTCGTAAGGAACGAATGGCCCATAATCCGCGACTCGTATCCACAAACATACTGAGCTAACACCCCTGTCCCAAAGAGGCATGTCGCAACCCATCACATGTCTGGGTAACCCCGAGTCCTCTCTGCTTCTTCCGAACGCTCTGCCCCTACTCTCCCCTACCCAATTGAGATGGCCTCTCGACCTGACTACTCCTGCTCCCAACGCTACCACATCTCCTACGACCAAAATCGCCACATCACTGTGCCGCCGTCGCGTGGGTCCGCCGGTGCTGGGTGTTCCTCGACATGACGAGCGGCAGCCTTTCGTCGGTTATCAAAGAGCTTCAAGTTAAGGGATTTGGCGAGGGCGGTATGTAGCATCTCTTTGCACACGATTATGCTTATGATGCGCGCAGGTCTTCTCCCTCGTCCTCCGTGCACCCGACACGATCAGAGACTCCCTCCTGCGCAACTTCCACGCCCACGCCCACGCCCACACCCTCACGCTACGGGTAGGGTTCACCAAGGTAGAGGTAAGGGTATAAAATACTGGACCTCTACCTCTACCTCCCCAACCCTTACCCCTTACAGAGGTATACCTTTACCTTGCCAGAGGTATCTGGAGGTATGAACTCTACATACCTCTGTTATACCTTTGAAGAGGTATTGCAGGAGGTTTTGCTCAAATATATTGTTGAAAGAGATGTGAATGAACACCAATGGTATTCTAGATGACTAGCATTGTCTGCCGTGTTACTCCAAACACTCAGAGTGCTGTTGTGAACACTTGAAAATATTCTGCCACTGGAATTTTGATTAGATATGCAGTATTTGAACCACAAATGGATTACATGATGAGACTGGTTCAGCAAGAGGTTTCAAAGGAGATTTATAGGCAGGAAAATGGAAAATTTGCATCAAAAAGGGACCTAGAAAGTGTCCTGAGCACCCAAATCCCATACCTCCTGATACCTCTATACCTCTAGGGGTTTGGCAAGGGTTGGCTAAAGGTATGAATCTCGCTACCTCTACCTCTACCTTACCTGCACCTTTCGCCATATCTCTGGAGGTATACCCTTACCCCTGGTGAACCTTAGCTACGGGCTCCGGGCCCGCGGAGAAGGACTGGAGTACTAGTCTCTCTAAGACAGATACTCTATAAAATTTGCGCTCGTACCTCTACTGGAGTACCCCGTCGTGATCGAGGCCTCCCCGAGAAGTACCGGGCCGCCACTGCAAAGATGACGGTGGGGATGCCGCGCGCGCCGCCTTCTTCTCCTCAAATGAAAAACACACTCCTTGCACACTCCTACCCCGGGGCTGGAAACCATCGCCTCCTACGACCTCCTACATCTGGGAAACACACTTGCCTACGGAGAGCTACATAGCGCCGGGTAGGGCAGTAGACTAGTAGGCATGTACCCTCTATGATAGAGGCCCATAGGCATGATCAGCCGTAGACCCGTAGAGCCATAGAGCCATATAGAGCTATGTCGTGCACGTGTTTCGGCGGTAGAGAGACGTCCATGTGCTCGCTTCGGTTCGTTTCGTTCGCTTGATGCTCCGGATAGATGATGGAAAAAAATAAATGCATTCCACTGAGATCCCAAAGATACATGTAAGTACAGAAATGCTAACTGCCCGGGGCCCGAAAATGTGAAGTATTCCGACGCGCTGATGACGCCGGGGTGTATCGGAATACTGTGGGTGTCCGTTAGTAAAGGATCGGTCAAATTTGATGAGGCCACTTACCATGCATTCGCGTTGTGTGCCGTTCAGCGAGGATGGCTGAAGAAATGACCAAGGACAATCTCACAATGCACACGGTGAGCGGGCAAAAAAAGGGGCAGAGCTGGCAGGGGAAGGATTGACGGGCACAAGATTCAAGTAGCAGAGCACAAGATTCTTGCACGCGAGACTCGGAGACGGTGCTTGACGTGCTTGAGTATTTGAGGTCTTGAGTTGGTCTTGAGTTGGTCTTGAGATTGGAATAGGAACTAGGTAGTATGTTGATGAAGACTTGGAGGCCTGAGACGACAAGGGAGGAGGATCCGGGGGAGATATGGAAGTGGGAGGCAAGAGGAAAGTCGTGACACACCGACTTCGGTCCCGGTTTTTCGTGATAAAGTCCACATGGCACGCGTTGGCGCACGGTCCATGTGCACGGATGTGCACCCGATAGAGGGAAGTAGAAGGGGAGGGCTCGTAGAGAACATCCAGACGATGGTAGATGATGTGTCTCTACGTAGCTCTACAGTGATGGGTGTGGCTCTACGGGGCTCTACCTCGTGACCGGCGTTCTATCCCGGAACCCGGCGTCTATGTGGTCAAAAGTCGTTTCCAGATGTACCACCACGTCGCTTCCTCATCTTCGCTGCCCCCTCCTCCCTCCTCCTCCAAATCCGCCTGCCCTTCCTCCTCGGAATCTGCGCACTCGCAAGGCTGCTCGAGCTGAGCCACAGCAGGGCCTGCGGCTGAAGAAGACAAACAAATCGGCTAACATCGCGTGCGACGTGTCGGAGGGCGTCGCGGAGCGGCGCTACTTCTGGCCGCTGGAGATCGGGACGGGGACGCGGTATGGCGGGTAGTTTGGGAGGATGGAGGAGATGTGTAGGGCGGAGAGCGAGTTTACGAACTCCCGCTCCCCGCTTGCGGGCGCCGTGCGCTCCCAGAACCCGGGGTACCCACAGAGAAGCACGCCCAGGACGTGCAGACGAGAGTCGCAAACGTCCGCAGCGCTATGCTCCTCACCGCCCTCCGCGTGTTTGCCTCCTCAAGAACCAGCGCTGCGCCATCCCCTCGCGACGCGCGAGCTATGCGTTGGGAATGGGTGGGGAATGAAAGGGTGTATGGTGCGCACCGCTTAGTCACCACCTATACTGTACTACTGCCAAATCGGCTGGGGGGTGATTTTTGAATTTTTACATGCATTTTTTTACCACTTTTGGGCGGTAAAAACAGCACTTTTCAACGTCCTGTTAGCATGTTTCCCAGCTGAAACACATCCCAATGGGTATCTCAAAGTTCCCATAGACGGCATCTGGGCCGGAGAGTCAGAATGTAGTGGGTACTGCCAAATTGGTGGGTTCATGGAGTTATAACTCACTGAATAAATTCAGGAAACATAATCCCTCTTACAGATCTGTAGCTACAGTGAATCTAAGCCTTTTGGCAAGAGGAATAAAGTATCAGGAAAAAACTGGGTGACTAGTAACAGTTGTCACAAAGAGGTGGCCACTAAGCGGCGCGCACCATAGGTGTTAATGTGTCGAGGCGTCCTTGCTTCGGTGTCGAGGCACTGCGGTGGGGTGTTGCTACGGTGTCGAGGTGTCGCCGCGTGAGGCGTCAAGGCGTCGCGTCGTCGCTGCGTACTTCCACTGGACGCGCACTTCTCCTTTCACTACTTCCACTGACTCTCTTCCACTTCCACTTCCCCACATTTCCACTACTTATCTACTTCCGGCTCCGTCCCAGCTTCGTTATCGAATCTCCCGCATACTATTTCGCATTGTTGCATCCAAGTATGAAAAAGATGATGTCAATAACAACGTAGCTAGCGCACACCGTAAAAAGAAAGATCTGACAAGTAGGATAGTTCGTCGCCTGCCGCCTCCTCGCCTCCACCCGCCCGCGGCCTCCTCGCCGCTTGCACCCCGGCCGCCCGCCGCCTACGCACCCACCCAGCTTCCGCCCTACTCAGCACCCGCCCACTCTGCGCCGCAAGACCTCCTCGGACATCCGCAAGCTCCCCACCCGGACAAATCCTCGTACCTCGCCCGCCCGGAGAGAAGGGGAGGGAGCGCGGGAAAAGTGGAAGCAACGGGGGGTCGCACCCGCCCACTCTGCTCTGCAAGACCCTCTCCTCAGACATCCGCAAGCTCCCCACCCGGATAAGTCCTCGTACCTCGCCCGCCCGGAGAGAAGGGGAGGGAGCACGGGAAAAGTGTAAGCAACGGGGGGTCGAGCACGCAGTAGAGGAGTGCGGAGGGGAGGGAGAAAGCGGATGGTAGTGGCTAAAGATGGGATACGGAGGGTACAAGGGCAGGCGCGATGGAGGAGGGGAACGTGAGGAGCGAGGGAATCGTAAGCAACGGGGATCAAGCACATGGAAGCGGCAAGGGACAGCGAGGGCGGAGTGAATGGACAGTGAGTGTATATAGGGGTGATTTAAGGAAGACGGGAAAGGCAGAAGGAGTCGGAAGGTAGACAAGCGATCAATACACGGATGGGGATGGGGGGATGAGGACGGAATGGGGAACAGCGGCGGACAGGCACACGCTGGGGTGAGTATAGATGGGCATGGAAGGAGAGGCGGAAGGGGACATAGGGCGAGGTAACGGGAGCGGATGGGCGAGGAAAGAGGGGAGGGAGGGAGATGGGCAAAAGGTAAGGAACGCGGGGGATGTGAGAGGCAACGGGGCCACGTAGAAGAGGAGCGCAAACGGCGCGCGCGCGGCGATGGGGTGTGGAGCGCAAAGGGTAAGGGACGGGCCGGGGCAGGCGCGGGGTGTGGAGGACGATGGGAGGTGTGAGGGCCAACGGCGGGCGCCCGCACGGGCGAGCAGATATGGGATGCGGAGCGGAAGGATATGGAGGACGATGGGAGGAGGGAGGATGTGGAGAAAGATGGGGCGACGTGAGAACAGAAGCGTGTAGGGTTGTGAGTGGACAGCGGCAGGGCGAGTGTAGATGGGACGTGGAGTGATAGGACGGTAAGGGGAGGAGGGGGATGGCGACGACGGAGAGGGAGAAGCGGAGGGGGAAGAAGGAGCACGCCAATGTACGGGGGCGTACAGCTGGGACGACAATGCGGAGGTGTGAGGGCCAAGGACGGGCGCTCGCAGGCGAGTAGAGATGGGATGTGGAGTGGAAGAATGTGGAGGACGACGGAAGGCGGAGAGATGTAGGGACAGAAGGGAAGAGTGGGCGGACCCGGAGGGAGGAGGGGAGAGACGCGCGGAGGGTGCGCGAGGAGGCAGCGCATCGAGCACGTGAGACGAGGAGAGGGCGGGTAGTGATGGAAGATACGGAAGGGAAGTGGTGGGCGGGGGCAACGCGGAGGGATGGGAAAACAATGAATGGGGCAAGTAATAGAGAGGGGAGGGAGAAGGGAGCAACCGAGGGGCGGAGGGAGGAGGGAAGACAAGTGTCGATACAGAAGGAAGGGGCGGAGGCAATGCGCAGGGGAGACAGAAGGGACGGCACGCGCGGGCGAGAGATGTGGGGTGAGAGAAAGAGAAGGGAGGACGGAGCGGGAGGGTGGGGTGGGTGTGCGAGGAAGGGAAGCGAAGCGAAAGGGGAATTTACAAGCAATGGATGGTGGATGGACAACACGGAGTTAAAGGAATAGTGCGATGAAAAGGACAAGGCGCAAGGGGGACGTGGAAGGAGACGGCCGGAAACCGCACAAACGGGGGTGTCAAAGGACAAGAAGAAGGGGTAGGCGTGCGTCAGGAGCCCAGGCCCGAAAACCTCGGCGCGTACTCGCGGAAGATGAGCGAGACCTCGCGCGGGTTCGTCGAGCGCATTATTAGCTGCGAGGAGGATGTCAGTTGAGCGATAGACGAAACGGGTAGAGATGAGGAGAGGCAGCGCCGCCGTCGCAGCAGCAGCAGGGAGGCAGCCGAGTCGACGCCCAGACACCGCGGCCGCAGAAGAGACGCCTCGACGCACCACCTCGACACCCCACAGCGACGCAGCGATGTCTCGACACCTGCCGCTGCAGACGCTTAGCCGCCGCAGCGAGGCCTCACGCAGCGACGCTCAGCCGCGCAGCACAACCCCAGCGACGCCTTGTCGCCTCCACCGCCGCAGCAGAAGAACTCGACGCCGCGACGCAGCGGCACCTCGACGCCCCGCAGCGACGTCAGAACAGCGACGGGTAGGTACCGCAGCGACGCCTAGGCAGTCTGCAGTGCCGCCCCGCCCCGCCACCGCTGCCTCCACCGAGGCTCCACCCCTCCACGCCGCAACACTCCAAGAGAACGCGAACTCACCTCAGCAGCCCCCGCCTTCCAAATCCTCATCTCCACATTCCCCTCCAAACAGAAACAGGCGCGGGTTCCCGAAGCACAGCTCGCGCGTCACGAGGGGATAGTGCAGCGCTGGTTCTTGAGGCGGCGGTGGTAGTCGATCGAGCGCATCGGGCGCGTGCCGGAGGGCGCAGGGCGTCGAGGACCATGGCGCTTTGGACGCGGGACGCGTGTCGCCGCGGAGGGCTTCTGCGCGTCCTTCTGCCGTGGATATCTCGCCTTCTCCGAGTTCCCATACTCCAGAGGAGCGGAGCTCGTACCCTCGCCCCATCTCCGCTTGCCCCCGCATACACCTCCTCCACCAAACCCCCGCCATACCGCTTCCCGGCCCAGACCTCGCGCGGCCAGAAGTGTCGCCCAGCTCGAGCTGCAGTGACTCCTTGCCCGAGGCAGCGAAGATGAGCGAGGGAGGAGCCCCGCGACGTAGTGGCAGTGGAGATCGTAATCGCGATCGTCTTCAGCCCCGGGGGAGTAGCGTTGGAGGAGGCGGAGGCGGAGGCGGCGGGGTGCGCGGCGAAGTGGGCCCCACCTTCACGCCGGATGTGGACCTTGCGGAGGAGGGACCGCTTCACGGCCGAGGGGAGCGCCATGTCGTCTGCGATCTTGTCAAGCGCGCGGAGGACGAAGTGAAATAGGCATACCTAGCATGATGAATGAGTGTGCATTCAGGGAGAGGAGGAACGGAACATGAGACATACCAGGCGCGCCAAGTCCCTTGACGACATACAAGAAGCTGCGGCTCGTGATGTCGGGAAATGCCCAGCACCGGCGCATGCCCACACGGGTGCGGCACGAGCATCAGCAGCCATGTCGATCGATTGGTGTGTGTGAGCGAGAGCGTGTGCAGACGGGGCTTTTAAGGTCATGACATTAAAAGAAGTTGAGGTGGAACGGAGAAATGCATGGCTGGCTAGGGTTGGCTGCGTCAAGTCAGCAGAGAGTGGCACTGGTAGGACGCGAGCGAGCTTACCCTGAACTTACCACGTGCGAACACAACATCAGCAAAGAGCGACGCGTACAGCGAACTCTTGCACGTCTACTCGTTCTCGCTGTGAGCAGAGTGTTCCATCTTGTATCTGCACCTTTCAGCCAGCTCCCCTGCTACGAACTTAGGCTCGCATGTGTACTCTTGTATAAATTCGCTACGTGTCTGTGCGAATCGAGATTCGATGAGTCGATCCACACCATAAAATCCGTTCAATTGCTGTTCGATAATGAAATATATGAACCCTGCTGTGGAAGGTATGTAAGAGGCTGAACTTCCGCCCTCTCGGACGTAAAACTGTTCGAGAATATAAATTATGTGTCCGTCTGAATTCCCAAGAACAAAAGTGCGGGCCAAGCTCTTCCGCCACGAGGGCGGCGAACGCTCGTGACCGTGAATTCCCGTTAGCGCGGGCACTCTGCACAAAACATAAATCAACCTTGGGGACGAAATAAAGAGAGTTCGGGTGTACAGATGCACGGCGCTGGTCCCGGGGAGGCCCGCTTCAAGTTCTTGCTCGCCGAAGAATCACTTCACATGGGCGATCAAAGACAACAGGTCGGGGGACTTGCTCATCGCCGGCGGCTTTTCACAGATCTTAACAGACCTGAGTCAAGACATGCCATCTCACGCCGCGAAATTATATGCACCGAGTTATAACAAGGGCCTCGATCTCGGCGGGGTCTTCCCTGTCAAGGGGCGTTGATAAATCGAGGTACTGCGGGATCTCCGCCTCGATCTCCATTAATTCCAGCGCTGCGGATCGATGTTATGTTCAATTATCACGGATTGAGAAAGAACTTGTCACAGTACGAACCACGAGATGGAAGTATTGCTCGTCGTCGGTGACACGTGAATTATGCTTCGCTAAGACGTCCGAGAACGAGTGATCGCTGTGGCCGGACGCCCGCACGTCTCGTCACCATGGCTTTCGAGCATGTCGGCGGTGATCTCACCATTTGGGCTGGAAGTGCGATACATATCCGGGAGTGAGCCTCATGCTTTTCGCATCCAACCAGATCGGTGCCCAAAACGATCAGCAACAATAAGATCGGCCGCAGGTCGTCTCGCCTGGTGAAAAGAAGGTAGTTCGTGAGGAGCAATGGAAACCGTATAATATCTAATATGCTGAGGATGTAGTGGAAGTAACCCACGGCTTGGCGAGCTGCGAACGGGGGAGGGACGAGGGACTGGCAGGGAGGGGGAGGGGCGAGTCGAGGATGATGGAACTCGAAGGAGTGATAGGGAAGAAAAAGGGCGATGGAGGGACGCAACGGCAGAGGAGAACGGGGAGGTGTCATGCGGGATGATAGAAGGATTAAGCAGGGGCGAGGGTGATGGGTTGAGAGGTCGATGTAGGGAAGGGGAGTGTAACGAGGTAAGGGAGGAGAGCAGGAGAGGGATGGATGGACAAGTAGGGAAACAGAACAGAAAGGCACCTTCCACATGCAATGCTCAGCGCCATAAAGTTCGGGTCCGCGGGGAGCGTGTGCGTGGATCCTGGGTGCGTGCTCGCAGGAGATGAGCTAGACCGAGCGCAGGTTTGTGTAGCGCAGTATTAGCTGCGGGGAAGGAGGTCAGTGTGAGATCAAACGGGTAGACACCGCAGAAGAGGAGCAGCAGCAGGAGAAGAGTGCGACGCGACGCAGCAGCGCAGCACACCCCGCAGCGACAGTAGACACGAGTAGACGCGGCAGCAGCGACACCCCGTCATCGCACCTCCACACCGACGCTTCGACACCGCGCATCAACGCAGCGACGCCTCGACACCGCCGCAGACGCAGCGACACTGCGCCTCGACGCCTCGACGCAAATGCCCCGCAGCGACGTAGCGATGTCCCGACGCTCGAGGCAGACGCCCTGACGCCTCGACTTGACATCCGCCCGAGCCGCAGCAGCGACGCCTCACGCAGCCGCGCAGCAGTAACACCCCGTGCAACGACGCCTCGACTCGACGCAGCGACACCAGAGCGAAACGCAGCGCCGCCCCTATGCAGACGCCTGGACGCCGCGCAGCAGCAGGGACGTCGCAGCGACGCAGCGCCTCCCCCCCCCGTAATGACACCCCGCGCAGAGGGTCACCCAGCACCGCGCATTGAACGACTCGATACTGAAAACTAACCTCCGCCGCTCCCGTCTTCCTTCTTCCTAATCTTCACATTCCCCCCAAGCCCAAAGATGTGCGCGTTCCCGAAGCACAGCTCGCGCGTCGCGATGGGATGGCGCAGCGTTGGTTCTTGAGGCGGCGTGGTTCTTGAGGCAGCGGAGGTAGTCTATAGAGCGCGTCGGGCGCATGCCGCAGCATGTTGACGACTACGGCGGTGAGGAGGTGGAAGGCGCACGAGCTGCTGCTGAGCGCTGAGGGCTTCTCCGCGTTCTCCGTCTTCTCCGTTAGATACCGAGATCGTAGTCAGCGATCGTCTCGAGGCCGGGGTCGCAGGGAGGTGGAGGCGGAGGAGGAGGAGGCCGCACGCGCAGCGAAGCCGGCCATGCCCGTCCCCATCGTCGCGGTGTTGCTACCGACGGCGGACCGGTAGGCCTCGGGGAGACGTAGCAGCTCCTCGATCACGACGGGGGACTCGACCAGGAGCTCCCGGTCCTTCTCCCCGGGGCACCAGTCCGTACGTGAGGGTGGGGACGTGGAGATGGAAGTTGCGCAGCGGCTGCTTCAGTCTTCAATCGTGTTGAGCGTGCGGAGGAAGAGGTAGAAGAGACACACCTAGCATAATACTCAGCATGTACCTATTGTGCAAAAACGAGGATATGCTCCATACCATGCACGCCAAATCGCCCTCGAATAGGACAAGGTTTTGCTCGAGGCGCGCTTCGGCGGAGGTGCGGGTATAAAGGTGCATCGAACGCCGCCGTGCGCCGTTGTCATGATGATTGTGTCGAGAAAAGGGTTGACGCTCGCTAAGCGCCGAATCAGCCGACGATGCCGCACCGGTCCGATCTCTCCCGATACAAACACGACCATACACGTTCAACTTCTCACGACGTGTTCGATTCACGCGTTCTCCGACGATTAGAGCCCCGGAATTATATTTGATCCCCTGCGCTCGATGAAGTGGAGGGGCCGAATCAGCCCTTTATCTGCCCGCAGAATCCTCAAATGTCGTCCGTATCGATGAATGTTCCGGCCGTTGACAACTTTAAAAAAGAAATCTCAAGTCCTGTATTTTGATTTGATTTGGTGTAAAAAAATTCTGTCTGGATCGCTGTGTATGTCTCTCATGGAATTGAGGGAAAGGCTGTTACCATCACTATTCAATTGTGTTTTTCCCAAGCCCACAGCTTGCGAGCGGGATGATCTCCCCTCAGGTGCCCTGACATCGCTCTGCTACAGATGAAAAAGTATCTATAGCCCAAGTAGACCTTCTATGAGGCTACATGCTCTTCAAGATGTGTGGTCCACTCACAGTTACATGATTAATGAACAGAGATGCATATGCATTCCCATCATCAGTGCAAAATTGGGGTGATAATTGTATGATGAGCCGATGAATGTTCAACTTTCCACATAGACCGAGGATAGACCCCTGTCAATTGGTTACATGATTGATGAACAAAGATGCATATGCTTCGGGTTCCCATCATCAGTGCAGAATCAGGGGGATAATCATATGATGAGGCAATCAATGTTCAACCTCCCACACACATGGATGATAAAGAGGAGCGTGTCACCAGCACAGTCCACATCCTTGCCCATCAGACCAAATGCCTTCTCAGCCCATTGCCACTGAAACCCGACTCAACAACATTCTCAAATGCTTCACTATAGCAGTGGATACCCTGGAGGTCCTCGCTACTACATTCAAGACTCCTTTCTTGGAAGCTATCTCCAACACTGCAAAGTCTCTGTTGACTGCTGTGCAGGTACAATTTTAGTACAGATCATAAAATGTATCTCAATTTTCCCAGACTGTCAAGCAAAACAAAAGTGATTGTACCCAATTGTTGGAGCAAACCTATGGGTTGCTCTCTGCAATTGTTTCTCTTCATACAAAGGCAGAGACTGGTCTGGATTTGACACCAAGCATGCTGAATAATCTCGGGAAATCCACAGAGTATGTTCCTCTCTGACAATAGATTTTTGCTGATTGCATGTCTGCAGCACACTCTACAAGATCCATACATTTGTGGAGGCCCAACAGGAGAAAAGCAAGATCAGACACTTTTTCCGTCAGGGAGAAATGAGTAAACTATTCAAGGATTGTAACTTGGGTTTGCAAGAGGCACTAGATCAATTCAAGGTGAACTGGTTTGATGTATCATATGTACATGCCAGTACTCACCCTGAAAAAAAACAGCTTCAGGATATCAATCTCCTCACTGAGGTTGTAGTGATGCAGAAATTTGCTGAAGACAGACACAAAGAAGTTCTGGAGTTGATTGAAGCCTCTTCTGACGGGACTACTTCAGACAAAGGATCATTGGTGGGTGGACCTTGTATTCTGGGTGTAGCGAAAAGTAACTTTTGGGCAGACAAATAGGGTCCTTTCCAGCTCTTACAACAGGTATGGTCCAAACTAAGATTCTCAAAATTGAAGCTGATTCTATTCTGACCAAGCTCGACCTCGATTTCTATGCTGCCATCTGAACCAAAAATCTTCTATGGGCGAGAAGCTGAACTTGCAGACATTCTCAAACTGTTCATGCAGGAGACCCCGAGGATAGCAATTTTGGGTGCAGGCGGAATGGGAAAGACAAGTCTTGCAAGAGCTGTTTTACACCATCCAACAGTCACTGGGAAATATGGCCAGCATCGTTTCTTCGTTGCTTGCGACTCTACATCGAGTAAAGATGAACTCGTTATCCTAATTGGGGCCCATTTGGGGCTGAAGCCAACAAAAAATCTGGCCAAAGTGATTTTGCATCATTTTACAACCAATCCAGCCTGCCTCTTGATCCTAGATAATCTGGAAACACTGTGGGAGTCTACGGAAATTTGTCGAGACATTGAAGCATTTTTGTCTCTGCTTACAGAGGTGAAACACCTTGAATTGATTGTGAGTACTGATATCTTTGTCTTAGTACTGTGATTGACACCAAACTAGATCACAATGCGAGGGACAGAGAGACCAGCCTCAGTGCAGTGGACTCGGCCTTTCCTTCCAGCATTGAAACCCTTGACCCAGGATGCTGCCCGACAGACCTTCATCGATATTGCGGACGATGGCCATGACAGTGATGACATTGACAGAGTCCTCCTCCTGACTGACAACATGCCACTCGTGATTGACCTCATCGCCCACTTGGTGGACTCTGAGGGTTGCTCCCAGGTGCTAGCCCGTTGGGAGGAAGAGAAAACCTCAGTGATCTCAGATGGCTATGACAGACGATCAAATCTCGATCTATCCATTTCCATGTCTCTATCGAGCCCCCGACTCACATCTGTGCCCCATTGCCAGGAGCTATTGAGCCTCCTCTCAATGCTCCCTGATGGCCTTTCAGATGTAGAGCTGGTACGGAGCAAGCTTCCAATAAAAGACACCCTCAGCTGTAAAGCAGCCCTACTTTCCACCTCACTGGCCTATAGTGATGACCAGAGACGGTTCAAGGTCTTGGTACCCATTCGGGAATACATGGCAAGATCTTATCCCCCAATGGATTACCTTGTTCAGTCCCTTCTCAATTACTTCCATCAGCTTTTGGAATTTAGGTACAAATATTCTGGAACTGTTTCGGCTTCTGAGATGATCCTGCGAATCACATCAAATTTTCAAATATCCAAGGCCTACTTCTCAACAGGTTCCAGCAGCAGAATCCTGCAGCAGTTGATACAATCTACTGCATCATATATCTCAATAGTTTTAGTAGACTTGCTGGTCGTGGCCGAACTCCTTTGATGGACCACATTGCTCAGATTCAATCACTCCCCAGTGAACTGGAGGTCTATTTGATCACAGAGATCTTTGCTACTTGGAGTTTTTATCCAGTTCCCAATCCAGAAGAGCTGGTTGACAAAGTAATCAAACAATTGCCACACTTTGATGAGTCAGATATCAAATGTAAGTACTGAAGCAATATTTCTTTTTTATGATTTGAACGGATTCAACAGGTAAATTCTACATTATTTTGGGAAAGTATTATCAGAACCACAACAATGATATTCCTACAGCTACAAATTACTATCAGACTGGCCTCTCATTGGCAATTTCAACTGGGAACACCAAAAGACAGTGTCAATCATTAAACGATCTTGCAGTTCTCAAGTGGTGCATGGGTGATCCAGCTGCGGGCCAAATCTATGCATCTGAGGCACAGAGGCTAGCCAAGATTTCTGCAGGTTTATATTGTGAAGCAGACGCACTAGATATTGAGGCAACATGTTGCCTGGCACTTGGTAACTACAAATATGCAACCTCTCTCTGCAACAGGGCACAGGATCTCCTAGCCCATTGTGGAATGTGGGGTAGTGCCATTGACTATGCAATCATGAACACTCAGGCAGAAGTCCACAAATTGAAGTCAGAATATGTGGAGGCCCAAAGAATCCAGGCAAAGATTCTTCATGGACGTCCTATTGAGCTTGTCCCATGGGAACATGCCTTCACTTTGCTCAATATGGCAGAACTCGATATTTTGCTTGGTGCACCAACAGAGAAGGTGCAAAGGAACATTGATACAGCAAAATCAATATTCAATTCCATCCCCTATTTGGTCGGTGAAATGATGTGTGATGCTATCATGGGAACCCTCCATCTGAGAGAAGGGAATCTACCATCTGCAGAGTCACTTTTCCACAAATGCTTGTCCTTCTCCGGGAGAATCTATGCTGAAATAGTAAGCTACTGTCTGGAGAGACTTGGTGACAGAGATCTCTGGCACTCAACAGATCAGTCCTGGACAATAATATATCTTGTGCATGCCTCGAAGTCACAGCAGAAGCTAGATGTTCATAAGGCTCTCCAATTCCTAGGGGATGCTTTCCGAATTCAGGGTGATCAGCATACAGCAATCAGCCTTCTGACTGTGGCCTTGGAGGGATTCACAGTGATGGATATCTACCGCAGCCGAGCAGAGTGTATGCTTGGACTTGGATACATCTCAAAGGAACATGGGGACATATTGAAGGCAGCAGAGCTTTGGAGAATTGCAAGGCCTCTGTTTGAACGATCATCTCAGGCAAAAAAAGTTGCCCTTGTGGATAAAGAACTCCTCAGCATTGCAGGAGATGTGCTGGATGAGTACACAGGGAGCTTGGCACTTCTTGCAGAAATCCATCCACCGAGTGCAGCCCTCAAAACAACAACTGGAAGCCTGGAAGAAATTGGAGAGACAGAGAATCTAGGTCTGGGCGAGGAGAAAGAGCTTGTTCCAGTCTGAGTTGATTCAGAACATTGTATGGTTGAGATGTTCCTTTACTCTCACATCACCATACTTTACTGGGGTTCATGTTATGGCAT
This sequence comes from Mycena vulgaris, assembly GCA_029204335.1. NCBI lineage: Eukaryota > Fungi > Basidiomycota > Agaricomycetes > Agaricales > Mycenaceae > Mycena > Mycena vulgaris. Next base: position 255,867 of record JARGYA010000017.1, read on the forward strand.
CAAGTATATACCCTTCCTTTCTTTTCCTATTTATGATGTCTAGTGTCTCCTTATTCGTACCTTGTTGTTTCAATATTCCGCGTAGTATTCATGTTATGGGGCCAAGTGTATACCCCTACCTAGTTGTTATCGCTCACTTGTACCTCATGTTTGTTTACTATATTGCCTTCTTTCTTTTTCTCCCTCTCTCTGTTTCATATTTATGGTGTCCAGTGTCCGGTGTATACAGTATTATCTTTGAATTCACGTGTTTCACAAAAAGGCCACTCAACTCAAACTTCAAGTCAATTCTTTCCAGAGATCACTGCAATCCATTTCTGAAAAGACTCGCAGTGTCCGGATTGCAAACACAGTTCAACTTGACATCACCTGCAATATATCTTGTCCCATGATGCACCTGCCACGAGCTCTGGGTGATATGGTGGAAGAAGGGATATGTCTGCCATGCTCTGAGGAAATGATGAGTGAATAAACAAGGTTGAAGGAGAGGTTCTGGGAAGGACTTCCAGGGAGCGGCTAGATGTGCTGGGTTCTGCTCAAAGGTGAGATTGCAACTGTATCCCGCTTGGACTGGCTGTGTCTGTATCATGTCAACATGTTTAACCAGCCAGCTCACTAGACTTCTTTTACGAATCAACTCGATCCACACAAGACAACAAATTTTCAATCAAAACCATTGAATTATAAACGACATCATGCTGGCTTGGAAAACAGATAAAGCAAGCGGCACAAGGTTAGCAAGAAGCTGGGCTTTGGCTCTCTCCCTGGATGTGAAGATACTCATGAATTGTGTGTCTGTCTTGATTTTCAGGAATAGAAGTGCGGGGGCAAGCTCCTTCATACCGGAGTCTGCCAAGAGTCCAACAACCAAGGGAGGAACACTCTCTACCGGGTGTTTTCGTTGCCGGGGCACTCGTGGTGGGGCTGCACAAAATATAATCCAAGCTGTGAAAGAACGGAGTGGGGAAATCGGACTTACAGATGCACCACCATGGATCTCCCTCAGCATTTCAGATCTTAGGATGGCCAGCTTCTTACGTGCTTAAGAAATGCTTGATGTACATGAATACAGGCCAAAATTCAGTGTACTTCCTCATCGATGTTCGAGTTTCATAGATCTGAGGCAGATCAACGACAAGCCATCCGAGCTGGGAAATTTATGGTCGGATTTACAGCTCTTTGCGGAACTTAGGGCGCGAGCAGTTTTGTTCTTTTCTTTTTTGGGCACTTTTTGATCCTTTTCGACTTTTCGGCCGCCCTGAACTCAGTTCTCACTTGTTTCTTTCGGGAGTATGGCTAATCGATTCGCATCGTGAATATGGAGCGATCTGTCTCCTCAGACTTTGTATATGCACCTAGGGATCACTCTCTGAGTCACAAAGTGAGCTTTATCCGGGCATGTCTGGTCATCTTTCAACATTACCGCTGCCCCGGGCGCATTTCTCCACCGTTTTCTACGGGAATAAAATTATTTGATCTGGAGTAGGAATCAGGAGCGATATGTCACCTCAGAATAGCAACGCAACGTCGAAATCGAATTTATGGCAAGTATCATCAGGCTTCTGGAGCTTCTGAACATGGCCGCTCTAGGCTTAGATTGAGGGACTTGTGTGCTGTGGATTTTTGAGATGTTGTATCTTTTGCAATTAGAGAGCAACTTATATGCTTGGATTGAGCCGGATCACCCAGTACTACATGCAATGCACAGTTCCGCATTACTACAAATCCTAATGCTGTGGCAGAATCTTAATACCGGCACTCTGGAAAGCTACGGAGGCTCAGAATGGCGGTTGGGACGTGTTGTGCGCGCGACAGCAGCTGTTTCTGCTGTATTTGAGCCGAGTGGTACGCTTCTTAGACACCGGGGTGGGCCCTGGCAGATGTACAGAGTGCCAACTTCGAAGATCCTGCCACTGTCTGCAGGGTAAAGACTATGGATGGTCTGGAGGGTGGAAATGTGCACTACACACATTGTAGACTGAATTGCCTCAATCCAAATAGTCAGGGTGCTATAGCATGCATCAAAGCATAGCATATCAAAAAATTACAATGCCCAGATCCCTCAAACCAATTATAGAGAGGAGATGCGCAGAGGCTGCAGCAAACCTGATGAGGTTTACCATGAAGCTGACATACGCACCACTATTCTGAACCGGCACATCGCTCTGTTTTACCAATGGGAATTCAATGGTCCTACTTCCGGCTGAAACGGACGCGAAATGGGCCAGGGATGGACAAAATGTTGACAAACTATCAAAAATGATCGGATACAATTGACTTTGCAGCTCACAAAGTGGACTTTAGAGGCATACTAAAATCCTGAGGGGGCACATCGCTCCATATTCACGATGCGAATCGATTGACCATACTTCCGAAGGAATCGAGCGAGAACTGAGCTCAGGGCGGCTGAAAAGTCGAAAAGGATCAAAACGTGCCCAAAAAGGAAAAAAAAAAGCGCTCGCGCCCTAAGTTCCAAAAAGAGCTGTAACTAGTGCATCGATCTGAGCGTTATCCTTCTCGTCCAATGGCTTTCTTAGATCAAGCTCTCGGCCTCGGTTAATGCATGCGACACAAATGAGTGTTCGATCATCATGGATAGAGGCAGAAATTATGAACCACGATCGCAAAATATTGGGCGTCGTCGGTGATCCCTATGTTCTTCTAATTGCATAGATGTACACTAATTCGAGGTTATAGTTCGCCGACGGTACCCGAGGGTAAGCCGGGATCTGCCGAAGGTCCCATGGTTCTGACTTCCAACCCGATCCAAATAATATACAGAAGTGCGGCATGAACCGGAGGTTCTTCGGTCTGTTGCGTCCTATTTTAATTCAGGTTCCATGTTTCAGTAGTTTCCCGAGGATCGACGCCGCAGCGTGGTAGGGGTTTGGTTTGGGACAATTCCGTGGGTTGCGGAGCTACTGGAAAAACCTTCGGTGTTTGGGACAACGGGGTGTTTGAGAGAAAAGAAAAGCTATGGAGCAGCACGACTGCTTGATATGGACCGACCATGGATGTATGAGCCACGGCCCAGAAAAGCAACTGTGATTGAACTGGGAGATATATCGGCCCGACTCGGAGTGAAACGGTCTGAAACCACGGAGTGATCCGACGCACGCGGCAAAGTCTCGGCAGTGTCGGGATCCCACAGTTGCCTCGTTCTCTGTACACCCTTGAACTTGATTTACGGGATAATCAACCACGGTTAAACCCAAAGATGGGAAACTAGATAGCACGAGCCACGGAGATGCCGATTACAGCTGCTTGCGGAACTTAGGGCGCGGCCGATTTTCATCAAATTTTGATGTTTTCACGAGAACCGCTGTTACGGGCTCAATTCTCTTCTGATTCCCTTGAAAGTGGAATCATTCGATTCGTATTTTCATTCTGGAGGGCTCTACACCCCGGAATCAAAGGGGAGCGTGAGAATTGCCTTTTTCGGCAAAATTCAAGACTTCGACGCAGAGCTGCTCTAGTGATAGATACACTTGTTCAACTGACCTGATTTTTCCATATGCTATGGTCACACGTACCCCAGAGTACATGACGTTATCTGATAGTGGTTTCACGTCATGCCTCGCATTTAGCATGTATTGAGAAAGCGGTTACAATTAGATCCTGAATTACACTTGAACCCTGGAATATACTCGCACTCAGAGTATGTGGAGGCCTCATGGAGACATAGATACATATCATATCCAAATGATAGGTCAATTGAACAAGTACATCTATCATTAGAGCGGTTCTGCATGGAAGCCTCGAATTTTGCCAAAAAACGCAATTCTCACGCTCCCACTTGATTCCGCGGTGCAAAGCCCTCCGGAATGAAAATACGAATCAAATGATCCTACTTTCAAGTGAATCGGAAGAGAATTGAGCCCATAACAGCGGTTCTCGTGAAAACATCAAAATTTGATGAAAAATCGGCCGCGCCCTAAGTTCCGCAAGTAGCTGTAAGTACATACACTTTCAAACCACAGACGCGATTTGAATTTGAGCACCGCAACCCCGAGTACAGTGCGCGGAATTCAGTTTCAATCTGTATAGTTCATTGATAAATACTATCATAGATGTCCATACACCATGCCCAAATCTCCGACGCCGTCGCGTCTGTGTGGTATGTTGTGGCAAGTTCAAGTTCAAGGTCTACCTGGTGCGTAGACTCAAACGGTTTAAATATGCCCGTACGCAGGTGGGCCCGTTCTCTTGCTCGCAGGATGTGACCAAAAAATAGGAAGAAATGCGGCTCCGGCAGCGCAATCTAAATTTAGAGTAAATCCCCTCTCATCTCGGTCTTCCTCGAGTTGCGTTCTGGCTCACCCGGCACCGTGTGGATTCATGCCTGCTAAGTACTACATAGGTATCCACATACACTTGAATCAGTCAAGCATTCACTTCATATCCCACATTTTCTAAGCGGGTAAAAGCTCCCTGACCTTGAAGACAGTGACACGTGAGTTGAAAGGACGACGCACATCGGAGTCCTGGGCCCTGAATTCTTCTGGAAAGACTTCCTTATTTTTATCACTTATTTTGCATCCCCATGTGTCTATGAATCGCGTTTCGTAGCTCTCTCTATGTAATCCTCCTGATAGAATCGCTCAGAACACTTCTTATTCTCCCGGACCCGCATACCCCATCTTATGTGAATCCAGTTCTCCAGCTACCCGCATTCCGACCTGAGTCCCCACATCTCTGCAGCCCCCATACGGTCCTCGGAATATTTTAGCCAACCCCCCTATCCCAAAGAGGCCTGTCGTAACCCATCACATGACTGGCAATTCCGAGTCCGCTGTTTCTTGAACTTCTCCTTCTTCCGCACGCTCTCCCCATACTCTCCGTGCACGCTCACTCTCCCCCGCTTCACAATCCATGGTGCCCCTCTCAACCTGGCCCCTCCTCCTCGCGACGCACCCGCTCGAATTCCGTGTGCTGCCGCAGTAGTACAGCACCACATATACCACGACCAAAAGCGCGACATCACCATGCCGCCATCGGGTGCGACCGTCGGTGCTCGGCCTTCCACGACATGACGACTCGGATCCGCAGCTTTTCGTCGGTTATCAAAGAGCTTGAGGGGAATTTGTTGAGGGTGTGTGTATTCCGTTCCTCCCCATTCTTTCCCCATCCTTCCTCCCTCCCGAACACAAACTGGCTATATTATGCTTATGCGTTAATAGGTCTGTTTCTTTACCTCGTCCTCTGTGTTCTCGACACGGTCGAAGACTCCCCCCCTCCACACAACATCCCCTCCGCAACTTCCACGCCCACTCCCGCACCCTCACGCTACGGGCTCCGGGCTCGCGGAGAAGGACTGAGTGGAGTACCTCGTCGTGATCCAGGCCTCCCGAGAAGTACCGCACCGCCATTGTGGGCATCACGATTCACCGCGAAGATGGGCCGAATTTGCCGTGTACGCCGCCGCTGCCTTCCCCTCCTCCTACTTAAATGAAACAGAAAAAGCCGCGCCGGGCCTGGATACGATCGCCTCCTGCGACCTCCTGCCACATGTCGCCGCCTCTCTCTCATTCATCTTCGCCGCCGCCTCCCTCCGAATCCGCCCGCCCTCGCAACGCAGCTCGAGCTCAGCAAGAGCATGGTCAACTTGACGCGCGACGTGGCGGAGCCGTGTAAGCTCCAAAAGTCTAGCTCACCCTGAAGACATTGTGGTAGAGACGAAGGTTGTGTCTGTTTTTCCTAGGCCCCCACGACTTCCTGGTGTAGCGGAACTGCTCAAAAAAAAGTGGAAAACTTAATGGCAGTGAGTGCCATCAGTGGTCGGTTGGGGAAAAGCTGTTGCCGAGGAGTTGACTGGTAATTATTCTGGCTGTAATGGATTCATATGAGGGCCAGAGAGGTTAAAATACAAGCATGCCGTGGTTTTACGGTGGTGGGAGGACAAGGTGATGCACGCTACATGGGCACTACATGCCAATCACATCACGGCACGCTGTGAAACAGCGATTTCCCGAGGCCCTTTCTGGCCGCGGGAGATCTAGACGGGGTGTTTGGGGGTTTGGTGATGGAGGAGATGTGTAAGGGGCCGGGGGGCGAGGGCGAACTCCCCGCATGCGCTCCCGGGCACGCCATGCGCTCCGAGAACGGGGCGTGTATGATCTCCGAGAAGGCGGGGTACCCACCCTCGCAGAACGCCGACGCGGTGGAGAGAACCTCCCACGTCCTCAGCGCCATGTCTCTCGACGCCCTCCGGCACATGCCCGATGTGCTCAATTGACTACCTCCGCCGCGTCAAGACCCGGCGCTACGCCATCCCCGCACGACGCGCGCGCTGTTTTTTGGTAATGGAAGGGTGTTTGGGGGGGGAATGTGAGGACAGGAAGGCGGGGGCTGCAGAGGTGAGTCGTGGGTTTCCTTCCTTCTTTTCTATAGTGCGGTAGAAGCGTGTGTGGGGCGGGGTGGGGAGGCTCGGCGCCACTGTGTCGTTGTCCGGCCTCGCTGGGCTCTGCGCACGGCCGCTCTTGTCCGCGTCCTTGTCCTCGCTGAGGGGGCTGGCGCAGCGCCGAGCAGAACAGCAGAACACGTCTGAGTGCGAGAACGGGCGTGCATCCACGTTCGAGGTGGGCGACACCATGCGCTCCTACCCATACGACGTGGGGCGCTGCGTCCCGTACGAGGTGATGCTGCTGTCGCGCACCAGGGCCGCGGCCGCGACAGGTGCGTATGGAAAGTCGGAGCACCACGCTTTGAAACAAATGATGATATCGCTTACCGAGTGATGACCGTGATTGTGCCTTGGAAGGCATCGAGGTGAAAGTTAATGTTCCTTCACCGCACCGCCGTGCATAAATGACTGAGTATAGCCCATACTCCTAATGCATCACTTGGCACAAAAGACAGCTAGATATGAAGCTTGAAATGCTCGGAAATGGAGGATTCAAGGACGGGCAATGACTTTGAGAAGCATACACTGAGCCATCTCTAGTCTAACTCTGTGAATAAGTTAGAACCTTCTTATAGGGACCGCCACAGCAATACCTCCTCCTCCTCCCCTCCTCCTCCCCGTCCTCAAAGGACCCTTGCGGCCGATTCGATGGGCATTTACCACTCTATGTTTCTCACTATCAAACAGGAAACATCATAATTTCCTTGTCAATGATGCTGCCCGTTCAAATTTTAAAAACTGGTTCTATCCAACTTAATTTGGAAGCCATGTCGTTGCAGTAGAAGGTCGGGAACACTACCCTCATGGACGTGATTCAACCATATACTTATGGATTGAAACCACCATACCGCCCTGCCAAGTGAATCCGTTACAATTATAAGAGCAATACAAACTGCCTAATTCTAAATAATATCTTTTGCTGAAACAGGAACGGGAAGAGCCGCAATCAGCAGCCCTTTCTGAAACAAAAAATTGCTGTGCTATCAGCATTTTGTGAGATGGCTGCTCAAAGCCTCTCTTTCAGCACCGCAATTCAAAAGCTAAGAAGGAAAAACATTCCCATCTAGCTGAAAGGCTTGCTGAAAGAACTACTTTCAGCGGCCCTTTCATCTATATGAGAATGAATAACTTTTTGAGAATTCTGAAAGCACTGCTGAAAGAATAACAATCAGCCAACCCCAGGGTGTACCCTGAGGTGCAGCCGCAGGTGCAGCCTGCACCTGCGGCTGCACCTTGGGGTCATGTCATTGGCCCGGGTTTTTTTTGGCCAGGTTTTATATATTCAAAATATCTACTGCGAGCTAATATACAGTGTACATACCGTCTAATCCAGAGGTGAGGGTGTCTTGAGATTGTAGGCCTTGATGGGCTTGAGACTGGGGATTTCTTGAGACCGTTGTTGAGTTTTGACTTGGAGTGCTTGGCAATCTTGAGGACGTTGAAGGCTAAACTGGAACAGCGTGCGAGATCTGAAAAGAGATGTAGGTTAGTGAGAGAAAAGCAACGAAACACTTAGTTACTCACACGATACAATCACTGAACCAGCACTGTATTACATCTTGAGCAACATGTACGTTAGTGCCATTCAAAGTTTCCCTTTTTAGCTCCTGTTTGTGCTCCTGGTTCGTTTCCTGTTTGCTTCCAGGAGAACAACCAGTAGACAAAAAGATCAAGTAGGGAAGACTTTGCAAGCAAGAGATACATGTGTCCCTTTCTGCAAAGTTGTCCCTACTTGGTCCCTTTTTGTGTTTTCCTGCCCGGTTTCCTACTCAACCCCAATCAATCTCTGCTTCGGCACACCCTGCCTTTAAGTCGTTACTCCGAGAGTTCCTATTCTCTCGCCGCACGGCACACTTCATGGATTGTTCACCCTAACTTTTTGACCTACTGCTCCGTATTCTCTTCAGACTTGAGTCAGAACATTGATGTATGCCGTGCTATGCCGAGACCCAGTCCGAGTTCGATAACACGATACCCCGAAAGACCGCAATTTAACCTCCAGCAGGGTAGTAGGGAACACATTGCATCTATGACTCTATATTCGCTTTGACCGAAGGCGGCCACCGCTGCACTGTGAGGGACACGCACACGCAGAGTAGTGGTGGTGCGTGAGCAGCCTGATGTCACTGAGCTGAGTTTGAACTTGTCGAGAGGTCGCTGACACATGCCGAAGTGTCGCTTCAATTAGGAACACTTTCCTACTTACTTCCTGGTTCAAAAATCCCAGCCCTAGGGTTTCAAACATGCTCCTTTTCAGCTCCTGGTTGAGTTCCTACTTCGTCCCTTTTTACCCATTTTACTGCCAAAAGTAAAAAAAGGAAGCAATCAGGAGCGCAAACAAGAAGTCAAATAGGGCCAACTTTGAACAGCACTATTCTATCCACACAAGGTCGTTTTCCAGCTCAATCCTGCACAATATCAAGTCAGAAATCAAGTCTAGGGTCTTTGACTGTTGATACTCACCTCTCAATGCCCTTCTGGCCCATGGCCTTCAACACCGAAACTACCTCATCCTCCACCGCTCTTCAACCTCCAGCCATCTTCAACGAATAGGATTCACGATGCCTCTTGCGGCATTTGAGACCCGGGCAGGCGTGTATGATGGGGTGCGCTCCCTTCGCTCTGAGTGCTAGGTGCACGAGCCTCTCTGTGCAAACGATGAGAGAGAGAGTCCGCGTTGGAAACAACAAGATGTACCTGCTTTCATCTGTAAGTGGGCTGGGTAGTACACACTCCAGACCGTGCAGTACATCGCATGGACACATTTCTGGTACTGTTTGCGCCAGCAAGGAAGGGTCTGGGTGTGCACAACCTTGACCTCCATCTCCTTGTTGATGGCACATTCTGGGAGGCTGCTTGATTTGTCCGGTGATGTAGAGCCCTCCAGGCCCATGCCCGTCGCCCTTGTAAACTGTGTGCTTGACGGCGAGTTCGCACTGGGTCGCGTAGTTGGGGATGCGTGAACTATTACGATTAGAACTTGATCACAGCTGCACTAAGTACCTACATTTCGGCCAGGGTCAGCCAGCGTCGAAGCGCGCTGAGGCGGATCATCTTTTGCCGGTTGGAACACCAGAGATGGCGACGAGCACCAAAAGTGGTGGTGTGGTGGTGGTGGTCAAGACAAAAGCCTGTTTGACCTTGCTGTTGTGTGTTCTGGTGTGGATGTACACCAGGAATGGTGGTTGGGGGCCAGTCCGACAACCAGACACCAGAAATGGTGATGAGGCACCAAGAGTGGTGGTGGTTGAGAGGGAAGAGCGTTTGGGCTCGTTTGGCACACAGAGGGCCTTAAATAGGTGCGGGAAGGTGGAAAAAAAATGGGGATTCAACTCGATAATTGTTGCTTTGACCGGGCACGGCGATCAGAATTGGCTGCACCGCCACCGGATGGCATCATTTGGAGCCGCCAATTGTGGAAGTATTTTTCTGGGTGGTGCTGTGGATGTGGGTGGGCTGCGGGGCGGGAATTGGGAGTCGAATAATGACCCCAGGATGTATCGGCCGGTGGAACACCTCGAAATCAACATAATATTACATGTATGTATGTATGTACAAGAGAGCGAAACTGGGATTAAGGCATTATTGTGGGTTGTACTGGGCTGAACCTCAAGGTGACTTACCAAAAGCTTGAGATATGTATTAGACATTTCCCCCTGAAGCATTGAGTCGCTCGGATAAGAGTTGGCAGAACTGGATGTGAAGGAGGTCAGAATTGCGCCCCAGTCAGATCAAAAAAAAGAAAACTGACCTCGGCCAGTATCTTGCTCGTCCAGAGAGGTGCACGGAGTGTGTGAGTGCAGTAGAACAGGATTCGGGGGTCTGTTGCCACGGACTTCGACAAAAATGTTGAATACTATATTAACAGGAGCAACACTGGAATTCAGGCATTAGCTTAGGTTTTACTGGGCCAGAGCTTTAGGCGACTTACCAAAAGCTTCATATACATGAAATATGCTGCCCCCAGGAGCGTTCAGTCGCTCGGATAAGAGTTGATGGAGCTGAATATGAAGGAAGTCAGAATTGCACCCCAAGTCGGGTCAAATAAAAAAATGTGCCTCGCGCGAAATATGGCAGCCCAGCAGCGGCAGGGAGACTAACAGCGGCAGGGAGACTAACAGGGTATGTTTTGCTGCTTCAAGGTGATTGATTCTGTAGCTTCAGAGGGGACTGAGAACCCTGCCGAGCAATTTACACTCGGGAGGGTCACAAATAGTGCGAGGAGTCCGGCAAACAATAGCAGGCCAAGGAGAGGCAGAGCTGAGGGGGTTGTGGAAGAGCAATGTTCTTGATTTTGAGGACTTGGAAGAGACTGAGAACAGTGCAGAGCAATTGACACTCAGGAGGGTTATGGAGAGGTGCAAGAATTAAGCAGAGGGATGCCAGCGCCAAGGGAAGACAGAGTCAGAGGGGGGGGGGGGGGCAAAGAGTTGCAGGAGCATCATGGTGTAGAGCTTGGGAGCTTCAGACGCGACTGAGAACCTGCTGAGCGATTTACACTCAGGAGGCTCACAAAGCGCCACTTGCAATTGGTCAAAGGTTTCCCTGCGGGTCGCTACCATTGGAGGACAAGCCCCCAAGGGCAACAACTCCGACCCATACCAAAGTCGCCTGCCCGGCCTTGGCGCAAGCTACACCGCCAACGAGCGATTAACACTCGTGGACTTTGGTGGTATGTGCCGAGTCAAATGTCATAAATGTCACAGGGTTAGTGTATTGTATAAGTATTTCTGACCCTCAATTCCGAGAGAAAAATATTAACATCTTAACACATTCACACACTTCCAAGAAAAAGACTCTATTACTAGCACTAGGTGTGAATTTACAATGTGTATATACATGACTTTCTACATTCAGGCACGAAGCGACAGCATCAGACATCTTGGAGTAGCCCCATCTCTATCATTTGCTGGACAATGCTGGCCACAACACATTCGGACTGAACCCAAATCTCCTTGGCCTGCTTCTGCTCCGATCTGAATTTGAGGTTGTGCCTCCATTTCGCTGGATTCGTCGGAAGGAAGATATTTCCGGCGAAGTGGCTCAGCCGTTTTTGGTAAAAGACTTCACATTCAGGCATCCACCACGCCCCCTCAAGATTGCTGCGTGCCCACGAGTTTGGCCTAGGCCACCATGAATTGCAGGCAGTTTGCTCATCTAATGTCCTTGCCCTAAGTAAAAGACAACTCGAACCACGATACTACGTACCTTACCCATTCCTTCATTGTTGGCCTGATTTTGAAAGTCAGTCAGCAATGAACCTCCAGCACGTCTTGAATTCCTTGACTTCATGGTCTTTTTTGCAGCTGCGGGACCATCTTCAAATCGCAATCGGGGCAGGTACTTCTGCCCAAGCTCTGTGTACTTGGGGAAATAGTAATCCATGAAATTGTCGTGCCCGTGCTTGGCCACAAATTTTCTGGCAAGTGAGGGTGGTCAGCCATACATTTCGGTGCAATATTACAGGTGCGGCATACCGCCTGCAGCGACTAATGGATTGGGTGGGCGTGAGCATAGGGTACTCCTCCAAAACGGTACACCTCACAGTTCGTTGTCCGTGGTGTCCGCCTCGCGGCGTTTCTTCAGCGCCTGCTGTACTTCTTCAGGCGAGCGAGGTTGTGCACACAGTCTGTAGAAGGGGCATTCAGGTAGCACACAAAACCAATGCAGTGCAGGGCACATACCTTTGCATGCGCTGCCGAGCCTGCGCACATGTTGCGTCGAGATTTCTGGGGCCTGCAATGCAATGTAAGTGCTGTAAAACTGCAAGGGTGCAGTATTCTACCGTTCGCGGAAGCGTCGTTGAGCTTCAGCATGGCTCGCATGCTTCTCTTTGTCTGAAAGCTTGCCCTTGACAGTAGGGAGCGGAGGATTGAGGCGGAGAGCTCGTCTAGGGACCCGCCATGTCAGTTGCTCGTAACTTGACAGTGTGAAGGTTTTCATCTTTCACGGAAGCATTGTGGTGTCTCCGCATGAGAGGAAGGCTGCTCTTCGTCCGACTGCATACCTTTGACAGGAGAGAGCGGAGGAATTGAGCTCTTGAAATGGGGAGATCGTCGAAGTGGCAGTAAGAAAGTGGGTGTGTTTAGGCCAAATTGGGTCACTTTGGCTGCCTTTGTGGCTCACATTCTCGAAAGTTTTATTGCATTTCCTCTGATTTATGAACCCTGGACCAAAATAATCTATTGTCCGGGACACACTCAGAGATCATCTTCCCAATTTTCTAGTCTGTAGGGCCCTACCTGATTTTATATTCACTAATTTTTGTCCCATCATTTACGAGTTCGTGATATCGGAGGCGTCGGCAGGTTCCTACCCAGCCGCGGTTTCGAGCATAACAATCTCAGTAGCGCAGTTTTTAAGCGGATACAGAGGAAATAGACTGACACCAGGGGCAAAGACCGACGCACCTGGCTGCCAAGTGCGTTGAACGCATGTGCTCCGCAGGTTGTGATGCCGCTTACAATGAGTCTTTGTGTTGCAACTAACAAAGTAGCAATTAAAGACTACCTAGATACAAAGAATATATTAAGTTATTTTGAAATGTTTAGTGTGTTTCTTCACCCTCCAGAACTTATTTATTTGCCATACCTAAACATTTTGCCATTGCGAGCCACGACTCAGCCGCAGATGCCGTCGCATCTATGCCGAGCAAGGGAATGACGGCGCCGTAGACGCCCAAACGACGAGTGATGTCCTCGTGATGAGCCGGAGTCACACTGGCCGCCGCTCTCCCATTCGTCCCGCCCACTGCCGGCGTCATGCAGCTGCTCGCCCCGTGCCCATCCGACGCTTCGCTTGACACCGGTTACCGGGGCCCCGTTGTGCTTTATGAAATATTGCTTCGTCAGCACGGCACCATGCGCGCACGTCGTCTTTGTCGGGCTGGCACTGGGCCGGTACGTCGTCTTTGTCGGGCTACAACCATGTACGGACATCCCCTTTGTCGGGCTACCACCCCACCCGCCCGTCGCCTTTGTCGACCCACTAACGCCCCCGAACGTCGCCATTGTCGGGCTAAGACAGCGTCCGGACATCGCCTTTATCGGGCGACCACTCCAGCCGCATGTGGCTTTCGTCAGCACGCGACCGAGCCTTTGTCCTTGGGGCGGACCGCCTTCGTCCTGCCTTTGTCTGCCAAAAGAGCCGGCCGCCGGCCCGACCCCGTTCTTCTTTTGACAGTCCCGCCAATCACGAGGAGCCCGCTTGTGCGCGGGTTATCCTCCGGGGCAGGATTCGCTCGGCGCTCACCGCGAGCGGCGCACGCACAACACTCCGTGGAGTCGCGCACGTCTCTGCGCCCGCCGCACATGATGATCACATAGCTAGAGACAGTATGTTAGCTCTGAGAGGCGGACGACTTTCATACAGAATACCTCATCCACTTGCATTTCAAACTCCACGGCGCTTGGATTGCGCCGGTCGAGTGGCAGCTCTGCAGCGTAAAATTCTCCTACGCACCGCGCTGCGGCGGGATCCGGAGGATCGGTGTTATCGCAGTTGTCGAGTATTATCCGATATTAGGTGAGTCAATTTTATGGACGTCATTAAATCTCTACTGATTATTTGAAAGTGTTTGGCCAATGTTTGACCCTGTATTTCGAACTGCCGAGCCAAAAAAAAAATCACAGCTCAACAAGAGGGTCCGACTAAGCCTTTTAAAGCATACCAGGGGATATTAGACAGTCATCCCCAGCTCTGAAACCGAAAATCTGGAAAGACCCTGTTATTTGTACATGTTTGTATTGCGGCCCAAGCAGACGCTCCTAGAGCTTAAGGTGCGTCGAATTCTCCGCCTCTCAGAGCTAAGATACTGTCTCTAGCTATGTGATCATCGTGTGCGGCGGGCACAGAGACGTGCGCGACTCCACGGAGTGTTGTGCGTGCGCCGCTCGCGGTGAGCGCCGAGCGAATCCTGCCCCGGAGGATAACCCGCGCACAAGCGGGCTCCTCGTGATTGGCGGGACTGTCAAAAGAAGAACGGGGTCGGGCCGGCGGCCGGCTCTTTTGGCAGACAAAGGCAGGACGAAGGCGGTCCGCCCCGAGGACAAAGGCTCGGTCGCGTGCTGACGAAAGCCACATGCGGCTGGAGTGGTCGCCCGATAAAGGCGATGTCCGGACGCTGTCTTAGCCCGACAATGGCGACGTTCGGGGGCGTTAGTGGGTCGACAAAGGCGACGGGCGGGTGGGGTGGTAGCCCGACAAAGGGGATGTCCGTACATGGTTGTAGCCCGACAAAGACGACGTACCGGCCCAGTGCCAGCCCGACAAAGACGACGTGCGCGCATGGTGCCGTGCTGACGAAGCAATATTTCATAAAGCACAACGGGGCCCCGGTAACCGGTGTCAAGCGAAGCGTCGGATGGGCACGGGGCGAGCAGCTGCATGACGCCGGCAGTGGGCGGGACGAATGGGAGAGCGGCGGCCAGTGTGACTCCGGCTCATCACGAGGACATCACTCGTCGTTTGGGCGTCTACGGCGCCGTCATTCCCTTGCTCGGCATAGATGCGACGGCATCTGCGGCTGAGTCGTGGCTCACGATGGCAAAATGTTTAGGTATGGCAAATAAATAAGTTCTGGAGGGTGAAGAAACACACTAAACATTTCAAAATAACTTAATATATTCTTTGTATCTAGGTAGTCTTTAATTGCTACTTTGTTAGTTGCAACACAAAGACTCATTGTAAGCGGCATCACAACCTGCGGAGCACATGCGTTCAACGCACTTGGCAGCCAGGTGCGTCGGTCTTTGCCCCCGGTGTGACCGGAAATTTCGGACCGAGTTATGCGTGATGTTACTAGTGACTTCAAGTTGGGGGTTATCCTCCCCACGGCGGCTGGTGGATAACACATACAAATAGCATAGCCACAATGTCGAGAAATAACGGAGAAAGTCATCCAAGTGTTTCCATCACGCGAAATAAAATACTTTGGGTTTATGGGAGCGCTCCATTATACCCACGGAGTGTTTGGGTAGAGTCTTGGGCCAAGTGAATCCAAATTTAAGACTCTCTATAGAGAACACCGGTAGAAACCGGTATTTCTTGGGACTGAGCATGAGAAAACATGTATTACAACGAAATAGCCACCTAATATCATTCATGTTATTAAATGCTGTGGCAGCATCCAAAACATTTTTTATACCGGTGTCTGAAGCCGCAACGAATTATCAGGGTGTTTTCTCGACATTGTGGCTATGCTATTTGTATGTGTTATCCGCCAGCCGCCGTGGAGAGGATAACCCCCAACTTGAAGTCACTAGTAACACCACGTGAATTCAGTCACACATCAAAAATAATCATTTCTCTGTATTTAATTGTAGTACCGCCCCTGAGATTGTTATCCTCAAAACCGTGGCTGGGAAGGAACCTGAGGCGTCGGCTGATCTGCACGAAGACCCATTTCTAAGTCCTCGCAGGTCGCAAAAGTATAGCAAAAAAATTGGGATTAAATTGGGGGAGTACACTGCGAGTACTACAAGTCATCAATGGTACTAAACATCTTCATCCCCTTTTCTCAGCACCCCTTGCTCTCCACTGCACGTGCTGCCAAGTCCTCCCACGACACCAATAGCTCCCAATCTTTGTTCATCTTGAAGCCATTGCGCACCCATCGAAAGACTCCGCCAGCTGTGTACTGCATGAACGAGCAGCGGTGCTCGTGAGCCCAGATGGGTACATTGGAATGGCGGATGAGGGCTGAGGGGAAAAGAATGGTGGAGCCAGGGGGGAAACAAATAACGAGGTGTAGATCCCACAGGATGAGGTGCCCGCTGAGGTCAAGGTCGGGGTCAAAGTCCCCAAGTGTGGTGATGGCGCACCACCCCCACAAAAGATTACCGAAGTCGAGATGTGGCGTGCAGATGGTGTGCGGGCCGAAATTGAAGGTGCAGGCGGCAAATACGCTTCGGACGAAGTTGGGGCGCATCGAGGGCTTCCAGGCGGCGAGAAGGGCCCTCTGTGCCTGGTAGAAGGCGAAGAGGATGGGGGCCCACATCGTGAAAAGCATTGAATGCTGATCAGCACAGGCCTGAGCACGGAGCGGGGGTGGCTTACTATTGGCAACCAGAGCGAGGCGTCGAAAATATTTGTGGGCGAGCAGCTTGTCTGTGAGCTTGGTGTTGGTGGCATTGTTGCACAGCTCACCAGGCTCCTGCAGGTGTGTATGAGTGAGGTGAGGAGGGAGGGATGGCAGTGCACTGGATTGCCTCCGGGTGGAAGTCACACGCATCCGGCTCAGTGATAATCCTGTCAACCACACCGTCGAGGGCATCACATTGACGGAGAATCTCTTCCGAGACCACCGCCCACAGCGCGCACGGCAGAAATTTCGGGGAGGGAGCGACACTGGAATTAATGGGTGCGCCAACGTAATGCGACAGGATGCCCTGCCACGCGATGAGGTGGTTAAAGTCCGTTGCCGGCGCACCTGCCACAATACCGTCGAAATCCCCGGGAAATTTCAGGGCAGCTTGCGTACTCTGCCGCCCGCCCGTAGAGCAGCCCAAGTAATATGATTTCGTGGCGGCCGTCCCATAGTACGCGTGCATGATTTGTTTTCCGATGACGGCTTCGACGTGCACGGCGCGGAAGGCAAAGTCGTTGATCACTTTGGGGTGGTTGAGGAACTGCATTGTGTCGCCTCGATCGGCCCCGCCGCCGCCATCGTGGCCGTTGTCAGAACCCACGGCGGCAAAGTGGAGAGAGGAGCCGTAGTCGAGGTTCGCGTAATCGATGCCTAAATTCACATCTGAGTTTGGTTGAATTTTCGTGAGATTAAGGATTAGGACGCACATCCGCCCAGGCCACCATTCCCCAGTCCCAAGAATCTCCCAAACCAGGTGTCAGGGAGCCACGCCTCGGCATGCACGGCGGAGGTGGAGGTCGTATTTATGACGAATTGAACGTGGCAGAGAGGTGTGGCGGTAACTGCGGCGCTTGACTGGCAGATTCCGGGTGTGGTGACATTTGTTGGAGCGGCGATGTACGCAACGTTGAGGATTGTGGTGTTCTCGAGATGCAGATTATGTTGCAGAGCGAGGCATTTGATGGATGGGTCGGCAAGGGCGAAGATGGGAAGGAGAAGGGCGCCAAAGCCAGCAAACAAGGTTATTAGTGTGGGGATCATCGTAGTGGGGCTTCTATCTGAAGGTTATTATATAGAACTTGAACTTATTTATGAATCTCACGGATGATGGAGCGAGGTGGGAAAGAGCGAGGTGCGAAAAAGAGCGAGGCTCAAAAGAGCGAGATGACAAAATATGTCTTCGAAGGCACTGCACGAGAGGGACCTATGACTGGATATGCAGGCGACCAGTTTGCTGCGTGTGCGGGTCCCCGGACTTTACGTGGAGAGCCTATGCAGGGACAACTTGGACGTGCTGGGTGACCACCACATCGACGGTATGCACCATATCGTATCAATATAACGAGGTGTGGGTTTGAAGCCGAGCCGTGCAACCCCATCGCAATAACCCCTGGCCTTGCTTGTCAATCTGCCCTTCTATCCACCAAGTTGTTACCATCCGGACGGACACAATTTTCATCTTGGAGGTAAACACCGCGCCGTATCCACTGCGCACGCACTGCATTAGGCTCTGTCATGACTCCAATTGACTCAGAGCTCCGAGGACGCCGAAGACGCGAATCATCGCCGGCGGCGCGTAGTGCAGCATTGACGCCCAGCGTCCTTATACCTGACACCCCGCCACATTCCTAGCACCCAAACACTGCTGGAGGAGTACAAGCACGCCCCTGCGCGGACGATGGGAAATTCCTCTGCTTCCGAGCTCCGCTAATGTATGTCGAGCATATTGCAGTCCATATCGAGTCCATATTGCCAGTACGACCGACTTCACGAACAATTCGAAGGGAGAAACATAACTCGCTGACAAACAAGACAGATTCCAGGCGCGGTGTGAAGCGGGCACGCACAGTCTTCCCAACATGGTGACAATTGGCTTTCACTTGCGCATCGATCGAGTCCATATACCTACAATTTCAAAGAGTTGAGTTAGTAAGCTACCGGAGAAAACGAGGAACTGGTTCACATACCACTGTATGCTCCCCCGCGCTCACAACGTCCTCCTCGCGTGCACCCATTTTGTCCTCCTGCCTGTACATACTCGACGGCAGCAGTTTCCCATTCCCCGGTGTCTCTTCGCGTGACCGCATCCGCCGCCATCTCCCGCAACGGCTACCTCACGCACAACGGCAGGTGGCGAGAATGCGCAGCCCGGGATGGCAAAGGGTACAAGTGCACGTATCAAGTACTGTACTATTTCGACGAAGTATTCAGGGGGTGTGACCAGTGACCATAAGTATTCATTTGCCATCAATTCACGGCCGGCTGGGACTGAGTGGGACCACTATTTAAAGTGTTCATTTGTCAGGATGTTCAATTCAGATTGTTCTGAAGCCACAGCCGAAGATAAGCCTGATCTTGAGCTTTAATGGGCGCGATTCGGCCCATATTCCGCGCAGATGGACATCAAATTGGCAATATTCCACAAAGCCTTTTGTTGGGTATTTTTTCCAAGCTTTTCCCGCTCCAACTGTTCTCCACCATGGCTGCCGCCTTCGACCGAAGAGACTGGGTCGCCCAAGGCAAGAGCTGGAAGGATATCCCTCCTCACGTCAAACGCGTCTCGGCCTTTGATTTCACTGTGCCTTCCGCGATTGCCTCCGTCCAGACGGCATTCGACACTGCTGCATTTTTCAGCGAGCATGCCCCGGATTCAGGGGGACGGATCGACAATTCTTCGACTACATCACCTTGACATGCCGTCAACTTCTATGATTCGGAAGCTCGTTATCGACGGGAAGCAAGCGTGGCTGGACGGGTTTACCTCCGTCAAGTACGCCCACATCCCCGGGGACACAGTCACCAATTTCCCGCTCTGGATCATCACCTTCTGGAACCTCGTAATCGACATGAGGATCCAAGTCCGAAAGCCGTGGACTGATGCAACAGAATGGGTGAAGACGCAACTGAAGCAGAAGAAGAGATCAGACATTCGGCAGGTCGCGACGGAAACCAGTCGGCTACTAGCGGTTCTTCCGTGGAACGCCGCCAAGCGCGGCCTCTCTGACTCCTAGCCTGTCCATACTCTGTGGCGATTCCTCGGTCCGAAATGGTTGAGCAGCACGAACGAGGACGACATGCTCGAGATATTGCGAGACCGGATAGAGGGTGACCGAGATCAAGTTGGATCGGTTCTAGTCGAGTCGGTCTATTTCTCCGATAAATTGGCTGCAGCCTTCAAAGTGCGTCACTCAACGGCCCCGGGGGATCACGAGCTATCTCAGTCTACGCGGTGGCTGTATTCCTTGGGCGAGGACATATTTCGCCGCGGGCAACGCCTCATCACCATAGCTCACCTCGGAGTACACAACAAACAGAAGCATTGGATCGCTATTGACGTCGATGGCCCGGAGCGTCTGTTGTGTTACGGAGACTCATTCGGAGAGGAAATTCCTCCCCCGCTCCGAGATGCCTACGTGTGGTGGGCATCGAAACACGTTCCAGAACCCCTGCGGTTTGATCTCTTGCCGACGTCAAAGCAGACCGACGGCCATTCGTGCAGCCCGTTAGCTTTCAACGCCGCGGCGCATGCCATATATCCCAATCAAATCCCGTTGATGCCAGAAACCGACGTAGTTTTGGGGGGGCTTTCCCAGTGGAATCGCATCGCAGGTCGCGTTCTAAACAGAGTATGTTCTACTCTCTATATTGATACCCTGCTCATATTTATTCACATTGCGGACGAAGTGGCAATAAACAACGAAATAGAATCAACTGGTTTCGAACGCGGAACTCCTGAGCCGATGGAGATCCTATGATTGCCGCGTTCCTTCGCCAAGTTGGCACGCTCAGCCGCTTTCACATTCCAGCTCCCAAAATCCGGTGATTCAGCGACATTGAAACACCCCAAGGGTCACCCGGACTACCCCCAATTCAAGCCCCGAGAAGAAATGTGTCCGCGAGGTTACTCGGGATCGCAGCCCCCCACCCCCTCTCCACTTCGATGCGTCTGATCCCCATCCGAGTCTCCCACCGAAAACCACTATGAAAGTGCCCGTCCATGATGTATTTGGCGGTGAACCCATCCGGGTGAAAGGACGCCGGTGATGCATCCTCACTGATTCAGACAGAAAGACAGGAACAGTGATCTAGATTGTCGTAGTGTAAGTGAAAGACAAGATAGGAATACATGAAAAGAAATAGTAACCTAGATTGTCGTAGTGTAAGTGAAAGACAAGATAAAGAAGAACATGTGATATGAAAGGTTTAAATACTGGGATCATCCATCAAAGATGGTTAGTAATAATTGGACCGGGTTTCATCAACTGTTGTAAGTGCCAGACTTACACCGGGATCCATCTGCACTCAGCCACTTGGGAACTAAACCCGCCGAAACCCAGTCCAAAATTGGGACCTTCTTCAAGGTCGCGACGCAGGAGGAAAAGGAGTTTCAACGGGCGCGAGAAGCGAAGAAGCGAAATGATGAGCGGGAGGCTCATGAGGCTCGCGAAGCGCGTGCTAAATTCGACGCGCACGGCACAAGTCACCGCCAATGCGACAGAGAGAAAACGCAAAAGCAGAGCGAATATCCGCGCCGCTAGAATCGAAGCAGGATGAGTGCCTGCACACGCAGGTCGCAAGCGTGTATGTCCTTTCCTGCCTCGTTTCGGAGTTCTGTTCATTGCTCAACCCGCTCCGGACCCACAGAAACCCATAGAGCTCGAGGAGTACGATCGAAGCTCTTCTTCTTCGAAGTCCTCTAAGCTGGCGGAGGACTCGCGCCCGCGGCGCAGCACCGGGTGAACATTCAACGTGGGGTGGTATCATCGTACGTCATTCAGAAATTTCGCAGCGCTCGCTATTCAATGATTCAAAATTTAATCCAGGACTCGTATCCCGAGCTGTGTACCAAAATCCGACGCCATCTCGAGTCACTTCGCGCGGTTGGAGTCACACTCACACTCGTCACCATCCGCGGTATTATGGTCGCATTTATTAAACAAGCTCAGCCCCATCTGTTCAATCGTGTCGCGATCGATGGCAGTCAATTCCGCTGCTCGGACTCTTTCGTCCGCAAGTTCCTGCGAAACAAGATGGGATGGAGCGAGCGATGCGCCACCCACGTGTTTTTATCAAAGTGAACATGATTTTGGGCTTTTGTGGTGCTTCCTGCACTGAATGAGGTAAATATGGTAGCTGAATCTCAGATTGGTCACCAATTGATAGCTCAGAGAGCACACTGATGGCCGGGAAAATGCCGGGAGTATGTCGGCAGGTGTGCCGAGCACGACAGGCTGAAAACTAGTCTGATTTGGGTCCAATGAGCACCAAATTTCATAAATCATACACAAAAATGTGCTTTCTGATGTAATTTTTTGACTTTCATAGTGCATAAATCCCTTCTGAACCCTATGCATTTTTTGCATAAATCCCCGCCTACCAACTCGGTGGACCGTCAAAAGTGATGCATTACGAGGTTTATGCATTATCACCTTATGCATCATCACCCGCGCTACTGTATGCGTTTGGACTCGATTTCATAGTAGGATTCAGACATGCAGAAACAAGATTGGTGACTCGGAAGCTGGCCAATTCACAGTGTTGAAATGGGCCTGTCACGCGTCCTCCCCCTCTCCGTCGTATTTACTGCGGACTCTCGATCACTCATATATTATCTCATTATCCCTATGCTACGCTAGCTCATATCTCCCATGGTGCCTGTACCCCCTGGACCCGTACCGTTCTGCATTATATATCCTTGCTCAGCGCGCTTGCTTGTGTGACAGCCGACCTTCCAATAGCCCGCGGTTGAGTTCTCGGGATTGGCACAGCCGTATGTTTTATGTTGGGGCTCTGCAGTGGATCCCATGAAGGCCCTCCTGACACCGTGGACTGAACTCATAACATGAACTCCTTCAAGCACAACCTCTTGTAAGTTGTTTCTCTCTCCTTTTTCGTTTAAAAACAGTGCCAGAATAATAACACTTTACCTCCTGCAGAGCAACGATATTCTCAGCCCCTCCCTTACGGCGGATTTGCAGGCCCTCGGATACAAATCATGGCCGCGTTACAGCGCTTTACGGGACGCACTCGTTCTGCCACGGTGGATTCCAGCACCGCCTCAGAAATGCAGTTGGGCTGCCCACCGTCCCGTCAACGGGGGCGGCCGTAAATCCATCGGCACGAGGCGGGTACGGCTTGTCACAACGACGGCCGTGTCTTTCTCTCTCGCGATGTGCGGACGGTACGGGACGGCAAAAAAGACGCGCAAAATTACGGGACGGCTCTTGGGGGTATTTTGTTATCCAGGATTTCGACTGCATTTCATGTGAGTGGGAGATCCTGTACTCGTTTGAGAGGTTTGACTTCCGAAGTATTGGTTTTCAATTGGTTGAACTCATTTTGGGACAGAAAAGTGTTGAATTTCGATGACCACCCGAAATTGAACATCTGCCTCAACACTGCCACCGACTTGATTTATATGATTCCGGCTCGCGGGAATTAAGCCGAGCGTATGGGTATCTCCATTGCACATCCCTGTATATAATATAATGAGTGAAATATTCCAGATACTGCCCCAAAAACCAATGATCGATGCCAAAAAATGTCGAAACCCGTGGACGACCGTCAAAAGATCCAGGTAGACGGGTGCGGGCAGAAGATGGGTCAGTCGCACCCGTCCCGCAAACTGGTATCTGGATCTTCGCGACGGCACGGGACGGTGACCCGTAAACAGGCGTATCTGGGGATTTGCTTAATCACCACGTCGGTGGTGAGCGATGCGTCGCGATGCATCAACACCGCTGATTAGCGATCCAACGTGATGAATGACTGCACATTTGAGCACCGCTCCCCACCCTTCCGCGTGCGTGCTGGACCAGCGCCTGTCCATCAAATGATGAGGATCATTCACATCATCGCGCTCCCCGCTGCTGATCATCGCTTATGGGGGGCGCGCTCGCGCTGCTCGCTTGCTCAATCGGGAGCTTTATTTATATTTGTTACATTTACACTCCCTTGCCTCCGCCCTCCCGCCCCGCTCCTGTTCTGGGTGTCCTTCCGCTCGCCGGTGCAGCTTACGTGGGACATGTATTTGCTGACTCTTATTGATGTAAAAACCCGTCTTAGCTACCGCTCCCGTTAGGCACCGCCGCGTCGCACCGGTCACGTGCCCGCCACGCCGCGCGCCCCGCCCGCGCGCCCGTTCGCACGCTGCCCGCCTTGACCCCCGCAGCGCTATATGCGCGCATCATTTACATCGACACCTACCGGTGTAGGCTGTATATATGTCGATGCAGGGGGTTTCATCGCGCGCCACTTTCTCCGAATCCGGGGATTCCTCGCTCTCTGTACCCCTGCATATTCTTCTGGCGAGCAGAACTTGTGATATTCCCAGTTCACACATGAATTTTTGATATATATACATGAAAAAGGAACCTGCGATGAACGTCACATGTGTTTATTCCCCGGTGTCTCCCTCTGCCCATAAACATAATGTATACTTGCCGCTGGCAAAAGAGAGCCTCCATCGATATTTTTCCCATATATTACAAGTGTATGATTCCCGCTCAATTCACTTTTTACGGTTCCGAAGCCGCTGTGGTCGACATAAGCCCCATAATTGCAGTTTCCACCCGTAGTTGAAACCCGATAGTTGGGGCACTGTGGAGCTTTCTGAGCAACAGGGACGAGTTAAATATACAGCAGTAGCCTTTCTAGATCTTTTTTAGTCTGGGGCCTGAAAAAAATTGAGTGGAACACTGAACGAGGACCAGAGTCGAACACCACGCAAATGCTGTATTGGGTTTATGCTTGTGAACCCACACCTTTGATGCAAAATTAATTTCTACACCTTTTATTGGCGAAACCTGCATATTTCCTAGGAAGGTTCGGCTCCCAGACGTGCTCTGTAATACTAGAACCCAAATATACAGACTCCTTGGCTCCTATCTTAGCTGTCTTTTGCGTGCCTGATTTTTCAGATTGCAGATTTTCACTACAGAGGAATACCAATCAGTCCGGTTCGCAAATTGGTGATGTTCTACCCCTTCATTTCTCATTGAAAGTGCTCTGAGGAACTGCAGGAGCCCAACGTCGTCGTGCCTGATGTCAAAATGGTTGCGAGGAACGCCGGTCACATCCGTGACACTCTCTCTTTCGGACGTTTCCCACCAAGCGACTTCCCTCAAAAACACCGTCCATGTCTCCTCGTCTCAATCAGAGTCGGAAATCATGATCTAGGTCATTAACTTAACTCAATGGTCCCTTCTCATCGAGTTTTATCGGCCGGATTCCAAGATACCGACACGATGGTACATTCTCCTCCAGCTTCTCTCGCACTCTTTTCACGAACCTGAACAGACTCCCGGAGCTCGCGGGGCCTCTCATGCGCCTGCAGGACTTTTTACCCACCACAAGCCAAGATTTTCATCTGTGCATGCTGGTAAATAGCGGCATAATACTCAATCAGAGACAGAGCTGAGGACGAATGCGCTGGGGGAATTTAGCAGTAACTGGTACGTCTGCTATGCATACACAGCTCCTCAGGTCTTACGCTGGATCCACGTTCTCCAAGCCTGTCGTTTGCACGCAATTTCGGGCTGCAACTCGCCGGAAGATCATCGGTTTCTCCAGTCCCTTGCGAGCTCCGTCCGTCCCTTACTGATGGGGCAGAGTACTGCTTGCTGGTGAGCTCCTCGTTACTCCCCCCACGTGGCACTCCGCCCGCCCATCCCCTCTCCTGACCGGTTCTGAACGCTGCCCTTCTGCTGGCGCTGCTACGGTGTGAATGCCCATGGAGAGCGTGGCACTTACAGCGCGCTAGCCATTCCCTACCTGTCCTGAACGGCGCACGCGGGACGTGAGCAGCATGGTATCCTGCAGCGTGGACACTCCGTGGACCTGCACGCGCCCGTGCGCATCCGGCTACCTGCTGGGCTTTCGCAGGGCGAGGACGCTGCCACTCCGGGCCAGCACGCATACCTCACGGCACTAATGCCACGACATGCCCGCTTCACTTGCACGGAGGCCGTCCGTTCCTGGCCCGCGCCGCAGGCATCTGCCCGCGCTGCCGGGGTCCCACAACACCAGCCTCATCGCGTGGTCGCAGTCGTGCCACAGACCATTCTTGTGGATCCGCCGTGCACATCTACGACACGCAGCACCCTGCCCTCGCAGGCGCAGTAGCGGTCGTTGAGGAAGGTGCCGGACGGAATGAGTGGAGCCGCGAAAGATGATCCTCGGCTGACCTATGGAGGTCATTTACGGACTCTGCATGCCCTGTCGGGGCTCGTAATCGGCTCCCGGTAACACTGTAATTTTTGTACGATTTTAGTCCAATTTATGTAATTCAGTTCTCCTCATCGTTATTGGCGACGACGAGCATACGCTCAGCATCGCTGGCTTAATGCGGATGCTTGCATCAATCAGAAGCATCCTTTAGCGGCTTCCTTGGCAGCGACGCGAACGCCCAGCCGAGGCACAGCGACACACATAAATAAAGGCTTGAACCATAGCTCAATGCTGGGGTGATGCATGAAAACGGATCACTAACTAGCGGTGTTTTTGCATCGCAACACATCGCTGATCAGCGGTGCATGATTGATCACTCCCCCATACCGTGGTGCCGTAAACGACACCCGTCACGCCCGTAAAGACGGTGACGGCGTGAGTCCTAGAATGCAGGATGGACCATCGACATGATTGCGGATTGGGGCGGCTGGTCTCAAGTCGAGGCGATCACGGTGTTCTGTTACTTTTATTTGCCTACCGAAAACCATGGGTTTACTCAGAGGCACATGTACAGCGGCTGCCCGGCCAAGAGGGTTGATTCCAAAAGGAAATGCGTGACCTGGAACGGTCACATCCTCGCGGACGAGCAAAAGGGTGATTATTGCAGGAAAAAAATGAGAAATAAAGAAAATGATGTGAATAAAAATGGCATAGCTAGCGCACACCATTGAAAAAAAAAAAAAAATCTGATAAGTAGGATAGTCCGCCGCCTGCCGCCGCCTCGCCTCGCCGCTCCCACCCCCGCCCCGCCGCCCTACTCTGCAACACATCCTGCTCGGACTCAGGCCTCTGCAGCGACACCCACTCGGAGGCGCACGTCTACAGACACCCTGCCCACGTACAGCAGCAGTTCTCTCAGCATCTGATCCCCTCCCCCCTGCCTGTCTACCACGGTGGCTTCACACCCTCGATGCGCAACTTTTTAGCCCGCCCGCGCGGTGCCGACTTTCTCGGGGAGGAAGGGATGGCTGCGCGCGTATGGGAACCAGAAGACGGAGCGGGGGAGGGCGAGGAGGGAAAGGGGTACGGAGGGGGGAGAACGCGCTCGAGCGCGGAGAAGGGGCGTGGGGGAAGCGACGGGGAAAGGGGAGCGGGGAGGATTGACCGGAGGTGCAGAGTCGGCCAAGCACGTAGCAAGTGGAACGCGGCGGGGCAAGTATAGATGGGATGCGGAGGATACAAGAGGGTGAAGGGGAGCAGCGGGAGCGCCGGTAGGGGTACGGAAAGTGGAACGCAAGTCAAGCGCATACACGCGGCAAGGGACCGCGAGGATGGAGTGGGTGGACAACGGCGGGGCGAGTCGAGTGGGCGTGGTAGACGGGGAAGGTATGACGGGGGCGAGATGTGGAGGTAAATGAGCGGGTGCTTGAAGAAAGATGAAGGGGCAATGTATGGATGAGTTAGATGGCGTGGGGGGAATACCGATATAACGGTGAGTCGAGCGGGAGGGAGGCAGAGGCAGGAGCGGGAGGGAGGCAGAGGCAGGAGCGGGAGGGAGGCAGAGGCAGGAGCGAAACGAGGAACGGAACGAGCGGGGTGATGCGCGGATGATAAGGAACAATGGAGCAGATGTGTCGGCGGGCGGGGCGAGGGTCAGGATTGCGAGATCGATGTAGGGCAGGGGTGCGCAACGAAGCAAGGGAGGGAGGGAGGAGGAGGGAGGAGCAAGGGGAGATAGGGGATCGATATACGGAAGGAAGGAAGGGGTAGAAGCGACGCGCGGGCAGAAGAGTGGGGGCGCCACGCCGCGCAGAGAGAGGAGGGGCGGGCGGGCAGGGAGCGATGAGGGTGACGTGGAAGCCCGAGGAAGAAGAAGGGCCGCCGTGACACCTTGACGCCGTAGAGGCAGCGACGACGCAGCGATGCCTCGATGAAGCGACCCGTCGACGCCCCACCGCCGCCGCACCCCGCCTCAGCGCCCACAGAATAGGAGAGCGCACCCACCTTTGCAGTCGTCGCCTTCCTAATATCCACATTCCCCGAAGTACGGCTCGAGCGTCGCCATCGCCATGGGGACGGCGCAGAAGTTGAGGACGCTCTGGTTCTGGTGCGTGCGGAGGTAGTCAAGCGCGGGGGCGCGTGCCGCGGCGCGTCGAGAACTATGACGGTTTAGACGTGGGAGACCCGCCATTGACGCCGACGATGGCGGCGCGGTGGCAACGGCGCCGACGGGGTACTTGGCGCTGCATTTCGTAGTAGGTCTAAGAAGAGGTTGACGTTGAACGGCTGGAAATCCATGGATGCATCTAGTCAAGTAAGAGCAGAGCCGCAGTGAGCTAGGTAGCAGTGGCAAGACGTGAGCGAGCCTCCTCTAAACCCATCACGTGCGAGCACAGCATCAGCAAACAGAGAAGCGCGTCTTGTGCGTCTACTTACTCATCTGACCACCATCAGTCTTTTCTGGCGGTAATATCTCTTGCCATTCACCTATTCTCGCTTCCATAGCCAGTATAATAGTCTACACCTCCACGACTCGGAATCGACACTGGTTTATCGACTAAATCCAGACATCCGAGCCAAAAGATATCTTACAATCGACCGCGTTCAATAAAGCGGAGGATCAGCGAGGAGCTGGGCTTTACCTCGCTCCGAGAATATATTCATAAACTGCGCGTCCGTCTGAATGATGAATCCCAGGGAATAAAAGTACAGGGACGAGCTCCTCCGCCACGAGGGTAGCGATGGACGAAGGAACACACGTTGCCGTGAATTTCCGTTCGCGCACTCGTGCGGGAGCTGCACATATATAAATCAACCTCTGAAAAAAAGGGGAGGTCAGGCTTACAGGTGCGCTGTGCTTGCTTTCCTTCGGCGTCCCGATGAGGCCAGCTTCTCGCGCGCTCAAGAATCATCTTACATGCGCGAACACAGCCCAAAGTCAGGGTACTTACCTATCGATGGTCGATCCTCACAGGCCTTAACCACATCAATCTCGAGCCGGGAAAAAATTGGAGCGCGCCGATTTAACGAGGGTCTCAATCTTGGTGGCGTCCTGCTCGTCAAATGGCGTTGATAAATCGAGGTAACGCAAAATCTTCGCCTCGATTCAAGTTAATTCCTGCACCCCAAACCGGGCTGTGTTCAACCATTCGGGATCGAGAAAGAAATTACAGTACGTACGAAGCCCGATCTCCGGCAAAGTATCCCTTGTCGTGCCCATTCTTGATACACGCATTATGCTTCGCCAAGATACTCTCCAGCCCTTCCGAGGACGAGCGATTTCCGTGAGTCGAATTTCTGCTGGATGAGTGAAAGTCTTGTCAATCTGAGTTTCCCAACATATGAGGGACCTCAATCATTCGACACAAGTGCGATAGATATCCGGGCGAGGCGAGGCTCGCGTTCCTTCACACCCGACCGGGTTGGTGCGCACGATGATCAGCGGTGAAGACCTGGCACAAGTCGTCTCTCCCGCTGAAAACGAGGTAGTTAGTTTGGGGAATGGGTGGTTGGATGGAAGCCACAGAATACGCATGCCAACGGCGTGAAGGGCTGCGAGTGGCGGAGGTGGGGATGGGCAGCGCCGGCGAGGAGGATGGTGCAGACGAGGTGGGAATTTGGGTCGAGGGAAAAGACTTGAGGGCTCCAAACATCATCGTGGCGCGTGGGGGGGCCTACGTTCCCATTTCTCACGACGAGTCGAAGTGATCTTGCTCGAAGGACGACTTCGGAGTTCAAAGTCAGGAGTATACATGATCGCGACGCGTGGGGGGAACGCGCCGTTGAAGCGGGCACCCCGTCTGGCCGGGCAGAGCGGCGAAGATGGGGGCGCAGATGTGTTTGAGGTTACTTCGTTCGATGTGGAAGACTACGGGGTTTAGTCAGTGGCAGGCTCTCACTCAAAGTGAGGTATTCGGGGGTGAGGCTCCGCGTGACGGTCTCGCTCCTTCGCACCCGGCGCGCAGGTCAGAATGGTGGTGAAGACTTCCTGCGCCGAGGCAGGACGACTTGCCCGTCGAAAACGAGCCGCAGCTCGGTACTTAGTTACGGAAGGGATGAATGCATCATGGATGGAAGCAACCGGAGGTTTAATACACTGCGTATGTGGTAGAAGTACCTCGTCGCTTGGCGAGCTGAGAACGGCGGAGGGACGAGGAACGAGGGACTGGCAAGGACGGGGAGGGATGAGATGAGGCTTTTACAGATGAGGTAGGAATCTGGGTCAAAGGGAAAGACTAGAGGGGTCAAATCAGCACCATCTCGGAGCGATATTACCGTTCTGCGAGGCAGCGGTTGTCTACGTGGGGTTGGTGGTCTATCGGGGAGGAGATCAACTTCACCCATCGATAGACTTCATTCGCAACCTACCCGGTCGTTCATTTCCTTGGATCTGCCTCACAGCGCGATTGAATTTCTGCCCTCTCTGATGATTCACGCCGCGCCAGTACGTGTACTCCGTGTAGTAGAAATTCTGGAATCCCACAGGCCAGCACCCGGAAATGCTGTGAAGCACTAAATTAAAATGAAAGCGCGAGCACAGTCACTGAGTCAGCGTGGGAGGGAGCTCAGAGCCGGGGCATACATCGTCAACCAGCCGCGCCCAGTTCTACATGTCCTGCGCCTGCGGCCCGGCTAATTTACAGCGGCCTGACGAGTTCCTAATTCCTAGGTCCACTCGTCGGGAGCAGATGGGGGAGAGCAAGAAACACGCCTTGAACTTCCGAAACTCCCCCTCTGTCTATCCCATGGCATCACACATTGCCGACGGTTGT
Organism: Mycena vulgaris; assembly: GCA_029204335.1. Classification (NCBI taxonomy): domain Eukaryota; kingdom Fungi; phylum Basidiomycota; class Agaricomycetes; order Agaricales; family Mycenaceae; genus Mycena; species Mycena vulgaris. Next base: position 286,297 of record JARGYA010000017.1, read on the forward strand.
CGTGTGATCCTCCTGCAAGCCCTGTGTGATTTAGGTAGACAAATAGATAAGGCCCAAGCTGCTCGATACCCAGCTTTGTGGAGGGGTGCAAAGGCACTCGAACGTCGGCGTCCATGGTGGCGCTTAGTCGAGAAAGGTTGACGTGCAACGGTGCCGGAAGATGCCGCACCGGTCCGATCGCTCCCGATACAAACACAACCAGACACGTTCAACTTCTCGCGACGCGTTCAATTCACACCTCCTCCGACTACTTATTGGAGCCCATTAATTTGGGTTGATCTCCCGTGCCCAATGTTTAAGTGGAAGAATCACCCCTTTATTCGACCGCAGAATCCTCATCTGTCGCCCGCATCGATGAATGCCCTCGCCGTTGACAACTTTAACGAAGAAATATCAGGTCCTGTACATCTGGAAAACACCCAGTCGCTACATAGCTCATGATAGGCTCCAGTAGAGCCGTAGAGCCGTAGGCACCCCCCCCTTCTATCGAAGTTTTTATAGACGGCGTTTCCTACCATAGATCACCCATAGAGCCTCCATAGACCCCGGGGTTCACCTAGTACGCCGTCCATCTTTGATCGTCATCCGGTTTGGCGCGCTTACAAATTGTACCGAAATCCTCAATTAAATCCCGAATTAAATCACGAAATATATATTTGGCAGATCTACGTAGGGGAGCCATCGGCGTCGGAAGCCAGAGCAAACATCGCATCAAGTGAGAAAAGGTCCTCCTCCTCCTCCTGCTCCACGGTCTCTTGAGGCTTATTGAATATTCATAGCGGCCCTACAAAAAGGTATTAGTGGATATATTGATGTAAATATGCAAAATTACCTGGTGGTGCGCAAGAGCTCCTGCTGGGCCTTGACCTGAGTTGGGGTGTAAATTCTCTCTAACACGTTGGCCGGTATATGTCTCTCATCAAATCCGGAGAGCCTGTTACCATAACCACACAATTGGGTTTTTCATAAGCACAGCGTTTCTCCCTATAGGCTATGGCCTGACATCGCACATAAACGAAGGGGGTATCTATAGCCCAAGGACACCTTCTGTGAGGATATATTGTACCCATGGTTACATGATCAATCGCCAGAGATAAGTACATATCCATCGAGCTCCATTCATCAGTGAAACTCAAGATGACCATATGATGAGATGAGCCATGAATGTTCAACCTCTAACGTACATTGAGGATGGTACCTGTGCCAATTTCAGACTAAAAATTATTTTGGGTATCTGAGGCGGTCACTGAACTTCTGATAGGCCTCGGGGATACAAGGAGCGGTCTAACAGGACACTTGACAGCGTACATTGAGGATGCTATCTGCGCCAACTTCGGAGTAAACAATATTTGGGGTATCTGAGGCTGTTACCAATGATTACTCAACCTCTGATGAGCTCGGGTATAAAAGGATCTGCCTCAGCATGGTTGAAATCTGTGCCCATCAGAGCAAATGCCTACTCAGCCCATTGCGACTGAAATTCGATTTAACAACATTCTGAAATGCTTCACTATAGCACTGGATAGCTTGGAGGTCCTTGCAAAGGCCTTCAAGAGTCCATTCCTGGAACCTATCTCCAATGCTGCTAAGTCTCTGCTAACTGCTGTGCAGGTACATTTCTATTATAGATCATAAAATGTATCTCACTTTTGCCAGACTGTCAGGCAAAACAAGAGTGATTGCACTGAATTGTTGGAGCAAACCTACGGGTTGCTCTGTGCCATTGTTTCTCTCCATATGAAGCCAGAGACTGGTCTGGAATTTTCACCAAGAATGCTGAATGATCTCGGAAAATTCACAGAGTATGTCCCTCCCTGGAAACATCTTGTTGCTGATTGCATGCTCGCAGTACCCTCTACAAGATCCATACTTTTTTTGAGGCCCAACAGGATAAAAGCAAGATCAGGCACTTTTTCCGTCAGGGGGAAATGAGTAAACTACTCAAGGATTGTAACATGGGTTTACAGGAGACACTGGAAAGTTTCAAGGTGAAAGTGGTTTGCTTTACCATGTGTACATGCCAGTACTCAACCTGAGAAAACAGCTTCAGGGTATCAATCTCCTCACTGAGGTGGGAGTTATGCAGAAAATTGCCGAAGACAGACACCAAGAGGTTCTGGAGTTGATTGATGCCTTTTCTGAAATGTCTACCTCAGACAACGGATCAATGGTATGTAGTTTTTCTATTCTAACTCTAGCAAGGAGTAACTTTTGCACAGTCAAATAGAGTTTTATCTAGCTCTTACAACAGGTATGATCTAAGCAAAAATTAGATCAAAAATAACTGATCCTATTCTGATCAAGTTCGACCTCAATTTCGATGCTGCCATCAGAACCAAAATTTTTCCATGGTCGAGAATCTGAGCTTTCCGACATTCTCAAACTGCTTAGGCAGGAGACACCTAGGATAGCAATTTTGGGTGCAGGCGGAATGGGGAAGACAAGTCTTGCAAGAGCTGTTTTGCATTATCCAACAGTCATGGGGAAATATGGCCAGCATCGTTTCGTCATTGCTTGCGACTCCACATCCAGCAAAGATGAACTAGTTGTCCTAATTGGTGCCCATTTGGGACTGAAGCCCAAGGAAAATCTGGCCAAAGTGATTTTGCATCATTTTGCCACCAATCCGGCCTGCCTCTTGATCCTGGATAACCTGGAGACACTCTGGGAGCCTACAGAAATTCGTCGAGACATTGAAGAATTTTTATCACTGCTTACAGATATAAAACACCTTGCATTGCTTGTAAGGGCTGATATTCTCATCTTGGTACTGTAAACTGATACTAAACCAGATCACAATGCGAGGGACAGAGAGACCAGCCTCAGTGCGCTGGACTCGCCCTTTCTTGCCAGCTTTGGAGCCCTTGACACAGGCTGCTGCCCGCCAGACTTTCATTGATATTGCAGATGATTGTCACGACAGTGATGACATTGACAAAGTTCTCCTCCTGACGGACAACATGCCACTTGCAATTGATCTTATCGCCCACTTGGTGGACTCTGAGGGTTGCTCCCAGGTGCTAGCCCATTGGGAGGAAGAGAAAACCTCTGTGATCTCAGATGGCTATGACAGACAATCAAATCTCAATCTATCCATTTCAATGTCTCTAGCAAGCCCCCGAATCACATCTGTGCCTCATTGCCAGGAGCTATTGAGTCTCCTCTCAATGCTCCCTGATGGCCTTTCAGATAGAGAGCTGGTACAAAGCAAGCTTCCAATAAAAGACATTCTCACCTGTAAAGCAGCCCTACTTTCCACCTCACTGGCCTATAGTGATGACCGGGGACGGTTCAAGGTCTTGCTACCTATTCGGGAATACATGGCAAGATCTTACCCCCCCATGACCTATCTTGTTCAAGCTCTTCTCAATTACTTTCATCAGCTTTTGGAATTTGAGTACAAATATCATGGGACTGTCTCAGCCTCTGAGATGACTCTACAAATCACATCAAATTTCTCAAATATCCAGGGTCTCCTTCTTGACAGGCTCCAGCACCAGAATCCTGCAGCCGCTGAAACCATCTACTGTGTCATATACCTCAATGTTTTCAGTAGAATTGCTGGTCGTGGCCGGACTCATTTGATGGACGAGATTGGTTATACTCAATCCCTCCCCAGTGAACTGAAGGTCTATTTGATCACAGAGATTTTCTCTTCCTGGAGTCATTATCCAATTCCCAATCCAGAAGAGTTGGTTGACAAAGCAATGAAACAATTATCTCACTTTGATGACTCGGATATCAAATGTAAGCCCTCAAGCAATATTTCTTCTTTATGATTTGAACAGATTCAACAGGTAAATTCTACATTACTTTAGGAGCTTATTATCAGAGCCACAACAATGATATTCCTACAGCTACAAATTACTATCAGACTGGCCTCTCGTTGGCAATTTCCACTGGGAACACCAGAAGACAGTGTGAAACATCAATACAGCTTGCATTGTCCAAGTCACGGATGGGTGATCCAGCTGCAAGCCAAATGTATGTGTCTGAGGCTCAGAGGCTAGCCAGGATTTCGACAGATTTATATAATGAAGCATGGGCACTAAAGATTGAAGCACATTGTTGGGATGCACATGGGAACTACAAATATGCAGTCTCTCTCTGCAACAGGGCAAGAGATCTCCTAGCTCATTGTGGCATGTCTGGTGGTACCTCATACTCTGATATTATGACCACCCAGGCAGATATCCACAAGCTTAAGTCGGAATATGTGGAGGCCCGAAATATCCAGACAGAACTTCTTCATGGACATCCTATTGAGGTTGTCCCACTGGACCATGCCTTCACTTTGCTCAATATGGCAGAACTTGGTGTGCTGCTTGGTGCACCAACAGAGGAGGTGCAAAGGAACATTGATACAGCAAAATCACTATTCAATTCCGTCAACCATTTGGTCAATGAAATGTTGTGTGATGCTACCATGGGAGCCCTCCATCTGAGAGAAGGGAATCTACAGTCTGCAACATCGCTTTTTCACAAATGCTTGTCCTCCTCCTGGGTAAACTATGCTGAACTAGTAAACTACTGTCTGGAGAAACTTGGTGACAGAAGTCTCTGGGATTCAACAGATCAGTCCTGGACAATCATATATCTTGTGCATGCCTCAAAGTCACAGCAGAAGCTAGATCTTCACAAGGCTCTCCAATTCCTAGGGGATATTTTCCGGACTGAAGGTGACCAGGATACAGCAGTCAGCCTTCTGACTACTGCCTTGGAGGGATTCACACAGATGGATGTCCACCGCAGCCAAGCAGAATGCATGCTTCTACTTGGATACGTCTCAAAGGAAAATGGGGACATGTTGAAGACAGCAGAGCTTTGGAGAACCGCAAGACCTCTATTTGAACGATCATCTCAGGCAAGAAAAATTGCCCTTATTGATGAAGAACTCCTCAACATTGCAGGAGATGTGCTAGATGAGCACAGAAGGAGTTTGGCACATCTCGCAGAAATCCATGCACCTAGTGCAGCCATTGAAACACTAAGTGGAAGCCTGGAGGAAACTGGAAAGACAGAGAATCCACGCCTGAGTGGAGAGAAAGAGCTTGTTCCTATATTGATTCAGAGCAATGTGTAGTCCTTCCCTTACCTTGTTGTCTCTCACCTATCTGCCTTCCTTGTTTACTATCTTGCCTTCCTTTTTTTTGATCCTTTTTTTTTTTTGTATTTATGGTGTCCAGTGTCTGGTATATACAATATTATCTTTGAATTCACATGTTTTACAAAGATGCTTAGATTTTCAAGTACACACTCGACTTAAAGTCAATTCTTCCCAGCGATCACTACACTCGAGTTTCAGGCAAGCCGCGGAGTGTTTGGAGTCCAAACACTTTGGCAAGTTGGGATTGAACACATTGCAGCACAGTTCGACTTGACAGTGCCTGCAGCATACTTTTTCACAGACTCACATAATTCACCAACTGCATGAAGATGGCATAATCAGTGATATTTCTGGTGAGGAAATGAATGCCCGAATATACAAGCTTGAAGGGAAGAACTTCCAGGGGCTCTGCCACTCAACAACGAGATTGATGCAGATATATAACTTCATCTTTTTTTTTCCCTTTGCTCAGACTGGCTGTTTCTGTATCACGTCAACATGTTTGACCAGTCTACACAGCTCTTTATGTATCGACTTGATCTGCACAAGACACAGCCTTTCACTCAAACCTGTTCAATAAGAAACCATATCATACTGGCATGGAAAACAGATAAACTAAGTGCCACAAGGTCAGCCAGAAGCTGGGCTTTGGCCCTCTCAGACGTAAACATATTTGTGAATTGTGTGTCCATCTTTGATCTCCAGGAAAATAGTGCAGGACTGAGCTCCTTCATACCGTAGTCTGCGAAGAGTGCAATGACCAGGTATTTTCATTGCCATGAGCACTCGTGGCGGGGCTACAGAAAATATCAATCAACCCAGGGACAAAATGGGTAAAGCTGGCATACCAGGGGGACTGGGCCGGCCGGGCCTCTGCGTCCCCAGGCGGCCCAGCTCCTTGCACGCTCAAGAATCACTCAATATGCAGGAAGACAGGCCAAGTGTCAGGGTATTTCTTCATCAATGTTTAAGCTTCAGATTTCAGGCGGGTCGACAACTGCCCATCCCGATGTCCACACAGATTTAACTAGTGCATCGATCTTGGTGCCGTCCTGCTCGTCAAATGGTTTTGATGCATCGAGGGACTGCGAGATCTTGGTCTTGATTAATTCCTGTGAGATGAATAAGTCCTCAACCATCACGGATAGACGAAGAAATTACAAATCACGATCGCAAATCATTCATCTTCGGTGATCGTGATCTAACAGTGAGGCAGGGATAACTGAGGTGTTAGGAGACGAAGCTGAAGGTCTCGTTCCTCAACAGCGAGACGAAGGCGCGCTGCATCCCGATTGCGGTATTTCCTATGTGCTTTTAATTGTACAGGATGTACAGTCCTTCGAGCTTGTGGTTCACCGAGGTAGCCGAGGGTAGCCGAAAGTCCCACGGTTTCAACCCGACCCAAATAATATACAGAAGCGGGAGCATGCTGCGGGTTCATTCCGTTGCGTCTCATTTAGTTCCGGTTCTATGTTTAGAATACTTTCCTGAGGATTGGCACCGGGCGCCGCAGGGGTTGCGGGAGTATCGCAAGCTACTCGGTGTTTAGGAGAACGGGAATCCGGGATGGTCAAGAAAAATGAAAAGTGGACTTGTTATGTATTATGGAGCAAGATGACAGTGTATGTTTGATATGGACCGAGCATGCACGTATGAGACGAGATACACGGCACGGCGCGCACAAATTTAAAAGTAAGTGGAGATACGGTACATTGGCCCGAGTGATGCCGCGGACCGATCCGACCACGACACTTCCTCGGCATGTCCGTATCCCAAAGTTGCCTCGTTTTCTGCACACCCTTGAGCACAAACTGAGGGAGATTTAACCATGCTTAAAGCTAGCGATGGGGGCCTAGATACCACGAACCATGCTGATGCCGAACAAGCTTAATGTATAGACCGCAATTTGAATTTGAGCACCACTCCGAGTAAGTACAGGTGTACGCACTGGAGTTTCAATTTGTATACATAGTTCATTGATAAATATTACCGTTGATGTCTGTACGCCATGCCCGGAAGTCCACCGCTTCGCCACTGTGCATTGTGTTGTGGCTTCAAGTTCCGGGTCTACGTGGTGCCTATTATATTAATTTATTAATTAGTACTGGGCAACTGGCCTCGAAGCGGTTTGAGTATAACCATGCGACGGGCGGGCTTTGGCTTTGTTCTCCACCTCGCAGGATGCGACTGTGACAAACTGGAAGAATGAAATGCGGCGGCGCAAGCAAACCATTACGGAATCCCTAAATTTAAATCCCCTCGTATCTCGGTCTTCCTCGAGTTGGATTCTGCTCATCGTGGACCCCTGCCTGTTGTTACATAGGCACACATATACACCAGGTGAATTAGTCTTCATAACACAGATTTTTGTACGCGGGTATAAAGCTCACTGATCATCTCCTTGGCCTTGAAGTTGAAGACAAGGTAACGCACCCGAGCTGAAAGGACGACACGGATTGGATTCCCGGGCCCTAACTCGTCCAGGACGTCCTTCGGTAAGGGTTGGATCCTTTATTTTGCATCAGTATGGGTCGCGCTTCGCAGCTCTCGCTATGTAAGTAATATTCACCCATGCTTCATGTTACGCGAATTTAGTTCTCGAACCACCCGCATGCCGAGCTGAGTCCACATCTCTGCAACCCCCATACGTCGCAATTTCAGCCAACACCCCTATCTCAAAGAGGCTGTCGTAACCCATCACATGTCCGGGTAACCCCGAGTCCTCTTTGCTTCTTCTTCCGAACGCTCTGCCCTGCTCTCCCCTACCCACTTGAGATGACCTCTCGACCTGACTGCTCCTGCTCCCAACGCTACCATATCTCCCACGATCAAGAGCGCCACATCACTGCGCCGCCGTCGCGTGGGTCCGCCGGTGCTGGGTGTTCCTCGACGTGACGAGCGGTAGCCTTTCGTCGGTTATCAAAGAGCTTGAGGGATTTGGCGAGGGCGGTATGTAGCATCTCTTTGCACACGATTATGCTTATGATGTGCGCAGGTCTTCTCCCTCATCCACGCCCACACCCTCACGCTACGGACTCCGGGCCCGCGGAGAAGGACTGGAGTCCCCCGTCGTGATCGAGGCCTCCCCGAGAAGTACCGCGCCGCCACCGCGAAGATGGGAGTGGGGATGCCGCGCGCACCTCCTCCCTCTCTTCCTCAAATGAACAACACACTCCTACCCCGGGGCTGGAGACCATCGCCTCCTACGACCTCCTACCGCCACGTCGCTCCGTCATCTTCGCTGCTTCCTCCTCCCTCCTCCTCCCAATCAGCCTGCCCTCCCTCCTCGGAATCTGCGCACTCGTAAGGCAGCTCGAGCTGAGCCACAACATGGGGCTAGTGTTACAGAAGAGGATCTGCAACGCCGCCGAGGCCGTCGCGGAGCGGCGGCATTTCTGGCCGCGGGAGATCTGGGCGGGGACGCGGTATGGCGGGGGTTTGGGGGTGGAGGAGATGTGTAGGGCGGGGAGCGAGCGAGCTCCGCGCCTGCGCACGTCGTACACTTCGCACCTCCGGTGTATCCAGCGGAGGAGCAGACGGAGCACCCAACCTCGGCGCAGGCGGACGCGCAGACGAGAGCCTCCCGCGTCCTCAGCGCCTCGCTCTTCGACGCCGTCCGCTACGCTCCTCGCCGCCCTCCGTCATGTGCCCGACGCGCTCGATTGACTACCTTCACCGCCTCAAGGCCCAGTGCTGCGCCATTCCCGCACGACGCGCGCGCTGTTTCGGCAATGGGAGGATGTTTGGGGGGGATGTGAGGATCGGAAGGGGGGGGTGCGGAGGTGCGTTGGGGTTTCTTATTCTTTTTCTATGGGGCGTCTGCGGGGCGTGGAATCGTCGAGCCGGCGCAGCGGGAGCGGGGCGTCGAGGCGGGAGGTCGCTTGCTGGGGTCGAGGGGTCGAGGCGGGGCGGTGTCTACGTGTCGCTGCGGGGCGCTAGGCGAAGCTGCGTCTGCGTCCCTGCGTTGCCGCGGCGGAGCGTGTCGGCGTTGAGGTGTCGCTACGCGGCATCGAGCCGTCTGCGGCTACGCGGCGGCGTCTCTGCGTCGAGGCGGGGGTGTCGCTGCCGGACGTCGACGCTTCGCTGCAAGGCAAGCGTCGCTGCGTTGAGTCGGGGCGTTAGGCGCCGGCGTCGATGCGGTGTCGCAGGGCGTCGCTGCGCACTAGGGGACGCCTTTGCGGCTAGGCGTCGGGGCGCGGCGTCGCTGCGGGGGCGGCCGCGTCTATTTGAGGCGTCGCTGTGTCGCTCGTCGCTGCCTCTCGGCGTCGAAGCGACCAGGGGCCGTTGCGGTCCTTACTCATCGCTGTTCTGACATCGCTGCGTCTGCGCCGAGTCGAGGCGGCGCGGTGTCCTCTTCTTCTGCGGTGTCGCCGCGTCGCTGCGTCCTCTTCTCCTGCTGCGGGGTGTCTACTCGTGTCTACCCGCGTCTAGTCATTTAATCTCACACTGATTCCTCGCAGCCAATAACCCGCGCTCCGCGAACCCGCGCGAGGTCGCGCTCATCTTCCGCGAGTACGCGCACAAGATCCACGCGCGCGCGCTGCCGGCGGACCCATCGCCCTCCGCACCCGCTGGATGCACGCCGCCCTCCTCGCCGTCCTTGCGCGCAGCGCTTCGCCGTCACCCCGTACTCCAACGGCCTCTTCTACGCGCTCTACACGCTGCTGTACCTGCCCCCACGCTCACCGCGACGAGCTGGACGCTCCACGGCCCGTTTGTGCCGCCGAGCATCAGCGGCTCCACGGGCTTGCGCCTCGCCGCTGTGCTCCCCGCGCCGCTGCCCAACGCCTTCGACGCCCTCATGCAGCTCGTTCCGCCCCTCGTGCGCGCGGCGAGCTGGAGTAGCGGGCTTCTCTCCGCGAGCGCGGGCCCCCTGTCGAGCGCGGGCCTAGGAGGCGAGGTACTCGACGAGGAGGAGCGCGAGGCCCGCAAGCCTCCGCACCAGCGCGGGTTCATGCACCGCCAGCTCAGCGGCGCGTGCCGCGCCGAGATCATGCCCCGCGCAATGGCTGAGATCCGCGTCGCGATGGGGCAGGAGGCATTCGTTTGTCTGCATGGCGGCGACAAGTGGCGGCTCCGTCCGGGTGACGGGGACGAGGGGGCGTGGAGGGAGGTGGAGGGTGCGTGGCACGACGGGATGCTGTTCCTCGAGAAGGTGGTGGCTGGCATTTTGGGGCAGGTGGAGCGCGCGGAGTAGATGTGCGCTCTGGGACGCGGCTGCGGAGTACGTGCGCGCGGTTGGTAGGGAGGTGGGCGGCGAGTCATGCACCTGCGCACACCTCCGTCCCTCCCCGTAGACTCGTCCTCTCGAGCCTGCAGACGCTTGTGCGCCACTGCCTAGCCGACGGACCCGCGCACGTATTCTTCCAGCATCCGCGCTTCACGCCCTTGACTTATGCATCGCTGCTACCTATCCATAATCCCGCTCCCGCACTTATTCCGAAGCCATTCAATCTCCTCGTTTGCTACCGTGCTCGACCCTTTTTGTACACTCCCCACCCGAGTAGTGTAGTGCTCCGCGCTCCTTCATGTCTTGCAACTTACATCCGCTGCATGCATCCCCTTCGTACAGTGCCGATTCATTTACCCGCTTATGATACCTAGATACAGACGAAACCGCTCAGGCCCAGACAATGGACATGCAACGCCGTCGTGTAGCTACGCAGTTCCGTCGCTTGTGATAGACCAAGAAGGACGATGTATGCCGTAGAGCTGGAAATAGCTTCGCGTTCAGACACATTTTCATTCACCCTTTACTGCATGCCCGAATAATGATCCAAGACTTCAAGGAGACGTTTCTACCCGTGAGGCTCCTTTCAGCTCAGGATAAATTCCCATCCCTGTGCTTTGTGTAAGAATCATTTCCCTCGGTGCGATTCACTCTAAAATTCATAATATATTTATATTTGTTTTAGCAAGTCCGTCGTCACTCGATTCCACACCTACAAGGCCGCCCAAATCGAAAACAAAAAGTGTAAAAACGGCGGGGTGAGTTGAGAGGGAGGGATAGAAGGCAAAGGAGGACGGGAGAGCAAGAATGACGAGTAAAATGGGTAAGGTGTGGGCGAACGCGGAGCGGGGGAGCACGGACGGACGGGAACGGGAGCGCGAAGAGGGAAGGGGAGTGTGGCGTGTGGCGTGGGTCAAGCGCGGAGAAGGGCCGGTAAAGGAAGTGGAAGAGTTGCACGGCGGAGGAGGTAAGGGGAGCGCGGGGAAGGGTGGAGGCGAAAGGAAAGCAGAAGGGGGAGGAGCAGTGCAGGTCACGCGCGTGGAAGAGCCAAGAGGACAGAGGAAAGGCAAGTGGCGGAGGGGGGCGCGAGCGGGGAAAGGGAGCGCGGGGAGGTGTCAAGCACATAGAAGCGGCGGTTAGGGACTGCAAGGACAGGGAAAGTGGACGGCGGCTAGGGATGGGTGCAAGTGATGGCGGGGAATAGGAGCGTGGGGAGGCGAGAAGTGGATCAAAGAAGCGCGAGGGAGCGCGGGTAGAGGTGCGCGAGTAGGGAGGTGTGAAGGCCGACGGGGAGAGAAGCGGGTAGGGTGGGTGAGGGAGGCAGCGCGCATCGAGCACGCGAGTGGTGCGGTGGTGCATGAACGACGGGAAGGGCCACAGACAGCAGGACGCAGCGCGATGCGAAGGAGAACAACGTAGGTGCGGGGCGGGTGGGAGGAGATGGGGCTCAAGACAGGAAGGGAGGGAGGGAGAACGGAACGGGGAAGGAGGATCAGGAGCACGCGAGCGATGCGGGGGTAATAGCCTGGTTGCGCAGGAGCCATTGGAGCCATATGATGGCATTTTTACTGTGTGCAACTGGATGGCTCCACAGCCAAAATCAGGCCATTTTCTATGTTTCATAACAGCAGCTACTGAAGCCTTGTTATCAGCCGCTACTGATCCATCGGTGATGTGCTACTGGTGCTACTGATACCTGGCTGAAGGGCTACCAGAGCTACTGATCCTTGGCTGAAAGGCTACCGGAGCTACTGACTCCTGGCTGCAGGGCTACCAGAGCTACCAGGAGCTATTGGGCATCGCTATCGGCGCTACCAGCACTACCACTGCTATGAATTACTGGCTTGGAGCTACTGGGCAAATTGTTGTTTCCTGATGAAGAGGCACACCTAGCATAAGAATCAGCACATACCCATTGTGCAGAAACGAGGGCATGCTACATACCATGCACGTCAAATCAGCCTCGAATTGGACAAGGCTTTGCTCGAGAGCGCGCTTAGGCGGAGGTGTGGGTATAAAGGCGTGTCGAACATCGTCGTCGAGAAAAGGGTCGACGGTCACTAGGCGCCGAATCAGCCGATGATGCCGCACCGGTCCGATCCCTCCTGATACAAACAAGACCATACACGTTCAACTTCTCGCGACGTGTTCGATTCACGCGTTCTCCGACGATTAGAGTCTCGGAATTATGTTTGATCTCCTGCGCCCGATGGAGTGGAGGGATCCCCTCTTTATCTGCCTGCAGAATCCTCAAATGTCATCCGTATTGATGAATGTTCCGGCCGTTGACAACATTAACGAAGAAATCTCAGGCCCTGTATTTTGATTTCATCTGGTGTGCAGAAATTCTCTCCGAATTGCTGTGTATGTCTCTCATGGAATTGAGAGAAAGGCTGTTACCATCATTATTCAATTGTGTTTTTCCCAAGCCCACAGCTTTCGAGCGGGATGATCTCCCCTCAGGCGCCCTGACATCGCTCTGCTACAGATGAAAAAGTATCTATAGCCCAAGTAGACCTTCTGGGAGGCTATATATTCTTCAAGATGTGTAGTGTGCTCCCGGTTACATGATTAATGAACAGAGATGCATACACATTCCCATCATCAGTGAAAAATTAGGGTGATAATTGAATGATGAGCCAATGAATGTTCAACTTCCCACATACACCGAGGATAGACCCCTTTCTGATGGTTACATGATTGATGAACAGAGATGCATATGCTTCGGGTTCCCATCATCAGTGCAGAATCAGGGGGATAATCATATGATGAGCCAATGAATGTTCAACCTCCCACACACATCGATGATAAAGAGGACCATGTCGCCAGCACAGTCCACATCCTTGCCCATCAGACCAAATGCCTTCTCAGCCCATTGCCACTGAAACCCAATTCAAGAACATTCTCAAATGCTTCACTATAGCAGTGGATACCTTGGAGGTCCTCGCTACTACATTCAAGACTCCTTTCTTGGAAGCTATCTCCAACACTGCAAAGTCTCTGTTGACTGCTGTGCAGGTACAATTTTAGTACAGATCATAAAATGTATCTCACTTTCCCCAGACTGTCAAGCAAAACAAAAGTGATTGTACCCAATTGTTAGAGCAAACCTATGGGTTGCTCTGTGCAATTGTTTCCCTTCATATGAAGCCGGAGACTGGTCTGGATTTGACACCAAGCATGCTGAATGATCTTGGGAAATTCACAGAGTATGTTCCTCCCTGGCAATAGATTTTTGCTGATTGCATGTCTGCAGCACACTCTACAAGATCCATACATTTGTGGAGGCCCAACAGGAGAAAAGCAAGATCAGACACTTTTTCCGTCAGGGAGAAATGAGCAAACTATTCAAAGATTGTAACTTGGGTTTACAAGAGGCACTGGATCAATTCAAGGTAGAGTGGTTTAATGTATCATATGTACATGCCAGTACTCAACCTGAAAAAAAACAGCTTCAGGATATCAATCTCCTCACTGAGATTGTAGTGATGCAGAAATTTGCCGAGGACAGACACAAAGAAGTTCTGGAGTTGATTGAAGCCTTTTCTGATGGGACTGCTTCAGACAAAGGATCATTGGTGGGTGGACCTTGTATTCTAGGTGCAGCAAGAAGTAACTTTCATGCAGACAAATAGGGCCCTTTCCAGCTCTTACAACAGGTGTGGTCCAAACTAAGATTAATAAGATTGAAGCTGATTCTATATGATCAAGCTCGACCTCAATTTCTATGCTGCCATCGGAACCAAAAATCTTCCATGGGCGAGAAGCTGAACTTGCAGACATTCTCAAACTTTTCATGCAGGAGACCCCGAGGATAGCAATCTTGGGTGGAGGTGGAATGGGAAAGACAAGTCTCGCAAGAGCCGTTTTGCATCATCCAACAATCACTGGGGAATATGCCCAGCATCGCATCTTCGTTGCTTGCGACTCAACATTGAGTAAAGATGAACTGGTTATTCTTATTGGGGCCCATTTGGGGCTGAAGCCAACAAAAAATCTGGCCAAAGTGATTTTGCATCATTTTACGACCAATCCGGCCTGCCTCTTGATCCTCGATAACCTGGAAACACTGTGGGAGTCTAGGGAAATTCGTCGAGACATTGAAGAATTTTTGTCTCTGCTTACAGAGGTAAAACACCTTGCCTTGATTGTGAGTACTGATATCTTTGTCTTAGTCCTGTGACTGACACCAAACTAGATCACAATGCGAGGGACAGAGAGACCAGCCTCAGTGAACTGGACTCGGCCTTTCCTTCCAGCGTTGAAACCCTTGACCCAAGCTGCCGCTCGACAAACCTTTATTGATATTGCAGACGATGGCCATGACAGTGATGACATTGACAAAGTTCTCCTCCTGACTGACAACATGCCCCTTGCAATTGATCTCATAGCCCATTTGGTGGACTCCGAGGGTTGCTCCCAGGTGCTAGCCCGTTGGGAGGAAGAAAAAACCTCAGTGATCTCAGATGGCTATGACCGGCGATCAAATCTGAATAAATCCATTTCCATGTCTCTATCGAGCCCCCGGCTCAGATCTGTGCCTCATTGGCACGATCTATTGAGCCTCCTCTCAATGCTCCCTGATGGCCTTTCAGATATAGAGCTGGTACAAAGCAAGCTTCCAATCAAAGACATCCTCAGCTGCAAAGCAGCCCTACTTTCCACCTCACTGGCCTATAGTGATGACCAGAGACAGTTCAAGGTCTTGGTACCCATTCGGGAATACCTGGCAAGATCTCACCCCCCCATGGATTACCTTGTTCAGGCTCTTCTCAACTACTTCCATCAGCTTTTGGAATTCAACTACAAATATTTTGGAACTGTCTCAGCTTCTGAGATGACTCTACGAATCACATCAAATTTCTCAAATATCCAGAGCCTCCTTCTTGACAGGCTCCAGCACCAGAATCTTATATCAGTTGACACCGTCTACTCTGTCATATACCTGAGTGCTTTCAGTAGACTTGCTGGTCGTGGCCGGACTCCTTTGATGGATCATATTGCTCAAATTCAATCACTCCCCAGTGAACTGGAAGTCTATTTTATCACAGAGATCTTTGCTACTTGGAGTTTTTATCCAGTTCCCAATCCGCAAGGGCTGGTTGACAAAGCAATCAAACAATTGCCACACTTTGATGAGTCAGATATCAAATGTAAGTACTGAAGCAATATTTCTTTTTTATGATTTGAACAGATTCAACAGGTAAATTCTACATTATTTTAGGACTCTATTATCAAAGCCACAACAATGATATTCCTACGGCTAGAAACTACTATCAGACTGGACTCACTTTGGCAATTTCAACTGGGAACACCAGAAGACAGGGTCAATCATCATTCGAACTTGCAAATCTCAAGTGGCAGATGGGTGATCCAGCTGCAGGCCAAATGTATGCATCAGAGGCACAGAGGCTAGCCAAGATTTCTGCAAATCTATATAATGAAGCACATGCACTAAATATTCAGGCAATGTGTTTGCATGCACTTGGGAACTACAAATATGCAGCCTCTCTCTGCAACAGGGCAAGAGATCTCCTGGCTCATTGTGGCATGACTGGTGATATATTGGACTCTGGTATTATGAACACTCAGGCAGAGATCCACAAATTCAAGTCAGAATATGTGGAGGCCCGAAATATCCGGACAAAACTTCTTCATGGACGTCCTATTGAGCTTGTCCCAATGAAACATGCCTTCAGTCTGCTCAATATCGCAGAACTCGATGTTTTGCTTGGTGCACCAACAGATAAAGTGCAAAGGAACATTAATACAGCAAAATCAATATTCAATTCCATCCCCTATTTGGTCGGTGAAATGATGTGTGATGCTACGATGGGAATCCTCCATCTGAGAGAAGGGAATCTACAGTCTGCAAAGTCACTTTTCCAGAAATGCTTGTCCTGGGCAAACTACGCTGAACTAGGAACCTACTGTCTGGAGAGACTTGGTGACAGAAGTCTCTGGGATTCAATAGATCAGTCCTGGACAATAGTATATCTTGTGTGCATGCGTCAAAGTCACAGCAGAAGCTAGATGTTCATAAAGCTGTCCAATTTCTAGGGGATGCTTTCCGAGTTGAAGGTGATCCGGAGACAGCAGTCAGCCTTCTAACTGTTGCCTTGGAGGGATTCACACAGATGGATGTCCACCGCAGCCGAGCAGAATGCATGCTTCTACTTGGATACATCTCAAAGGAAAACGGGGACATGTTGAAGACAGCAGAGCTTTGGAGAAATGCAAGACCTCTGTTTGAGCGGTCATCTCAAGAAAAAAAAGTGGCCGTCATTGATGAAGAGCTCCTCAGCATTGCAGGAGATGTGCTGGATGAGCACACAAGGAGCTTGGCACTTCTCTCAGACACCCATGCACCCAGTGCTGCCCTTGAAATAACAGTCACAAGCTTGGTTGAAGAAATTGGAGAGAGAAGTCTGGGTGAGGAGAGAGAGCTTGTTCCAGTTTGAGTTGATTCAGAGCAATGTGTGGTTGGGATGTTCCTTTACTCCCAGCACACCTTCTCCTTTCAATAGTTTATTCAGTGTTCATGTTGTGGCATTGAGTATATTCCCTACTTAGTTGCTGGCTTGTCCTCACCCCATCTTTGTTTACTCTTGCTCTTGCCATCCTTTCTTTCTGTATTCATGGTATCCAGTGTCTCCTTACTTGTCCCTTGCTGTTTCAATATTTCATCCAGTGTTCATGTTATGATGACAAGTGTATACCCCTACTTAGTTGTTGTTGCTCATTTGTTGCTCATGCTTGTTTACCATCTTGCCTTCCTTTTTGTTTCTCTTTGATCTTTTGTTTAGTATTTATGGGCGCCCAATGTCTGGTGTATACAGTATTATTTTTGAATTCACGTGTTTTACAAAGAGGCCTGGATTTTCAAGTACCCACTCGACTCAAAAGGTCAATTCTTCCCAGCAATCTAATCACCACACTCGATTTTCAGGCAAGCCTCGGAGTGTTCTTACCCCAAACACTCTGCTAGTTCGGATTGGGTGCTTTGCACCACAGTTTGGCTTGACAGTGGCTGAAACATACCTTGTCACAGACTCACATGAGGCACCCACTAAAAGCTCTGGGTGAAGGCCACTGGGCAGATATGGTGGAATCAGAGATATTTCTGGTGAGGTAATGAAGGCCGAATACACAAGCTTGAAGGGAAGAACTTAGGGTCTTCGCCATGGGATTAACTAGAGCATCTGTGTGTAGTCTCCTGTAGTCAGACTCCACAATATTATGACAGTCAATAAATCTCAATCTGGGCCGGGCTCCATTCAACCACGAGGTTGATGCAAATATAAATTACATTTATTTTCTTCCTTTGCTCGGATCGGCTGTTTTTGTATCATGTCAATATGTTTGACTAGCCTGCACAGCTCTTTACAAATCGACTTGATCCACACAAAGCAACAAATTTTCAATCAAACCCATTCAATAATAAACCACATCATACTGGCCTGAAAAACAGGGGGGGGGGGAGCAGGGAGTGAAGCTCCGAGTGATGAGATGTGGGTGGGGGCTGGTAGGGTCCGAGGAAAAAGGTGGCTGCAACGGTGACCAGTGTTTCATGTGTGGAAGACTCATCAGGCGGCAGGTCTCTCAACCTTTATATGTGCTAAGACTCCAACCATTTCGTTTTCGTTTGTGGATTGGTGTAAACTAAACTGAAACGGTGACATATTGTTTAAAAACCGTCTAAACCATTTTTAAACAATATTCTGGCGGGGTGTTCAATTACAGCTGTACAGCAGGAGTAGATCCCAGTTATTATGGTTCGAAGATGACTTTATGACACCGGGGTCGTGCAGGGCTTCTACAAAGACCGGCAAATTCCACTTGTTGGCAATGGCACACCGATAGGCGGAGAGCTCCATCTGCCATCAACCCCTGTCCAAATTGGGATACTTCCCCCTTCCCGCCAGTTGAGCACCGCTTGGTGAGGAGGTCCTTATTTTCGCACTGTGCCTGTATCTGACTACAAATATTTGTCTCCGCAGTCTCCTAAAGTCTCAGAATTCACTGGGCATAGTGATCACAGGCCATCGAGAATAGCTGGGGGTTTGCAACCGTTTAAACCGTTTGTTTAGTATCTGTTTACCATTTATGCAGGTCCGCAAATCAAACAGAAAAAGAAACAGTTTTTACTGTTTAAAACATTTAAAAATGGATATGGTTAGAGTTTAAATATGTGCGATCATATTGTCGAAAAGAGCAGCGGAGCTGCGGAATCTCTTCAAGACTCTATGGTGTTTTAAGATTCCTTTGCCTGTCCCTTGTCATGGCCTCAATGTGAATAAACACGTACTCACAGTTCCAATTGTTATACTTCCTCGTGTAAGAGGACAGCACAATCCGAATTCTATGCCCTCGCTCAGGTGGCATCCTTGAGCAATCCTTGACTGGGAGTCGCTGGGAGCTGCTGGGAATGACTAGTCCAGGGTGAAACACTCCAACACGCCCGCCCTCACTAGGTCAAGATTTAGGTTTCCCCGCACGTCCCAATCGTGTCTGTCGCTCATTAGTCCCTCAAGTCTTTCCCTCAATCCAGATTACTCCCTCGTCTGCATCGTCGTCTTCGTCGCCCCTCCCCCCATCAGTCGCTCGTTCTTCTACCCTTCGTACGTGGATGATCTTCACCACATGTGCATAATTAATATGTGGGCTCAAACCACTCATCCCCCCCGAACTAATTACCGAGTTGCAGCACCTTTTAACGGGAGAGACGACCTGTGGTGGGTCTTCACCGCCATCGGCGTCGATGCCGCGGGCCCTCCGCCGATTGGAGCGCGAGGTGTTCTTGCAGAATCTCACTTGCATCGAAAAAATTGAGGTCGCTCGAAACAAGCCTTCATCTTGTCGAAGCATAAATGCAAACATGAGCATGCCAAGAAGCATACGCAGATCGCCGACGACGAGGAATATTTTGAGATCGTGGTTCGTAATTTCTTTCTCAATCCGTCATGGCTAACACCAATTTGCGCACAGGAATTAATCGAGGGCTAAATCCCGCGGTACCTCGATCTAGCATTGAGCAAAGGCATTTGACGACGCCGGGATCGACGCACTTCTTGAATTGGTGCGTATCATTTCTAGGCTTGGGGTTCATCTACGAGGCACGAGCAAATGTTGTTGAACCGTCGGTTTATAAGAGACTAGTGGTCAACCGTCTCCCACTTCCTCCTCTTGTGCCCCCGCTTCCGCCGCCAACGCCTCTCCCTCATCACGTGCCTAGGCACCGCTCGGCTATCCCTCCGCCACCTCCTCGCCGCTAAGTCGGATCACGGACCCGTGCTCACATTCGTCTGCGACACGCAGCACCTCCCCCGGTACGCGATCTGACACGCCCGCCCCGCCTCCCGTCCCATCTCCCCGCCCTTTTTCTTTTTCTTTTTTTTTTCTTTTTACTTATCGTTCCCTTCTCTCTTACCTTATACATCTTATTTGACACGACTCGATCCTCATATACTTGACCGAAACCAGCCTTGATGCGCACCTTGACTCCACACTCACATCCCACTCTCATAGCACCTCAAATTACATACAATCACTCCCTGCGACTCACTTAACACGCCCCCCATCCGCGATAGCTAGACTACACCACTTGCACTACGTACAGCGCGACATGGGCCCCCAGGGGCCCGCATGCGCTCTAATGGAATATTGATTGATTGATTGATCTGACTCAGGACTGTGAAGAGCAACCGTTGATGAGGAAGTATGCCCACTTTTGGCCTGTGTTTTTGCATGTCCAGTGTTTCTTGAATGTGCGAGAATCAGCTTGGGGAATGCGCGCGACGCCGAGAGGGAAAACCACTATAGCGTACCTGTAAGCCCGCTTTGTCCCGAAGTTGATTTATAAAGCGGGTTAGGCCGACGAGCGGCACAGCCCGCTACCGTTGTTGGGACGATGACAATCATTCGGCTATGTGAATATTAAATCAGGTCATAGACTACTACGGGGTATATAAGATCTATGTGGCTAGGCAAATAAATGTAAGGAGTGACAAGGTGCTAAGGAATAAGTGCGGAGATTGTGTCCAGTAGGATCGACCCACTTTAGGACGTCCGACTCTTCTTCTTCGGGGGAGATAGATTTAAAACTATTAAAGGCGTCGTCGACGGCGTTATCGGCCTCGAGGTCTCTGGTGCGCTTCTTTGGGGTGGAAGGTGTTGTAGCCGATGAGAGGGACGGAATTGGCGGACTCCAAGCTTTCCCGTCACCTTTGTCGATGATATGGAGCCGTTCCACGTAAATATGGTATATCTGCATGCTGTGGATCAATCCCGATTCCAAGTGGACACCGTGAAAGGGCGCACCTTTGAACTAAAATTCGATTTGTGGAAAACAAAGTTTCAAAGGAGATCTGGGCACCGAACAGCGTCCCCTCCGTGAGTTTGCTGTACAACTCGTGCGGCGCAATGAGGTTGTCGTTTTCGTCTCAGAAGTCGCGCTGGATGAGCTTGGCGGCTTCATGAGCAAAGTACGGACCGCGGTGGTCGGGCAGCACATCAGGGGCATACGTGTCACCGATCTTTCTGTCTAACAAATAAAATCTGTATCAAGAAGATGGTGACTGCGATGTATGAGCGACCTACCATGGACAGCTGGCGTTGAGGGTGCCGCAGTTTCCATCTCTACATTGTCGGCCTGTGCATTGGACTTTTTGTTTCTGGCACGGCCTTTGCTCGGACTCGCATCGACGTTCTGCTGAACATTGCGCGGTTTCTGTTCGAAGGAGGTTTAGTGCAAGTAGTGCGGAAGGACGGTGACTCGAACCTCGTAGGTGGGGAGAAGACACAACAGCATGATATCGGCTGGTTCCGTTGGGTGTCCATCCGCTGTGGTAGGGTCGGAGGGCCGCCATGCAGAAATCTCCTTTTATTGTGTTTTCATTCTTATTTTACATTTACCCCTATCATACCTTACGTCATCTGTTTGTATCGTAAACAGGGACGGATCGTGCAATTTTAGGATCGTACCACCATCCTCGCGGCCAGTGCAGGGCAAGCGCCCAGAGGCAGCATCGTGCTCCTCGCCCCTTCTTCTCCAGAACGCCGCCAGTGGGCTTCTAGCCGCCAACAACCTTGTTTTACCTTGTTTACACTCGCACTCGTCTCACACCACTTTTGCACGCCATCGACAACCTCTTTTCTACATCTTTTCGTACCCTACGCCTCGGGACCACTTTCCGACACTCACATTCAGAACCTACTCTACGGCTACTGGATCACCGACCCTTTTCCAGAACCTACAAGCGAGGCATTTCCCTCTTCTTCACCGCGCGCGACAGCCATTCTACGACTTTGTTGAAGTGCTGCGTCGGTTAAGTTGTGGCGATTGCATGGGCACTAAATTCACCTACTTTTCCGCTGGCTTCCTCCTCAAGAGCGTCTTGTTCTCGCACGTAGTCAGCCGCAGCCAAGAAGTCACCATAGATATCTTGTAGCTCCGGGGTGGCTCCCGTAGGGCATCGAGCAGCGATGATCATGCGCTGCGGCGTGGAAGAGTCGGAAAGAGGCTGAGGAGTTGTCTGAGAAGCCCGCAGTACCGACAAAGACTCACCAATTTGTTGGCAGGCCATTTTTTGGAGCAAGCCGCAAGCCAGGTTCCTTCGGCCTCCGAACCGACCTCAGCAACAATGTTCGCGGTGAATTTATGGCTACCGCTATAGTATTTGCCGAATTTCCCCTCGTCATCGAATTTACGAGAAAACGTCTCGCCGAAGGTTTGAGTGGCGAGGCTTGAAGTCATTGTTTTCAGAGTTGCTACAACCTGATCATAGATTGTGGTATTGCTCATGATGGCTCGGATCCGGTTACGGCGAGCATAGATCAAGAGGTGGGCGGGCCGAAAACCCCTGATATCCACCTCTCAAGTCTGGAAGGTGGCTGTACCCCCCACCCCCACCCCCCCGTCGTGACCGGTTGATCGGGCCGACCGGCTGCGGACCGATATCCGCAGGCTTAGCGTCGCCAGTTCTCTTCATAAGAGCTCGCGGCCTGGCGCTTGAGCACTATCTGAGCAACAGAAATGATATTTATTAGCCATTCACATACCGGTACATAATTTTCCGACCCATTTCACGCCTTTTTTGGCGTGTCGGCAGTAGTACACAGACACACAAGTGACACAACACAACACACGCCACGTACATGCTTCGCCCAATCCTGTATAACGATTGTTCGGACAAAAACAGTTAAAAAATTCTAATAAATACACTGCCTGGAACAACGCTGGAACCCGTTAGATGAAACCGGTCGCGCGGTGCCCGCGCGAGGAAAGAATATCGAGAAGCTCTAGACAGCATTTCAGTAAAGAGGCCCTGTATTAGAGTCACAGGGGA
Source organism: Mycena vulgaris (assembly GCA_029204335.1). NCBI lineage: Eukaryota > Fungi > Basidiomycota > Agaricomycetes > Agaricales > Mycenaceae > Mycena > Mycena vulgaris. The sequence goes on from JARGYA010000017.1 coordinate 308,981, forward strand.
TAGTGGACTCACTTCTCAGCAAAGGAAAGCCGAAACGACGCGAGCGGACGTGTAGAACAGTGGTTGATGTTCCGAGACGCGTTGCTTACGCGTTGTTTGCGACAACCAAACACCGCATGTTCGGACCGAACGAATATTTCGACATCTCCACTTAAGAGGCAGAAAATATTCTGGAGACCATTCAGATCGCTTCGGACGGTATAGAAATGGGGGGGTTTTGTTACTCAATTTTACGATAAAATGACATCTGCGAGGAGGCAACGGAAGTCGAGCGGGACCCATGCTCAAGCCTGAAACGTGACCGGATCGCGTTCCGAGCGGAGCTTGAAAGGAGGTCGATATCACGGAATCTTCCGGCGCCCACCTCTTGGCATAGATAGACATGGAGTCGTGAAAGGGTAAAGGAATGTGGGTGGTGGGAGGATCAAAGGGCGTGAACACTGTTTTATGGGAACCTGGAGCTAGGGACCCTAAAAGCGAAGCGTCTCATTGTTAAGCGAGCGCTAGGGAAGCTCAGGGACGCACCGAGCTTAATAGCTTTAATCCCGCTTTCTCCGTTTGTTGTTGCGCATACGGTTTGGTTTGGGAGCGGAATCCTCTGGCCGCGGTCGCTTGTGGCCTTTTGACGACTTGATAGTTGTAATTTGCAAGCCGGAATCGATGTCCATGGGCACAGTCTGCTCCGTCGGAGTGCGCTTTGCGTTTCTGGCCCGTTGAGGTGTGGATTGCGAGGAGCCTGATGGTGGAGCGCCTTGGCCGCCGATTAAACGTAAAGTGGTTGCCTGGAGTGTTGGTAGGCATCTTGCTTCAGGGACCGCTGAGTTCGGGCTCCAGCTGGAATGCTCCTCGGCTGGCAGAGCAGCAGCGGAGAATGTTTGGACGAGATATTGTTGCGATTCGGCAGCCTCTGCAGCTGATCCATATCTCATATTGGTCTGATGGTATAGCATACCCAGTCGTTTGAATTCGCTGCGAACATCTTGACTCGGATGGCACTGAATTTTGTCCAAGCGGAATGGTCGAAGAATGAAGATTCCGTTGAGAGATGTAGCACGTGACAGCATCACGTACGGAGATTCTGTTCCTTTTGTGCTTTCCAAATCGACGATAATCGCTTCCATGGTCTTTTCTTGCGCTTTATGCGCTGTCATCGCAAATGCTGGGACTAGTGCGAGCTGTGTCCGCTTGATAACACATTTCTTGTACGAGTCCGGATGAATGAAAGTCATGTCGACTGTCTCAGCAAGAACTGCGGCGTGTTTTGGAGGGAGATTGGGCAGTGCCGGACCCGTCATCTCTGGTACGTACACTATACAGGACTTTGCATATCTCTCTCCTAATTCATTAATTCCGTAGCGTATCTGCTTCACAATTTCTGTCGTACCGTTCACAATACCATTTTGCACATCAAAATTTTGCGTTATCATGACCGGCATTCCCGTCGCAAGAGGCAGGCGTCCGAGACGGTAGTTTGTCTCGCCGGAGTGCAGCTTCGAGAGAAGGTGGTCTCGAAGTTCTGGCTCCTTGATAAGAGCACCGTTACTCCGCATATCCGCTGCGTGGTACCAATGCAACTCATTCCCTGTTCTTGCTGCATATGCACGAGCGGCCTTTTCATTTAAAGCATCTTTGAGCTCATTCTGAGAAACTATGACAGGCAAGTTCCGAAGTCGAGGTTCACTCCAATCAGGTCTTAGTTGTGTTATCAAACGCGTGTTCAACAGGTTGAAATCCTCGATGGTACACCGGCCTTCACGCAAACGGCTAAGTAGTTCAACAAACTTCATAGCCTCTGGATCAGCTTCATCCAGTTCACCTGTGACCTCGTTCCTTTTGCGCCGGACACGCTCTATGCGCTTCAACATTACCACAGTGTTGACCGAAAGCCACAAAAGCTTTCCCATGATATCTCGTTGACCTTTCTTTCCTGCCGCACTCTCCGTATCAGTCCTTATTTTTGCGAAGAGTTTTGTCTGCCCCACAGGGGTTAATTGCGCAAAGTCACCCGCAAATATTACATTGACACCTCCGAACGGCGCGACATTTCCCTTTGCTTCGTTGAGGGCCTGGCTGATCTGCAGAAGCAAGGAACATCCAACCATTGAAACCTCGTCAACAAATAGATAATCAACACCTTCCCACATTGCGGTAAGGTCGCGGCGTGTCTTTGTTTGCGTTGAACTACTTGATCGTTGCTTCAAACACAGTGTAGAATGCAGGGTCATCCCTTTGATGTTCCGAGCAGCAACTCCCGTACACGCTGCAAGCCGAAATCTCCGTGCTTGGCCCCGTAACTCGAAGAAGTCTCTCAAACCATCTATGGCTCGGGATTTGCCTGTACCGCCGGGACCCGCAAGAAACATTCGAAGCTGATCTGGATGGGTCTGAAGACTGTGATTGGCTATAATTCGGAACGCGTGAGCTTGCTCTCGATTCAATGTCCATTTTGAAATGTGAGCCTCGACATCCACATCTTTCTCGGGTTCTGACCCTTCAATGTCTTGTCTGATCTCAATAGACTCATTTGGCGCCGATAAAGCGTTTCTAAAATCACTTCCATCCGAGATGCAACTTCCTGACCCGCCAAAGGTGTTTGATTGGATTTCTGAAGCCGACTTTGAAGTTCCAGATGCATTCCGTTTATACTCATCCCGCCGATCTTCATATGTTTTTTCCCAGACATCTTCTAGGTATGTATCATATGCCAGATGTGTCCCATGCGATCCGTTGGAGTCAGCAGTTGCAGGTTCTAGACCTGCTTTTGGATCTGATTCATGGCCATATAGACCTGCATCCTCAGCATACTCCAAACATTCCAATATAGCCTCGTTCGATGCCGCCTTCTTCATGGAGAATCGTGTTGTGAGTGTCTTTGTCTGGTTCTCTCTGGTGCGTGATCATCATCCTTTTCCACAGTAGGGATATCCCGGATATCAATTCCCCGCACAGAACAGGGATGAAATCTGTTTGATGGAACATCTGGCATTGGCTGAGGTTCCGGCAGGATTACGTTTGATATTGTATCATCCAGAAATGCCAAGAGGCGCTTGCAGAAATCAATATCTGATGCATCAGAACTCAACGCCCGTTTCTCGATTTCATCTGGGTTCAAACCACCTTCTAACCAGACCACCATATGGCAATGCAATGTTCCACGTCCCTGCGCCTCAACACAACCATAATATGCTTTTACGACGCCAAGAATTCCGCCCTCCAGATTTTTTTTTTCTGGATCGTAGCCAAGGAGAGCAGAAATAAATGCTTTCATGTATACATTGAAAAAGCGAGCCGCCACAACCGGGTTTTTTGCCACAAGCACCGATTGGTCCCAATAGTTCAGGACGTCACCTGGTAACATAGAATCAATATCAATCTCCGAACCCACCAAAAATTTGACAAGGGGATTGTACACATCTGCAGGATTGATTGTTATATAAAAACTTGGTAGTCCCTTTTTGATCATGAGTCCGCGGATTTCATTTCGCATGGTAACTCGGGCAGCAGAGGACCCTGGCACGGCAGCAGCTATTGCGTTGACTTGTTTCAAAAGATTGAAAACCTTGCGTTCCTCGTCATCTTTTGGAGCAGATGGATTTCCGTTTGCGACACATTGAGACACCCGTTCGACGACTTCGGGAGACACAGAAGCAAATTGAGAGGCCACAGCCTGGAAGTTCGATTTTTTGACCTTGAGGGAGGTGTGTAGGAGCATTTCTCGCCGTTGTAGAATGTTGAAGGCCGTAAACAGGAATGAGGGATGTTCTTGAAATCGTCGGTCAGCCAAGTTGAGTAGATGTTTGACATGTCGCTTCAAAGACAGAACAGCAGAGCGTTTGACATCTTCAGGTCCGCCGATCCCATAAGGGAAAAGAGTAGGATAAATCATTGGGAAGAGCAGGCTATCTTTCTTGAATTCATTGGCTGGGCCACGATCGTGCGGAATCTGAATATAACCACCGCCTTTTTTCTTGACATAGCGGAGAGCGGCCGCTCGGAGCTCATTGGAAGAAGCATGGCAATCAACATCTGCGATTACAACATTTTGAAACGGAATTGTACCACCTGAGTCTGTCTGTTGGGTTCGTGTTTCTGGCCTTGGCGTAGAGTCGTAACGGGACGTAGCAGCTTCATTGGCAGCATTTGGATGAATGTGCTCAATTGAGAAGGGGAGAACAGGATTGGATTCGAGTTGTTGAAGGCAAGACTCATTGAGTATAATATCTTTGTACAGAGGATTGTGAAGTTTAAGCCACCGAAGAGCAGCACGAACACGTTTGGCGTGGACAGCCAAGGGCTTGGCGTGCTCACGTAGCCATTCAGTTGTTGGAGGGGAGGAGCCGACGAACAAGACACAGACAGGCGAAATGATTTCTTCAATGGGAGGTGGAAGTACATCTGCGAGTTTCGATGGTTGTTGAGGGTATATTATAATATGTCCCTTGACTCCGCGCTGGGTTGACGCAAGCACGAGATCTTGATTCTCTTCTTTCAACTGAATAATCCAACACTTTGAACGACACCGCGCGATCATTGCCTCCTCGATAACTGTCAGAATCTTCAGTTCTTCCGGTACGGGTCCCAGAAAATTCCGGTTTGCGAGAGATAACGGAGGCAGTTTTTTTTTGTTTTTGAGTGGAGAGTAACAGATAGAGCAAAGAGAAAGTACAGGAACACCACCATTGGATGGGAATGAGACGCCGTCTGGATCCACAAGAAGGTCTCGCAAAGGTCCATCATCATACGGCATTGGCGGTGAGATACAACCAGGGTGAAGCCACTTGTACTGGTCAAGCAGATACTCCTCGTTCAACTTAAGATCAGGCCGCATCAGAATACCACTGTTGAATTCGTCAAGAGACAGTGAGCAGTGGGAGCGAAGAGGACTAGATTCGGCACATGATGCACATGTAAACGTAGCAAGAGCCTCGGAAGAGGTTTGGTCTCGAAAAATATTGATGACATTGTCTTTCAGAGACTGTGGAACGAGTTGCGGCCAAGAAGCAATAATTTTCCGAAGTTCTTCGTCGTACCGAGCACGAGCCTCTGCTTTTTGAATATGATTGTCTTCTGCACGTTTGTCGGTTGCTCGTTCGACACGTTTCCCTTTGCGTAACATACTGATATAGCTTTTCAATTTGTTCTTCAATTCACGAGAGGATTCAGAGTTGGTATGTTCAATGTTTAGAGCAGAGAGAAGACGTCGCAAGGGATTCAGAGTAAGGTTACTTCCATTGAGAGCACTTAGAATATGTACCTGGAGGTCTGGATGAATCGCATTGACTTTCCACTCTTTGCATACATCAGCGCAGTCGGGAAGAGAGACGTCAGGAGGAAGGGAGTTGGAAGAATGGGAGCCAGCAAATTGTGCGCAGTGGCCGGATATTATGTGCTCAGTGATTTTAGTCCGGATATGTTCAACGGTAGCTTTTTCCGGCAGTTCGATGCGGTGAAACGCAGCAATAGCCACGAGGACAGGCTTACGGTAACTTTCAAATGAGTTAAAGAAATCTGCAACTGATGCAGAGGAACAATTGTCTGATTCCTCATGAGAAATATTCATCAAGTGTTCGCGAATAGCCGCACGAAGTTTAAAACAGAGATTTTGAGTACCAGAGGTTGTAATATTCATAGCAGCTGCAACATGACAGTAGTTTTCCGTCGACATTTGCTTGTGGTCAGCAGCTAGGACCACTTTCAATGCCGCCTCTGAGACATCAGCGGCGGACACATATCCTTGTGATACTGCACGGCAAGTACCAAGCTCAAGGCGTGCTGATGAAGGAGGCACATCTCCGGTATTCAACGGATTATCATAGCAAGCCCCAGTTATGATGTGGTGGATCAGGGCACGTCGGCACTCAATTAAAGTCATATTACTGTGCGGAATCCCGTGCAATTGAAGCGCATGTTGGATCGCGGGTAGATCAGAGTGGAACACAGAGGTTCGCGAGCGCGTGATATGATGACCAAGGAAAATATCTCGTATAATATTCAGTGAACTTTTAAACATGTTATTCATTGGGGTAGAAGACGACGATGGACAACGGCAGTCAGACTGGTCAATACAGACACAGTTAGAAGCCGTATCTGAAGAGCAGATATGAGGACGGGAAACCAAAATCAAATGAGGAAGAGCGGCATACCATGTGTGCGATGAGCTGGCTCAGAATCGGCGACATCAACAAAGGTCATGTTGGAATAAGCAGGGTTCGACGGAGGAGTTGGGTATGCTTTGAACCATTAAAAACAGTAACAGCAAGAATAGGGCACGGTTACCGATTTGTGGACGGCGAAGATCAACAGGGCCGGAGGACAAGTAGAAACAGGTGTCGGGGACACATTCCCGGCAGTATTGCAGCCAATCCCGGCCAAGGATGAGATCAGTAGGTAAAGAAGGAGCAACGGGGAGTTCCATGTGGACCGAGAAGACGCCGTCAAGACAGGGAAGAGCAAGCAGGCCAGGAGCAACAGAGCGGACAGTAGGAATTGCAGTGGTCAAGACCCAGTCTAGTGATAAGGCAGATTTTTCAATTTCGGGGTTAAAGGCAGTGGCCAGAGGGACATTGCGAAAGGTAGCCATGGCGGTTGAAAGAAAGAATCATACAACTCTGCCACGTCACTGACCAAGCCGAAATGACAAGAGATGACGTGAAAGCAAATGACGAAATGGGATCTTAAAGGTAGCGGGAATCAAACGGCAAGAGCGGCATGGAAAGCCTTTGGCTGGAGAAACTTAGCTTACGCGAAAAGAAATGACAAAAATGTGATCTACCGCCAAAAAGCGCAGCAAAGGTACGCTATATAATGACATGGGATTAGGCCTCTTCGAGCGGGTGCTGAACCTTTAGGTGGATGTGTCAGCAAACTGTGACTGCACTCTGATACTTGACTGCCAAGATTTGGCCAAGATACATTCTCTTCTAATCACCACTCCCTTGAGTCTGTTTGTTAATTCCATAGGACGAAAAGTTGAAGGAAATATAATATTCAGAGGTCCCAGAGACCCACATCGTATGACAAAATGGGTGTCTAGGAAAATGCCTGGACACGTTAGTGTTCCGGGTTCTAGTTGTACTGCATAACTGCCTAATAAGGAAATTCTCTCACGCGCTTCAAGTTTATTCCGCTGGAATCTGGGCACTGGGGTTAGGGTTACATCACATGACCTGCATTCCTATTTAGGTCTAACCCTCTCATCTGTCCTTCGGTACTTACAGTTGTCGACCTTAACTCTACGGATATATCCGTATCTCGACCGCCGCTCGGCCCCATTCGAGCTGTTGTGGATGGTATCAACATCTCTGTTTCCAGCGGCAATTATCTCCATTCTCTCACCGTCATCCCTGGATCCGGGTCGAAAGATCAGTTCATAGTCACGGAACGCCGGCTTGTGGAATGCCTTCCGGTGTATCTTGGAATCGCATCTGGCTACCGAGTTGGTGTATATCACCGACCATACTTGATACCGGACTTTATGATGTTCTCTTTAGAGGGTCGCCCTGCAGAGTCACATCCGTTTTTCTACGCTGACGACCACTCGCTTCACGGGAAGGGCTCCGTCGCATATCGTGCCGGTCTTCTAGAGACAATGGAGCCCGGGAGTCTGCAGGTGGATGAGGATCAAGGGTGTCTAATATTTATGTTGCGGTCCCATTCGAAGCCATCCGCGAAGGTCGTTGTTTTGGAACTCGTGTGACGCGGTGCTTGTGTTCTCTGTTCTATGTACTACCCTTGGACAATTTACTATCATGAAAAAAATTGAGGGCAGTCCATCACTAATGTGACGCAGTGGTTAGGAAGTTTTTTTGCCACATGCATGCTGTGCAGTGTGATTCTTGTCCAAGACTCATAAATGACTTTTATTCATTAAAATCCATACTTGCAAAAGCGGGCATCACGAGCAGAGGAAGATGGGTGTCCAGGCGCCGCCCGTAGGGCAATTATCGAACGAATTATCAGAGCCATAAAGCTCACAATTGGGTCAGGATTGACAAGTTGTTGATATCGGCATCCAACAGCTGCCGATCACTCGGCAATCCCCTTTTGGGAGTCTGTTTAGAGAGGTTCTTCGCGTCTGAAACTCTCACGTCGCCGGATACTGGTCCGAACATAAAGCCGAAATGACTAAGCACCAAAATTGAACTTAGAGAATCTTTTTACCTTCTGTCAATGAAACGGGCTGGTATGCAGGCTTCAATCAGTGGCATGTCAAGGAATTTATTCGCCCTTTGATTGTATTTTTTCTCTTTCCCGCAGCACTTGCATTCCGAGTTTTACTGTGATGACCAATTGTGCATGACAAACTGATCAAAAACTGATGGACAAAATTGTTCTTCCCCTGGGTAGCCAAACCTAAAGGTTCAGCAATAACCCTAAAGGTAGCGGGAATTTATATTTTGTGCAGTCCCGCCGCGAGTGCCCTGACCCGTGCCAACAGAAATATTCGGCAACACATGTTCCTCCTTCACTTGCTGCCCTTCTGGCGGACTACGCTATACAGTAGAGGATATGGACTCAGACGGACGCCTCGCAATATTTACGTCGGAGAGGGCCAAAACCGAGTTCCCTTCTGACCTTCCGACGCTGAGTATATCTGTTTTACGATCGAATGGCAATCGAAATTTGATTTTTTTGAACCAGTTCTCGACTTGTACACTAGGGTGTTTCAGAATTAGAATCTTGAGCCCAACTTGAGCGCCAACTTCGACCCCAACTTGACCCCAACTTGAGCCAAGTTGAGGCACAAGTTGAAGCTTTGTTCGTGAAACACCTAAGCAGATTTTTCTGCCTTAACTCCGAAGTTGAGGTAAACTGGGAGCTTCACGTATCATGAAAGATGTGATGCAGGCCTGAGAACCGGATTAGCCGAAGTTGGGGCACGAAGTTGGGGCACAAGTTGGGGTCGAAGTTGGATGTCAAGTTGTGGTCCTATGCACAACTTGACATCCAACTTCGATTTCGTGCCCCAACTTCGACCCCAACTTCCGGCAAGTTGGGGTCGAAGTTGGGGCTCAAGTCGGGGTCGAAGTTCTAATTCTGAAACACCCTACTGTAGTCGAGTATGCAGGAGTAGACGCGAAGCAGACGCGCGAGGACAGTTGAGCCTATTTAGGGAAAGAGAGTTGGTTACAAGCTTAATATAAAACACCTAAAACTCTGCTGACGGTGAGAGCAGACACACAAAAAGTTGCGCACAAGAGTTCACTCTCTGAGTCTCAGGACGCGTATCACGGTCGCTGTTTGCTTATGTTGTGTTCGCACGTGGTAAGTTTAGGGGAGGCTTGCGTCTTCTCCGTCAGGTGGCTCTGCTCTCCATGGCCACTTCTCACTCAAAGTCTACCAATACTCGCGACGCACCCGCTTGACTTCCGCCCGCTGCTGCAGTACCACAGGGGTGGGGTGGTGAACTCGGAGCACCCGGCACCTGCAGGCACGCGCGCTGCATGGCGCCGTGGTCTTCGACGCTCGACACTGCGCGCCCGACTCGCTCGCGGCTCGACTACCTCCGGGCGCTCAAGAACCAAAATGTCTTCAACTCCTACGTGATTCGCGCCGCCATGGCGATGGCGGCTCTCCAGCTGTTCTTCATGAACGCGCGCGTGTTTGGGGGGGAAGTGAAGATTGGGAAGGCGGTGGCTGCAAAGGTGAGTTGCTGTCTACTGTGGTTTTGCTGCGGGGTGACGAGGCGTCGCTGCGGGGCGTCGCTGCGTTTGGGCGCCTAGGCGTAGCATCTGCGGTGGCGGCGTTGCCACGAGTGTCGAGCCGTCTACCCGTCGCTGTCAATCGTCGTTTTCCCTCTCGCTCATCGCTCACCGCTGATACAGATACCATCCGCGCAGCTCCACAAACCCGCACGCGGTCCTGCTCATCTTCCGCGAGTATGCGTGCAAGATCCACGTGCGCTGTCGGCGGACCTTCTTTCCTGTTTTCTTCATCCCTCGCCTCGGTGCCCACCCCTCTCCCTCGCCTCGTTGCGCACCGCTTTCCTACATCGACCTCCATATCTGCTCTGTCCTCCTCGTCCGCGCTTCTCTGCTTCAGCATTACTTACCTCATGCTCCCTTTTGCTTCCCTGCCGTCCCTTCCCCCCTCACCTACCCTACCCACGCTCCTTCCCGGCCGCCTGCTTCTGCTTCTCATTCGCCCGCGCCCCTTCTCTTCCGTCATCCCTTCCCCGTCCGTGCACTCTCTTCCTCCGGCCCTCCGCCCTCCCGTTCCCTCCCTACGTCTGCTTCCCTATCTCGATCCTTCCTCGTTCACACTCCCCATTACCGAGCCCCATTGACGTCCACCTTCTTTCTCATCTCTCGCCCGCTCCGCCCATCCCTTCCCTCCTCGCCCTCCGCGTGTGCGCCCGCCATTTTCCGCCCCTCTTCTCACCCATCCGCTCCCCATTACCGAGCCCCATCTCCACATCCCCCGCCCTTCCATGCTCCGTTGCCCACCGGCTCCGTCCTAGTGATCCCTTACCGCCGCTTCTACGTGCTCGGCCCGCGCGAGTCCACTCCTCACCTCCTCCCCTCCCGGCGCTCGCCTCTTCTTTCATCCCTTTCCCTCCCCGCTTTCCCCTTCCCCGTCCGCCTGCTTCTGCTCACCTCCCCATTGTTCCTCACACTGCCTCCCCGTCGTCCTCCTCATTCCGACTCCGTCCTGCCTCCCGTCGTCCCTCTCACCTTCTACCTCCCGCAGCGACCCAGCTGTACGCCCCTGCATACTCGCCCGCACTCTTCTACTCCCTCCATCCTAGCAGCAGCGCCGCTTTCCCCTGTCTCGTCCTCATCGCCCCCACCCCTTCCTGCCCGCACCATTCCTCCTCATCTCTTCACGTCCCGTTCCGTCCTGCTGCGTCCCCGGCATCCCCTGCATGCCTTCTACATCCAGCCCCACCCGCGCCTCCTCTACTTCCCTTTCCTCCTTTGCCTCTCTGCCTCGCCGCCCCAACCCCTTGCCCACGCCATCCTTTTCACCCTTCCATTGCTCGGCATCCCATCTATACCCACCGCGGCGTGCGCGCGCCCACCGTGCTCTCCACCTACTCCGCATCCCATCTCTGGCCCGCTCCTCACTCCCCGCGCTCCCGTTCCCCGTGTGCGCTACCCTTCCCGACCACTCATATCACCTTGTCCTCATCTCGCCCCATCACCCTCCCCATCACCTCTATTCTCCACATACCTCCACATCCCCTTACTTCCCTCCCCCGCCACTCCTCGCCCCCTCACCATTCTCGCCCACATTCCAGCTCCGTCCTGCCTTCCCCGCCGTCATTTCCTCTCTCCTCATCCCATCTTCAGCCGCCGTTGTCCCCTTCCTCCGTCTTCGCGGTCGCTTGCCACCACTTCTACGCGCTTGATTCACTCCCTTTCCCTCCCCGCGCTCTTCTTCCCGCCATCCCTTACCCTCTTTCCATCACCCTCATCTTTCCTCGCCCTCTTCTACTTCCCGTCCGCGCTCCGTCATCCCCCGCATCCACCCCTACCCACGCTCTCCTGCTCCCCTTGTGCGTCTTTGTCGCCCCGCCCTTCCCTATATCTATTTCGACCCCTCTCTTTCCTCACCCATCCGCGGATATCCGGATGGGTGTCGTGCACAGTAGCCGGCGGGTGGTGAAGTAAGGGCGGTGGTGGCGGGTGCGCCATATCGGCGGCGGCGGGCGGGGTGCGGCGACGACGGAACTATCTGATCAACTTTTTTTTCTGGAGTGCGCCAGCTACTTACACTTGTTATTTACAATCGCATTTTTTTTTTTTTATCTCTTGCGCATTTTATGGCCATGCAGGACGTGACCGTTACAAGTCACGCACTGAATATCATACGACGCACGCGGGCGCCTACGCCACTTTAAACGCGCTCTCAGGCGACTTCAAGTTGGCTAAAATTGGAGCACGTCTTGCAGGCTGGACCTCGGGGATCGCACGATGGTAGCACAGCGGACCGCGTCGCTCTGACGGCTAGATAAGCGATCGTCTCTGGAGTCTGGGCAATCTCTGGCCGGCGCCGGGCGATACCATGACCGGCATGGGCGTAGAACGGCGCACGCGGCGATGCTTGTTTTAATCTGAGCCTCGGAAGATCTCCACGTTCCGCTCAACATGGGCAAAATATATCGCAACAACATGTTCCTTTACTTTCTACAAACCACGACCACGACCAACGAATATCAATACCTAACGGCCTAGCTGGATGAGTACGATGCCTCCTCCGATTCCGACTCCAATTCCACGGCCCGCATGGCCGACGTCGATGATAAATTTATGTACGACGCGCGGCATGGTCGATGCTATGGGTTGGTCTGAGGAGGAGCTCCGGAGGTTCAAGGCCCATTTACTTCCTCTCACCATTTGCCCAGGACTCGGATGTTGAGGAGCTTGGGATCTAGGAAGACGCCATAGGCGCTGCACATCACCTCAAGCTAGACACACTCGCCAGACCGCAGGCGCGGGACGTGCGGAAGTGGGCGCTGCTCGTCGATGAGGTATGTACACTCCCCAAACCCTTGAATCCAACAACCCCTATGAATCCAACACGCTCTAACTGGCGGTGGTGTTTAGTGCCTCAAAGCGTTCCCGGCGCTCAACGACTTCGCGGGGCGCTGGCCGGTGGAGTTCTACTACACGCAGTACACGTACTGGCGTGGGATGAAACAGCGGAGAAAGCAGAAGGGCGAGCGCGGTGCGGAGGCGGGGGCGCGCGCGGTGAGTGGTTTAAAGGCGCCCCGGACTGATTCGACTCCGAATGATTCGCCCACCTCGGGGACGCGGGAGCTGAATTCAAAGAAGCGCAAGGAACACCCGGATCCGGGGCGCGGGGAGAAGGAGAATGTGAGCGTGGATGACTCGGTGTGGGTAGGTCGAGAATGCTGGCTGAATTGATTTCCCCCGATAGAGCACCAACCGCACGCAAACACCCGCTGCTTCGCACAACCGTATTGCGCCGAAATGGGCGCTGACTCAACCCGTGGGGAGACGCGACGGCGAGGGAACTTCTTCAACGGCGCGTCGCGAAGACGACGGTTGTCCCACCTCGCAATTGTGTCCGCTGCCAAGTTGGGCGGTCAAGTCGGTTTCTTCGAACCAGATCGCTGGGAATACGACTGAGGCGGCGTCTTTGCCACCCGTGGCATTTAAACACGCTGAAATCTCGTCAACCGCGCCTCGCGAAGACGCGGTAGGTAGCCCTACGCGTGTTTCTTGCTGACCTAAGCTCTGAAGACCATTTTCTTGAGCCAGATTGCTAGGAACACGGCTGCGCCGCTCGCCCCGAGCGGACGCGGTGAAAGATCCTCAACGGCGGGCCGCGAAGCGTAAGTGTTCTGTTTCTACGTGTCACGGTCGTGTCTGCGGCTGACTGGATTTCCGTCTTTTTCTTCGAGGGAAGGAAGCTCCAACATGTTTACACCGACTCAGCCTCAGACGAAACCCCAGGAAAGACGCCATAATCCAACGACGCGGCGCGAGAGTAATATTCCCGCAACTGGAAAGTTCGCTGGCGGCCGCCGGTGGCCACCACCGGCTATCGGTGACCGTTGTTGTGCGGTGTGTCACTGCTTTCCACGATAAGATATTAGGGTCGCCGAGACCGTTATGTTTTAGCAACATTGGTTAAATTCAACGCCGTTTGTGCTACTGTGGGTCATAAAATAATTCACGGACGGACTTATCATCGTTTTAAACATGGTTTTACCCCGTGTAGTCATTTTATTTTACTATGTGTTATTATTCGGGGAATTGCGGTACATATACCTTCCGGAAATATTTCGTTCTATTCAGAGTGGGGCAGTTCAAGTGGCAAGGACCATAAATGTATTCTGCGGCATTTGAATGTTGATTTCAAAATCTGTCTGATCTAGTGGAGCCAGAAACTGCATAAGTGGGGGTGCACAAGCCATTCAATGGACACCACTCAAATTCACTGTGAACCAGGGGAATCCAGTGCGGAACTAGAGTTACTTCCAAAAAAAAACTGGTTAGCTAAAGGACGTATTTGGGTCCTATAATATCAGTCACTGTATTCCCACCGCTAACAATTTAATATACCACTAAATAGGCAGGTTTAATCGGGGAGGGCAGTACCCTCGTCAAGATAATCTGTGAAAAGCCAGTGGGACACACTGGATCTCACCGGATCATGCCAGTACTAAGAGCCACTTCGAATCGCTCAAGTCATTCGAATGCTTTGCCTATGAGGCGGAGTCCGAAGAAATTTGAACAACCTGACTTCCCTGGAAATTATCCTGAGGAAGGGTAAATAAAAATGAAACAATATCCATTGGGATCCGGTGCATTCCACTGGACCACGAGAGCCGCCGTGAGCCACTGGCTTCCGGTGTGTCCCAGTGAGCCCGCACTGGATGCCGCCATCATACAATGCCGCCCAATGCCGATCAGCCGGGTCAGGAGAAAATGACGCGGAGCGGCGCGCACTGACGCGGACTGACGCGGCAATACCTAAGCCCGACTAAGCCCGACTAAGCCACATGAAAATATAATTTAAGTAGCCCGCTTCGTGGCAACGCCCGCTATCTATCTTCCGCGTCTCTAGTCTTAGTCTCCCTCGCTCGACGACTCCCGAGCACTGTCTGCATCCACATCGCTCATTTAATTTCCCAAGTGTAATCACCTTCATTTCAAAGGCATCCGCCCCCGAATACATCAAAGACATAATTTACCCCTTTGCGGGGAATATCCCGGCCGGGACACGTGGATAGAGGAGCTCAGAAGCGAGTACTTAACACTGAAACAGGCATCAGAAACATCACAGCAATGAAGACGACATTCGCACCCGCTCGATCGTCTCGATTGAATCGTTAGGGATATCGCACGTTGCAACGTCGCTGCCCCATTGACGACACGGGCAACCTTGAAGGTACGTGTTAGACAGTCGGTATAGACCGCTGACCAGTTTGCAAGGCACACATCTCAATATCCTCTGTATATTTTTCTATGATTCAAACTATACCATCAGAGAGAACATCCTGAACTACAATCTGGTGGATTTGGCTTGTGCTCAAAAAATTCCTAGCTCGAGCTTGGAAATTCGGACTTCCAGTCTTTTCTTTATTTTGCCCCGAGTGATGCCCCATTTTGTGCAGAACGGTCGGGAGGCTCCTTCTCCACAATCCTATACTTTGCTTGACCCACAAATGTTGTCTCAATGCGGAGATATGTGCCGAAAACCCATTGGTCATTTCTTTTGGTCACTTAGTGTATCTCCCCAAAGACGCCTGGATAGGCAGGCTCCAGGCAACCATTATCTGTTTCTGTTCCCATCCACTCGAGCTCGCCATCCTTGTACGAAAACATCTCTCCACCCTGGATGGACCTGTCCCAAGTGGGAGAGGAGGGCGCGTGAAGGACGTTGTTATTAATGTTGCCGGAGCTCGTCTCGTCGAGAAAGGACATGGTCGACGTTGCATATTACAAGCAGAAACTACATCCGATGTTATATTCATCACATGTGTATTGGGCCCTCAACACCGTGATCCGACCACACAGGAGCGAATAACACTGAAATGGATATGTGAGGTGCTGATCCGCAAAGTCCAACGAATGGCCTTACCCGGTCATCCATTCCGATAGCTTTGCTTGGAAGGCCTATGTGTTGCAGGGCCGCATTGCAGGTGATCACGCACCCGACCAGCAGAGCTTCTCTGAGCTTGGTCAGAGCGCCTTCTGACGGGGACATGACATCAATCTACCGGCGTGTTGCGCTCGTTAGCCCGCTAGTTGGACCTGCCGAATATAACCTTACCCAAAAGCTGTCGTCTTTCGGATCGATCGACCTGTCCAACATGGACTCGAACCAACTCTCTGAGAGACGACCGCCCTGCAGGGTCGTGAGCTGCACTTCAGCATGGGTGCACCTCGATTTCAGCGTCAACCGTCAGAATTTTCTTGAGAGCCTTGATCTGACCGATAAACATGTCTGCGGCCAAACAGGACGCGTCTCGACGACAGAGAAGACGATAATATAATTCGGAGGAGACAGATAGGAGTGGTGTTTCAACAGAATAACGAGTAATGTGTTCAGTTTCAGGTTCAGGTTCAGTTTCAGTTTCAGTTTCAGATTGGGTAGCATTGGATGACGCCACCGAGCGCGCTAAATCAGAAGAGTTAAGTCATGGGTGCCAAATGATGTAGAAAACATACCAGGTGATGTTCTTGGGGGGTGTCCTGAAGCGGGTACAGGGTGCACCAAGGACGAATGTGCTGGGGAACGGAGTAAGAATGCGCAAACACGCAGGAGAGAAATCGCACCGTTGGCGGCGACGAAGACGAGGAGCTGGATGTACGATAACTGGACGAAGTCAGTAACTATTGAACACAGACACATATAAATCGTTCACAGCGTTGACGTTGGACGAGGAAGTGGAGCTGGGAGGGTAGTACGATGAAGTAGCTGAACGAAGTCAGTGACTAGTATCCGAAAGAAGAACATACAGTATTGGGAGCGGGCGAGTGGGTAATATGATGGGGCGCTAAGTGGGATGGCACTGAGAGAAAATAAAAAGCCAATCATGAAATGTTAAGGGCGGAGTACGTGCCATATTGGAGGAAAGGAGTGGGATAATACGGCACAGCTGCTCGGTAAACATATGACGGAGAAGGACCGATGGGCACGTGAGGGGTAGGGATAGCTGTGGCAGAAGGTCCGGAGGGAGGAGGTAGATCTAAGCAGGGTCAGAAGAGCATAGGGGTAGATGGAGAAGCGCACGGTATGAGAAAATGTTCGCGCGTCAAATCGGGAATCAAGGCGAAAGCCAGAATTCAAGAGGCAGTCACGCAGGTGGGCAGCCCAATCATAGACGAGAACTACGTAGAACAGGCCCTAACATACAATGTGTGGGGGAAAGAGAAAGATCCAGAGGGTCCAACGTTCTTGGTGTACAAGTAGCCGGTTGGGCGAGAGGGACCGAGACGAGAAATGAAGGAGGGGGACAAGACAGTTCGAGGAATGTTGGCATATGAGAAAGATGGCACAGTAGCGCCTTCGACAGTGAGAGACGTGGGGGAAGACCACTGCCACACCGGAGCGTCTGGGTTACCGAGCCATTGCCGGAAACTCCCGCAAGCAGGGGCAGAGCTCTTAAACAAACACGGGTAGGGGAGGATCATAGTAGAGGCGGACTAGGGGCAGAATAAATTACGATCGAATGTTGATCGAATGAAGGATTTGATACTACGGAAAAAGCCGAAGCTTTGTTTGGTTTCTTGCCGCACGGGCCGATGTTTTATTTCAAATTCTGCCGAAAAAGCCGAAACAAAGTACCGGATTGGGTTGGAGGTTGGACAGAGAGGAGAGGATTTTGCCCTAAAAAGGCAGCGAAGTCAAACCGGGCCAAACGTTTACAAGCAACCAAATATTTGTTCGTTCCAACTCCCGCAGTGGTGATCGGAGAAAATGCTGTAGCAAATGGCCACAAAAACCCACTACTAAAGATAGCGGGAATCTTACTTCACATCCACAGCAACCCAAATGAGTGTCCTCAAGACTGCCTTTGACTATTTGAGATTAATACAGTGTGTAATAGGTAATAAAGGGCCCAAATCTCCAGTTTTTATGTGATCAGTATGTGTTTGGGGGTTTCTCGGGCACCAGACTGTGTTGTAAAAGGTTGTTCGCTGTAGGGATTTACAATGATTTACAATGATTTACTGAGATCTCATTTTGAAGGTAAATAAACGACACATGAAATCGAACTTACCGCGCCAACTCCGCGTCAGTTGCGCGTTGCTACCGCGTCAATGCGCGCCGGTGCCGCGTCAACACCGCGTCAATGCGTGTCAGTGCCGCGTCAGTGCGCGTCACTGCCGCATCAACACCGCGCCACTGTGTGTCAGTCAATGAAGGGATAGCAAGCATAGGTCGAGTATTTATTACCCGGGACAAGGGTAAAATGCCCATTTAATTCCACACCTCACCAAAAGTCGTGCCAACTCAAAATAAATTGGCCAATAATCCCGTCTGCGGCCCTCAATGGAACTGAAGATGTTGTCATGCAATAATGCTTTAGTACCCAATGGTCCTCCTCCCCTAATACACTTAATTTTTGTCCCCTCGGCAATAGTGGGCAGGTTCGATAAGTCTGTCCATTCCTGTGATGACTATTCATAGTAAATAGCATTAGAGTTGAACCAACCGTACATTCACTGAGAAGTTTTAGCTCAATGGCTTTACTTCTGGAGGTAGTGAGCATACGGAATCGTGCACGTCAATGAAACTCCCACAGTTGTTCAAAACAATAGTGTCAATGCTGAGATTCTATTGCTCGCTTGAAAGCCCCGCCCAGAGCAGATATAACGGCGCCTCTATGTGGCGATTACCGGTAAGATGTTGAAAAATCCAGCAAAGCTGAACTTCTGTAGAGCATATTAATGCCACTGCGACATCCCAGGAAGAATGGTTCGACATTAATTGGGGTGCCATAGGGCACCCCTGTAGCATGGTAGCGCTCCTGTCCCCGTGAATATTTGAATAGAAGCCTGCAGAACATGTTCTCACGGTTGAACACCTTTTTGAATCGACGTCTCGGAGCAGCAGCGATGGTTCAAGATCAGGCCGGGCACGATGATGCCTCGCGAGTCAGTCTCCGGCCTCACCCCAAACAAAATATTTTCTGGGATGCTGATTCAGGTTCGCTGGTGATTGTTGTATTCAGGATTGTGGACTTACTGTTCCTCTGGTCCGCTGCAACTGTGCAGCGTCATGACGCGCCACCATTCTATACTGAGCAGCTTGACCTGGTTCCAACTCAAAATAGTAAAATGAGAAGGAGGTGCTTGGACTGCTCGTACTTGTACTTGCGCTAAGTTAAATCACCAGACGTGGAACCACGGTTAAATACCCACACCAAATGTCTGAAGATAGTTACTCAAAAGTCCCCTTAGAACCTGTGTTGTGGTCTCGGCCGATATCAAAACACAATCGACCTCAAACTCCAGAGCAAACACAATCTTTCCTTTTGTCAAGCTGGGCTACCAAAGTCCTACATTCGCTCTTACAAATTCTGCACCAATGTACTCCGACTCTACCACGTGCCAACTCAGCATCAATCTATGGCAGGATCAGTGAAGGTGATAACACGCGACTGGAGGTCTGTATAGTTCCACCATGGGAAGTTTGAATCAGAGTTGAGCGAGAGCAACACAGTACTGGCACAGTAACACAGCAATGTTGGTTCAAACAGCTGCAGTCAGAAAAGATCCGGTACCTCAAAAACAGCTGGAAAGAATAAGTATGAGAGTTCTATCAGGGTATTGACGCGGCCCATCATCGAGAATTATTCAATTCTTTCGCCAACGTGCATTGCCCCACTTTACTACATAATGATGCTCAGACCACTGTTCAAGTCAGATATCTGCGACAACAGTGCAGCTGCGGAGGTGTAGGTAAAACCGCGTCGAGCACCGCACTGCCGCGGGGCTGTATAAGATGCCGTGTCACATCCAATTTCATTTTGTTCAACCATTCCACATTCTGTACACAAACCACAGGCGGTTCTTTGAATGGCTGATTAGTGGATAGTTTTCTTCTGAATGGTCTGAGCTTTCTTTGTTCAGATACATAACCAAAATCCATTGTAGTAAGGGATTTGTAATTTTGTACAGCTCAAATACCGACCAAGTACTGACATCTGAGGAAATTTTGAGTGGGGTTTTTTGTGTCAACACGATGTATTGTAGCAAGAAACTGATTCCCCAACTTGATTTTAGCCATGGAGAGCAGCTGTTGAGTAGTTATGCGCGGCGCGCCGATGCCGCGTCAATGACACAGCCACCGCCGCGTCAGTGCCGCGTCAATCCGCGTCAGTCCGCGCCGGTCCGCGTCACTCCGCATCATTTTTATTGTACCCCGATCAGCCGGTTTTCAGCTCCGTGTATATTACTGCGCTGCGAAGATGTATGTTACCCCACGCAGCACGATCGTGGCTACTACTGACCTGAACCTTTAGCCTTTTCCATCGAGTCAAGGAGCCTCCAACACGTCTGCATCGGGATCTTCACCGCTCTACGGCTCTTCGTGAGAATATAGGTCGCCTCCGCGTCCCGATTGTGTATGTACGTAGTCCCGCTAACGTCATCATTCTGACTGCGAATCTCTACATTTTGGTTTTGGGACGAGGCGCGCGAAGACGGGATTGAGGTGGGTTGTCTGTTGTTTAAGGCTCCAACCTTTTAGTTTTCATTTACGAAGGCCCGTAAACTAAACGGTTAAAAAATCCAAAACGTTTACAAACGTTTGTAAACCGTTTAAAAAGAAATATTTAACTAGATATATTTGGGTGTGGAAGACCGCAGTTCTGACTTTAATGAAGAAACTGGGGGCCCCTCATCGTTTGCAAATTCCACGCATAAGTTCAGCAGCATGTTGGCCTGCACAGATCAGCGGGCTTCCCCAATCTAGATGTACTGCCTTCGGGAAACCGAAGTCAGAGATGACCTGAGTTGCTATCGAACCGAGCGTGAGACCATGTGCGGCACAGAACCAGCTTGGATTTGTGTTCAAATTGAAGTCCCAGGCATAGGTACATAGTTTCTGAGTGAAACTGAACGGTGAATCAATGTACATAGTCAGTGGGTGACTTCCCATAAGCTTAGAAAAAGGTGTCCGATTATCTGGACTTTTTTCGCCGGGATGCCGAGGCAGCTGTCAGGACCCCATCGGACTGAGATCTCAATTTAATGCGACCTTGGGCCTCTTCAGACTTTAGTTTTATTTGAACCTGGAGAGGGGTACCCCCCCCCCCCTCTCCAGATTTATTCATGCTTGAATAAATGGGTTTGGACTGCCATTTCGCGTGATTTGGTTGCACGTCACGTGCTGCGGTACGACAGGGGGTATTTGGCTGTGTTAGTCAGCACCTTCAGAGCCTTACCGCTCGTGGCGAGCTGGACCCTTGCTGGACCCGCTCCGCTGCGACACCCTCTGTCTCCCTCGGCAATTTCTTTCTCCCTGATTTCCTCTTCTGTGGTGATGTCTGTCTCGACTTGACGCCTTCGGGCCTCTCGGTAGCATAATCAGCAGGTGCTGACCATCCACATCCTTTCGTCCTCTATCTCTTCTTCTTCCATGTCCTCCAGGCTTTGATGATGCATCCGCACGTCGATATCCATTGTGAAAAAGACGAGAACGTGTTGTTGGAAGCTCAGGCGCGTTGCAGACGCGTTGATGTGGTCTGTTTATCAACAATATTGACAGCGGCCGCGGTGGGCCGAATACCGAGGCGGAAAATTATACCCGCTATACTCTATTCAAATGTATCCCTTGTGGGAACTCAGAGGGATTAGATTTTCCGAATAAACAGACATGCCGTCATCATTCGGCACCCCTCAAATAAGCTCAGATAATCGGACACATTTTTCTAAGCTTATGGGAAGTCACCCAGTTGAAAATGCCTGCAAATATTACCGTTTAAACTGTTTGTAAACTGTTTGCAAAATGTTTAACAAGGCCCGTAAACTAAAAGGATTATCAATCCGTTTACAAACGTTTACAAACGTTTGAAAACAAAAACGGTTGGAGCCTTACTGTTGTTCTCCGGATATGTGAAACGATCCAACAATTCTCTCGCAGCGCGCGACCGTGATATGCCTATCTCTGCACTTTTATGCCCATGTGCATTTGGCGGCCCATGCGCGCTCAGTAGTACCTCCATCACGGGGGCGGGACTCGCGCCCCCCTTTTAGTAAGTGACCGAATTGTTCCTCGTAGACTAATCCTCCCATCATCTAGTCGACTTGGGCCCCGAAGTTGAGTCTCCCAAGTAGTTTAGTTCGAGCCGCTCCGTCTCGCTCCACCGGCTCAATATCACTCACGGAGATAAGCTGGCTCGAGCGGCTGGATTTCGCTCGAGCGGATTGCTGGCTCGAGCAGCTCGAGCGAGATCTACGCTTACAAGGACGTATGTATATTGTAGTGTGATAATGTAATATACAGTTAATATAATAATGGCTTGATCCGCTCGAGCCACTCGAGCCCACTCGATCTGAAATGCCCGTTGCAACCTGGGTGGATCGATCATGGCTGAGCTAGATTCATGCTGTGTGTCCTGCCCATCCCGTCGTCACAAAATGGCCTATTGAGGGAAGGCAGTGGAGCCTGGGATGGGGATGGGCACTCGCTGTGCTGGTCGTGGTGGCTCTCTTCTGTGGATGTATTTGGCTCGTCAACTACATGCAAAGAACGAGAACAAGGAGGATAGAAATTTAACTCTCTTGACTCTGAACTTTCACATGTACGGCTTAGTATCAGACGCAATTATTGATAGATTAAGTTCATGCTCCATAGTAGGTCCAAAGTACAGCTCACTTGTTTTCTGCGTCTTCCAAAATCGCAGTTCTCCCACGTACTAAGTCTCGACTGACTCTACCATAAGTCTCGACCGACTCTATGATTTCTCTTCGCCATCCTCACCCTCAGGCATTGTGCTCGGATATCACCAAGCCTGCCAACAAATCCACACGAAAAGCACATCCCAGCCCAGCGCCGCGTACGACACACTAGACATCACCTGCGCTGAACCCACTAGCCAGCGCACCGCCGCCGCATGCCGAAGTGTCCTCAGGGCAGCGACGATCGGGACAGCGGCCTTGTACCGCCCCGCAAACACCTTCGCTCGGTGGTTCAAGATCAGTTGCATAATGAGTCCCGTCATCTTGAGGGCAGAGTTGCAGTGCTCGAAAAGCGACGTGTCGGCTGACGTGCGCGGGGGTGTGACGGGCGGGAGGAGGTATCTACTGCACCGTGAACCTCCGCAACGTCATGCTGTCTAGCGCGCTCGTACTCGCTATCGGTATAGCAGCTCCGCACGAGTTCTGTGAGTTTCATCTCGCCGAGTGCGAAGATCAGCGGAGAGACGCTGCTGTATGATAAGTGCCACGTTATATTCATGTGGTCTGAAACCGAAACGACTCAACCTCGAGCTCTTATGCCTCATCATGAACGGGAAAAATTTACCAGAGAGTGCCCTATTCGCCGGGTTCGGTGCATCCAGGCCACAATCTTCACGATCAATTGGTACAGGTATGACGTCCTGCAATAAAGAATTAGCTTCAAACCGTTGTCTGGAGGGACTGACCTTGGGTCCCACCGCACTCGCCAGAACATCCATGTACGGCGCATAGGCGCTCTCTTCGCGGAACCCGCCTTCGGCTTTGGAATCGGGGACCGCGAGCTGCACCAGCGTCTCATAGTTCGCGTTCCGCAGGTACCACCGGCGGCAGCGGCTCAGCATCGGATGCCCCCTGTCTTGCAGTTGCCCACACTGTTTGCGTTTGCAAGTTGCGCTTTATCAGAATTTGTCAAATAAGCCTCTGGCATGGAAACACTCACCGAGCTCCGGCGCAGCATCTCGTGCATCTCCAGGAATGCGGTGCGATTGTACAGCCGCGATTCGCGCACAATGCGGAGATTTGTTCTATGCATTTTCGGTCAGTCCTACTGCATCACTGACCCGGGAGAGGCGACGAACCGAGTGACGACGTGTGGGTGGTCTTTGAGGCGCTCCACTCCGTCCATGTTGTACCTGGTCTTCTTCGGCGCATCGGGACACATGCTCGGCACCTCGTGCTCTTCGAGAAGCGGAATACTAAGGGCGAACGAGTCTAGCGCAGCGCCGGCTCCTTTTCGTTCGATCTTTGTGGTTGAGTTGAGGAGAAATCGGTGGGGATCGTAAACGAGATGTTGGTGTGTAGCTCTCTATCGGACAGGCGCACGCCTCGGAATACAATCTCGGAGAAGATAGGCTTCTCGAAGAAGTTATCCTAGTCGGTCTCTGTATTAGCTTTCAGGTTGTCTATAAAGCCCGACATGTAAGCGACGCACTCCATTCCGCTCGTCTCCTGCCAAACACTCGCCGCGATGTCAAATCGGTCGTGCAGTTCTATGAGTGGCCATACTACATTGCTTGGACGCGGCTGTACCCCATCAAGTTGATGGGTCTCGACGAACATCTTCGAGGGCGGATAGTCGCAGAATTTCGTCTGTTCCATCCACTGAAGCAGCACGAATACAGGTTGGCCGACAGCGAAAAGGGCGAGTGCGGCAAAGAATGTCGCTAGAATGATATAGCAGCGTGAGACGCGCCGAGGGCGCCATTGGACGGCACCACTGGCATCAGCATTCGTCGGTAGAATCGAGGCGGGGAGCGTCGACTTAGATGCCTTATCGGACATGGGGAGCCAGCAGGTGGTGGTGGTGGTGGTGGGTGGTAGAGTGAAGTACCACCTTCGAGTCGCGTTGCATAGAGCGGGACCGGATCGCGACAGATCAGTGCAACACTGCAACCTGATCAGTATCGAAGGCAGTGTCTGTCGGTCTCGGTTGCATTGGCAGGATAGGCGCCCGTTGATGAATATAAGTTATCCAAACTATTCATTGAATGTGCATTGGGCGGAAAGATCGACGAAAGGCGCACCTGGACAAAAATCTGGGCGGAACATCTGTCCTATCAGTCTCTATGGCGGTGGACCCCGCCGCCAGAGGCGCAGCCTGGTGAGTGGACAGATTGAGAATTTTGGGGTCTTCCATTGGCGAGAGAGATGTGGGGGACTGAGTGCTGCCTGGGACTCCCGCAGTCTCACACTAAGTTGTTAAATTGGGACCAAGATCAAGTTCGTCGTGACGAGAACGAAGAAGATTCCATCAGTGACGTGTGGTGGTGAGAAGTGTTATGGCGTTTGCAGACGCGTTTGGATCACCCACAATAAACCAACCGTCGCCGAGAAGAGCGAAAGCACATTCCAGGAAGTGGTGATAAATCTAGGGAGAACGTTGAACATTGACGACTCTTGAGCTAAGTGCAGGACTGAGGATGCATTATACTGGCTCCAGTGAAAAGGCGTGGTGTCCCGTATAGCTACGTGTCGTGAGCGATGCGAGGAGAACAGAGAAGAGGGTGGCTCGCTCCTGGACGAAAAAAAGGGTAGGATGAAATCGCCATCGATTGCAAGATCATTGCAGAGGGAAAGATTTCAGAAAGTCAAAGAGCCATTCGGATCTGATCCGGACACAATACAAACACAAAGCGGCCGCAGCCAAACACCGACGACTTTTTCTTCTCCTAAACTGCCATCACACGATTTGAAGGTGCCAGCCCGGGGGCTTTTCCGTCTTGTTTGATCATTTCAATCCGATTGGTATGGCTCAGAAAGAACTTTGCGTGGCCCTGCGATCATCATTCGCACTGGCAGCGAGAATGCCCTTCAAAAATTCAACAAAGCAAGGCACGAGCTCATAATTGTTGCGGCGTCTGTCGAGGAGAGACTAAGAATGGCCATTGGCCAGGCCGTTTTGAAGCCTTTGACAGCAGATTTGATGGAGTTTATGCTTGAAGGAGTTCAATCTTTAAGTTCACGCAATATTCGGTTCAATCAGAATAAGATTTACACGATGCCCGTGAGGGCGGATGGTACAAGCTCGTGAGGTTATGTGGTCTGTCCTACTGTATTTATACTGTTCATCCTGTCCATCTGAGTCATTCTGAGTCATACAATAAATATTCCATCCTGTTCTTGAGCCTTCTACATAATTCTGACTGACTCTCAATGATTCACCATGAGTCGTGCGCTTGCCCGAAATATCCCCGAGCCTCGGTCATGTGCCCGAGTGCTCATACGCCAATAAGATTGGTCCGATTTTCTGAAGGCTCGGAGTGTGGAACACAACTCCTGAACTCTTTCCTGGTTGGATGAAATTTGCCAGGCTATTTTGGGAAATTTTGGACCAGGTCTTGGCAGGCAACGTCTACATACATCGTTTCCACCTCAACCTGGTAGCTAGCCCCTACACATCTTCCACAGATCAACCACAAATTTCTCATTCATAATATGCTCATGCTCGTCAATTTTGTTTGCCAATTGACAAAACTTTTTCTTCGCCCATCAGCGCGTCCTACGCCGCTCGCCCTCCACTGCTCATTATCGTCGTTCGTCGTTCGTCGTTCGTCGGACGCAGTGCTGGTTGCATAGGTAGGACAGCTCAGATTTGCCTCGCGTCGACACTGCAAGGTCGGGGCGAGGGAATTCTAGCTGTCTTCCCGCAGTTCGACACCGGTTTCGTGTGCTCGCGTTTGCTGCACATCGGTGGACAGAGATATGATAACCTTCATGAACCAGTATGTACTTTCTCTTCCCTAAGCATGTGAACTTATTTTCTAGATGAAATCAGCTCACACAAACTGTGGAGCTGCGAGTAAACTTGAGACGCTCACTGTCTGTGGATCTACAACCAAAAAACCGCGCGCACAAAAGTGATGGACCCCACCTCACGTAAGCTGCTCATATCTTCGCACAATTTTCTGTGGTCGGATCGCGGAGAGGTGGAAGTTTAAAAAGTGCGCGTTAACAGTCGAGAGGGAGAGAGCATCGTGGAATAACTGCAGCATGTGCGCACCCTCTTCGACTCCTTCCCTTCCACACCGTTCCCAATACGACGCCGTATGCGCCCGCGCAGCGCTGGCGCCCCCCGCTCGCACATAGGGCTCCCAGCGAGCGCTGTGCTTGCTCCGTGGCACGCACCACATCCGCGTGCACACCGCCTCCCCCACTCGTGCCTAGGGCTCCGAGCCGTCCGTCAGACGGGGACGGCCGTCACCAAAACGGCCGTCAGAAATTTTTTGAAAGCTCTGACGGCCGGGTCCCTCAGACCCGTTGACGGCCGTCGACGGGTTCAAAGCTCGACATTGTATATTGGACTTGCAACAAGATGTCTTGAGTGATTATTATGTATTAGTTTACATCAATAACTATCGTGGTACACATTCTGATGCTTCAACTTTATGCACAGACCCCCATTCGCGTATTAAATGCAAATGTTGAAGATCAATCTCATTCGGGAAGTTCCGGAAGAATTGATGGCTGTCCTTGGGGGAGGGAAATTGAAGGAAATAAAATGCGAGGACTGTCCAATTACCTGGGGAGATATACAAGGTGTGTAGGGAAAGTAAAAACTTGGCACTTTGACCAGTTTTGAATGACAATTGTTCGATCTTTATTGAGGACCCGTCAAGCCGGTGACGGGTTACCCGTCGCCGTCCGTCAGCGCCTCGTTTCCAGACCTCTGACAAACGGGTCCCGTCCGGCCCGTTCCGGCCGTCAAACACGTCACCCTGACGGACGGCGCGGAGCCCTACTCGTGCCCACCGTTCGGGTGCAGTACGCAAGCATGTGCACGCTGCCTCGCTCATCCCCGCCGTCTTACCAGCGCGCCGCAACGCGCTGCGGTCCCCCGGACGGCTCATGATCATCGGCGTGTGAGCACGTGCACTGCTGCACTCCCCAAGCACGCCGCCTTTACCGCGGTGTCTCATTCCCATCTCCGAATCGCGCGAGCACGAAGGATCGCCGCTGGTGCTGCTACGTCTCGCGTCCGTGACGCCTACGCACGCTCTCCGATTCGCAACACCCACCACATCCCCGTGCGCGCGCCGTCGCTACAACTCCTTGGGGATTCGAAAACCCATCAGCGTGCCCTGTAGCCACCTACGTACCGCGGGTGCAAATTCTCGTCTATCATGTCGTTATTCATCCCTTTTGACCAATGCTCAAATTCGAGCTTGCTTGAATTGGAGGACTGGGCAGACGAAAATGTGAGGGGGAAATCTTCATCATCTTGAGAGGGTAAAAGTGGTGCTGGAGCTGCGAATGCACAGCTGAGAGCATCAGATGGAAGAGGAGGAGTTTCCCCTCGGGTATGGAGCTGGGAGGTGGTTACAACAGCATATGACCCGTGGGCGGCAATCCAGTCCATTGTATTCTGGTGCAATGAATGCAATGCGCCGTAAACGAGAACCTGGCAGGAAAGATCAAATCGAGCGAAAAGAATTAAAATAAAATTCACGCACCTTTGAAATTACGATGAGGGAACGGGAGGCAGAGACATTTAATCTCTTAGTGTGGCCCTGATCGTCCATTATTGCATCAAGATAGCCACAGTGATGTCCGATAACTGAGCCCTCTGCAATTGGCTCGTACTCCTGTACAAGTGTTACACGCTGGTCATGGGTCGCTGCCTGTATTGGCTGCAGGGGAAGTCCGATAGAATCACGATGTCGAAGGGAAAGATAAATCTGCCATTGGCAGTCAATCTCCTTGAATAGAAACTCGTTCTGCTCCAAGGTGAGGGTAGACTAAGGATAAGGTGAAAATTGATAAACGGAGAAGGACTTCTGAAGAACGGCACCGGCCAGCGCATGAAACGAAACTGAAGGGTCATCAACGACTCCCTTCAGCTTCGCGTATTTTCCTAGGTCGAGTATGGGTGCATTTTTTGCCTTGGAGATTTTGTCAATCTCCGGGAGGGAGAATGCTTCGGCGATGGTTTGGAGAGCTTGGTGAATCGAATACCCGATCTTGATAATTGAAGCGTTGGTGAGAATAGCGCGCAGCGAAGGAAGGATATGACGTCACGTTTGGAGCACGTGGAGACCGGTCCGCAGCCGGATCAGACCCAGGTACCTAATCGGGACTTGGGTCTCCACAGACATGCGACATGAACCCGCAATTGAACACGTCGCGAGAAGTTAAACACGTATGGTCGTGTTTGTATCGGGAGTAATGATGATGATGATATTTCATTAACGTTGCTGTAAGTGGTCGGGAGCGACTAAGACAGCTATACATACGTGGGTAAGAGAAGGTAACGCTAATGGGGTGGGCTGAGTAATGGAATAAGTAAACGTGTCTCAGAAATGAGTACCAGATGGTTAAGAGGAGAGAGGGTGATGCGCGAGATATTGGGGGGAGGTGTGTGAATGGTTGCTCGTGAAGTACGTGAGGCGGGGTTGTGAGGTGAGATATTAATGAGCTGTATCGTAAGGATATCGAGAGACCGACGAAGAGAAACAGAGATAAAGAAAAAGAGAAGAGAAAAACATGGCTAGACGAACCGTTCAAAGCAGGGGCTAGGCCGCTTGAACCGTCCAGTCTCTTCGATAAACTTCCCCGTGGGTGTGAGGAGTTTCGGATGGGACAGGAGGGAGGAAAGATGAAGCCGCCCAAAGAGGTCAACTTCGTGCGAGGCAATGTGCAGTGGTTGGCGATAAGGCTCCCATCGTGGACACTCCAGGAGGACGTGTTTCGAAAGGCACGCCGCACGCATCGCACTCAGGAGAGGTGATCAGCCCCAGCTTGAACTTGCGAGCATTTAGGAAAGAGAAGTCCGTGCGTAGTTGCGAGATTGACAATGAAGTTTTGCGCGAGAGGGACGTGGAAGAGTCCAGAGCGATGGGGACCAGGGAAGGCGGCGAGTTGTCGATTTACCGGAGAGCTTAACCGACTTTGGTAGCCTGCCATCTCACGTTCCACGAGTGCAAAGTCTGGAGGTGGATATGACGCCGCACTGAGGTAAAGTCATTGGGGTCGGGATCGCGCTCCGTCGCCGGAGTGCGGACCGATGCGGCATCTTCGGCCGATGGGACGCTTACGTAGTAACTCTTTCTCGACTCCACCATGGATCATTCAATGGGCGCGCGCCTTGCATGCCCACCGCGGTGCATATTTTACTTGTCAACCAAAGCACATAAGTGAGAAAACCGCAAGAGCTGAAGAAGCGCAAGGAGGACCCTGATCTGGGGCGCGGCGAGAAGGAAAACTGAGCGTGGACGTGGACGGAACGATATATCGTGAATTTACTCACGGAGATCGATCAGTGAGTTTAATCTCCCTCCCGATTGGCAGTGGTCAAAGCCACGCAGCCTACATCGCAAAACTGTATTGCTTCGAGATGGGCACCCATTCCTCCGCAGTTGAAGAGGACGTAATGAAGGGGTGCGGCGCGAGAAGGTAGGGTGTCTTTGGGCCATGGCACACCCTCTAACACCTCTGCACCGGCCCCTCGCCGCTCTTCCTGACCGGACGTAGTGCCTGCCTCGTCTTCAACGGCGCGTTTCCGAAATGTAGTCTCCCCCATACGCCATTATGTTTCTTGCTGAGGCCTCTGAGACCGTTTCCTCCAGCCAGACTACCTCCAACACGCCCGTCCCCACCAGACGCAGCGCAGACGTAGGTCACCCCAATCGTCGCCATTATGTATTCATAATGCACTGCTAACTTTGACCTCCTAAGACATTTTCTGCACGCAAGATTACCCCTTCATCTGCCCCATCCTCGTCTCGCCCTTCCGAGTTTTCTGCCAGTCCCTCGTCCCTCCGCCGTTCACACACGAGTGATTTCACTGACGTATTCTGTGGTTTCCAGCCGCTCACTCCCTCTGAACAAACTACCGAGCTGCAGCTTTTTTTCAACAGGCGAGACGGCCTGCCCAGACATCGCTGATTGATCGCTTGCTCCCAAAAAGGCGGAGGACTTCCTATGGATCCTCACGCCTGAATACCTCACTTACGTCGAAAAAATTGACATCACTCGAAACAAGCCTTCGAGCCGCCCAGCCAAAGTTCAACTGACAGCGATCGTTCATCCTCCGGCAGGATTGGAGAACATCTTGTACGGTAGACGAGACTGACATGGTTCAATTTCGACCTGAGTTCGATTCCTTGAGGTGCCTCTTTTTAAAGTTTAATTAAATCCTGGTTGTTTTGAGATCAGTGTTGAGATTATCGATTCCACAACCAAGCAAGATTTGAGGTGCGCTCTGCGAGCGAGAAGGACGTCAGAGGGAGGCAAGAGTTAAATGGTCGCTTAGTCATTTCATTACACAGCCACCAATGACAACCCCTATCGACCACTTAAGCATGTGATTGAAATCTGAGGTTTTTCCCCCGCAGGAACAAGGGAACTTAAAATCTGGAAAATAATGATGGTTATCCTAGGACATTCTCAGACCTCCCAGGAATTTTACCCAGGCCAAGGGAACTGTCCGAGGTCCGCAAGCTACAGGTTCTTTGTAAATGGGCTTCCGACACGATCTCAGAAACGATGAATCCGGGGTCCGCAGATAAACTCTACCAGCTGTATCACTGGTTATTTAAGCGCGTCGACTCAAGAGATCTCCACAATATTGTCTGGTTGTTGAACAGTGAGGGTTTTTCTCATCCAGCTGTTTCCGGCAAGTTAGACTCAAGAGAAAAATGTGAACTCCTCCAATCATCTGCACATCGTAGTGGTAGTATGGAGCTCAGTGTACCGGAAATAACAAGAAAATAAAAGTGAATTCAGGTGTACTATTTATCGTGTTGAGAGGGGATGCTTTTTGACGTGTCGACCAGCTGCCTACGAAGATCCACAGTCATCCAACTCGTCCTCTTCAAATTCGCCATCATCGTTTTTGTCCTCCGTGTTCGACCTGTTGTTTATCTTCGCCGATACCCATTCCGTTTTAAGGGGATAATTGGTGTCGAGCTGTAAACCTGCCAGTTTACAACAAGCGCCGATGTCCTTATATAGCCGCGTGATTGATTAGAGTCATCTAATCAATTATCTTCCTTTTGGTGTAGTAGTCTAACACGCGGCTCAGACTGGCTTACACGAGCTCAAGCCTAGAGCATATCATATTGCATTTGTGATCACGGACGAAGGTTGCAATGCCCTTATCTCCGAAGTCACCCACTCCAGAATTCCTAGGGATAGATTATGTAATATATTTCGACTGAAAGAAAGGAGAGCACGTACCCTCCCTTGGTGTGAGTCATGAGGTCGAATTGAATGAGACCATCACCTCCGCGGACACACTTGAGTGCCTGATGGTCTATCAGACTAGATTTGGAGAATATTTAACCACCACACTTACCTTGCAAATCCGCAAAAACAATCTTTCCGCCCCCATACCCGTAAACGAAGTGCGCAAAGGGACAGATTGTCAGGGAACAAAGATCCCGGCGCGCTGATGTGTGAACGAGAGTGCCACTGAACTTGATGACGGTTGTGGGCCGTTTGCGTTCCACGAGCCAAGTCATCCCGCCGCCCTCCTCTGTGATGGTTGAGACCCCAGAGGCAATCCAGGATTCCAAGGTGCATCGACTTCTTCCGCCAAAAATGCATGCACAAAGATCAGCGCTGTCGCAGGCAATCAGCGGTCTGAAATAGAGAAACAAGATATGCACCTTCATCAACTAACTCGGATACTACATGATCTCTGCAATAATCGTAAAAACCATCCAGAAACCACTGACCCCATACGAGACGAAACACTTCTGCTGGAATCTGAATCTTGTTGTCCTCGACCTCAACAGATTCAGTGTCGTCGTCGCCATTACCGACAGCAATGATCTGTAATTTACGACTAGATCTGGCACTGTCTCACCGTTGAACAGTACTGTATTTTATGCCGTAATAAAATGCGACCTCCGAGAATCGAACTCGGCTCGAAATTGAACCGCGTCGATCTCGTCTTATGGTAATCTTGTCGAAGGATAAATGTAAACATGCGCATGCCGAGGAGCACATGCGCATCGCCGACGACGAGGTGTACTTTGAGATCGGGGGTCGGGATTTCTTTCTCGATCCGTGATGGTTGAACGAACTCCCATCCATTCATGCCGCAGAAATTAATTGAAGGTACCTCAGTCTAGAAAGGCCACTTGGCGAGCAGGACGACGTCGGGTTCGAGGCATCCGTTATATCAATGTGTATCATTCTCCGGCTTGGGCTTATTATTCTTTGATCCGCCGCAGGTCCGTGAAAATCAACCGTCGCTGAGGAAGTACCCCTACTTCTGGCCTATATTCGTGCACATCAAGCGTTCCATGAATGCACATGAAGCAGGCGTGTCCGGGACGTTGCGGGACACCCTTCCCCTGGCCAGCACACCTGTAAGCCCGATTTATACTCCCCCCAGCCCTCTCGTTCAGATATGGCTCCAACGGGAAAATCCGCAATGCGCGTTCGCTGTGCTCATAGCGGACTGCGGTATGGAGCAGCTCGGGGACGCACTTTTATTCCTGGAAATCAGATGGAGTCTGACGGCCCGGGAGCACAACTCACGAATATATTCATATCGGAGCGGGCCAAAGCCCGGCTCCTTGCTGGCCCTCAGTCACGGGGTATGTCTGAGTCTGTTCTCCAGGACACAGGTTTGATTCAAGTTTGATTTTGGATCCCTTGCATCGTGTGGATCGAGTCGATTCGTAAAGTAAGCCTAGCACGCCGAGATTTGAATTTACGTGCCAGGGTGGATAAACCTAAGTTCGTGGCAAGAGAGTTAGCTTCAGATACACGATGGAATACTCTGCTGAAGGTAAGGATAAGTAGGCGCGCAAGAGTTCACTCTAAGCTCATCTCAGGGCGCGTGTCCGAGTCACGGTCGCTGTTTGTTAATGTTGTGCTCGCACGTGGTGAGTTTAGGGAGGGTTGCTCGAGGACCGGTGTTTATTGGTTTGGAGGTCGTGCCAGCGATTCGGACAAAATCCATGATCTGCCCAAGCGATGTCAGTGACAAAATTCGGACAAATCGGTCGAGCGCGCGCACAGGTCAGTTCAGAAGTTCGGACAATGAGAAAGGCAGCGGGGAAGGTCAGATCCCCGTTCGGACATCTGATCGGGCCACCCAAAAGCTTTCCTCATCTAGCGGTTTCGGTGGCCACAGGGACACAGAAATCACTCGCCGACAATGTACAGTAGTTTCAATAGACATTAGTCCCTGGTGTAATCCACGTTATTTTGTCGATCTGCCTTCAACACGCCCGCCACTTAATTTCGCTCCTCCCCTCCAGCCATGGATCCAGACACACTCAGTGTTCTTAGTGACAGTGAGTAGAATCAGCTTCTCTCCACCGTATGGGATCCCGAAGAATGGATCTCCAACGGCAAAAAATATCATGATATTCCCCCCGTCGTGGACACAGCTCGCCGCGACGTACTCAAAATTCCTACCTTATTGCTCGAAACTCTTCCCTCCAAAACCATGTCTATCTCTCAGCTCCTGAGATACGATTTGCCTCCACGGAGCGATGATGTAGATGCCATGGACATGGATTGTGATCTATTCAATATGAACACACCCACGAGGAATATTGAAGAACTTCTACCATTTCTGGCACTACCACCACGTCCTCTGCTCACTCGGATGGTTAATATATTCGGTCAGGCGTGGTTCGACGGAAATAAATCCATACGCATCTGGCTAAATCCCGACATTGCGTTCCCTTTCTGGGTGCTCACGTATTGGGCGGAAATGCTGGAAATCTGCGAATCCAGGGATGCGTGGCTGCGTGCAGAATCCTGGATGACTCGAGCAGTGAAGACAACGGAGGAGAAGAAGATGAACCTAACCGTTCGCAGCCTCTGGAACGTCGTCGGGTGGCATGGTCATCTGAAT
The DNA here is from genome assembly GCA_029204335.1 of Mycena vulgaris. NCBI lineage: Eukaryota > Fungi > Basidiomycota > Agaricomycetes > Agaricales > Mycenaceae > Mycena > Mycena vulgaris. The sequence continues at coordinate 343,187 of JARGYA010000017.1, forward strand.
GGATTTGGGAATGTCCCAGTTGTCGGGCTGGCCGCGTTGTTCTCAAAGAAATATCTCGGAAGCGAGATTGTGGATGCACTGCTCGCGTTACTTTCATTCCGCCTGCGACTCTCCGAGGGCCACATCAGTGAGAGCACTCTTATTGTCGACACCACATTCGCGTCCGTCCTGGAAACACTTCTGCCCATCGTAAATGGTGTTGCGACGGGCCCGATCAAGACCAATAGCAGCGGCCAGGGATATCTGAAAAAGTACGGCACATGGTTCCAGGACAAGGAACATCGCCATCTTCATCTCATTCTTTATCGCCCACCCGACCATTGGACGGCATGCTCATTGGACTTTCATACGCACCGGATTCGATACGGCGACTCCTTAAAATGGGCAAGGCCGAAAGAGTTCTTCGATGCCCTGGAATCGTGGCTGCAGGACTACGACAGCACCAAGTTCGTCGTTACAGATGACCTTCCCTGTGCGAAACAAACGGATGGTTATAACTGTCCAATCATCGCTGTCAATACCGTTGCCCATACAGCACTTGGCGCTCATTCCAGCGGAAAGCAGGATACTCGGAATCTCGCTATTTCATTTCCAAGGAGGCGTTCGCGATCTCGGAGATCCTTGTGAACGGCCTCCTTGGGCTGATATTGATCCACCGTGATCATCTTGGAGACAATCAAACCCCACTTCTTCCCTGGTTCAACGCGAGCGAGCCTAACGAGCATACTTTCGCGGGCCTGAGGGATATTTGCGAGGGCTTCACATTTTTAGAAGTGCTATTGATTGTTCCAAAGCTGCGAGCGAAGATGCAGGCGTCGGTTAGGGCTCGGCCGGACCCAGCTGCGTACAAGAAGCAGGCGTCGGGATACAGCCACACATATTTCACGACCGAGGACATCGATTTCGCCCTTCTTAGCCAGTACCCCACCGACGTTGAACTCTCCACTGCGTATCAAATTGCCGCAGAGGAGAACGACTGCTTGTGGTCCCTTCTAGGTATACATCCAGCACAAATCAAGGCTGCGCCTATGCCGGGACTTGTCGTTCAGCCGTCTCCCGATCCGACGTTTGAACATCTTTATCTCAATGAGGATGACTTTATTGGTCTGCAAGACGACAGTAGAGAAGCCACCGCCGCGGAAGAAGTACAACAAATGATCGACAATATCCAGGCCACCGTAGGACTCTCTCGCGCTGAAGATGAACAGCTTGATGCATGCGTAATGGCTTCAGTAGCATTATCAATGGACGAGCTCGCCAGAATGTACGTGATTTCTGGCTTGTGGTTTGCATCTAGACTGACTTCGTCTCAGTGAGGATCTCCCGGACAGCAACCCAGAGCGTTTCGCTGAAATACAACGAGATATTGCAAATGCGATGACAACGCAACCCGCGGCATTTATCTCGCTGCTCCACGGCATGGCTAACTCGACCGCTACTCGTGCTTCAAACACTACCCCAGTTACCACCGAAAATCCCCCGTCATCCCGTCCTCTCATCGATGTCTCTGCTGGCGATTTAGCTCAACTTGTAGCACTTCGCAGGGAGCATCAAACGAAAGAAGAGCGCATGGGCGTCCGAACGTACAAAGCATCCGGCACCTCATCAGCAAAACCTGATTTTTGCCCTAGTGGACTGTAGGTGCTGTAGTGCACTGTAGTAGCCTCATGTATAGCTGTAGTGCTCTGTAGTGCTCCATAGTTTTGGGGATACTACATAGTGCTACATAGTTTGGCCAGAGCTACATAGTGCTCTGTAGTTGAATAGGGGTGCTATGTAGCACTCCATAGCTAAATAGGGGTTATATAGTATCAGGAATTTATGTAGGCCTATTAATGACAGTTAGTAACATATTAAATTTGTTACTTTTCTCACCCTGGTTTGCCCAGCAGTGTGTATGGGTTGGCCTAGTTGGATCAAGGTTCCTCAAATCTGAACTTGATGTGAACCTACAAGGGAAACATTACTGTGTAATCTTTTTTTTTTTTTTCATGCACATATTGTTCATGTTCCCAAAGAATTTCATACAGTCAACATTAGTTAGATTGGTTCAAGACGAGATTTGAGCAAAATCTAAGGCTGTAGTGTAAGAACACAATTTCTGGGTGATATAATAGCTGGAGAGACCACCCAATATATCGGCCGTATAGTGTAGTGGTTGTTTTGTCTGACCTTAAATTTATTTGTTCGCGCGAGGTCGTGTGTTCGCCTCTTCTGCGTCATCACCAAAAGCGGAAAGCGCTTTCAAGGCGCTTCAGAGGACCTTTCCAGGCCCAAAGGGCCTTAAAAGGCGGCCCAGCCTGGTACCAGCCTTTGAAGGCGTCTCAAAGGCACGGTTACCAGGCACAAGGCCTTTATAGGGTGTCCCAGGCTGGGCCGCCATTTAAGGCCTTTTGGGCCTGGAAAGGCCTTGGAGTGCCTTGCACCTCTTCTACCGATCCCCACACTTCAAATAGCAAAAAATAATATACATTGACACTATTCTAAGACACAATAACTAGTCTACACGGAGCGAGCGTCTATACAGCGAACACTGTCCAGAAGAACTCGTCAACAGGAGCCCAGCAATAAAACGAACTGCAAGACCCACCGAGGAGCGTAACACAGCGGCGGATGATGAGAAAATACAGGGCTGCAACGCGGGTGAGCTAAGAAAATTAAAGGTTTCCATTGACGGACCTTTGTTGAGTCATTGAGTGAGACGAATGTATCTGCTCCTGAGAATATTAGCTCTGTTTCATTCGAACACCCAAGCGCTCACCGTGCAAAAGAGAAAACGAGAAGAAACCACAGCAAGAGACTGCAAATAAATGAGCAATATCCGACGCGAAGAAAAAAAAACACAAGTCACCTGAATCCACGTTTACTGGCCAAAGAATATAATGATTAGGGGACGAAGCCTGCAAGGAGGTAAACAGGTACCTCCAGTGATAAACAGCAATGCGAGCGAGATGAGTGGAGCACGACTTGAATTCGAGAAGCAAGGACACGTCCAACACAGTTTCTGCAAAAGATTAAATAAGTGATGTCGATACATAGAGAAGAAAGTTAAGTTACCTGAATCATTATTTCCTGGGCAAAAAATAAATGCATCAGTGGGCGAGCCCCGCAAGGAGGGAAACACGTACGTCGAGCGAGACGGACAGCGATACAAGCGATACGAGCGAGATGAGGGTAATCAGAGTCAGGGACGACCACGCCGACGGAATTTCTGCAAGAGATTAGATGCCGGTTCCCAGACATAAGAACACTCACCAGAGATAATAAAGGTAGCAGCGATTGCGGGTAGTCTGTCGAGGCGCGTCAGTCAAGGTGCAAAAAAATGTAGTTCTCGCCGCGCACCTTAGCCAGACGGGGTCGCCGAGCTCCGCTTGGCGCGACGAGCCCGGATCATGGCCATCTCCGAGTCATCCTCTTCGCCGCTGTCCTCGTCGCCCGAAACGTCGCAATCACCGCAAGCGAATACACCCCTCGGAGCATCACGTCAGCCAAGCGAAAGGGAGATATCATGAAGACGCACTGCTGATACCAAGCGAGTGTTTCTACTGCCCAGGCGTCCTCCGGATCCTCAAGAAGTTCCACGATTGACTTGAATAGCTTGTTATAGTCGTATTTGCCGTCTTTCTCCCCTCAGTTGGACGTGGATATCATTGTGCGAGCCTGCATCTCACGTTAGTGGATAACATGCACTTGGAAAACTGCGGCACTGACCTGGCACCCGACGTAACCGAGCATCTCCGGGGTCATGACGAACTTCCCATGTGCTCGCGCTGCACAAATTTTCTTGAGTTTCGACGCACCGTCCATGGCGGAACCGGGAGCAGTCCATATATGACGCGCGACCTGTTGCGTCTCGCCGAGTCAGCAAAGGATGGAATAAACAAGAGGTAGACATACACGCAGCAGGAATGGACTTCGCAGAAGCCCACGCTCCGGGTCGGCCGGGTCGTACTCGCCCTCAGCGTAGAAACATGCGGGAAAATTGGCTGCCGTCAGTGCGGGCTTGCCTTCAATGTCTTTGGCACCGTTAAGAAGGGCTTTGAGGGCACTAGTGTGAAAGGACATGAGGGAATGCGTGGATACAGTGTTTGAGACGTACGCGTTGGCCTCAGCTGTGAGCGGCGATGCAGACACGTCCTCCCCATCCTCCACAGGCTGCCGTTCGTGTATCTTGAGGCGGAGGGGCCACGGGATGATCGCGTCACGGAGCATGGGGTGGTTGACGCCTCTGTCAGACTTGGATTCCGATGTGGCGATGGGGGGAGCAATGCTTATCGTCGGGTCGGATGGCAGGTAATTTGTCTTGTATTTGAGAGTTGCAGTGTCCTGATAGCGGGCGTCGCTAGCTGCCTTGCGGAGCTGGGCCAGAAACGAGTCAAGACGAAGAAGAGAGGAAGGGTTGAGGACAGAGCTTACCTTAGTGATCAGCATCTTCCAATGGCTGTCCCCCTTATAGGTGTCGCGAAGTAATTCGAGAGAATCGGGTGGTAGTATTGCTACGAGCTTGTCAAACGTGTCGTTGTACCGCTTCTGCCGCTGAAGCTCGCTAAGGGCAAATGTGAGCGAGCCGAGGGAGAGTGAAGAAGACGCACGCATCAGGAACAACAACGGTGTTGCTGGGGTCGATGGAAACGGGGACTGCCCAGCGAGATTGCGAACCGACGTGCATAACATAGCCTATATCATAGAATGGATGCACGCCGCGATGGAAATACTTGGCCATCGATGTGAGCTTGTCGAGAGGGCCCTTTGTGTCCCTGAATGCAGTGTCTGTTAGAAAGAACCTCAAGTCGCAGTAGTACGACTCACATCGTGTCCCGCTTGGCACGTTTCCCGGTCTGGGTTACAATCGATTCAGAGCCGCCTAGTTCCGCGATGAGCGCGTCGTATTTGCGCTTGGCGGCCGTGGGGGGTGCAGCGGGGACGGTGGAGTTGTTAGAGGGAGCAGAGGAGGAAGAGGAGGAGCCAGCGTCAGGCATGGTGGTGGTGGTGGTCGCGGACAAGAAGCGGGCCTTGTGCGCGATCGCTTTTGAAGTGCGCGTCACGATCACGTGCTCTTCTTCCGGCGCGTAAAAAAAAATCTAAACAGCAAATATAGGGCTCATAAAAATTACAGAACAATCATAAAACACATTCTATAGGTCGTCGTAACCCCCATAATCCAAAATATCTTCTTCTGTGATGGCAGCCGGCTCTGTACCATCATCCACGACATCGTCCTCCTCCCCAGACTCTTCAGAATCGGACGATTCATCACTGTCCGCTGAAGCATCAGGTTCTTCTTCGTCCGATTCAGGCTCGTCGTCAGCTGCCATTGAAACAGGCGCTTGGGGGGGGTCCACATCCATCTCATCATCCTCTCCATCAGACTCCGACGGCGTCCTTCCCGCGTTGAGGGGCCCTGCAGAAGCTGCCCTCCGCCCAGTGCGATGACCAACAGCATCTGGCGAATATCGCATAAACATGTCTCTATCAACAAATCTACCAGAAATCAGTGTTGGGGAATATAAAAAGAATGGAGAGCGCACGAGGAGACATAATACCAAACCCAGTCTTCGTCTTTCTCCCCATCGAACATACGGGCAACAGAAGGGCCCGGTAGTAGTGCGGATGTTCTTCCATAATGAAACGCCGGGATCAGATGAGCAGCGCGAATGATTTCTGCAGGGTCCAGAAACCCAAAAGCACCGCTGTCAGGTTCTGACGCATCCAGGAACCCAACGCGATGAGGCCGTTTGAAGAGCCAGCCTCCCGGATATTCCATGTCGCGGCCAAACCAACGTACCCAGAGGAACTCCATTCGATGGGTTTTCGACCGGTTCGTGGATCTAGGGCCGACGTGACGCACGGCAGCATGGAATATGCTAATGATACGCCCGTACCAAAAGGGGTGGGCGGTCGCATCATCTTCGTCTTCGTGTGCAAGTACCACGAAGTCTGGGTGTGTTCGCGGGTTCATGGTATCTTGATCGCGCCGGACGTCGTACGTCGTGTGGTTTACACGGAGGACTTTGTGCGTATAGAGCCGCTCTCCCACGATATTGACATCCGCGAGTTCCTGCTGGGAATATTCGACCTCGTCGCCATCGTACGGAACTTTCAGTAGGCGCCCAAGCAAATGAGATTTGAGTTTCGGAAGAAAATCCTGTAGTTTTGTCAGAAGTCTCACCGGAATTTAACCACGACACATACCTTTGCAGCTATGTCATCCGGGAACTCTTCCGAAATTTCGTCTGTGCGAATGAATGTGCGCTTCGACTCCGAAATATGGTGATGCTGTTTCGGCGGGGTGCGTGGTAAGTCGTCGTCCTCGGGAACAAGTTTCTTTTGAGTACGAGCTGCAGCGGATGGGGCCGACGGTTCCGTGGACGGCTCAATGGTTTCTTCTGATGCGTTCAATTTTTTTGTTGCAGCGTCGTCGATTCGCTTCTTGATGGCAAGTGCAAGCCGTCGTCGGCGTTCTGAAGCTGCAATCTGCCGCTCAAAGTTGCGCTTGTTGGTCTTGGCGTAGAGCCGTTTGGCTACACGATGAGACAGCTCGCCCTGAAAATGTCATGTCAATTGAAATCAACTAGATGAAAAAGAATCGCACAATCTGGGTAGAATATGAATCTGTGGTACCCATTTCAACGATAGCGTCTGGGTAGTCGCCCATGGAATGCCATTTGTACGTGGCCAAATTCCATGGCTTGCGCTCCTTCTGTAATTTCGCAGCTGTCGCTGGGTTAGAGTTTGATGCGGAGTTTTTCTTGGCCAGTCGGCGGACACGTCGATTATATTCAGACGGTAGTTCGTAGGTAACATATTTCTTGCAAGTTGTTCGATTGAAATGACGAGCTTGCGAGCCCAACTCGGCTGTGACGATCCTAAAAGATTTAATGGTCGAGTCGCTATGCATGCGGAGCTTGCTGTATGCATGCCAGGTCGCGAAAACATATATCAGTGTTAATATAATGGTGTTGTGAGGCTCAGGTAAGAGGCCCTCAAACACCGCATAGCAACACTGCACAGACAATTTCCATGGGCGTTAAAATAGTATAGAGAAATTGTGCACACCTGTAATATGTCCTCGAAGTCGCGAGCGGCCATTTTCTTCATCTCCGAAACATTTGCGTGAAATCGGCAGATGGTACTCCGTCCAAAGGTCGGGATTTTGCGGAACCTGCGCTCCGTTAAGATCCAAAACCCAAGGTAAGAATGATTGTGGAGGAAAAGGCTCACCGTTCGTCCAATTTACCCACAAGGTCATCGTCCTCGGCCTGCACAATACGGACAAGATGTGCGAAAAGGGACTTCCACCCGCCTAACTCCACTTCATGCAGCAGGTCTGGCACGAACATGGTATAAAAATTGAACCCGTATTCGGCCAACTTGGAGAATACATTCTACAAATGAGTAAGTTCAATGTGAGAGACTCAAGGATGAGAAAGAAAATCACTTACACGCGTAGGGACCCAGGAGAACGGTTTCAAGAGCCTGTTCACAGCCGCACCCACAACAAGTCGGCCCTTCTCGAATATCCAACCACATACGCGGGCAATGGCAGATCGATACCATGGTGTATCCTCGCGGATCTTTGCCCGCCGCTTCATGTCGCGCTTGGTACCCATTTCCGGGATTTTCGATTTCTCGATAAAGCAACGCGGACATGGACAGCCGCCAAAGTACTTGATGGTGGCCAGAAGAACTCTAAGAAAAGTTAAATACAAACCAAATAAGATGGGGAAGACATACTTTTCGGGGTAGTCCGCGCCATAGGTGAAAAAGCGAGGAAAAATAAGGCGTTCAATGCCGTCGTAGCATTTGACAACAATCCCGTTGATGTACGCATGGATGAAGTCGTCGCACAGCAGCAGATCCCAAATCGCATGCATAAGCTCACGTTTTAGGTGAGCCAGGATGTCGGCTGACGGGGGAAAACCAAATTTTGCGCGATAGAAATCCTTGAGAGAATCTGGCAGCTGGAAGATGTCAGAAGGGGGAAATCCAAAAGAAAATCGAAATGCCTACCGATGGGAAGTAAGCCTGGTGGTAACCAGCATTTGCAGACGGTTTGGCGCGTGTGTATTTAGAAAGGTTACCAAAGAATGTGTACAGTGGCCAAAGTGATGCATTCCCGAAATTGGCGAGATGCGTTGAGTCTGACCAAAACATATATGCGGCAATAATAGTCTCAAGATTGGGTGTTGCCGTTGGTATTGGTAGATCATGGTGAGCCTTGAGCATCGGGCGTGAAGTATAAACTTCGCCGTACATGACCTCGTGGCCGTCGGGGAGTGGCGGCAAGCCGTTTTCATCGGGAGGGCCGTCTGGTGGTTCTAGAGACACATCGGTGTCGTTGGGATCGTGGTTCCGGTCCCAGCGGTACTGAAATGGGGTGATGTGGAACTGCTCGAAGGCCGGGCTTTGAAAGGCCTCGACCATCACGTCGAGAAGCGGACGATAGAGGAGTCCCGGAACCTCGAACTCTGCCGCGTCCGACTCTGGTACACAAACATTTTTCGCCGGGAGCTTGATTTTTATCGAAGCTGTCTTCCATTTGTCGGACGGCGAGTCGTCATCCGGATTCAAACCGTTTGCGTCGTCCAGCCGTTTATTTTCCCGGGCGGCACTGAAATTCTTCAGGTGGTCGCGGTCAAAGTCGTCACTCATCACGACATACTCGACAAGTGAGTCGAGTTCGGCAATGGATTTGAGATTAGAGCCGACGTGAAACCAGACCATCAATCTCGCAACCGTGGAATTCAAGAACGGGAACCACGGAGGGGTGCTGGACGCCAGTGATGGAATTTTGGGAGCAACCAGGAGCTCAGACGACTGGCACAAATCGTCAATACTGACTGACTCGTCGGGATCGTGCGTGGGGCGGTTTGGGAAAACCTTATAGAGCCCGTGACGATTCGGCTCTGTTTTTACCCACTTTGAAGGTGTTTCCTCGGTGCTGTCCTCGGTGGCGTGAGCGGCGTTGACTGCAGCCTGGACCACGGTAGGCTCTACAATTGTTGGGGTTTCTGGTGGGTCGTCCTGATAACGCTTGGGCAGCCTGGTGCGACGGCGCGGACGGCCACCGGGACCCGGAGGAAGAGGACTAGGGGGAGACACAATGGGGGTGGGTGGACGAAAATCCATTTCCTGCTGAATAACGGTTAGCGTCTAGGGCATATCATTTTTTTGTATCAGCAATATTAAATCATACATTTTCTAAAGCAGAACTCTGGTTTGCTGCAAGCGCGGAAGCGGCAGCGGCAGAAGAATCCGCCGCAACAACACTCTGTACTCCTTGACGGTGTTGAGCCGCAAGGACCTTGCATTTATTCAAGTGGTTCGTCATGCCCCGTCCTTTCGAAAGACCAGGTTGGCCACAGAAGTCGCATTTCACCATCAAGAATAGAATAAATAAGATGAATAGATCTCCCAGATTCATACACAAGAGATGCGAGCTGCAAGAAGGAGTGAAAAAAAGGTGCGAGTCGTGCGGAGGTGGGGATTATACAATGCCTTTGGAGGGGGATACCAGGCTTGTGGGAGCGCAGATAGGCGCTTTAAAGTCGGGTGCTGGGCTGGTAAAGCCTTTGAGAGCGTGGATCGGGGCTGGGAACCCCTGTTAAGGACCTTGAGCGACGCGTCCAAGGCTGATCGGCCTTTGCCGGTGTCACGAGGCCTTTGATGGGATCGACAATTTTGGTGATGCGTTCTCGAAGGCCCGTCGATCGCACTTCCCTCGCCCGCTTTCCTCCCCTCCCCCGATTCTCTTCCTTACTCCTCCCCACCCCACGTCCCCCTTGCTTCCTCGTCATCGCTTGCCTTCCTCCGCATTCCGTCGCTAGCCGCCGGCGTCTACTTACTCCCTCCCTTCACTCCCCCGCCGTCATTTACACCCCTTCTACACTCCCTCCCTCCTCACCCCAGCGTGCGCCCGACCACTGCTCTCCACCTCCTCCGTCCTCGCGCTCTCCGCGGTCCCTTTCCCCGTGCTTCCTCTACTTCCCATTCCCTCCCCGTCACTATTTTCGCTCCGCGCTCCGTCCTTCACGTCCCCGCTCCGTCTTCCACGTCCTCGTTCCGTCTTCCACGTCCCCGCTCCGTCCTGCCCTCCCCTCCTCGTCTGCTCTGCCCCCGCCTTTCTCACTCACGCTCCCCATTACGTCGCGCCCATTGTCGTCCACGTCCCCACACCCCTCCTTCCCTTACCGTCCTATCCCTCCCGCCCCTTCTACGCAGTCGACCGCGTTGCTCCTCACTCCGTCCTCCCTTTCCCTCCCGCCCTCCCCTTCCCCTCCGCGCTCCACTTCTCTCCTCTTCTCTCCTCTTCTGCTCCCCGTCCTCTCATGCTCTCTTTCGTCGCCCCGTCCCTAGTTAACACTCCCCCAGATCGAACAATAGTGCAAACACTACTCCTTCGTCCTCGTCACCCCTCCGCCTCCGCCGTCTCGCAAGCCATCGACCCCGCCGACCGTCCGACGCGCCCGGCCGCACGTTCCTCCTCCCCGAAAAACCGATGCGGAACTACGGGTAGAGGCGCTTCGTATCGAGCTCGCTGCGGGAGGAGTAAAAGGAGCAGTAGTGGGAGGGACGGGGAGGGCTAGGAGGTTTGGCGCTCAGGGAGATGCTGTACGTGGGCGGGGTTTACGCGGGCGCGGTGTCTGTAGATGGGCGACAGTCCCTCGCTATACGACTGATTTCGCGTCGTTACATCCTAATGTATAAAAAATGATGTGAATAACAGTAGCAGCTAGCGCACACCAGAAGAAAGTATGTATAGATCCGACAAGTAGGATAGCTCCGTCACACCCCGACGCCTCCCGCCCCCCCGCACCCCGCCGTACTCTATACTCGCCCACTCCGCCGACTCGGACATCCGCGGCTGCACGACACCTCGTCCCCTAATCCGACACCAGCATAGGAAGCCACAGCAACCCCAGCGCCACCCGCACCAAGATCAGCCCCCCGCCCACGTACAGCAGCAGCTCCCTAGCACCAGCGCTTGTGCCATCCCTCCTCTCCCCTTCCTCCTACCCCTCCACCCGCAGCGAGGTCCGCGCGCAGCGCCTCGATCGAGCGTCTCGCCGGGGAGGAACGTGCTGCCGCGCGCGCCGGCGGGCCGATAGACTGCGAGGGCGCGGAGGAGTAGGAGCCGGAGGGGCCGGAGGAGATGCGGACAAAAGAGGGGTAGTAATGTAGGTGCCATTGCTCGATCTGGGGGAAGGAAAGTCAGCGGGGGGTAGAGAAGCGGACGAAGGAGGTTAGTTAGGAAAGGGAGGGCGACGGGGAAGGGAAGCCGGGGTCAAGCGCGTAGGAAAGGAGCGGGTGGGCGAGTAAGGAGGTCGAGAGGACGGAGTTGATGGACGCGGCGGTGCGAGTGTAGATGGGGGTAATGGAAGGAAGACGGGAAAGGCAGCACGCATTGGGGGATGGGGGCGAAAATGGCGAGCGGCGGGGAAGGAGCACGGAAAGGAGTGGGAGATGGGGCGAGGTAATGGGGGTGGGTGGGCGAGGAAAGGAGCAGAAGAGGGCGGACGGGAAACGCAGAGAGGTAAAGGGAGTGCGGAGAAGGAAAGGGAGTGGTGTGGGTCAAGCGCGTAGAAGTGGTGGCAGGGGACAGGGAGGACGGAGTGGATGGACAGCTACGGGCGAGCGCGAGTAGAGATGGAATGCGGAGTGATGGAAGGGATGACGGGGAGCGAGGGGAGCGCGGGTGGAGGTAGGGAGGTAGTGTACTGGCAAATGGGAAACAGAAGGGGCCCGACTAAAAGGGAAGCGCGGGGAAGGAGAGGGAGTATGGAGGGGTTAAGTGCGGGGACGCGGAAAGGGCCGGCGAGGATGGAGGAGTGAACAGTAGCGCTGCGCGCGAGTAGAAATGGGATGCGGAGCGGAAGAATGTAGAGGACGAGGGCAGAGCGTGAGAGGCAACGGGGGGTCGATCACGCAGAACGGGGCTGCAGAGGGAGAGATAGGAGGGCAAGGGGCGACGGGAAAGTCAGGACGGTGCACGGGGTGTGGGCGACAATGGTGGAACGGCGAGGAGCCGCGGAAGGCGCGGGGAATGTGGAGGACGATGGTGAGTAGATGAGCGGGTGGGGATTATACGAGGAGGGGTGGAGGGAAGCCAGAAGAGGGAGAGGTATGTACAAGATAGAGGTAGAGAGACGAGAGCGTGTCAAGATGGTATGAGGCGAGGATGGGTGCAAAAGACGGAGAACGAGAGGGAGTAACGACATGGAAACAGGAACACACCTTCCCAAGCCCACGCTCAGCGCCATAAAGTTCGGGTCCGCCGGCCGCGCGCGCCGATCCTGCGCTTGCACTCGCGGAAGACCTCGCGCGGCTCCGTGGAGGGCTCGTGGAGCGTATTATTAGCTGCGAGGAGGATGTCAGTCGAGCGACAGACAAAACGTGTAGAGATGAGGAGAAGCAGCGCCGCCGTAGTAGCAGCAGCAGGGAGGCAGCGAGTCGACGCCCAGACACCGCAGCCGCAGAGGAAGAGACCTCGACATCACCGCCTCAACACCCCGTAGCGACCCAGCGACCCAGCGATGTCTCGACACCCGCCGCCGCAGACGCCAAGCCGCCTGAGGCCTCACGCAGCGACGCCCAGCCGCGCAGCACAACACCCCGCGCAGCAACGCCTTGACGCTCCACCGCCGCAGCAGAAGAACTCGACGCGACGCAGTGGGACCTCGACGCCCCGCAGCGACGCCTAGTCCCGCCACCACTGTCCCCACTGTGCTTGCACCCCTCCACGCCGCAACACCCCAAGAGAACGCGAACTCACCTCCGCAGCCCCCGCCTTCCAAGTCCTCATCTCCACATTCCCCCCAAACAGAAACAGGCGGGCGTTCTCGAAGCACAGCTCGTGCGTCGCGAGGGGATGGTGCAGCGCTGGTTCTTGAGGCGGCGGCGGTAGTCGATCGAGTGCGTCGAGCGCATGCCGGAGGGCGCGGGGCGTCGAGGACCATGGCGCTTTGGACGTGGGACACGCATCGCCGCGGAGGACTTCTACGCGTTCTTCTGCCGCGGGTAACGCCCAGCTCCAGCTCTGCGACTCCTTGCCCGAGGCAGCAAAAATGAACGAGGGACGAGCCCCGCAACGGAGGCGGCGGCGGCGTCGTGCGTGGCGAAGTCGGCCCCACTTTTGCGCCGGATGTGGACGTGGAAGTTGCGGAGGAGGGACCGCTTCACCGTCGAGGGGAGCGCCATGTCGTCTGTGATCGCGTCAAGCGCGCGGAGGACGAGATAAAATAGGCATACCTAGCATAATGAATGAGTGTGCGTTCAGGAGAGGAGGAACGAAACACGAGACACACCAGGCGTGCCAAGTCCCTTGATGATAGACGAGAAGCTGCGGCTTATCATGTCGAGAAATGCCCAGCATCGGCGCATGCCCGCGCGGGTGCTTCACGAGCATCAGCAGCCAGGTCGATCGACATCCCATGGTCGTTGTTGTGGGAGCGAGAGCGTGTGCAGACGGGGCTTTTAAGGTGGTAACATTAAAAGAAGTTGAGGTGGAACGGAGGAATGCATGGCTGGCTAGGACTGGCTGCGTCAAGTCAGCAGAGAGTGTGGCAGAACGCGAGCGAGCCTACCCTAAACTCACCACGTGCGAGCACAACATCGGCAAGCAGCGACGCGTACAGTGAACTCTTGCGCGTGTACTTGTCCTCACTGTGAGCAGAAAGGTCCATCTTTTATCTGCAGCTTTGATTGCAGCTCACTTTCTTGCCTTGAATTTATTCTCAACTATCCTCGCGCGTCCACTCCTGTATTATTCAAAATTCCCTGCACGTACGAATCGAGGAGTCAATCCCCACAATCAAAATCCGGTTGATTGCGGTTCGATAGTAAAATAGGTAAACCCGTTGCGGACGTTCAGCAAGAGCTTGGGCTGTGGCCTTTTTTTTCCGACGTAAAATGTTCATGAATATTAATTCTGCATGTCCGTCTGAATCCCACCGATTCCCACGAATAAAACCGCGGGGTCGAGCTCCTCCGCCAGCGAAGGAGCGTGCGTTGCCGGGTATTTCCGTGGGCGCGGGCACTCTGCAAAAATTCAAATCAACCTCGGGACGAAAGGGGGAAGGGGAAATCAGACTTGCTACACTGGCATTCCCTCGGCGTCGCAAGCTGATTCTCGCGCGCGCCAAAGAATCGTTTCATATGCACGAATACAGGCAAAAAAATCGGGTTATTTACTCCAAGTCATCGATCAGACCTGAGGCAGATCAACCCCAAGTCGGGAAATGATACGCACCGTTTTAACGAGTCCCTCCGGGTCGATCCCAGCGTCCTCCTGCTCGTCAGATACCTTTGCTAGATCGAGGCTCGGTCTCAATTAAATCTAATTCCGCGCCGCGAATCGGTGTTTGTGTTCAATTATAACGGATGGAGAAAGAAATTACATACCCCGATCTCAAAGTATTCTTCGTCATTGTCGGTGATTCTTAACACGCGCATACATGTTTGCATGTATCCGTCGCCAGACCTTCCGAATGGGCACTCGCCGTGAGTTGAAACTCCGCTGGATGCTCGCGGCGCGTCTTGTCACCGTGGCTTTCGAGCATGTCGGCGATTTCACTATTCGGGCTGGAAGTGCGATAGATATCGGGAGTGAGCCTCGCGCTTTTTCGCATCCAACCGGATCGGTGCCCAAAACGATCAGCGACACCAAGAACGGCCGCAGGTCGTCTCGCCCGTCGGAAAGGAGGTAGTTTGTTAGGGGCGATGGGAACCACATAATATCTAATATGCTGAGTGCCCCACGACTTGGCGAGCTGCGAACGAGGGAGGGATGAGGGACTGGCAGGGACCGGCAGGGACTGGCAGGGAGGGGGAGGGCGAGCCGAGGATGGTGGAAGTCGAAGGAAAAGGCTCAAGGGTAGTCAGAACTATCTCGGAGCAATATTACCGTTCTGCGGGGCAGCGGCTGTCCACTGGGGTTGGTGGACTGTCGGGGAGGAGATCAACTTCACCCAGTGATAGACTCCATCCACGACCTCCCCGCTCGTCCATTTTCTTCTTCCCCGGATCCGGCTCCTTGTGCTCTTTGAGCTGTTGCGTCACTGAGGCGCGCGAATCCTCCGTTGAATCAGTGCATCATGGGGGACCGCTGAACTATTCAGCGGGGGAGCTACCGCAGCGCGATCAAATTTTTGCCATCTCCGATGATTCACGCTGCGCTAGTATGTGTAGTTGAGTTCCGCCGGCCAGCGCGCTGTGAAGTCAATGCCTTAACACACTAAAATGAAATGAAACGATCGGAAATTAGCGCATGTCGGAGGGAGTCAATCTCGGAGATGGTACATAGCACATACCTCCTCGACAAACTGCGCCTACTTCCGCGGATCCTGCGCCTGCGGCTCGGCGAATGTTCTCATCCGAACCCGCTGTGCAGCGGCCATGACATGTTCCCAAACACATTCATTGTGAGCAGATGGCGGAGAGCAGGAAGCGCACCGTGAACCTCTGGAATCCCCCCTCCGTCCACCCCATGACATCACACATCGTGGAATTGGAATCGGAGTAGGCATCCAGCTGGGGACGTTTGGTAATACAGGTCGATTGTTGGTCGTGGTGTCCAGAAAGGATCACATTGTTGTGATATTTTGTGCCCATATTGAACGGAAGGAAATCCCAGACATTGAGACGTTCCGGGCTAAAATTAAAAACACACACCGCATGCGCTGTCTTAAGTGCCTGCATATGCCGCTCTTGTGATCCCGCCCGGAGCCGCCCAGACATAATTTAATCTTATGAACGGTCAAGGCGATTCCTTATGCGCTACCAGTGCCGCTGTGTGATCCCGATTGCCGCAAGCCCTGCTCCAACCGGGTTTGTGTGCTTTGAGTAGACAAGGAGCCAAGCCTCGAGTTGCTCGAGAGCGAGGTTGTGCTAAGGAGTGGGTGCAAAGCCGTGTCGAGCGCCGCCGTCCATGGTGGCGGTTATAGTCCAGGCAAGGGTTGGGTTAACGTGCAATGGTGGCAGGCCGCAGCTGTGCACCGACTCAGCCGAAGATGGGGCTGGGTAAAAGTGCCGCGCCTGCCGCGGCACTGACGCGGCACTGCCGCGCACTGCCGCGGCACTGCCGCGCACTGCCGCGGCACTGCCGCGCATTGACGCGGCGGTGGCTGTGTTATTGCCGCGGCGCTGCCGCGCAGCATTTAACTCGGTCCACAGAGCTCCACCGGCCGAAACTAATGTTCGCGCAAGGTTTATATTCTGCAATACATCATTTAGACATTAAAAAATCACACCCAAAATTTTCCTAGTCGGGCTTAGTCGGCCCTAGACAGCCCCAGTGTTCGCCCGAAGGGCGAAGCCTTCAAATCTTGAAGGCCTTCGGAAGGCCTTCATGAAGGCCTTCAGGATTTTTCGGCTGAGATGATAGCTCTTCAGAAGGCCTTCATATATCACGTGTGTGAGGTATGTAATTTTTAATTTTTCTCCGCCCCAGGTACCTTTACCGATTCGGCTAGCAAACCTTCCAAGTATCATTCGGTCGTGCTGAAAAAATTGGCTCCCCCAAGCCGTCGGCTCGTGCAGAGGACAAGGACCCACTGAGGTAGGAGCTGATCACCAGGTTGACGAGGGCGGGATAGCCCTAGATTCCGACGATGAGTTTTGCGCTCCACCAACATGTATATTCACCCAAATTAAGCGCAGCATGGGGCGTGGGAAACGATCATGAAGGCCTTCGCCTGCCCTTCAACTGAAGGCCTTCACCCTTCCGAAGGCCTTCAGGATCCCGAGAGTCAATTTTGAAGGCCTTCGGGCGAACACTGGACAGCCCATACTTTAGGTAATTCTTGCCCTGTATACACTCTCAGGTCAGTCGACAGGCACTATATCCTCTCTTACATTAAGTCCTGGACTCTCACCAGTGAAACGGGGTTCATTGAGCCCAAGAAATGAGAGTCTTACTGCAGATCTGACTGACTGGTTGAAAGTGCCGCGCCACTACCATATGACATTTACACCCAATATTGTACCCTTCCTTACAACAATTTAAAGCAAGTCCTCCAGAACGTCCTACAATTTATAAACAATGAAATCAACTTGTTGCAAGATCTTTGTGTATTTCTTTCATCTATTCAAGTCAATAATCATCCAGGGGCTGGTTAAAAGTGCCGCGCAGTGTTTAATTCACTCAACAAAGGTTCCCTGGTCCCGAATTGTGATCGCACAAGGTTTAATAGACCCAATACATCATTTGGACATGCAAAACCCACAACCTTAATTTACTAGGCAGGCTTAGTCGGAGCCAAGTCGGATCTAACTAAGGGCTTTTTGCACCCAATTCTTGTTGGTTCCATTGAATTATGGGAGAGAGCGACCAAAGAAAGGGAGCAGGAGTTGCACTCCAACTCCACTCATAGTATAATTCTCCGTCTTTTAAGTCTGTCCGTCTGAAGCCTTTTTAAGCTCCGCCCCGAGATTACACCAAGACTTGTCCTAAAGTCAGCGACGACTTATTCTGTGTTTTTTCACACAGCCAGGAAAAGCTCTGGTATATCATTCAGCCGAAATGCTGGGGCATGAAGCACCCCAGCACACTTTTGTTCAACTCAAGACAGTAAACCAAGATTTATTAATGACCCGGCCGCATTTTCAATGACCAGGGGATTTGTGTACTCTGATTGCCATGAAATACGTGCAGCTCACTCTATCTATATCCGACCATTGGAACCCCATGTAATGTAATACTCATTGCAAAGTCTTGACTTCCTGTCTCGCATGGTTGAACCATATGTCCCCTCCTACCTGCCAGAACCTTCAACCGAGATTGCCGGACACTTCTCACCTTTGAGCCGGTGTGGGGATTAAATTAAACTCCTCCTCCTCCCTCCATGGTTCCATGCGACTCCACGGTTTTCAGGAGGTTCAACACTTCTGTTGGATAACAAGATCTTCTCCCCGAGGGATTTTGGTGACCAGCTCTCAGACAATTGTGCACTGCTTGAACTGCACCATCAATCCAGCTGGCACAGAGTTCGTCATAGACTGCACCTCATTCAGGAGAGCTGCATCATCAGTATCCTGAGCTCCGGCAAGTTTAACCTGAATTGAGTTTAGACACCTGCCACTGGGAGGGATAAATGTAGTGTGCATTCTGTCCGGTGCAACTGCCGCGGCACTGGCGCGCGCCCCATCATTAATGCTTGCTCTCACTCTTCATAGCTCCCACAACTCCTATTCAACAGATATGTACAGTATATGGAGTAAGGAACTCAACTCAATTAAAGAAACCAACTGTTGTGCCTCAGAGTGAGATTTTATGTGTTGTTATAAAGTGGCCCAATCCTACATGGGATTAACCGCTACTCTCGCATGATTGCGGACCCTCTCGGGTCGACTAAGTTCAGTCTTTCAATCTGTTGAACTGAGGTTGAATACGGGAATCTACTACCACAGAGACAATTCAGAGCCAAAATCAAATTATCCTCCTCCCTACTATGAACCTCGCAGAATAGAATGTTATGCTGCCATTCACTCATATGACCTAGACAACATCACTGGAGGAACCAGTCTGGTGATCCATTAAACATTCCAATTGCGCCTCTGGTGCCCTTGGCATGAATCAGCTTCCTCAATTCTGGAACCCAGGCACCAACGCCGCCCCCAAATAGTAGCAAATTCCCCAGTGGTAGATACAAAAATAATGTGTCCAAGCGATGTTCAGCATTCAGTCTCAATCAAACAAGTCAGGCCTGGGAGTCAGAGCCGGTCTCTTAGCTATTTTAATTGTTTCAAAGCTGAAATACTGCCCGCTAAAGATTACAACTCCCGAATATTCCCCTCGGTGAATATTTGGAACCCCACTCTCCCTTTCCACATTGCGTGACACTGTCCCGGATTGATTAAATTCTGGGTGTACATGAACCACAGAGTTTGTAATAAATCATTGGCTCCTATTGGAGATCAAATATATTGCCCAGATGGAACTTCTTAATCATCGCCCGCAGAGTCTGTGTCTCCAGTTCACCTGGGAAATCAAAGAGAGGTTGGATTAACCTTTTTTGGAGGAGACTAGATATTTTTACATACATGAAGACAAGACTCATGCCCTTCATTCAAGCGGGGAGCTGAACATGGCAGACACATTTACTGTTTTGTTCAGAAATTAATCTACTTGGTTTGTATCAATGCCCCGGGCTTGTGGTACAGTGAGTCTTGTTCCAAACAGTCCACTGAGATTGTAAAACATTGCCTGAACCCAGATTTATGTGAGAGGAAGTGTATGAAAAGAGCTAGAGGGTGCGCGGCACTCTGCCGCGGCACTTTACCCGGTGGCTGTGTTGCCGCGGCACTGCCGCGCACTGACGCGGCACTGACGCGGCACTGCCGCGCATTGACGCGGCGCTGCCGCGACACTGACGCGCAAGTGCCGCGACCATAATATGACATAAAACAGACTTAAAATCCTCAAGAACAAGTTGAACTTGTCTCAAAAACTCATTTGACACAATCAATGATTATGTATTATGTTTATGGCAACACCCGAACGAATCTGACCTTCCAAAGGACAGTTGCATGTGGTACTGACCTGTATAGATACAAAGAAGCTTTGAAATCGGGCCAGTAGAGGTTCAGACACCTCCTAGTTACATATTTGTTCGAGATACGGTATTCTTACGTGGCTTAGTCGGGCTTAGTCGGGCGTAGTCGGGCGTAGGGATTGCCGCGGCAGTGCCGCGGCAGTGCGCGGCAGCCGCGGCATTTTCTCCTGGCCCCCGAAGATGCCGCAGCAGGCCGATCGCCATCTCGATACAAACACGACCACATGTTCTGGCGACACGTTCGATTCACGTGTTCTGAACACGTTCTCCGACTAAGTATTGGAGCCTATTTCTTGCAGTCGATCTCCCATGTCCAATGTTTAGGCGAAATAATCGCCCCTTTATTCGCCCGCAGAATCCTCGACTGTTGTCCGTATCAATGAATAGGGTGTTTCAGAATTAGAATCTTGAGCCCAACTTGAACCCCAACTTCGACCCCAACTTGACCCCAACTTGAGCCAAGTTGAGGCACAAGTTGAAGCTTTGTTCGTGAAACACCTAAGCAGATTTTTCTGCCTTAACTCCGAAGTTGAGGTAAACTCGGAGCTTCGCGTATCACGAAAGATATGATGCAGGCCTGAGAACCGGATTAGCCGAAGTTGGGGCACGAAGTTGGGGCACAAGTTGGGGTCGAAGTTGGATGTCAAGTTGTGGTCCTATGCACAACTTGACATCTAACTTCGATTTCGTGCCCCAACTTCGACCCCAACTTCCGGCAAGTTGGGGGTCGAAGTTGGGGCTCAAGTTGGGCTCGAAGTTCTAATTCTGAAACACCCTAATGGTCCGGCCGTTGACAACTTCAATCCAGAAATATCAGGTCCTGTATGTTGATTTAATTTAGTGTGCAAAAATGCTCTCCAACTCGCGGGGTATAGGTCTCTCATCAAACTTGGAGGAAGGCTGTTACCATCACCATGCAATTGTGTTATCAACGCGGCACCTTTTCTCCCTATAAGCTATGGCCTGACACCGCAAATAAACCAGCGGATATCTATAGCCCAAGGACACCTTCTGTGAGGATACTTGTGGCAGCTTCATGGTGCGGGTAGTAGTACCCGTCACACGGGATAACCCATGATTCAGGGCAAGCTAAATTGATTCAGATACCAAAAGTTTCAAGTGCCGAATAAAATGGCCCGAAAATGCCAGCCGATATGTCCCGTATCGTCTTATCGATCATTATCAATGGGTTTCCATTGGCTGGTGATGGCATATCGGCTCTGGTTTCGGGCCACTTTATTCGCCAACCGAAACTTTCAGTATCTGAATCAATTTAGCTTGTGCTGAATCACGGGTTATCCCTGTGTGCGTAGTCATGGTTACACGATCAATGACCAGAGATGCATATCCATCGGGTTTCATTCATCAGTGCAAAACCAAGGTGACCACATGATGAATGTTCAACCTCACGTCCATTGAGGATGCTATCTGCGCCCAACTTCGGAGTGAAAATTCCTTAGGGTATCTGCAGCCGTTACTAATGATTATTCAACCTCTGATAGGCCACGGGGATAAAAGGAATGGTCTAACAAGACACTTGACAGCGTGAATTGAGGATATTATCTGCGCTAACTTCGGGGTCAAAATTGTTTTGGGTATCTGAGACTGTTATCAATGATTACTCAACTTGTGATGGCCTCGGGTATAAAAGGATCTGCCCCAGCACGATTGAAATCTGTGCCCATCAGACAAAATGCCTCCTCAGCCCATTGCCACTGAAACCCGACTCAACAACATTCTCAAATGCTTCACTATAGCAGTGGATACCTTGGAGGTCCTTGCTAATACATTCGAGACTCCTTTCTTGGAACCGATCTCCAACACCACCAAGTCTCTCCTGACTGCTGTGCAGGTACAATCTTAGTATAGATTATAAAATGTATCTCACTTTTCCCAGACTGTCAAGCAAAACAAGAGTGATTGTACCCAATTATTGGAGCAAACCTATGGGTTGCTCTGTGCAATTGTTTCTCTCCATATGAAGGCGGAGGCTGGTTCAGATTTGACACCAAGCATGATGAATGATCTCGGAGAATTCACAGAGTATGTCCCTCCCTAGAAACAAATTATGACTGATTGCATGTCTGCAGCACACTCTACAAGATCCATACATTTGTGGAGGCCCAACAGGAGAAAAGCAAGATCAGGCACTTTTTCCGTCAGGGAGAAATGAGCAAGCTATTCAACGATTGTAACTTGGGTTTACAAGAGGCACTAGATCAATTCAAGGTAGAGTGGTTTGGTGTATCATATGTACATGCCAGTATTCAACCTGAAAAAAAAAACAGCTTCAGGATATCAATCTCCTCACTGAGGTTGCAGTGATGCAGAAAATTGCTGAAGAGAGACACCAAGAAGTTCTGGAGTTGATTGAAGCATTTTCTGATGGGACTGCTTCAGACAAAGGATCATTGGTAGGTGGACCTTGTATTCTGGCTGCAACAAGAAGTAACTTTTGTGCAGACAAATAGGGTTCTTTCCAGCTCTTACAACAGGTGTGGTCCAAACTAAGATTAATAAAATTGAAGCTGATTCTATTATGATCAAGCTCGACCTCAATTTCTATGCTGCCATCGGAACCAAAAATCTTCCATGGGCGAGAAGCTGAACTTGCAGACATTCTCAAACTTTTCATGCAGGAGACCCCGAGGATAGCAATCTTGGGTGGAGGTGGAATGGGAAAGACAAGTCTCGCAAGAGCCATTTTGCATCATCCAATAATCACTGGGGAATATGCCCAGCATCGCATCTTTGTTGCTTGCAACTCGACATTGAGTAAAGATCAACTGGTTATTCTTATTGGGGCCCATTTGGGGCTGAAGCCAACAAAAAATCTGGCCAAAGTGATTTTGCATCATTTTACGACCGATCCGGCCTGCCTCTTGATCCTCGATAACCTGGAAACACTGTGGGAGTCTAGGGAAATTCGTCGAGACATTGAAGCATTTTTGTCTCTGCTTACAGAGGTGAAACACCTTGCCTTGATTGTGAGTACTGATATCTTTGTCTTAGTCCTGTGACTGACACCAAACTAGATCACAATGCGAGGGACAGAGAGACCAGCCTCAGTGAACTGGACTCGGCCTTTTCTTCCAGCATTGAAACCCTTGACCCAGGCTGCTGCCCGACAAACCTTCATCGATATTGCGGATGATGGCCATGACAGTGATGACATTGACAGAGTCCTCCTCCTGACTGACAACATGCCACTTGCAATTGATCTTATTGCCCACTTGGTGGACTCTGAGGGTTGCTCCCAGGTGCTAGCCCGTTGGGAGGAAGAAAAAACCTCAGTAATCTCAGACGGCTACGACAAGCGGTCTAATCTTGATCTATCTATTTCCATGTCTCTATCAAGCCCCCGAATCACATCTGTGCCTCATTGCCAGGAGCTATTGAGCCTCCTCTCAATGCTCCCTGATGGCCTTTCAGATGTAGAGCTGGTACAAAGCAAGCTTCCAATAAAAGACATCCTCACCTGTAAAGCAGCCCTACTTTCCACCTCACTGGCCTATAGTGATGACCAGAGACAGTTCAAGGTCTTGGTACCTATTCGGGAATACATGGCAAGATCTTACCCCCCCATGGATTACCTTGTTCAGGCTCTTCTCAATTACTTTCATCAGCTTTTGGAATTCACCTACAAATATTCTAAAAATGTCTCAGCTTCTGAGATGATTCTACGAGTCACATCAAATTTCTCAAATATCCAGAGCCTCCTTCTTGACAGGCTCCGGTACCAGAATCCTTCAGCAGTTGACACCATCTACTGTGTCATATACCTCAATGCTTTCAGTAGACTTGCTGGTCGTGGCCGGACTCATTTGATGGACCAGATTGCTCAGATTCAATCTCTCCCCAGTGAGCTGGAGGTCTATTTGATCACAGAGACCTTCAGTTCTTGGACTCTTTATCCAATTGCCAATCCAGAAGAGCTGGCTGACAAAGCAATAAAGGAATTGGCCCACTTTGATGACTCAGATATTAAATGTAAGTCCTCAAGTCCTATTTCTTCTTTATGATGTGAACAGGTTCAACAGGCACATTCTACAATGTGTTGGGAGACCATTATCAGAACCACAACAACGATATTCCTACAGCTGCAAGTTACTTTAAGACTGGACTCTTATTGGCAATTTCAACTGGGAACACCAGAAGACAGTGTCAATCATCATTATATCTTGCATTTCTCAAGTGGCGCATGGGTGATCCAGCTGAAGGCCAAATGTATGCGGCTGAGGCATGGAGGCTAGCCAAGATTTCTGCAGATTTATATGCAGAAGCATATGCACTACGCATTGGGGCAATTTGTTGGCATGCACTTGGGAACTACAAATATGCAGCCTCTCTCTGTAACAGGGCAAGAGATCTCCTGGCTCATTGTGGGATGTCTGGTGGTGAACTGGACTCTATGATTATGTTCGCCCAGGGAGAAATCCACAAATTAAAGTCAGAATATATGGAGGCCCGAAATATCCAGACAAAAATTCTCCATGAATATCCTATTGAGCTGGCCCTGAATCATGCCTTCGCCTTGCTCAATGTGGCGGAGCTTGATGTGCTGTGTGGTGCACCAACAGAGGAGGTGCAAAGGAAGATTGATACAGCAAAATCAATATTCAATTCCATCAACTATTTAGTCTATGAAATGTTTTGTGATGCTATCATGGGAGCCCTCCATCTGAGAGAAGGGGATCTACCATCTGCAGAGTCACTTTTCCACAAATGCTTGTCCTTCTCCTGGAGAAACAGCGCTGAGATGGCAAACTTTTGTCTGGAGAGACTTGGCAATGGAAGTCTCTGGGACTCAACAGATCAGTCCTGGACAATAGTATATCTTGTCCATGCCTTGAAATCAAAACAGAAGTTAGATGTTCACAAGGCTCTTCAATTCCTGGGGGATATTTTCCGCACTGAAGGTGACCAGAATACAGCAGCCAGCCTTCTGACTGTGGCCCTGGAGGGATTCACAATGATGGATATCCACCGCAGCCGAGCAGAGTGTATGCTTGGACTTGGATACATCTCAAAGGAACATGGGGACATATTGAAAGCAGCAGAGCTTTGGAGAATTGCAAGGCCTCTGTTTGAACAATCATCTCAGGCAAAAAAAGTTGCCCTTGTGGATAAAGAACTCCTCAGCATTGCAGGAGATGTGCTGGATGAGCACACAGGGAGCTTGGCACTTCTTGCAGAAATCCATCCACTGAGTGCAGCCCTCGAAACAACAACTGGAAGCCTGGAAGAAATTGGGGAGACAGAGAATCTAGGTCTGGGCCAGGAGAAAGAGCTTGTTCCAGTCTGAGTTGATTCAGAGCATTGTGTGGTTGAGATGTTCCTTTACTCTCACATCACCATACTTTACTGGGGTTCATGTTATGGCATCAAGTATATACCCTTCCTTTCTTTTCCTATTTATGATGTCCAGTGTCTCCTTATTCGTACCTTGTTGTTTCAATATTCCGCCTAGTATTCATGTTATGGGGCCAATTGTATACCCCTACCTAGGTGTTATCGCTCACTTGTACCTCATGTTTGTTTACTATCTTGCCTTCTTTCCTTTTCTCCCTCTCTTCGTTTCATATTTGTAGTGTCCAGTGTCCGGTATATACAATATTATCTTTGAATTCACGTGTTTCACAAAAAGGCCACTCAACTCAAACTTCAAGTCAATTCTTTCCAGAGCTCACTGCAATCCATTTCTGAAAAGACTCGCAGTCTCCGGATTGCAAACACAGTTCAACTTGACATCGCCTGCAACATACCTTGTCCCATGATGCACCTGCCATGAGCTCTGGGTGATATGGTGGAAGAAGGGATATGTCTGCCATGCTCTGAGGAAATGATGGGTGAATAAACAAGGTTGAAGGAGAGGTTCTGGGAAGGACTTCCAGGGAGCGACTAGATGTGCTGGGTTCTGCTCAAAGGTGAGATTGCAACTGTATCCTGCTTGGACTGGCTGTGTCTGTATCATGTCAACATGTTTAACCAGCCAGCTCACTAGACTTCTTTTACGAATCAACTCGATCCACACAAGACAACAAATTTTCAATCAAAACCATTGAATTATAAACCACATCATGCTGGCTTGGAAAACAGATAAAGCAAGTGGCACAAGGTTAGCAAGAAGCTGGGCTTTGGCCCTCTCCCCGGATGTGAAGATATTCATGAATTGTGTGTCTGTCTTGATTTTCAGGAATAGAAGTGCGGGGGCAAGCTCCTTCATACCGGAGTCTGCCAAGAGTCCAACGGCCAAGGGAGGAACAGGGCGGCTGAAAAGTCGAAAGGATCAAAATGTGCCCAAAAAGGAAAAAAAAAAAAAAAAGCTCGCGCCCTAAGTTCCAAAAAGAGCTGTAACTAGGGCATTGATCTGAGCGTTATTCTTCTCGTCCAATGGCTTTCTCAGATCAAGGTCTCGGCCTCGATTAATGCCTGCGACACGAATGAGTATTTGATCATCATGGATAGAGGCAAAAATTACGAACCACGATCGCAAAATATTCGGCGTCGTCGGTGATCCCTATGTTCTTCTAATTGTATAGATGTAAATTACTTCGAGCTTATAGTTCGCCGACGGTACCCGAGGGTAAGCCGGGATCTGCCGAATGTCCCACAGTTCTGACTTCCAACCCGACCCAAATAATATACAGAAGTGCGGCATGAACTGGAGGTTCTTCGGTCTGTTGCATCCTATTTTAATTCCGGTTCCATGTTTCAGTAGTTTCCCGAGGATCGACGCCGCAGCGCGGTAGGGGTTTGGTTTGGGAAAATTCCGTGGGTTGCTGAGCTACCGGAAAAACCTTCGGTGTTTGGGACAACAGGGTGTTTGAGAGGAAAGAAAAGCTATGGAGCAGCACGACTGCTTGATATGGACCGACCATAGATGTATGAGCCACGGCCCAGAAAGCAACTGTGATTGAACTGGGAGATATATCGGCCCGACTCGCGCAGCAAAGTCTCGGCTGTGTCGGGATCCCACAGTTACCTCGTTCTCTGTACACCCTTGAACTTGATTTACGGGATATCAATCACGGTTAAACCCAAAGATGGGAAACTAGATAGCACGAACCACGGAGATGCCGATCAAGTACATACCTTCTCGAACCACCAACCGCGATTTGAGTTTGAGCACCACCACTCCGAGTCTCTGAGTACAATGCACAGAATTCACTTTCAATTTCTATACCGTGACTAACCCCCAAGCGAAAAGTCACCAGTGAGCGAAACACAGCCTTGTTTGGTGCCTTAGAGGTCTCAATGACTGCAGATTTTTGGAAGGCCAGTCTTCTCCTTATAAAAGTCCCATCCACCGAAGCAATTGACTGAAAAGCTTTTGTACTGAGCCCACGACTTAATTTTTTTACACCATTGTTTCAAGTTTGTCCCATTTCTAAATTCTGATGCAAATACACATCATGGCTGCAACACAGGAGCTCGTAGAGACCCGCCAAGGTCACTGTCTTCGTGAAGAGTTAGGAAAGGGAGTTTTTGAGGACCCTGATTCTGAATATCAACATCCGGAATGCTCAAGTTGCATGTATGAGGCGCAATCAATTATTTTCTAGTGTTTCGCTCTCACATTATTCGGCCAAATTTGACCTCTCCGACAGACCACGCTCGTTCTCTACCAAATCGTTATGAAATCACACAAGTCATTATCTCAGCAGGAAGCCCATAGGCAGCCCTACATGCCTGTAAGTAAACCCTGGTCAAAACCAGACTGTACGGCCCTGGGAACTATGTTTCCTCTAGCGTGTTTTGCTTGGGGCTTAGTCACTGTAGTTCATTGATAAATACTCATAGATGTCCGTACGCTCTGCCCGAATGTTCCCTGTGTTCGCCTCCATGCATTGTGTTGTGGAAAGTTCAAGGTATACGTGGTGCCTCATTATTATTTATCAGTTACTATTGGGCAGCTGTGAGCTTCGCTCTCCCACCCCCCAGGGTGGGACTGCAACAAATTGGAAGAAAAGCAGCACCGGCGTCACTGTCTAAATGTAAACCTAAACCTATACTAGTAAATCCCCTCTCATCTCGGTCTTCCCGGTGAAACGATGCTACTCGGGGTGCGGTGGAACGATAACTATGAAGCCGAGATAATGGTCTAAACCAAAATAAACAACTAAACAATCAATCAAACAACAACTCCTCCTCCTTATGAGTAATGATAATCGTGGGTGTTCGGGGGTAAAGACCAAGTATTAGGTCAATAGATCGTTTACTGTTCAGAGAACAGGGGAGTGGGATAGACAAGGGTTGTGAAACCAAAGTCGAGCAATACGCGCTATGTTCGAGACTTCGTACAAGCGGTGGGTTCCTGGGTTTTTAAGGCAATAACGGCCAATAGCCGGCGAGTTTATGTCAATTAAGACAGGTTTGTTGGATTTCTCCGGGTTGGGACACGATACACTCCTGCAGGACCGCAGTATATAACAAAACACAGAACACAAGTCACAGAACACAAAACACACACACAACACACACACAATACAACCCGCAGTGCTGGACAGAGTCCACACAATTCACAATTCAGTCACATAGTCAATCACAGATACAATCCAATCCAATCCAATCGTTTGCCAAAGGTACAGTACTCGGTTCGAGATAACGGTCACTTGGGTCTTAGAGCTAAATGACAACTCCGAGCCACACCGCTGTTGCGTATGTGAACAAGGTAAACCGAGTGATGTCACTGCACCATTGTGCATGAAACCCCAAGGTAGTCTGCTCCAGAACCTCTCTAAACTACGTGCTTTCATACTACTGGGTTCTCGACTTTACAATACATCTATTACTACACCTCAGAAAGCACTCTGTCCCGGCGTGGAGCCACGGGACGATCTTAGGGAGTCCCCTGACTCCTATTGGCCACGCGCTGGCTCTATGAGTCAGAGCTCTCCTGGGTACTCAATCGGTTTGAGAGTTATTGGTTAATCGAACGGAAGCTTCCGAGCTGTCGTCTTCTTCGTCTAGTGCTCGTCCCGAGCGTCAGTCTTCATCGTCTATGATATGGCCACCTGTGGACACCTTCCCCGTGTCCGTAGCTAGTCTGGTTGTTGTGATAGACCAAAGTTCCACTTGTCTTGGTAAGTACCGGTGCCATTGTGATTTGATGTTTAACTGGCACAGCTATTCTGATGCGTAGGCACGCTCGGCCGTCGGCAACTTACTTCGTCCGTGTCTATTTACAGAAGTCTCGCCCCATCCAAGGGTCTGGACCCATCATGTGACTTGTCGTGCTGTTCTCGATAAGAGACACAATGGTAAACAATCTCGAAGTCTGCTGCTTTGGAAGGCCCCAGTCGCCTGCATGTGATGTAATGTATTCCTTCCCATCTCCTTGATACTAGTCTAGCACTCAGCTCATCCGCACGCAAATGGGTACTGATATAAGGTAGTTAGTCCTGTTCTCGGTAAGTCGGACTTTGGCCCCAAGTCGAGGTACCGCCATAGGATCATGCCAATAGAGAACTTAAGCTATGTGACTGTTAAGCTACTCGTTCGGAGCTCCTGATAGCTTCTTATAGAATAGAGAGAGCGTGCTTTATAAGTATAAAGACGCGAAATGCGAAAATACACCTGTGGTTTGTACACGGCTTATCATCGGGTTGCATATTTTCTGGCTCACCGCGCGGATCTGCAGGGCCTGCTCAGTACGCGGATCTCCGCACAACGTCAAGTGTCAAGTGCTGGTCAGGCTCTGTCAGATAACCCCATCCCAAGGGTAGGAAATATACAGAACAGGAGACAGCCTCAGAGATATCTGTGACATTCACGCGTATCTTTACTATAAACACACGATGAGAACCCGAAGTCAATCGGACTAGTACTTGTGTTTGAACGAGATCCTGGCACCTTGGGCCGCACATTTTATATAACTATGTTGGTGTTGGTGTGCTGCCTACGCTTTATTGCATAGTACTATTACTCTTAGTTTATCTCTTGTCGTAGACTTTTTATATGTTTTGGATTTTTCTGACATTCATGTCGTACACTGGCACGCCTTCCCTCACAGTGTGTCGTGCATACCTCGGTTTCTTTCTGACCCTCCTTCAGCCAGGTTTTGCATTCCTCACGGCAGACTTGCCATCGACGAAATTGATGTCCTCCGAGTCCGAGGCGTTGTTGACCCCTCTCTGCACCACCCATCAGACCAAATTCACTCTGTGCACCAGCTCGGAATATTAGTGGTGCGCGGATCTCGGGGCTGTGAATTGAGCATCGGCGCACCAAGACCGAGTCCCAGCCTAAGCCCTAGCCCAGGCCGAAACAAACCAAACTAACTCTCGGCCTATGGAATTCGTCCTGACCGGGCCCTTCCTCGCGCAAGCGCAAAAAAGTTCTAACCTCAACTTGCGCGCTCCATTGGAGCGGACAGTTGATTGATATTGGTCGCAGGGCGCTCACCAAGACCTCGGATCTCCGTCTTTTCTTCTTCTTTGGTATAGCAAGCAATTTACTCTATAAGTACCTTTCTCTTTACCAGCGCGGTTCGATTCGGCCATGGTAATTGGTTTGAAGATACATAACTACCAAGTACGCGAGAGCTGTAAAGGTCAGGTCAGAATATCACTTCCATATATGTACGTTGAGTCTTCTGACAGACTTCTGTGCTCAGAACCTTCGTTCCCCTGGACCTCCTCGTTCTATTTGGATCAATTGCTACTTATGGCGAGTCCGGGTCCGGAGCTCCCTGCGGACATACTCGGTTAAAATCCTCGTTTCGACGCCGCTGCGGAGAAATTCCATACCTCAGAATGCTTCTGAGCCGGCCTCAGACTGCAATCAGAATGTTTCTTATTCATCCCGGACCCGCACGGCGCATACTTCATCGCTACGCGAATTTACTCGTAACTCGAAGCACCCCCACGTCAACCCCTAACCACCCTCCGAATATACACCGCTTATGTTTTCCTCGCTTGTTCCCAACTTGGCCGTCGCGCTCACCCACGGCAAACCCCTGTCCCAAAAGGAAAAGAGGCATGTCGTGATCCATCACATGACTGGGTAATCTGCCCTTTTTTCTTCCGCGCTCTCTCCCCCGGACATCTCGAGAGTTGACTTGGCTCCCCCTACTCGCAACGCACCCGCTCGAGTTTCGCACTGGCACGCTGCTGCAGTACCACATCTCCCATGACCAAAAGCGCGACCTCACCGCACCACCGTCTAGTGGGGTCCCTCGACTAACTTCAAGCCCCGCCCGTGGGCACCCGCGACGCCTCCGCCCTCCGGCACACGCTCGACCCCCTCCGCCTCCCCAAGATCTAGAGCACATTCAACTTCTGTGCGCTTTCGGCTGCCATGGTGATCGCGATGCTCGAGCTGGAGGTTCTGAAGGCGGTTGCTGCGGAGGTGGGTGATTTGCTCCGTTCTCTTCTGTTCTGTTCTAGAGTGAGGCGTTCTGGCGTCCCTGCGTCCCTGCGTCGCTGCCTCGAGTCGAGGTGTCTGCAGTGTCTCTGTGTCGGGGTGTCCCTGCTGATGCGGCCGGGGTGGTGTCGGTCCGTTGCTGCGGTGGAGGTGGGGTGTCGCTGGGGTATCGCGCTGCGTCCCTGCGTCCTTGAGTCGAGTCGGTGCTACGGGGTGGAGGCTCCTGGCGGCGGGGCGTCTTCTGGGCGGCGGGGGCGTCTGCGGTGGCATCTAGTCGGGGCGGGCCGGGGGCGGGGTGTCACAGCGTCTATTCTGCATCGAGGCGTCGAGGTGGTGCTGGGTTGCTGGGTCGCTACGGGATGTTGTGCGACGCGGGTGTCGAGGCGTCAAGTGAGGTGTAGTCGAGGCGTCCATCTCTGCATCGCTGCGTCGATGCTGCGCCGTCCTCCTCTTCTTCTGCGCCGTCTACCCATCGATGTCTTTCTCGCTCATTGCCCACTGCTGATACTCATATATCCTTCCTCTCAGCTCATCGCCCGGGCCTCCCTCGCTTCGTTGCGCACTGCTTGCTTACATCGCCCTCCCACCTTCACCCTCGGCCTCGGCCTCCACATCCGCGCCGCCATCCTTCTACTTATCACCCTCGCATCACTCGCCTGGTTCCCCTTACCCGTTGCATCCGTCTCTTCGTCTCCCCCTCGTCGCCCTTTTCGCCCCTCTATATCGATCCCCCGTATTTCCTCACCTCGCCCGTCTCCATCAGCCCCCGTCCCTACCCACTTCTTCGCATCGCACTGCGACGTCGTCCCATCTCTATTCGCCCCCGCATCACTAGCCCGCTACTGCTCCTACTGCTCCTTTCCCGTTCCGTCCCTCCTCCCTCCTCCGCTTCCGCTTCCCTCCCCTTCCTGTATCGATCCCCATCTCTCTCAACCCGCCCAGTATCTGTGTTATTCTTCGCATCCCGCGCTGCGTCCTGTCGTCCCCATCCTCCCTTCCCGTCGTTCATATGCCCCTGCATCGCTCCCTCCGTCCTTACGGCGTGCGCCCGCCCACCACTCTCCACCTACGCCGTCCTCGCGTCCCCCTTCCCCTCCGCCCTCTTCTGCTTTCCTTTCGCCCCCGCCCTTGCCCGCGTTCCCCATGCACCCCGTCATCCCCCTCCACGCTCCCTTTCCCTCCGCGCTCGCCTTCGCGTCCGCGCTCCTCCTCCCTCTGCATTCTCCCGCTTCCCATTCGCGTCTGCCCTTACGCATCCTACTCTCTCACCTCTACCCGCGCTCCCCTTACTCCCAAGCATCCGCTACATCCCTTCTATCCGCGTCCCATCCCTAGCCGCCGCGCCGCCGTCCACTCACTCCGTCCTCATCGCCTCCACCTCTTCCTGCCCCCCAGTTCCTCCTCCCTCTTCTACTTTCCGTCGCTTCTTTGCCTCCTTACCTCCTTGCCTCGCTGCCCCGACCCCTTGCCCACACGCTCCCCTCGCTCCCCGCCGTCCTTGTCACTTCTTCTATTGCTCCATGTCCATCCATACCCACCGCGGCGTGCGCCCGCGCCCCGCTCTCTACGTACTTCGTCCTCACCATCTTTCGCTTCCCTTTCGCCCCTACCTACCCGCGCTCCCGTTCCCTCCCCGCGCTCCACTTCCCGTCTGCGCTCTCCTTCCATTCGCGATCCCTCCCTGTCCGCACTCCTCTCCCCCTCCGCCTTCTCCCGCTTCCCAATACCGGCCCCTCCCCTTCGGCCCCCCCACTCCTTTCATATTCATACTCCGTCTCCGCCGCTTCTTCCGTGTGCGATGGCCGAGTCCGAGGAGAGTAGGCGGCGGGTGCGCCATATACTCCTTATCAGGTGTACATATATACCTTCTATTGTGCGCTACCTACATACGCCATGGTCATTCACATCATTTTTTATTCTGCATTTTTTCTGCAATAATACTGCTTTCGATGCATCCTCTCTGTGGCCGTTACAAGTCACGCACCGACTTTTCCTTGGAACGAACCACGATGCCCGCACGCTTGACCCGCTATAAACGTGTTCTCAAGAACCCTTGGCTAGGCTGGATTCTGCGGGCAGGATGTTCAGAATCACAGACAACGGCTGGCAACGAAGCGGACTGCTTCGCTTTGACGGTTAGAATCTGGCTAAGATTGAATTGGGCCAGGAGAAATTGCCGCGGCAATACCTAAGTCCGACTAAGCCCAACCAACCCACTGGGGAGTATCTGAAACCTGAGTTCTACGATGAAATTGTGTGTCTCCCATGGGACTACAGAGTTGGAACCCTTGAATCTAATGCTTTGACCGGGAAATTTGATTCAACTCAATGCGCAAGTCAACATTGAGAGTAGTGTTCTTCGCACTCACGATCAACCTCGCCAGTCTACTTCACAGCAATGAATGCATCTGCGAGCGCCCAGTAATTGTCGCTGTCACCGACACCGCGGCGCGGCGCATGCCGCCATCATGCCCATGCCCGACTGCGCACTCCGCCGCCGTGACAGCTACCGTGCGTGCGCGACGTCGTAGCTGCAAGCATTTCGAACGGCGAAGCCTCAAGTGGGATTTGATGATGTCGTGGTGCATCTATCCGTCTGTCTGCGGAGCACCAAAGTCAAGGGGGGTTGCTCGGATTGCTCGGATTTGACCTTGCGTCAAAAGTAAGCTGCTGGGCTGTGCGGATGAAGATGCGCCCGCGGGATCGAGGGGAGGAGCGCGAAGAACCGCAGAGAGGGGGGTCGTCGGATGCGGTTGGGCGTCATGGGTAGTATCGCGAGCCGATTGTCGAGGTTGATGAAGTCGTGGAGAGCTGGGGATGATGTACAGTGGGGTCCGCCGCTGCCCGCTATGATGGAGGACAAGGAACATGCAGTGGTGGACGAAAGGGAGGTGGGCGACGCGGACCACAGTGTGTGCACGGCACATCTGGACAGCTGGACGGACGCGGCAGTGTCTCGTGCATGGGGTCTCTGAGCATTTGAGGAGGGTAATTCACCGCTCGTAGACGCCGACTGGATATCCGGAGCATCGTGAGTGCACGAATTGACGACTCGGATGTCGGCTAAAGCAGACGCGGCATCACCTGTCCATGATGGTGAGGGGGGCGGTGACACGGAAACGTGATGCGTGGCGACTCCAGCGCTTGCCGGAGGTGTTGGTCAGCGCGTGGGAAGCTGAACGAAGCGCTGATAAGGCGCAAGTGAGCCACTAACAAATCCTACGTGATTCTGAGGGAGGTAATAGAGAGCAGGAATAGGAATGCACACATCTGAATCATGCCCTCGCTTTACCACACACATCGCTGCTGGCTGACGAAGCTATTTGTAGACCGTCCATAAACCGGGAAACAGCCACAAATAAGCAGCGACGATGTGCAGATCGAACAGGTCGAACTTTATCCAGTGTCAAGAGCAGAGCATTAGTATACGAAAGGACTGAGGCAATTGGGAGTTTAAGATTTTTTTCATCGCTTACAGGATGCAGAGTTTTTTCACCCGACCTTCACCCAATTATGCAGGTTAGATTAACTCGTTCAACGGGTGGCAAAGCCGGATTGTGTAGAACCGGGTGAAAATCATGACTCCAGTGGGTTGCGGGAAATAACCCGGTGAAAACGTGGAAATGTAACCAGATACTGACTCACTGGCACCAGGTATTCACCCGTTTACTAGGTGAATGGGGAAAATAACCCTTTAGACGGGTCACAGAAACTCGGTCGGAGTCTTACAGTGGCATTGTGGCGAAAATCTCGAGTCCGGGCCAAACTTGGGTACAACTGCCAGTCGTACCCAGCGCAGGCTCTAGAAGTCATGGAAAATGGATTTCATCTCAATACGAGAGCCCGAGAAAGGGTCCCAGGAGGATTCCGCGAGGACTCAGAAATGTAGCTGTAGGTGCTGGTGATGAGGAAAGGTGGGCGGAGTTTGAATCGCGGTCACGTGTGAGCTGAGGCGGTGCATGCTCCCTCACGAGAATGGCTTAGAACCCTTCTCATTCAAGCCTCGGGCCCGTATACTCAATTCTGATTCTTACCTGAATTAGATTTCTCGAACCGCCGCTGAATTCCCAAGATAGCGTAAGGAAGGAAACACCTGCATATAGTCCGCGACTTGTATCCATACCTGTATGCTATCCCACAATTGTGCATCAGTGAGCTAACACCCTATCCATGTTGTAACACATCTTCATCCTCTGCGGCGATGGGTCTGCGTCTGGCGTCTACTCCTCTTCTCTTCTGTGTCTCTACCCGGTCATCGCGCGGTGCTGATATCCCTCCCCAGCTAATGACGCGCTCAACAAACCCGCGCGAGGTCTCGCTCATCTTCCGTGAGTATCCGCGCGCGGCCGGCGAACCCGAGCTTTATGGCGCTGCGTGTTGCGTGTGGGAAGGTGGGTGGCTGTTTTTTTCTGCCTCTGGTTCTGTTCTGCTTGCCGCGCTTTGCGCTCGCATTTCTTCCGTACCCCTACCCCTACTCCTTCGTGCCCGCTCCTCTCCCTAGACACACAAACGCTCTGGGTGGTCGTAGGCCACGCGGGTAGTCGTATGCCACACGACGCACGGAAGTCGGTCACAATGTGCTCATCCTCTCGCCGTTGAATGTGGTGAATAAATCATATGAGCGTCTGAAGATCTTCTGAGGCTCACATTGATCATCAAGACACACGCCGAATGCGCCGGCTTAAGTCATTCCGCGGATGCTATCACCCGGCGGCGGCGCCCAGAGATTCGATTTATTCAACCGTGCTGCCGCCGTGCGATCCCGAAAGTCTAGCCCGAAGAAGCTCTCCGGAGTCCAGCCTTCACAAGCAGTTTGAAGTTCTCCGAGAGCGCGTTATAGCGGCGCGGGCCTGTAGGATGTGGTTCATTCCTGTTGGCTCTGAGAGACGGACTCGTGGCGAGCTCAAAAATTCATAAATAAAGGAAGTAATTGAATATATATGCGTAGTGCACGTCAGAAAAGAAATACATCTGACAAGTAAAATAGTTCCGTTCCCTCGCCTCACCACCCGTCGCCCTACTCTGCATGGAGCCACACTGTAGCGACACCCCTCGGACTCGCACGGACATCCTACTCTTCCCAGGACTCGCCCACACCCACTCATACCTCGCCCATACAACCCCCGCCGTAACCCCATCAACCCCGCCCACGTACAGCAGCAGCGCGCTCAGCGCCTAATTCCCTCCCCCCCCGGCATGTCTACCACGGTGGCTTCACACTCTCGATGCGCAACTTTTAGCCCGCGGGGCGTCGACTTTCTCGGCGAGGAAGGGGCGGCCGCGCGCGAATGGAAAGCAGAAGGCGGAGGGGGATGGGGGCGGGGAGGGAAGGGAATATGGAGGGGGAGTAACGCGGTTGAGCGCGGAGAAGGGGCGTGGGGAAGCGGCGAGGAAATGGGTACAACGGACGGCGGGAGAGGTACGTAATAAGGGGAGCGCGGGGAGGGGCGGGGGCGAAAGGAAAGCAGACAAGGGACGGGATGGGAGGAACGAGTGAGGGATCAGATACAGAGGAAGGTAAGGGAAGGGGAACACGGAGAGAAAAGCGGGCGAGGGTGCGGAGTCGGCCAAGCGCGTAGCAAGTGGAAGGCAGCGGGGCGAGTGCAGATAGGATGCGGAGGGATAAAAGGGGGTGAAGGGGAGCAACGGGAGCGCCGGTAGGGCTAGGGAAGGTGTAACGCGGGTCAAGCGCATACAAGCGGCAAGGGACCGCGAGGATGGAGCGGATGGACAGCGGCGGGGCGAGTCGGGCGGACGTGATAGATGCGGAAGGTACATAGGACAGAGGGGCGAGACGTGGAGGTAGAGGAGCGGGTGCCTGAAGAAAGATGAGGGGTCGGATGGGTGGGGCGGCATGGGGAGGATACAGATATAATGAAGAGGATGGTGGGAGGGAAGCAAAGGCAAGAGCGAAACGGGGAACGGAACGAGCGGGGTGATGCGCGGATGGCAAGGAACGATGGAGCAGATGTGTCGGCGGGCGGGGGCGAGGACCAGCATTGCGAGATCGATGTGTGCGCAGCGAAGCGAGGGAGGCAGGGAGGGGGAAGAAAAGAGGGAAACGAGATGGACATACGGAGGTGGAAGAAACGCGGCAAAGACAATATGCCACGGCGACGTGAGGGGAGGATGAGGATGCAGAAAGCGGGGTGCTAGGCGCATGTGCGGATGCACGAAAGCGACGGATAACCTTCCCACAAGCAGCACCCTGCACGATTAAGTTTGGGTCCGCCGGCAGCGCGCGGGTTTGTAGATCGTAATATTAGCTGGGGGGAGTGGATGAGCGTTGAGCGATGAGCGAGGAGTGAGAGGGGAAATGGGCAGTCTGCAGTGACGCAGCAGCAGCGAGGCAGCAGCGGCGGACGCCATGCCTCGACACCGCACCGCAGTAACAGGCACAGCAGCGTAGCCCTCGCGTAGCCCCCGCCTCCGCAGCGGCGTGCAGACGCAGCGACGCCTAGCCGCGTAGACGCTCGAGGCTCACCACCCCACCCCGACGCGTAGACGCTCCGCCTCCACGCCGCCTCGACGGCTAGACGCCTTGAAGTAGCGACACCGGGACGTCTAGACGCCAGCGATAGGCAGTAGGGGCAGCGATGCAGGGACGGGTAGACGCAGCGATGCCTTCACGCAGCGACGCCGCGACGCGACGCCTAAGCGCAGCGACCCACCGCCACCGCACCCCGCCTCGACACCCACAGGACAGAAAAGGGCACACCTTTGCAGCCACCGCCTTCCTAATCCTCACATTCCCGGAAACACAGCTCGAGCGTCGCGATCGCCATGGGGACGGCGCAGAAGTTGAAGACGCTCTGGTTCTGGAGCGTGTGCGGAGATAGCCGAGCGAGTCGTCAGCAGACATCCCAGTCGTTGGTGCGTGTGGGGAAGTGTGCGCACGTAGATTTGAGAAGAAGTGGAGGTTGTGCCCTGGCTGACTGCATCAATTCAGCAGAGCCAGCTGAGGGAGAGTCACACCTAAGATTGCCAAATTTAGGCACAGCCGAGGTGCATGTCGAACATCGCGATATAAAAGTACACAATGGTGTCTCCGAAATTAGAACTTATTCAAGTAGTTTCAGTTCAGCCCATGTTGTTACTGAAATCCATGGAATAAGATTGAGTTTCGGGCACACTGAAATCAGTTCGAAACACGGGATGTCGGATTGCAGAAAAGACCAGCCGAAATTGAGAGCCTAAACTACTCATTTTGGTACTGCAAAAGGGCACTCTGAAGGTCTGCATTTCAGTGGGACTGAAAGGGAAAACTAAACTACAAATTTCGGCTGATATTTCGGTGCAACCAAAAACCGGAATTTAGGTTCAAATTTCGATTCCAGCCGACATTTAAACCGATATTTTGACTTTCAGATGCGCTGAAATTTGGTCGGTGGATAGCCCACAGACTATCTGCGGACCATCCTATCTGCAAGCAGCGAATAGATGTCAGACGAGCCGTGGACCATCTGCGGACCATCCCCGACAAAATTTCAGCCTGTCTGAAAGTACGAATTTCGGTTTACATATCAGCGCGCGCTGAAATTCGGACCTAAATTCCGGTTTTCGGTTGCACCAAAGTGCAAGCCGAAATGTGTAGTTTAATTTTCCCTTTCGGTCCCACTGAAATGCAGACTTTCAGAGCATCCTTTTGCAGTACCGAAATGAGTAGTTTAGGACCTCAAATTCGGCTTGTCCTGTCTGCGACTCGATATCCCGTGTTTCGAACTGATTTCAGCGCACCTGGAACTGAATCTCATTTCATTGATTTCAGGGAAAGAATTAGCTGAACCGAAACTACTCGAATGAGTTCCAGTTTCAGGCATACCATTTTGCAATCTTATATTCAGATGTTTGGCATTCACCTCGGCTGCACCTAAATTTGGCAATCTTAGGTGTGAGTGGGAGGATGCGAGCAAGCCTCCCCTAAACTCACCACGTGCGAGCACAACATTGGCAAACAGAACAACTCTTGCTTGACACTTGCGCGTTGTTTGCGCGTCTACTTATTGTTACCATCAGCAGAGTTCTACATCTTGTATCTGCAGCTTTTAGCTACACAATCAAACCCATTCAATTGCCGTTCAGTATTAAAACAGGTATTATGCCCCCGCGGCGGAGCAGCAAGAGGTTGGGCTTTGTCCCGCTCCGACATAAATATATTCATAAACTGCGCGTCCGTCTGAATGATTAATTCTCGGAGATAAAAGCGTGGGGCCGAGCTTAGCCACAAGGGCAGGGACGGATGACGGAACGCACGTTGCCGTGAATTTCCGTTCGCGCGCGCACTCGTGGTGGGGCTGCACATACATAAATCAACCTGTAAAAAAAAGAGCCTACAGGTGCGCTGCGTTGGCTTTCCCTCGGCGGCGCAGGCGGATTCTCGCGGGCCGAAGAATCGCTCCATGTGCAAGAAAAAGTGGGGTAGTTCCCCATCGACGGTCGATCTCACAGGCCTGAGCCACATCAATCTCGAGCAGGGAAAAAACCCGATTTAACGAGGGTTTCAATCCTGGCGTTGTCCTGCTCGTCAAATGGGGTTGATAAATCGAAGTACTGTGGGATCCTGCCCTCGATTCCAGTAATCGTTGCGCCCCAAATCAAATCGGTGTTCAGTTCAACCATCCGCGATCGAGAAATAAAATACGGAGCATATGAAGCCCGATCTCCTGTAAACTATCCCTCGTTCCTGGCGATTCTTCACACGCGCATTGCTTCGCCAAGATGCTCTCCAGCCTTCCGAGGGCGAGCGACCGCCGTGAGTCGAACTTCTTCTACACGAGTGAAACTCACAGGTGGCTCAATCAGAGTGAGGTATCCGGGCCCAGTGAAGCTCCACAGGAGTCACCTCGATCCTTCGCACCCAAACGGAGGTGATGATCAGCGCGGTGAAGACCCGCCGCAGGTCGTTTCGCCCGTCGAAAAGGGGCTGGAGCTCGGCTAGTAGTTGTTACAGTCAGTTCGGGGGGATGGGCGGCTGGAACCACAAAATACGCTGCGCAATGCGGTGGGAATTACCCTCCTCCGAATCGTGGATGGACAAGGGATTTGTGGGGAATTCGATAGGCGGCGATGAGGCTGGGGTAGAGGAGTTGCGAATCTGGGTCGAAGGAAATGTGTCAGTACCATGTCGGAGTAATATTATCGGTTTGCGAGGCAGTGGCTGTCTGCGTTGGTTTGGTGGTCTATCGGGAGGAGATCAACTTCACCCAACAATAGCCTCCACGCGATTTACCCGCTCGTCCATTTCCATCTCCTCCGGATCTGGCTTCTTGCGCTTTTTGAGCTATTGCATCACTGAGGCGCGCGAATCCTCTGTTGAATCAGTGCATCATGGGGAACCGCCAAACTATTCAGCGGGGGGGCTTTATGTCATCTCCGATGATTCACGCCCCGCCAGTACGTGTACTGCATGCAGTAGCGTTCCGCCGGCCAGCGCCCCGTGAAGCGCTGAGAGTACCATGACGCACTAAAACAAAAAGAAGGCACCAAAAGTCAGCGCGTGTCGGAGGGAGTCAAGCTCAGAGACGGTATATACCTCCTTGACAAGCTGCACCCACTTCCGCGGCGTCCTGCGGCCCGGTCAATGTGTCCATCCGAAGCCGCTATGCTGTAGCCATGAGGTGCTCCTAGACCCCAACCGCATTCATTCAACATCCCGGACGAACGGCGAGCAGGAATTAAACCGACCTTGAACCTCTGGAACTCCCTCTCCGTCCACCCCATGGCATCGCGCCGAGTCGC
The DNA here is from genome assembly GCA_029204335.1 of Mycena vulgaris. Classification (NCBI taxonomy): domain Eukaryota; kingdom Fungi; phylum Basidiomycota; class Agaricomycetes; order Agaricales; family Mycenaceae; genus Mycena; species Mycena vulgaris. Next base: position 383,842 of record JARGYA010000017.1, read on the forward strand.
ATCCGTTCTACGTGGTTTTAAGGCGGGCTGTGGAATCAGAATCCGAGGAGGCATTGTGCATATCCAGCGGGTTTTTTTGTGGTGAATATTAGAAGGGAATTTGTTGCGGAAGGAAGTCCCAGATGTGGAGAGTGTGAAGACGTCGACCTTCCGGGCTAAATTTAAAAACACACACCGGATGCGCCGTCCTAAGCCCACGCGTCTCACACTATCCCGCCTGGCGGCGCCCAGAGACAGTTCCATCTTATGCACGGTCAAAGTGTTTCGCTTTGCGCTGCCAGTCTAAGTGCCGACATACAATCCTGATTCCTAAAAGCCTTGCTAAAAGCTCCGCACATCACCAAAAGTGGGAAAAAGTGGTGATCGCCTGTGATGGCCGCATACACGTGCCACGCTGGCGCTGTTCTGTAAGGGTTTGTAAAGCCATCACAAGAGCAACACCGAGCTGGTGAACACTTGACCTAGGTCCAGCCAGGATTATCATCCATGGCTCTAGTTCTAACAGGTCGGTGTCGATTTCGGGCCAATTGCCAAGTTCGTAGTTGATTAGAATTTGTAGTACTATATGTTATTCCCTCTTGAAATTACAATAAGGAATCCTAGACATTGTGAATCCTATATCCCGCGAGTATTATGTGTTGGCCTCATCGTTGTCTTCGAAGTCTAAGTCTGCCGGCATGATCCGGCGGCTCGGGGCGGTTTTTGTATTGCCAGGAAGAACCTGCCCATCTGCCCATCTACACTCATTGGGGGCCTAACAAGGGAGCTTGAAGTTGAATCAGTGCAATTGCAGTGCATGCGCCGGGTCGCTGGGTAGGTGCATCACATCAGATGTACACGTGGGATGGTCCGTGCGCACCTATATACGGTTGATGGGATTTTGATGGGTGTTTCGTCTTCCTTCCTTTCTCCCACCACTGCATCTTCTCCCCCGCCTCCCTCTACCTCCCTCCGCGACTTCCTCAAGATTCCTTTGCACAGCTGCTATACCATGTGATCCTCCACGGCATTTTCCGTGTCCTTCCTCAAGATACTTCAAAGCGCAAGACACCCACCAAGTCAACGGTCTCAGCCAAGGTCTCAAGCTAGCGCAATCACTGCAAGCTCTGGCCCCTATTCAAGTCTACCTTCTATCGGGACTTGTTTCAGCATCAACTCCATCAAGCCTATCATCAAGTCGTGAAGCTTCTGCCTCAACCGACCGACCGTTCTCTGGTCCAAGACCCGTGCAAGCCTCATCCACTTTACTTTGGCCTCAACTTGACTCCTAAAGCCCGCTGCTGCCGTCCTCGTCCTCCCTTTCCCATTCCTCCCCTGCCCGCCTCTCTCCTCCATCATGTTCCGTACGCATGTCGTAGATAGTGAGTAATATGATGGCTTTATTTCCTAATTTGCGTGTCCTGTGAATTGAGTACAAAGGTAATGCACCGTACAGATATGCATATCGGGGTTGTAAACCTCATAAACCATTGCAGACCGTGTAATCTAGGTGAGGATTGCAATAAAATTGGTGCCCGGTAAGCGCGGCTGAAGTACCACCGAGGTGGTGGAGGTTTGCAGTGGATTATGGTGATTACGATGTCTGCCATGGTATGTATGCTCTTGTAATAAGTTCCCGTTTTTGGTGATGCAGCCGGTTTGTGTGCTTTGGGTAGACAAATTAAACGGGTCAAGTTACTCGAGAGCGAGTGTGTGGATATCGGGGTGCAAAGGCGCAGCCAACGCCGCCATCTAATGGTGGTTGGTCGAGAAAACGGTTGCCGCGCAATTGCCGCGTAGGCGCCCAATTAGCCGAGGATGCCGCACCGGTCCGATCGCTCCCGATCCAAGCACGACCACATGTGTGCAAGTTCCTCCCGACACGTTCGATTCACGCGTTCTCCGACTATTGAAGCCCACTCATTGCGATTAATCTCCTGCGCCCAATGTGTAAGTGGAGGAATCTTTATCCGACTGCAGATCCCTCGACTGTTGTCCGTCTCCATGAATGTTGATGTAACGAAGGAAATCTCAAGACGTGTATTTTAATTTGATTCGGTATGGGAAAATTCTCTCTGACTTGCCGGGTATGACTCTCACAGAATTTGGAGCAACGCTGTTACCATCAGTATTCAATTGTGTTTTTCCCAAGCCCACAGCTTGCGAGCAGGATCATCTGACTTGACATCGCTCAGCTGCAGATGAACAAAGTATCTATAGCCCAAGGATACCTTCTGTGAGACTACATGTGACATCTTCAAGATGCGTAGTGCACGCACAGTTACATTATCAATGAACAGAGAAGCATATGCATTCCCGTCATCAGTGCAAAATTAGGGCAATAATTGTATGAGGAGCCAATGAATGTTCAACTTCCCAAATAAACTGAGGAAACATGTGTACCAGTTATATAGTTGATGAGCAAAGATGCATATCGGGCTCCCATCATCAGTGCCGACTGAGGGGATAATCATATGATGAGCCAATGAATGTTCAGCCTCCCACGCACATCAATGATAAAGAGGACCGTGTCACCAGCACAGGTCATATTCTTGCCCATCAGACCAAATGCCTCCCCAGTTCATGGCCACTGAAACCCGAGTCAAGAATGTTCTCAAATGCTTCACTATAGCAGTGGATACCCTGGAGCTCCTTGCGACTACCTTCGAGACTCCGTTCCTGAAACCTATATCTAACACTGCCAAGGCTCTGCTGACTGCTGTGCAGGTACAATTTTTACTATAGATCATAAAATATATCTCACTTTTGCCAGACTGTCAAGCAAAACAAGAATGATTGTACCCAATTATTGGAGCAAACCTATGGGTTGCTCTGTGCAATCGTTTCTCTACATATGAAGGGGGAGGCTGGTTCAGATTTGACACCAAGCATGCTGTATGATCTCGGAAAATTCACAGAGTATGTCACTCCCCGGAAATAAATTGTTGTTGATTGCATTTCTCCAGCACACTCTACAAGATCCATACATTTGTGGAGGCCCAACAGGAGAAAAGCAAGATCAGGCACTTTTTTCGTCAGGGGGAAATGAGCAAACTACTCAAGGATTGTAACTTGGGTTTACAGGAGGGACTGGTCAGTTTCAAGGTGAAGTGGTTTGATTTACCATATGTACATGCCAGTACTCAACCTGAGAAACAGCTTCAGGATATCAATCTCCTCAATGAGGTTGGAGTCATGCAGAAATTTGCTGAGGACAGACACAAAGAAGTTCTGGAGTTGATTGAGGCCTTTTCTGAGGGGACTGCTTCAGACAACGGGTCATTGGTAAGAAGTCGCTCTATTCCAACTCTAGCAAGAAGTGACTTTGTACAGACAAATAGGGTCCTTTCTAGCTCTTACAACAGGTATGGTCCAAACTAATATTAATAGAAGAGAAACTGATACTATCTTGATTCAAGCTCCACCTCAATTTCCATGCTCCCATCACAACCAAAAATCTTTCATGGTCGAGAACTCGAACTTTCAGACATTCTCAAACTTTTCATGCAGGAAACACCTAGGATAGCAATTCTGGGTGCAGGTGGAATGGGAAAGACAAGTCTCGCGAGAGCTATTTTGCATCATCCAACAGTCACTGGGAAATATGCCCAGCATCGTTTCTTCATTCCTTGCGACTCAACATTGAGTAAAGATGGACTGGTTACTCTTGTTGGGGCCTATTTGGGGCTGAAGCCGACAAAAAATCTGGCCAAACTGATTTTGCATCATTTTACCACCAATCCGGCCTGTCTCTTGATCTTGGATAACCTGGAGACAGTCTGGGAGCCCGTAGAGATCCGTCGAGACATTGAAGAATTTTTGTCTCTGGTTACAGATATAAAACACCTTGCATTGATTGTGAGTACTGATACCTTCACCTCAGTATGGCAACTGACTCTATACCAGATCACAATGCGAGGCACAGAGAGACCAGCCTCAGTCCACTGGACTCGGCCTTTCCTTCCAGCATTGAAGCCCTTGACACATGGTGCCGCCCGACAAATCTTTATTGATATTGTGGATGATGGCCATGACAGCGATGAAATTAACAAAGTCCTCCTCCTGACTGACAACATGCCACTTGCAATTGATCTTATCGCCCACTTGGTGGACTCCGAGGGTTGCTCCCAGGTGCTAGCTCGTTGGGAGGAAGAAAAAACCTCAGTGATCTCAGATGGCTATGACAGGCGATCAAATCTGGATCTATCCATCTCCATGTCTCTATCGAGCCCCCGACTCAGATCTGTGCCTCATTGCCACAATCTATTGAGCCTCCTCTCAATGCTCCCCGATGGCCTTTCAGATGTGGAGCTGGTACAAAGCAAGCTTCCAATAAAAGACATCCTCAGCTGTAAATCAGCCCTAATTTCCACCTCATTGGCCTATTGTGATGACCGGAGACGACTCAAGGTCTTGGTACCCATTCGTGAATACATGGCAAGATCTTGCCCCCCCATGGATTACCTTCTTCAGGCTCTTCTCAATTACTTTCATCAGCTTTTGGAATTTTGGTACAAATATCATGGGACTGTCTCAGCTGCTGAGATGAATCTCCGAATTCCATTAAACTTCTCAAATATCCAGAGCCTCCTTCTCAACAGGCTACAGCACCAGAATCCTACCAGTTGATACAATCTCCTGCATCATATATTTCAATGCTTTCAGCAGACTTGCTGGTCGTGGCCGGACTCCTTTAATGGACCACATTAGCCATGTTAAACCTCTCCCCAGTGAATTGGAAGTCTTTTTGATTACAGAGATCTTCAGTGCTTGGCGACATCATCCAATTCCTGATCCAGCACTACTGATTGAGCGAGTGATAAACCAATTACCTCACTTTGATGAGTCCGATGTCAAATGTAAGTCCTCAAGAAATATCCCTTCTTTATGATTTGAACGTGTTCAACAGGTCGATTCTACAACACTTTAGGAGCATATTATATGTACCTCAAGAATGATATTCCTACTGCTACAAATTACTATCAGACTGGACTCTCATTGGCAATTTCGACTGGGAACACCAGAAGACAGTGTCAATCATCAATAGATTTTGCACATGTCAAGTGGCAGATGGGTGATCCAGCTTCAGGCAAAATTTATGCGTCTGAGGCACAGAGGCTAGCCAAGATTTCTACAGATTTATATAATGAAGCACGGGCACTAGGGATTGAAGCAATGTGTTGTCATTCACTTGGCAACTACAAATATGCAGCCTCCCTCTGCAATAGGGCACAGGATCTCCTAGCTCATTGTGGGATGTCTGGTGGAGACTTAGACTCTCAAATTATGAACACTCAGGCAGAGATCCACAACTTGAAGTCAGAATATGCGGAGGCCCAAAATATCCAGACAAAACTTCTTCGTGGACATCCTATTGAGTTTGCCCGAATGGAACATGCCATCGTTTTGCTCAATATGGCAGAGCTTGATGTGCTGCTTGGTGCACCAATAGATAAGGTGCAAAGAAACATTGACACAGCAAAATCAATATTCAATTCCATCAACCATTTGGGTTTTGAAATGATGTGTGATGCTACCATGGGAGCCCTCCATCTGAGAGAAGGGAATTTGATGTATGCAAAGTCACTTTTTCACAAGTGCCTGTCATTCTTCTGGGGAAATCAAGCTGAAATGGTACACTGTTGTCTAGAGAGACTTGGTGATAGAAGTCTCTGGGACTCAACAGATCAGTCCTCGACAATATTATATCTTGTGCACGCCTCAAAGTCGCAGCAGAAGCTAGATCTTCACAAGGCTCTCCGATTCCTAGGGGATATCTTCTGCACCGAAGGGGACCAGGATACAGCAGTCAGCCTTCTGACTGTTGCCTTGGATGGTTTCACGCAGATGGATGTCCACCGCAGCCGAGCAGAATGTATGCTTCAACTTGGATACATCTCCAAGGAAAATGGGGACATGTTGAAGGCAGCAGAGCTTTGGCGAACTGCAAGGCATCTGTTTGAACGGTCATCTCAGGCCCAAAAAACTGCCCTTATTGATGAAGAACTTCTCAGCATCTCGGGAGATGTGCCGGAAGATCATACAAGGAGCTTGGCATTTCTCTTAGACATCCATGTACTCAATGCAGCCATTGAAACAACAAGTGAAAGCCTGGAGGAAACTGGAGAGACAGAGGACCCAGGTCTGGGTGGGGAGAAAGAGCTTGTTCCTAGTTGAGCTGCCTGGTGTTTATGTTATGATGTCAAGTATGTACCCCTATGTAGTTGTTGTTGCTCACTTGTCTCTCATACTTGTATACTCTCTTGCCTTCCTTTTTTCAGTCCTTTGTTTAGTATTTATGGTGTCCAGTGACCGGTATATAAAATGTTATCTTTGAATCTACGTGTTTTACAAAGTGGCCTAGCTTTCAAATACCCACTCGACTCAGAGTCAATTCTTCCCAGCAATCACCGCACTCGATTTTTAGGCAAGCCTCGGAGTGTTCAGATTCCGAACACTCTGCCGGTTCGGATTGGACGCTCTTCCATGCAGTTCAAGTTGACAGTGCCTGCAACAGACCTTGCTGCAGACTCACATGATGTACCCACTAGAAGCTCTAGGTGAAGGCCACTGGACGGATATGGCAGAATCAGTGATATTTCTGGTGAGGAAATGAAGGCCAAATATACCAGTTTGAAGGTAAGAACTTCCAGGGCCTCTGCCATGGGAGTAACTAGAAGATATGTGCTGTAATCCGCTCAATGCCGAGATTGATGCAGATATAATTCCATTGATTTCTCCCTTTGCTCGGACTGGATGTTTCTGTATTATGTAAACATGTTTGACTCGCCTACACAGCTCTTTACAAATCGCCTCAATCCACACAAGACACCAAAATTTTCAATCAAACCTGTGTGATAATGAACTACATTTTACTGGCCTGGAACATGGACGACCCTAGCAGCGCAAGGTCAGCAAGAAACTGGGCTTTGGCCCTCTCTGATGTGAAAATATTTGTGATTGAGCATCTGTCTCAATCCCCAGGAATCAAAGTGCAGGGCCGAGCTCGTTCATACCATAGGCCACCAAGGGGTGCAATGACCAAGGGAGGAACACTCTGTACCGGGTAGTTCCGTTGCTGTGGGCACTCGTGGCGGAGCTGCAGAAAATATAAACCAACCTCGGGACAAAACAGGTAAAGCCGGCATACCGGTGGGCTGGGTGGGGTGCCCCTCTGCGTCCCGGGCAGCCCAGCTCCTTGCGTGCTCAAGAAAAGCTTCATATGCAGCAGATCAATGACAAGCCATCCCGAGCTGGGATGTATGAACAGATTTAACTAGTGTATTACTCTGGGCGTCGTCCTGCTTGTCCAATGGCTTTACTAGATTGACGTCTCGGCCTCGATTAATTCCTGCAACACAGGTTCAAGTCCAAATATGTATCACGGATAGAGAACAAGATACGAACCACAATCACATTATTCGGCATCGTTGGTGATCCCCATGTGAATTTAATTGTAGAGGATGCATAGTACTTCGAGGTTTTGGTTCGCCGAGGGTAGCCGAGATCGGCCGAGTCCCCGGTTTCAACCTGACCCCAAGAATATACAGAAGCGGGAGTATTCTGCGGCTTCATTCCGTTGCGTGCCATTTTTTATTTCCAGTTCTATGTTTAAAATAGGTTTCCTAAGGATCGGTACCGAGCGCCGCAGGGCTTCGTGATGATTCCGTGGCATCGCGAGCTGCTAGTACGGTGAAACCTTCGGTGTTTCGGGATAACGGGGTGTTCGCGAGAAAAGAAAGCGGACTTGTTACCGAGGAATATGTGTGCTGCCTACGAATCAAACACGGCTGGGATAAGATGCTCAGTACAGTACCCAATATGCAGCTGCGAGATCAGGCCCGAGTGATCATGAAGGCGCGGAGTCTAAGTGGTTCGGCGCGCGGCAAATTCGCGGCAATGTCAGCATCCCGAAGTTGCCTCGCCTTGAACTTAAATTGAGTGAGGATTAACCGCGATGTAAATCTTCAAGGTACCTATCGATGCGAAACTATTATAATTAGATAGCACGAACCACATAGATGCCAATCCCATGAGTGGATGACTTTCCATAAGCATAGATAAATTCCCCAGAATATTTACGCACTTTCCGCCGCCATTGCCGAGGCAGCTGTCAGGACCCCATCAGCTCGGAGACAAGAATACGTACAAGATTAAGTCGAAATCTATGAAAGTCTGTAGAGGGGGTAGGGACCCCCCCCTACAGATTTTATTAGATGGAATAAACTCTCTTGGGTGGTGATGGGCACTCTTCGCCTTCCTCCCGAACCATCAAGCTACCCATTTGTCTCGAGAAAAGTCTGGTGCACTCCCATTGCCTGCCGGAGTTCGTTCCGGCCCTTGTTCACGAATGAGGACCACACTGATTTAGATATTCTGTCTTATGGGAACGTCGGCGGTGTACAGACTAGTTGAATATTTCGTGGGTTGATCCCATCGTTGGCACTCTCAAACAAGCTCGGGGACTATTCTATGCTTATGGAAAGTCATCCAGTAAGTATGCTCTCGAACTACGGAACACGATTTGAATTTGAGCACCACAAATACTTACAGTGCGTGCAATTCAATTTGTATTGCACATATTTCCAGTGATAATATTGGCATACAGTTTAATACCCCCTGATGGGATGGTACCATCATGTGGATAAATCCATTTTTTTGATACGCCCAATGACTCTTCGACTCTCAAATTTTGGGAGCATGATTCTGAACATGCTAACTATGTTTGATTAACTTTTGGAATAGATCGGTCCCCTAGATCGTTCTCAGGATAGACATCCGTCGGAAAAGTCCAAAATGTTGAAACTCTTAATTAGACTTTTGGTTCGCAAGGACCGAGAAAAGAGCATCTAAAGGGTCGGGATATAGAAGGGTAACAAGGTGCATAATATATGTCCCCCAATTTGTGCTTATCGTTGCTGAGTACTCTCAAGTCGCCCAAACTTGTGTATTTCTGCCCAGATGGGATATGTGACAGTTGTGACAAGCTCACTTTTCTTGCTGTATTCCAAGCTCTTACCATACTCTAAGGATGAACAGAGACACCAGAAGTGGTTTAGGGTTATTATGGAACATTATCCGTGGTAGAAACTAATTTAAATTGCGCAGAACAGGGTGGATGGTGGTGGCTGTGGCTGTACATCCCAAGTGGTCATTCCTACCCTGATAAGACATTTTGAAACAGATAATGCTCAATCTCCATGATTTTTTCACCGATTACTTCCAAACTCCGTAGGGGTTTACATGAGGCCTAGAAGATGGTTTTGGGTGCTTTAGTTTTGTACACAATGGTATTTAATTTGGGCCCAAGACCATATGAAATTTGGCCATGCCATTAGTGGTGGCAAGGTTCGGTTCAGAAATCGGTTCGAACCGGAACCGGACCGAACTGAACGCGGCGTTCAGGTTCAAGGTTCGGCAAATAGCTGAACCGAACACCAGGTTCAGGTTCGGTGTTCGCGTCCCAGAGAATTTTTCTGAACGCGTCCGAACGCGTCCGGACGCCGAACGCGCACGTGTTTTTTGGCCGAGAATATGGGTCCGAATACGTGAGTCGGAGGTATCCGAAAAGCACCGCCCGATTGATCGGCGCCACTTATTTTATGTAATTCACGTGTCTTGCTCCCGAATCTCGCTGTGTCTTGCTATGACCATTGACTCCTCAGCCTGAAGCACTGCACACTCTATGCTTGAACTCAGGTTGGATTGTGAACATTGTTAACACATATTCAAGACATTCAATGACTGGCAAAGATTAACTAGGCCTGTTTGCCTCCGTCAGGAATAAAACTCGGGTATCTATCTCTCTGCTCCACCCCAAGGCCGCCCATGCACTTTCCCGACCCTAGACGTGGTTTACGTCCTCCCAATTGCCAGATTTTTTGGTTTAAATGCTCCGTTAGGGAACGGTGAGTCTCAGTGGCAGCCATAATTTTCCAAATTCCCCCGTATATACTACAGGCGGCAGGGTCCTTCGCCCTCCGCTGCGGAATTTTGTGTTTTAAATGGCCTTCCTAATTGAAATGATCGTCACACAGGACGAGGTATTGCGCCACATATTTGCTCGTTTCACTCTGTACTAAACCATGATCTTAGGCGTTTTCAATCGTTGAGAAACCGAGCTTCATCCGACTCCTGAAGTACCTGCGTCCGAGCGTCAACGACTTCGGTATTCCGACTCGGAACACCATCCGCAAGTACATTTTGAAACTTTCGAAAGACGTCGAGCAGACATTGCGTGATAAATACAAAGTATGATTGCACCAATTCATCTACTCGGTGTTTAACCACGCAATTATCAAGCATACCGCTGGGAAACACTCGCTGTCTCATGATGCCTGGACCTCGGACGCAGGCACTCCGTTCTTTAACATCAACGACCACTACATTTCCGCCCCACCTGACCGTCCCAACGATTGGGAAATTGTTACGGACGAGCTCGCTTTCATGAAGATCGAGGGACGTCATACCGGCGCCAACATTGGCTCAGCCCTCCTCGAAACCGTCGATCGCTATGAGCTTCGTGGCAAGGTGGGGTGGATCACTTCGGATGGTGCCTCCGTCAATCGCTCCACTGCCTGGGTCGTGGAAGAGGGGCTTGATGAGCGCGATGAATGCTGGACGGCTTTGGAACATGATATGATGTGAGTTCTCTCATTGTCCGGATTAAACACATTTTATCGTTTTACAGGTGCATAGAGCACGCTGTCCATATTGCGTCGAAGCATGTTGTCGAGAAGGTTGCCCCGACCCCACAGAAGCCCTTGCAGAAGAAGATTCGATCGCTTCTGAATCAAGCGCGCAGCAACGGAGAACTCAACGAGGAGGAAGTTTCCAGCCTTCTCTCAACGCTTGGGGGAGGCGGTGACACCCCCGAGTCCGACGTAGACGGTGAAGGTCTTGAGTGGACGACAGGGGATGCTGTCGGTAAGGTCCTGGCTCTCATTAAACAGGTATGATGGCGCCGTCTTGATACATGTCGACTCTGATTAATGCTGGTACTTAGATCCGGATGTCACCCCAAGCGCGCACGTTCTTCGCTGCGTCCAAGTCACCACCCCGGAGCTCGAGCTTCTGCTCTGGGTTTGCACTCGATGGGCATCTCTGTACAAGTGCCTGGATCGTGTTTTAACTCTGCGAAAGGTATGTTGCAATAAATTCGCTCTGCCATCTCCGCGAGATTGATTGATGTTCGAATGACAAGCCCATTGACCCGTTTGTACGTCTCGCTGATGACAGCGAGGAGGTTCCAGACCTCCGTAACAAGTACTACCGTGATTATACCTTGTCGAAGTCGGAGTGGGAGAAGATCCAGTTGATTCACGAAGTCCTTCGCGTGCAACATTCATTTCTTTGATTTTTTTATATCCTAGTTGACAATAACTATGCAGGAACCTGCTGATGTTACCCAAAGCTTCTCGAGCGAGCGTACCCCGACGGTGTGGCGGATCATCCCCACCCTCGATTTCCTTATCAAACGATGGGAAACAATGTCCACTCACCCCAAGTTCGCTGAACTCAAGGAAACCCTCCTAGAGGGTGTAAAAAGCTTGAGAAAATGGTTTCATCGTGCCGACACCACATCTAGCGCATACTTTATTTGCCTCGGTGAGTGGCATTAAATTCCCTTGATATTCTTCATTTACATCGGTCTAATTTTAAATCCAACAATCAAGGATGTCTATTTTCGCACTCGTTGGGGTGATAGTGAATATAAGAAGGGTATGAAGGCTCTGGAGGATGTTGTAAGTCTCATGTTCCGCAGACGAATAATTCTTAGTACAACACACTTGTCGCATTGATTATTTTACGCTAAACCATGCTTGTCAAAAAAAATGGCGTTCGGTTCTGCGTTCTAACGCCATTGAACGCCGAACTGAACGCGCTGAACCTGAACGCCGCGTTCAGGTTCGGCGTTCGGCATTTACCCGAACCGAACGCCAGGTTCAGGTTCGGCGTTCAGGGAAAAGGGCCCTGAACCTGAACCGAACCGAACCTTGCCAGCACTACATGCCATCAGGTGGTATTACACTGTAACATCCGCCCGCCCTCCGATTCAGGCCTCAGCTGCTGATCTCCGTCCGCCATGCCCGAATTTCGGACAGCCCCCTCGTCCTCGGGTGTGCGTTGATCAAGTTCAAGGTCTCCCTGGGCCCAATAATTTATATAATTACTACAAGGCAGCTAAACCTTGACTCCTGACAGAATGCCACAGGCGAGAATGGCGTAGAACGTACGCTTGTCATTCTCTCGGATCCGCGCGTGCATAATTCGTCGTTACGCGAATTTAGATTTCTCGAATCCCCGCATGCCGAGAAAAAGTCCCCACATCTCATATGTTCCTCGCAATTTCAGCCAACGTCCCTTATCCCAAAGAGGCCTGTCGTAACCTATCACATGACTGGGTAATCCCGAGTCTCTCCTTTCGCACTCCCTACTCTCCGCACACGCCTCTCAGCCTGGCCCCTCCTGCTCGCGACGCATCCGCTCCAATTCCACACCGGCACGTTGTTGCAGTACGACGTCTACCCCGTTTAAAAGGGCGACATCACCGCCCCGCCGTCGAGTGGGAGCGCCATTGCTGGGCCTTCCTCAGCATGACGACTCGGAGCCGCAGCTTTTCGTCGGTTGTCAGGGGAGGGTCTCGCTGCACCCGCTCATTCATTGTATTATGCTTAGCTCTACCCCTCAATGAAGCAGTTCCTCCTGCGCAACTTCCACGCCCACGCCCACACCCTCACGCTACGGCCTCCGCGCCCCCGGAGAAGGACACCCCGTCGTGATCGAGGCTCCCCGAGAAGTACCACGTCGCCACCGCCCTCTTGCCCCTCCGTCGCCGCCCTCGACTTTCTCCCGTCTTCCATCTTCGCCGCCTCCGCCTCCTCCTCTTCCTCCGCCCTTCTTCCTCCGAATCTGCGCACCTCGCAGCGCAGCTTGAGCTCAGCAACAGCATGGGGCTGCTGCTGCAGAAGAGGAGCAGCACGTGCGACGCCGCCGAGGACGTCGAGGAGCGCCGGTATTTCTGGCCGCGGAAGATCTGGATAGGTGCGCGGTATGGCGGGGGTTTGGGACGATGGAGGAGACAGTGTGTGCGCCATCGCAGAGTGTTAACTCGCAGGCCGTCACCTCGGCGGCAGCGGGGGCGGGGTATCCCCGAGAAGAACGCGCAACACACAGCGTCGACGGCGGAGGAAGCCTCCCACGTCCTCAGCGTCACGCTCCTCGACGCCCTCCGCGCTCGATCGCCTACCTCCGCCGCCTCAAGACCCAGCGCTGCGCTATCCCCGCGCGATGCGTGCACTGTGTTTTGGGAATAAAAAGGTGTTTGGGGGGGGGGGGGTTGTGTAGATAAGGAAGGCGAGGGTGCGGAGGTGAGTCGGGGTTTTCCTTCCTTCTTCTCTATAGTGCGGTGGAGGCGTGTGTGGAGGCGGGGCGGGGCGGCTCTGCGCCGCTGCATTGTCCGGCATCGCTGCTGCTACGTCGCTGCGGCTGCGAATTGCTGCCGTGTCGAGGCCTAGGCGTCGCTACGCGGCGGTGGCGGGGCGGGGTGTCGAGGCGGGGCGATGGCGGAGCGTGTGGGCGTCGCTACGTCTACCTGTCGCGGCGCGGCGTTAGGTGTCGCTGTGGCGCGGAATAGCAAGGTGTCAGGCGTCGCTGCCGCGCTGCGTCTGGGAGTCATTGCTGCGGCGTCTACGTAGGCGGCGTTGTTTGGCGTCTGCGTCGGGGCGTCTAGTCGAGGCATCGAGTCGTCTGGGGGTCTCCTGTGCATCTGCGAGACGTCAACTCGAGGCGGGGCGTCGTATGCAGCCGCGGCGCCAATGCGTCCCTGCGTCGAGGCGCGATGTCGAGGCTCTGAGTCGTTGCTGCGTCGATGTGTCGCTGCGTCTAGCCGGAGTGTCGCTGCAGGACGTCGCTGTCGGGGTACCGCTGCGGGGGGCGGTGTGTCGCTGCGTCTAGGTGGCGGTGTCTGGGCATCGAGGCTGGGTGTCGCAGCGCGGCGTCGACGCGTCGCTGCGGGGGTTGTATGCAGCAGCGGTGTCGCTGCGCCTCTGCGTCTGGGCGGCGGCGTCCAGTCGAGGCGGCCGTCTAGGCGAGGCATCCTGGGCGACAAAATCAGAAATTCAATCCGGGGTGCGCGAGGGTTATACTGAGTAGGGGAGGATTTAATCCTGAGTGGGCTGGATAGGTGCATAAGTTAGCTTGGGGAAATTGTTGCATAGATTAATCTCGAGTACAACAAAATATAAAACTATATTGAACCGAACTACTGATATCACTGCTCCCCTTGCATCTTTCCTCCTTTTCCATCTCTCCTTCCTCCTACTGCTCCCCCTCTCCCTCCCACAGTGAGGGCCGCGCGCAGCTGCTTGGCGTGTTCCACATTGGCTTTCTCAGCGAGGAGGAAGGTGCGGCCGCGCGCGTCGGCGGGGTCGATGGCTTGCGACGGGCCGCCGGGGGCGGAGGAGGTGGAAGAGGGAGTGCAGGACGAAGGAGGTATTAGTGTTCGTGGTGTTGGTCGATCTGGGAGCAAGTGTCAGGAATGGGTAAAGAAGCGTGTCAAGATGAACAAGAAACGGCGGGCGAAGGGGAACGCGGGTGAGGGAGGGCGGAGCGGATGTGCAGAGGAGGGGCGCGGGTAGGTGAGCAAACAGTGCGGACGGGAGGCAAGGAGACCACGGGTACGGCGCGGGGCAGCACATTGAAGGAGTGGGGGATACGGAAGACAAGGTGGAAAGGGGGCGGGTGGGTGAGGAAAGAGAGGGATCGATATAGATATAGGGAAGGGCGGGTGCGACAAGGACACAGAAGGGGAGCAGGGGAGCGAAGGGACATGTGGAGAAGTAAGAAGAGTAAAAACGACGGTAAAAGGAAGGCGTGGGACGAGGACGGAGCAGGGAGAGCGTGGGAGCGAGGACGGGGAAGGGGAGTGCGAGGAGGGAAGAGGAAGGGAGCGCGGACAAAGAGAGTCGCGGAGTGAAGAGCACCGCGGGTCAAGGTGGCAGAGACAGCGAGGACGGAGTGAGCGGACAGTGTACATGGGGCGATAGGAGGAAGGAAAGACGGAGGGCGCAGACGAACGGGGTGGCTGAGGTCGAGACAGGAAGGGAGGGAAGCGGGAGAGGGAGGGACGGAGGGACGCAACGGGAAAGGAGGAGTCAGCGAGTGATGCGGGGGCGATAGAAGGTAAGCGGACGCAGCGGATGCGGAGGGCGAGGGTGAAAAGTTGGGAGGGCGATCTAGGCAAAGGGTAGGTAACGAGGCGAGGGAGAGGGACGCAAGAAGAGGGGAGGAGGAAGGCAGAGAACGACAGAATGAAAAGGAACACACCTCCCCACACGCTGAGCGCGAAGAAATTTGGGTCCTCGGGCCGCGCGCGCGCGTGGATCTTGCGCGGAAGATGAGCGAGACCTCGCGCGGGTTTGTCGAGCGCATTATTAGCTGGGAGGGATGTCAGTGTGAGTTCGAAGGAGTAGATGCGGGTAGACGCAGAGATAAGAGGCCGAGCAGGAGAAGAGACGGAGACGCGGAAGAAAAGAATCGACACAGCGACGCCTGGCCACTTCGACGCAGCGACGCAGCGACGCAGCGACTCGAGACATTGACACAGACGACACCGCTGCAGCGATATATAGACGTAGCGATGCAGACGCAGCGACGCCTCCACCTCCACCGCACCATCGCCGCAGCGACGCCTAAACACCCCGGCTCGACACCGCCGTAGCGATGCAGACACCTCGACGCCTAGCCACAGACGCCCCCGCCCCCGCAGCTTCCCGTCAACGCCTAGCTGCAGACACCCCACCGCAGCAGAGACACCCAGCCGCTCAGCAGATGCGCCTCCGCAGACACCTCCGCAGACACCTCGACGCAGACGCCCAACCCGCCCCCGGCTCCAGCACCCCACCAACTGCAGAACAGAAACGCAAAACTCACCTCCGCAGCCCCCGCCTTCCTCATCCCCCATTCCCCCAAACCCCAAAACCCTCCTATCCTCAGAGCACAGCTCGCGCGTCGGGATGCCGCAGCGCTGGTTCTGGAGGCGGAGTGGTTCTTGAGGAGGCAGAGGTAGTCGAGCGCGTAGCGTAGCGCATCTAGGACCATGATGTTTTGGACGTGGCGGAGCGTCGGGCGCGGGCGCGGGCGAAGGCGCGCGCCGGAGCGCGTCGAGAACGGTGGCGCCTTGGACGTGCGTGGCGCGCGTGGCTGCGTCTGGCGGCTACGAGGGTCTGCAGGCCCCCCCCGCCTTCTCTGAGCTCGTACACCCCGCCGCCATGCCCACCCCCATCTTTGCAGCGATGCCGAGGCTGGCAGCGCGATACGCTGCGAGGAGGCGCAGCAGCTCGTCGATGACGACGGAGTACAGCTGCCGGTCCTTCTCCATAGGCCCGGAGTCCGTAAAAGAGAAGCCCGGCGTGAGGGTGTGGAGGTGGAAGTTGCGGAGAAGCTGTTTTCATCGAGGACGGGAGTCCTTCTTCGTGTCGAGCGCGCGCGGAGGAGGAGGTAGAATAGGCGTAGCTATTATAATAATCAGTGTATGTTCTCAGCGGAGGAACGGAAACAAGACATACCACGCGCGCCAAGTCCCCCTCGAGCTCCTTGACGACGCGCGAGAAGCGATGGCTGGTTATTTTGAGGACCGCCCAGCACCGGCGGATGCTCGCGCGATCCCAACCCGACGTCGCAGGCACGCGCGCCGCCGTGATGTCACGCTGTTGGTCGGGGTAGATGTGCAGCAGCGTGCGGAATTCCGGCGTCGCTTTTTCAAGTCGTAGTCTTGAGAAAAAGTTGACTTTGAACCCCGGGGAGATGCATGGTAGATGCGTCGATTCAGCAGTTTGGCAGAGCCAGCTGAGGGAAACTCAGTGAGGGAGCTGGTCAGGTAGCGTGGTGACACCGTGTAGCAGGAGCGTCAACGCGAGCAGTGAGCCTCTCCTAAACCCATCACGTGATGATACAACATGTGCAAACAAAACACGCTTCCAAGAAGCTTTTGCGCGTTGCTTGCGCGGCTACTCATTCTCACCGTCAGCAGAGCTCTAAATCTGTTTGAAGCTTCTACCTGACTCTCTTGCCCTAAAATTAGGTTCAAGTATCCTCGCGCGTCTGCTTACTCCAGTGCGTACTTCATTAGGGTGTTTCAGAATTAGAACTTCGAGCCCAACTTGAGCCCCAACTTCGACCCCCAACTTGCCGGAGGTTGGGGTCGAAGTTGGGGCACGAAATCGAAGTTGGATGTCAAGTTGTGCATAGGACCAAAACTTGACATCCAACTTCGACCCCAACTTGTGCCCCAACTTCGTGCCCTAACTTTGGCTAATCCGGTTCTCAGGCCTGCATCATATCTTTCGTGATACGCGAAGCTCCGAGTTTACCTCAACTTCGGAGTTAAGGCAGAAAAATCTGCTTAGGTGTTTCACGAACAAAGCTTCTACTTGTGCCTCAACTTGGCTCAAGTTGGGATCAAGTTGGGGTCAAAGTTGGGGCTCAAGTTGGGCCAAGATTCTAATTCTGAAACACCCTATTCACTACGCTTCCGTACGAAACCGCGACGAGATCCAGAAATTACAAGACAGTCAAACCCGTTCGATAGTAAAGCGCATCGGAGTCTTTCTGGTCTAAAAAGCGGGATTTTCCCTTTCCAACCATAAATATATTCCTAAATTGTGCGTGCGTCCGTCTAAATCCTTAGAAATAAACGTGCGGGGCGGAGTTCCTCCGTCATGAGGGCAGCGACACACAGAGGAAGGCACTGTTACTGCGTATTTCCGTCCGCGCCCGCACTCTTGGCGGGGCTGCGCACAATATAAAGGACGGAAGGGGGAGGGGGATCGGACTTACAGTAGGAGGCTAAATTGGGCTTCGCGCGCATCAGGCTTATTCTCGCGCGTCGACCAGCCGCTTTATATTTGGCATGAGCAAAGGCGCAAATTCTGTGTATTTCCGCATCGACGGTTGATGTACACAGACCTGCCATGCCAGGCTGAAAAAAAAAGGTTACGCACCGATTTGAGTACGGAGTCCCTTGATCCGAGTCTGGGCCGTTTTCGCTGCTCCGTAAAAGACGCCTTTGCTGAATGCGAGATCGCGGTATACGTACCGCGGGATCTCCGCCTCGATCTCCTTTCATTCCTGCGCCTCAAATCGGTGTAGTGCTCAACTATCACGGATCGATAAAGGAATTATCTACAAACCACGATCTCAAGTCTCAGTATCCCTCGTCGTCGCCAATTCTTGACGCGCAAGAGTTTGTATGTATCCTTCAACAAAATTCCGGAGGACGAGCTATCGCCGTCAGTTGCACTTGCGCTGGATGAGTGAAACTCACGACTGGCTCAATCAAAGAGTGAAACTGATCTCGATCCTTCACACCCAAACGGAGGTGAGGATCAGCGCGGTGAAGACCCGCCACAGGTCGTCTCGCCCGTCGAAAAGGGGCTGGACCTCGGTTACAGTTAGCTTCGGAGATGGGCGGCTGGGAATCACAGAATACGCATACACAAGTGGTGATGATCACCCCGGCTTGACGGGCTGCGCAGCAGAGGGAGGAGGGAGGAAATACCGGTAGGCAAGGGCGCCGCCGTGGTGCAGACGAGCCTAATCTGGCTCGAAGGTTGACGCGCGGGACCATTCGAGCTGGGGCCATCCCGCTCGAAGCACGACTTAGGAGGTCAAAGTCAGCAGTCGCTACGTGTGGTGAGTACAACCTACATTGTGGCGACGTGCTGCTGAAGATGGCACTGTGGCTGATGGGTAAGAGCGACGAAGATGCCGGCGCAGACATGTTAGAGACTGGTCCGTGGCCCAGAGAAAACGACTCCGGGGTCAAGTCAGCAGCGTGCACCCTACTTCCTCACGCCGCACCCCTTCATTGCGTCCTCTCCGGGAGTTTCAACTGCGGATGAATCGGTGCCCGTCCCAGAGCTTTAATACGCTTCTGCAAGACAGCCTGTGTGGCCTTTGACCGCCCTCTATTGTGAGGAGATTAAACTCACCAATCGATCTCCGCGAATATTATAAATTCAGTACATACATACCGTTCCATCCATGCTCACGCCCGACGTTCTGCTTCTCACCACGCCCCGGATCCCGGCACTCCTTGCGCTTTTTCAGCTCTTGTAATTTAGTCACTAATGTGCTTTGGTTGACAAGCAAGACAGGGTCGAGAGCGCGCTAGTAGAAAAGGGTTGACGCTCGCTAAGCACCGAATCGACCAAAGATGCGGCACCGGTCCGATCACTCCCGATATAAACAAGACCATACGCGTCCAACTTCTCGCGACGCGTTCAATTCACTTGTTCTCCGACTATTAGAGCCCAGTAAGTGCTGTTGATCTCAACAACCTCACTTCAAATGTGTTTTCACAAGCACAGTTTCTCTCCACTATGGCCAGAGACCGCTCTTCTGCAGATGAACAAAAAGGGTATCTATAGCCCAAGAATATCTTCTGTCAGAGTACATGTGGCATATTCAAGATGTGGGCAGGGCATTCATGGTTAGATGATCAATGACTAGATGCATGTCAATCGGGCTCCATTCATCAGCGCAAAATTAGGGTGATAAGCATATATTGAGCCAATGAATGTTCAACTTCCCACATACACGGAGAATAGAGGCCTGTCTCCCGATTACATGACTGATAAACAGAGATGCTTATGCATCGGGCTCCCATAATCAATGCAGCATCAGGGGGATAATGATATGATGAGATGAATGTTCAGCACATCGAAGATAAAGAGGACTTTGTCACCAGCACAGTGCACATCCTTGCCCATCAGACCAAATGCCTTCTCAGCCCATTGCGACCGAAACCCGATTAAATAGCATTCTCAAATGCTTCACTATAGCAGTGGATACCTTGGAGCTCCTTGCTAATACATTCAAGACTCCTTTCTTGGAACCAATCTCCAGCACTGCCAAGTCTCTGCTGACTGCTGTGCAGGTACGATTTTAGTATAGATCATAAAATGTATCTCACTTTTGCCAGACTGTCAAGCAAAACAAGAGTGATTGTAACCAATTGTTGGAGCAAACCTATGGGTTGCTCTGTGCAATTGTTTCTCTCCATATGAAGGCGGAGGCTGGTTCAGATTTGACACCAAGCATGATGAATGATCTCGGAAAATTCACAGAGTATGTCCCTCCCTAGAGACAAATTATTACTGATTGCATGTCTGCAGCACACTCTACAAGATCCATACATTTGTGGAGGCTCAACAGGAGAAAAGCAGGATCAGGCACTTTTTCCGTCAGGGAGAAATGAGCAAACTATTCAAGGATTGTAACTTGGGTTTACAAGAGGCACTAGATCAATTCAAGGTAGAGTGGTTTGGTGTATCGTATGTACATGCCAGTATTCAACCTGAAAAAAAAAAAAACAGCTTCAGGATATCAATCTCCTCACTGAGGTTGTAGTGATGCAGAAAATTGCCGAAGAGAGGCACCAAGAAGTTCTGGAGTTGATTGAAGCATTTTCTGATGGGACTGCTTCAGACAAAGGATCATTGGTAGGTGGATCTTGTATTCTGGCTGCAACGAGAAGTAACTTTTGTGCAGACAAATAGGATCCTTTCCAGCTCTTACAACAGGTATGCTCCAAACTAAGATTAATAAAATTGAAGCTGATTCTATTATGATCAAGCTCAACCTCAATTTCCATGCTGCCATCGGAACCAAAAATCTTCCATGGGCGAGAAGCTGAACTTGCAGACATTCTCAAACTTTTCATGCAGGAGACCCCGAGGATAGCAATCTTGGGTGGAGGTGGAATGGGAAAGACAAGTCTCGCAAGAGCCATTTTGCATCATCCAACAATCACTGGGAAATATGCCCAGCATCGCATCTTTGTTGCTTGCGACTCAACATTGAATAAAGATGAACTGGTTATTCTTATTGGGGCCCATTTGGGGCTGAAGGCCACAAAAAATCTGGCCAAAGTGATTTTGCATCATTTTACGACCAATCCGGCCTGCCTCTTGATCCTCGATAACCTGGAAACACTGTGGGAGTCTATGGAAATTCGTCGAGACATTGAAGCATTTTTGTCTCTGCTTACAGAGGTGAAACACCTTGCCTTGATTGTGAGTACTGATATCTTTGTCTTAGTCTTGTGACTGACACCAAACTAGATCACAATGCGAGGGACAGAGAGACCAGCCTCAGTGAACTGGACTCGGCCTTTCCTTCCAGCGTTGAAACCCTTGACCCAAGCTGCCGCCCGACAAACCTTTATTGATATTGCAGATGATGGCCATGCCAGTGATGACATTGACAGAGTCCTCCTGCTGACTGACAACATGCCACTTGCAATTGATCTTATCGCCCACTTGGTGGACTCTGAGGGTTGCTCCCAGGTGCTAGCCCGTTGGGAGGAAGAAAAAACCTCAGTAATCTCAGATGGCTATGACAGACGATCAAATCTGGATCTATCCATTTGCATGTCTCTATCGAGTCCCCGACTCACATCTGTACCTCATTGCCAGGAGCTATTGAGCCTCCTCTCAATGCTCCCCGATGGCCTTTCAGATATAGAGCTGGTACAAAGCAAGCTTCCAATAAAAGACATCCTCACCTGTAAAGCAGCTCTATTGGCCACCTCATTGGCCTATAGTGATGATCAGAGACGGCTCAAAACCTTGGTACCCATTCGGGAGTACATGTCAAGATCTTACCCCCCCATGGATGACCTTGTTCAGGCTCTCCTCAACTACTTTCATCAGCTTTTGGAGTTTCACTCCAAATATCATGGGACTGTCACTGGTTCTGAGATGACTCTACAAATTACATCAAATTTCTCAAATATCCAGGGCCTACTTCTCAACAGGCTCCAGCACCAGAATCCTGCAGCAGTTGATACAATCTACTGCATTATATATCTCAATGGTTTTAGTAGACTTGCTGCTCGTGGCTGGACACCTTTGATGGACCACATTACTCATATTCAACCACTTCCAAGTAGATTGGAAGTCTATTTGATTACAGAGATCTTCACTTCCTGGTACCATTATCCAGTTCTCAATTCAGAAGCACTGTTTGACAAAGCGATAAAACAATTGCCTCACTTTGATGAATCAGATATTAAATGTGAGTCTTCATGCAATTTTCTGTCTCTACAGCTCAAAAGCTTCATTAGGTAGATTTTACATGAGCTTGGGAGATTATTATCACCACCACAGCAATGATATTCCCACAGCTACAAATTATCTTTGGACTGGACTCTCATTGGCAATTTCAACTGGGAACACCAGACGACAGTGTCAATCATTAATGAATCTTGCAGACATCAAGTGGCAGATAGGGGATCCAGCTTCAGGCCTAAACTATGTGTTTGAGGCACGGAGGCTTGCAAAGATTTCTGCAGACTTATATTATGAAGCATGGGCACTACGTACTGAGGCAAGGTGTTGGTATGCCCGTGGGGACTACAAATATGCAGTCCCTCTCTGCAATAGGGCAAGAGATCTCCTAGCTCATTGTGGGATGCATGATGGTGACTTGGACTCTTATATTATGACTACCCAGGCAGAAATCCATAAATTGAAGTCAGAATATGTGGAGGCCCGAAATATCCACACAAAACTTCTTTCTGGACGTCCTGTTGTGCTTGTCCCTGTGCAACATGCCCTTGCATTGGTCAATATTGCAGAACTTGACATACAGCTTGGTGTGCCAATGGATGATGCACAAAACAACATTGATACAGCAAAATCAATATTCAATTCCTTCAACCATTTGACATGTGAAACAACATGTGATGCTACCATGGGAGCCCTCCATCTGAGAGAAGGGAATCTACAGTCTGCAACGTCACTTTTCCACAAATGCTTGTCCTCCTCCTGGAGAAACTATGCTGAACTAGTAAACTACTGTCTGGAGAGACTTGGTGATAGAAGTCTCTGGGACTCAACAGATCAGTCTTGGACAATACTATATCTCGTGCATGCCTCAAAGTCACAGCAGAAGCTAGATATTCATAAGGCTCTCCAATTCCTAGGGGATATTTTCTGCATTGAAGGTGACCAGGATACAGCAGTCAGCCTTCTGACTGTTGCCTTGGATGGGTTCACGCAGATGGATGTTCACCGCAGCCGAGCAGAATGTATGCTTCAACTTGGACACATCTCAAAGGAAAATGGGGACATGTTGAAGGCTGCAGAGCTTTGGAGGACTGCAAGGCCACTGTTTGAACGGTCCTCTCAAGCAAAAAAAGTTGAACACATTGATGAAGAACTTCTCACCATCTCGGGAGATGTGCTCAGAGATCATACAAGGAGTTTGACACCTCTCTTAGAACCCCATTCCCCCAGTGCAGCCCTTGAAATGACAGCTGCAAGGCTGGTTGAAGAAATTGGAGAGACAAGTCTGAGTGAGGAAAAAGAGCTTGTGCCAGTCTGAGTTGATTCAGAGCATTGCATGCTTGAGATGTTCCTTTACTCTCACCTCACCTTCTCGTTTTAATATGTTACTCAGTGTTCAAGTATGTACCCCTACTTAGTTGCTAACTTTTCCTCACCCCTTCTCTGTTTACTCATGCCTTCCTTTGTTTCCGTATTTATAGTATCCAGTGTCTCCTTACTCATCCCTTGTTGTTTCAATATTTTGTCTACTGTTCATGTTGCGGTGTTAATTATATACCATTGTTGTTCACTTGTCCACCCTGCCTGCCTACTATCTTCTCTTCTTTCTTTTGTTTCCATCCTTTTTTTAGTATTTATGGTGTCTAGTGTCCGGTATATACAGTATTATCTTTGAATTCACGTGTTGTACAAGAAGGCCTAGATTTCAAGTACCCACTTGACTTAAAGGCAATTTTTCCCAGTGATCACCACACTTGATTCTCAGGCAAGCCTCGGAGTGTTCAAGTTCTGAACACTCTGCTAGTTTGGATTGGACGCTCTGCAATGCAGTTTGACTTGACAGTGTCTGCAGCATACCTTGCCACAGACTCACATGATGCACCTACTAGGAGCTCTGGGTGAAGGTTACTGGGTAGATATGGTGGAATCAGTCATACTTCTGGCGAGGAAATGAACACTGAAGATACAAGCTTGAAGGGAAGAATTTCCAGGGCCTCTGCCATAAAAGTAATTAGAGGATATGCACCAGGATTGACTCAACGACGAGATTGATGCAGATGTGTAATTCCATTTCTTTCTTCTTTTGCTCGAAGTGGCCGTTTCTGTACCATGTCAACATGGTTGAATTAATAGCTCTCGCTATGAACTACTGCTGTAAGAATGCCACAGCTGAGAATGGCGTAGAACACTTGTCATTCTCTCTGACACGTACCCGCATACTTCGTCGTTACGCAAATTTAGATTTCTCGAACCACCTGCATGCCGAGCTGAGTCCCCACTCTGCAATCCCCATGTGGTTCCTCGCAATTTCAGCCAACGCCTCTATCCCAAAGAGGCCTGTCGTAACCCATCACATGTCCGGGTAACCCCGAGTGTGCTTCTTGTGCTCTCCTTCCTCTTCTGCACGCTCCCTACTCGCGAAGTACCCGCTCGAACTCGACCAAAAGCGCGACATCATCGCCCCGCCGCCGGTGCTGGGCCTTCCTCGACATGACGAGCCGCAGCTTCCCGTCGGTTATCCAAGGGCGATTTGGCGCGCACCGTATGTCTTCTTCCTTTCCACTTCCCCATCCTTCCATCCTGCTTCCATTTTCCCTGAACACGCACTCAGTATGTTGTATTGTGCGCTAACAGGTCTGCCTCGTCCACCTTGTCCTCCACGCTCTCGACACGATCGAAGATTCCCCTCCTCCCTCAAACAGCCCCCTCCTGTGCAACTTCTAAACTCACACCCTCACCCTCACGCCTCATGCTCGGGCCCGAGCAAAGGACACGCAGCTGCTCGTGATCGAAGCTCCCCGAGTAATACCGCACCGCCGTTGTGGGCATCACCGCCAAGATGGGGGTGGAGATGGTGGATTTCTCCGCACACGTCTCTGCTGCTCTGCCACGCGCCCCTCGCCCTCGATCGACTACCTCCGCCGCCTCAAGAACCTTCTCAAGACCTAGCGCTGCATCATCCCCTCGCGGCGCACAACGCTGAGCTGTGCTTTGGGAAGGAGCATGTCTTTGGGGAAAATGTGAGATTAGGAAGAGGAAGGGAGGTGAGGAGGTGAGTTATTGTCTTTCAATCTTTGTGAGAGCGTTCTTTTGCAGCGGGGTGTGCTGCTGCTCCTCTTCTGTGCTCGTCTTCTCCTGCTGCGGTGTGAGGTGTCCCTGCGTCGCTGAGCCACGTCTGCATCGGGGCATCAATACATCGATGGCTAGGCTTCAGTGATGGTGTCGAGGCGTCGAGTCGAGACGTCTTTGCTGCGTCGCTGCCGCGCTGCGGGGCGGCATCCCTGCGTGGTGGAGGTGTCGCTGTGCTGTCGAGGCGTCGCTCCCGGGCGATGGAGGTGGGCGGCAAGTGTTGCTGCGTCGAGGTGTCGAGGCGGGGCGTGTATGTACTAGGCGTAGCTACGTTGAGTCGGGGTGTCCCTGCATCTATTACAATCTATTAGGTGTCGATACGCCGAGTCGTTGCGGGGTGGCTAGTCCACATGTCGCTGCGTCGACTCGCCGAGTCCTCTTCTGTGTCTCCTTTTCTCTTCTGCGTTATCCAATCCTTTGACCTCACACTGATACTAATATCTTCTTCCTCGCAGTCGTAGGCCGCACGGGTATTCGTAGGATGGACGGAAGTAGGTCTGCATCTGCTCCGAGTCGTTTTCCTGGATACTGGTCAATGTGGTTAATAATATCCATACAAGCGGTCACTGGCGCTTCGCGCCGGCTCCCACTTGCTCAGTTTATTTATTTGTGACTTTCTGTAGAGCAAGCTAAGAAAGTTTTTTTGAAATGTTTCGCAATCTGCAGACTCAGAAAAGTGGTAAAGCTGGAATCAACGATGACTCTGATTACAACTCTAGTGAACATACATGTGAAGCCAAGGAGGGCAAACGGTCTGTCAAGTGAATAACTTCCCAAAACAATTTGATCCGCAACAAACGGCATCTCGACTATGGAGCCAGAAATCAACTCGGCATGCAAGCGGAGTTGAATATAATGATCGCTTTCCACATGCCGGTAGGATGGCGCTAATCTGCTGTGCTTTGGTCATGCTGCGCAATTTAATCATAGGGAGATACGGCTTCGGACAGACAGACAGGCTCAATTTTATAAAGAGATAAAGAGATAAAGAGAGTGATGAGTGCCTGAAGATCTTCTGAGACTGAGATTAACGACGCACACCGCATACGGCGGTTTAAGCCCATTCCGCGCAGGCTATCTCGATTAGTTATCAACCATCAAAGCGCTGTGGTCTGCGTCGCTGCCGTCGTGCGGACCTGAAAGTGCTGCACGAAGCTCTCCTGGCAGCCTTATCCAAGGGTTTGCTCACGAGCACATTTATAGTGGCGCGTCAAGGGCGCGTTAGAGCGGTGCATGTGGTGGTTGAAATCAGTGACTTCAGCATCCTGCGTTACAAGCATCGTAAAGAATCTATATAAGAAAAGTTGTGGGTATCTCAGGATAGATTTGATTGGCTGTCGCCGCTCCAAGTGAGTACCCGAATGTTCAGTTTCTATTTATAATGTTAGGATGTTCACGTCTACTTCGGCCCCTGGTTGAACTCGGCCTAACTGACTCGCCGAGACGGGGTGGCTGTAGATATAAGACACGGAATCGACTTATCTGTCTGAGACAAGACAATTGTGTCTGGGCTCACTGTACTAGATCCCAGAGCTCCAAATGTCCGACATCCGCCATCCGAAAGTTGGTTTATTTGTTGAGTTGCTATTTATTTATTTATAAACTGCCGAGATGTTGAACGCTGCGGCCAGGTGGAACTTGCATAAACCTCATTTTTGTAAGCTGGGGAAGTGACAGGCAAGCAAGATGAGGGCGGTGGAATAGAATTTGACATGCACCTATTCGCGGGCAGGTGAAGGCCGTGCGAAACCTAATCTCAATGAGGAAAAAAAGAGTGTTTCGAATGGAGCAGCTATTTGGAAGGAGGATGAAGGGTAAAGTTATTCTCTCCCCCAGAATCAGGAGAAGATGGAGGAGATGGAATTGCGGAATGAAGGCCAAATTTCGGGGTGAAGGAGGGATTTTGAATTCATGAGCGGCAATTGAGGAGCTGAATAAGATGAAGGTTGTAATTTTCCTTAACCCAAGATGAAGAGGCAGGGCCTGACCTGTCTAAGTTCAATACTAATTATAATAAAAGCATTCAAGGAAGGTAGAGCAACTTTGTACAAGCGGGACAACTAGATATAAGCGAAGATTGAAATGAAGACAGAGCTTTGGAATAGAGTATGAAGGCCGCTGCTGAATATAAGAGTGGCAGGCAATTGTAAGCAATTTTAGTGCAAACGGCACAGGATGAAGGTGGAAATGAAGGCATAAAATTGAACCGCTCACTAGGCCGCGAGGAGTCAACCGAAGGTTGACGACGGGCGGCGTCTTGGCATATTCAAAATATTAGGCCAATGATTTTATTGACCCCGGTATCACTAATTAGATGCTCCTTTCCGTGGCGGGCAACTGCTAGTCTTTTTAAAATGATGGGAATACATAACAGTTACTTAGCGTACACGACAAAAATAATGATATGCATCTGATAAGTAGGATAATTTCGTCGCCTGCCGCCGCCTCCCGCCTAAATGGCGCATCCCCCGCCCCCACATGCCGCCGCCGCCGCCTTCGCTGCAGCTGCACTCCTCGCCCCCCACTCGCTGCCTATTCCACTCGGACTCTGACATCTGCAGACACCCTCCTCGGACGTCTGCAAGCCACCCTCTTCCGACTCGGACTCGCTCGGATCTCCGCAAGAAGATGGAGTATCGATCGGCAGGGCCAATGGAGAGCAGGAGGGAGGGAACGGGAACGGAGGGAGGGAACAGGAACGAAGGAGCGGGTGCATATAGACTATAAGAGTTGGGGTGATGTAATGAGGGCATTGATGGGGAGGTGAAAACGCGAGATGGGATACGGAGGAGTAGGAGAAGCCGGGGCGATGAGGAGGGAATGGGGGCAGTAGGAGAGCGGGGAAGTGCGTATCGCTGCGATGACGCGGGAGGTAATGGAGCGGGTGGGTTAGGACAGAGAAGGGATTGATATAAGGGTGTGAGGAAGCAGACGAGGGAAGTGATGGGAGGAGGGCATGGCAGAGGGGAGCAAGCAGGACGGAGGAGCGGGGATGATGCCGGGGCGGGAGGGCGAGGGAAGATGGAGGAGTTATATGTGGAAGAGGCGGGTCGGAAGGGTGGGGGCGGGGGCGGACGGGGAAGGGGAAGGGGAAGGGGAGCGCTGCGAGGGAGCAGAGGAAGACAGATAGATGGAACGAGAAGGCAGGACGAGGAGCAATGGTAATGGTAACGAAGAAGACGGGTCAGGAAAGAAGAGGGGTCGATACAATACATAAGGAACATGAGGAAGGGCCGGGGCTACGCGGATATAGGAGGGATACAACGAGGAGGATATGAGGAGGACGATGGGGAGGCGGAGAGCGTCGCGGACGCGGAAGCGGGGGAAGGGTGGGGTTTCTGGGGGGAGTATATGGAACAGAAGGCAAGGGGTGGAGACGGGGAGAGAAGCGGGTAGGGGTGGGGAGGTGTGTGTGAGGGGGGGCGTGCGAGCGCGCGAGAGACGCGGGGTTCGCGCACGCGGGAGAGGACAGCGGCAGAGCGAGAAAGATGGACGCCGGGGAGGGGAAAGGACGACAAGGAGCGGGGATGGGGAGCATGGGAGCATGGATGGAACACAGGATGCGAGGGACGACGGAGGGCGAAGGGAGGCCTGGGGTTATGGGAGCGGGAGGAGACGACCTGCAGAGATGAGAGAAGAGTGGGGGAGGAGCGAAGGAGCGACCGGGAGGGGAGCAGAAGAGGGAGGGGTTGTACAAGGTAGAGAGGGAGACGAGATGGATGTAAAAGACGACGCAGTCGAAGGCAGGGGCATGAAATTCAAGCAACGAGAACTAAAAACAGCCACACACCTGCCAAAAAAATTGGGCGCACCGGCCGCGCGCGTGCGTGGATGTTGCCCGCGTACTCGCGGAAGATGAGCGAATCCCTCGCGCGGGTCTGTTGAGCGCATTGCTAGCTGGGGGGAATGGCTCAGCGTTGACGTTGAGAGATGAGTGAGGAGTGAGAGCGGCAATGGGCAGTCGCAGTGTCGCGGCACCAGCGAGGCAGCGGCGGTGGACGCCACGTCTCGACACCCCGCACAATGACGCCCAGACACAGGCACAGCAGCGTAGTGACACCTAGCCCCCGCCTCCGCAGCGGCGCGCAGACGCAGTGACGCCTAGCCGTGCAGACGACTCGAGGCCGCAGTGACCACTCGCCGCCTCCACGCCACAGTGAAGGCTAGACACCTTGACACAGCGACACCGGGACGCCCAGACGCCAGCGATGGGCAGGGGCAGCGACGCCGCGACGCGACGCCTAAGCGCAGCGACCCGTCGTCGCCCCACCGCCACCGCACCCCGCCACACCCCGCCTCGAGAACAGGACTTTGCAGCCACCACCTTCCAAATCCTCACATTCCCCTCAAATACCCTCGGGTTACTGAAGCACAGCTCGGGCGTCGCGATCGCCATGGGGACGGCGCAAAAGTTGAAGACGCTCTGGTTCTGGAGCGTGCGGAGGTAGTCAAGCGCGGGGGGCGCGTGCCGCGGCGCGTCGAGGACTATAACGGTTTGGACGTGGGAGACCCGCCATTGATGCCGACGATTGCGGCGCGGTGGCGACGGCGCCGAGGTACTCGGCGAGCCGATTTCAGCGCAATGCATTTCGTAGTAGGTTTGAGAAGAGGTTGACGTTGAACGTTCCCCAGTGAGAACGCCGTCTGGGCAGCTATGCTCAAATGTGCTCAAATGTGGTCTATATGCTGTGATCTGCGCTGCCCACATTAATATTGATGGAAAATGTCAAAAAAATCTAACCTATCTTGAGTTTTCGGTTCGGAACACCTCCAATTTCCAATTTGAGAGCGTCAGAGGCAGATTCGACTTGGCGCAATTGCAGACTTGACTTAAAGCGGGTCAATGAGGTCATAAGTCGCGGGAACGCCGGGCGGAGTTCGAAATGCCACTTGTTCTCGTACCACCACCATCTCCCTTCCCGCCGCTCGTCCTGCTCTCCGCGCCTCCTCCCCT
The DNA here is from genome assembly GCA_029204335.1 of Mycena vulgaris. NCBI lineage: Eukaryota > Fungi > Basidiomycota > Agaricomycetes > Agaricales > Mycenaceae > Mycena > Mycena vulgaris. The sequence continues at coordinate 413,977 of JARGYA010000017.1, forward strand.
TCCTCCCTCCCTCCCTCAACGTTACTCTTCTTCTGACAGTTCCCCCCTACACACACATAGACGACACAACAAGAACACACGCATGGATATCGAGCGGCTTGCTTACATGGTACGCACGCAGCTTCTTTCTCGCTCCGTCCCCAACTCACGCCGTGCATTCGACGACGATGCTAGCGGAGCAGTCACGCACGGTGCGTGAGTACGCGGCCAAGACATGCAGCACACTCAAAAGCGAAGAACGCGGGAGCACGGAAGGTAGAGGCTCGTGGGGGCTGACACGGTGCGCCCGCCTCTCATTCTTTCGCGTTTCATTGCGGACTTATATCGCTTAGGTACCCCGCGAAGCGCCCCCGCTGCCCAAGCCGGGACTGAGGAGCCCATCCACTCCATCGGACGATGTGCGCTCTCGAGATGAGTGCCCCGCACAGACGGTGCACATATTCCCTCTCATCTCATCCTCAGGCTGATTTCCAGCTGCGCAGATAGCAGTGTGCGCCCGTGCACACTCCCGCGACGTCCGCATCCCCGCGCTCTCCACATGCCGCTCGAAAAGCCGCTCTAAGCCACGCGCTGATTCGCACCCACCCTGGTGTGCTCAATCCCGTCGCGAATCTTGCACCCATCAGAAGTCTGTCCAGGTGTGTCCCATCCGTTGCCTTTCCTTCTGCTCGCGCTAACACCTGTGTATCTACCACGCACCAGCAGCGCACACGCTTCCCTCGTCTGGCCGAACCCCATCTGCGACACCTCCAACCCTGCGCACTCGTTACATACTACGAGAAGCGTGGTGACACCCACCGATCAGCGTGACGGCGACGCGGCGAGCCAGGATGACGGAGACGGCACCGGGGTCGCATGCGGGCTTTGTTGTACCGTATTTTGTATGCGGTAGTAATTTGAAATGCAATTTATATCAGAATCTAGTAAAGGGACAAACGGAACATATCAGAGCATATGAGAGCATACCTGAGCAGATCTAAACTGAGATTTTGTCCAGATTCTATGCTTATATGTGCTGACAGATGTCCAGATATGGGTTGTTTTAGCAGCGCATATTTGCGCACATTTGAGCATAGCTGCCCAGACGGCGTTCTCACTGGGGTTGAACGGCTGGAAATCCATGGATGCGTCAAGTCAAGTAAGGGCAGAGCCGCAGTGAGGGAGGTAGCCTGTGCCAAGACGCGAGCGAGCCTCCCCTAAACCCATCACGTGCGAACACAGCATCAGCAGACAGCGACGCGTCTTGTGCGTCTACTCATCTGACCACCAGCAGTCTTTTCTGGCGGCAATATCTCTTGCCATTCATTCACCTATTCCCCCTTCCATAGCCAGCATAATAGTCTACGCCTCCGTACGACTCGGAATCGACACTGGTTTATCGACTAAATCCAGACATCCGAGTCAAGAGATATCTTACAATCGACCGCGTTCGATAAAGCGGAGGATCAGCGAGGAGCTGGGCTTTACCCCGCTCCGAGAATATATTCATAAATTGCGCGTCCGTCTGAATGATGAATGCCAGGGAATAAAAGTGCGGGGACGAGCTCCTCCGCCACGAGGGTAGCGACGGACGAAGGAACGCACGTTGCCGTGAATTTCCGTCCGCGCACTCGTGCGGGGGCTGCTCATATATAAACCAACCTGTGAAAAAAAGGGGAGGTCAGGCTTACAGGTGCGCTGTGCTTGCTTTCCTTCGGCGTCCCGATGAGGCCAGCTTCTCACGCGCTCAAGAATCATTTTACATGCGCTGAAACGGTGCACCTGTGTACGGCTGTGACCTAACTGACTGACTCGAGGGATGCTATGAACACCACTCAAACAACCAACACACACACACCACACAACCAATACACAGTGCCAATGATTTGAGTTCAGGTCTACGCCGAAATATACGACTAAGATTGAATCCTCTCAGGTAATGTTGAAGAAACCGTTCGTAGGGAGTCTTATTAGGACGTCCTCGGAACTACAGATAGTTTAGAACTACCTAAAGATAGGCCTCGGGGATACCAGGGTATGGTTTTAAAGAGTGTAAATGAGTCCGAGGACACCAACTGTATGGGCTCGGCTCGACAATACTCGCTGCACAACCGTCTGCAGTTCGAGGGGACAATGATCAGGCAACTGTATGCACTGATAGGACAATACTTGGTGCACAACCGTCTGCAACCAAGGGGACAATGACTAGGCAACTGTATGCACTAGTAGGACAATACTCGCTGCACAACCGTCTGCAGTTCGAGGGGACAATGATCAGGCAACTGTATGCACTGATAGGACAATACTTGGTGCACAACCGTCTGCAACCAAGGGGACAATGACTAGGCAACTGTATGCACTAGTAGGAATGGCTTAGATGAACCTTAAAGCTTAGATGTAGCCAACAATCGAACTTTCTTGTTAATGAATCTACAACAACAGATGTGTTTATTACAACAAATCTCCGCGGACGATACAGAGTCACAAATGCCTTGGGAATAAGCTTTCGACGTGAGTCTAGGCGAACTGGGCTATAATGTGCTGCTTGAACATCGCGTTCTGGCTGGTCTTTTATACTAATTTTACTACTATGTGACAGTCCGAGGATATGTGACAGGAACAGAGAAATTGAAAATGAAAAAGAGTAATTTGAAACTGAAAAAGGAAATGCGACGATGCCGCTCTATTTTGGTGAGGTCCGGCCGCAGACAACTGGTGCCTGGAACCTCTTTTGGTGTATATTTAGCGAGTCCTCGGACGGCCGTGCTTTGCCGTCCGCGCCCTCGCGCTTGCTCTGCCTCGGCATGGCTGTAAATAGCTCATGCTACGTCATCATTCTGTCCAACGGAGACGGCTCGGCCGTCGGTATCCACTCCGTGAAGTCGCTTTAGCTGTGGCAGAGCTGAAGTATTCAGCCGTTGCCTGTTTAGGATGTTCATTGTGCTTGTTAGGGCCCTCGGACGCGACGCGCACGTCACATGGGCTCTATGATGATCTAGGCTCAGCTCGGCTACTTCCGAGCATCGGTATTTGTCAGGCGCACAAGTCCTCGAACTATAATTAGTTCATCCGTGCTGTTGTTTCAAGTCTTGGGTTTTGCCCTCGGACCGAGTTAGAGTCCTCGGACTTGTACCTACCGGTACTTTGTGACCGACATAGTAGCCCTCGGGCGATGCTTTGCCCTAATGTAAGTCTATTGGGAGTCCTCGGACTGTCCCTGGTCCTGCAGTCTAGTTCGCGCTCGTGCCAGTCCTGTCCAGGATGGCCCAATAGCAGTCCTCGGACTGGTCCTGTCTCTGCGTCTGGTATACTGTGTTCCAACTAGTAGTCTTAGGCTTTTGTGTTTAATCTCCTGGGTATGGTAACTAGCTTTTGCAGTGCAATCCGCCCTCAGATATGAGTTATGGACTGAATCTGACGAACTTCGAGGCATCCTTAAGCTTACTATACTGATCCTCGATATTTGAAGGACCAAGTCGTAGTATAACCTTAACGCCTATACGGTTCTCTCGCGTCCTTGCTACGCAGTCAGCAGTGCGGAGCTCGCTCTGACTCTAATCTGTATGCCACCAGGCAGGGGACTTCTTGTATTTGACAAGAAATCGCAAAAATGCGAGATTTCACGGCTGGGCTAATACCAGTCGTATCATCTCCCCTTTACTAAATATTGACTGTCCTCAGTCAACAATCTTTAGTAGTCCTCGGATGACAGCTCCTCGGAACGCCCAATTTTTATTTTTATGTTTTTGCTGCCTAGTATCTGACTCTTGTATTGACAGTTCCTGTCACTAAGAACGCAGGCGCTCTTCTTTTGATTAGATTCCATCTAATCACCTAGGGGATCTGCCTCCGTGCCGAGACCAGCTTAATCAAAAGATGATGTCATTACGTGGATCATTAGGATCTTCGCCCGCTTGACCCCTGTCTAGCTTCTTCGCTCTCCTCTGGCTTTCGCGCTCCCTTCTGGCAGGCCCTCGGACCCCAAAATAGCTGTGGGAACCGCAGCAGGCTTCTTTCATTACCCATCACCGCGTGTTCCCTCGAATTCAATTGGATCGATACCATCTATATGGTGACTTCCCAAAACTGCACTTTGATGGAAGCGCACGACTGATGGAAAATTTTCTTATAACATCTCCGCCGCGCAGCTTTCCCTCAGCCTCTTTCTTTCTTCCTACTTTCATCATGCCAAAACGCTCCCAACCGCCTTCCTTGCCCATCCCGCTCGCGGACGACCCTTGGCAGCCCTTTCGTAACGAGGCGTCCCGCAACATGATCCCACTCCTCAACCGAGCAACCGCCCAAGCCACACCGCCTGATGCTTTGCTTCGATTTTTTCAAGAGTTCGACGTTCCTTTGGTGAGTCTTTTCTGCGCTCCACTTCCTCGGGTATTGTTTGCTGACTTCTTTCGCAGAGCGACTACCTCTATTACAAGGATGACGCCGCCCCACCACCTGCCACCGAGCAGTTTATTTTTCAGATCCTGGTCGTCCTCAGCCAGATGGCGTCGAAGTCGGTGTCACTGCGCCAGTGCCGTGACCAGTTCGCGAAGGTGTGTCCCAAAACACCACAACCTTCGGTACGTCTCTTTCCTTTGCAGGCTTTCTGCTCTTCTTGGGCCTTCGTACTGACCCACCATCTCTTATTATAGATCACGCCCTATTCCGACGCCTTCGTGATCCCCGACCCTCCCGTTTCCGCGGAGTTCGACTTTTCTGTCGCCCTGAATTTCGAGGACGACGAGCCCGAGGCCTCGCTTGAGCCCACTCGTAAGCGGAACCGTACCGCCGCTGCTGAGCCTGCCCCGGCCGTTACGCCTCCAGCCAAACCGGTACGTCCGTTCTGGTTCCTTTTATACCCTCTAACTAACCTCTGGTTTGCTCCTTCTCAAGGCCACTCGTAGGCGCCCTGTCGGCAACCGTAGCAAGAACCTTCCCAGCGCCGAGGCTTCGCACCCCAAGACACGCTCGGTGAAGCTACTTCAACCACTCCCCTTGGCGGCCAGCTCGCCAGCGAGTCGTCCAAGTGTGGCATTGTCGCGTGAGCCTACCCCCGACTCCGACGATTCCCTGCGTGATTCTCCCTCTCACCCTCGCTCGAGCGCTGCCCATGCCGCGCGCAATGCCAGCTACGAACGTGAGCCCGTTTTCTTTTTTTTTTGTTTCAGCTTGCTAACTTTTTGCGTTCTGCTAGCTCCGAAGGGTAAAGTTCCCCGCCTGCCTCCGCAGGTGCCTCAAGTTATCTCTGCCGAGGAGGTGGAGGCCGCGATTTCCACGCTGGATCTTAAACGTGTACGTCCCGGCTCTTTTTCCTTTTCAACCTCACTAATCCTTCTTTAGGCTCCTTTCCCGTGCTCCACTTGCAGTGACCCACGGCGTCTTATGCGTTCACCACGGTTGGGACACCACCTGTTTCGCTTGCCGCCACAACCACGGCGCAAACTGCTCGTTCAGCGATGGAGGCCAGAAGTTGATGCAGGCGCACGATAGGATGGAGCATTTCTCGGAGTTTGGTAACCCTGGTGCGTCGTTCTTTATTCGCACCCTACCTCTTTCTTTAACCCGTCCTTTCTCTAGCGTTTTCCCGCCAGCTCGCCGCGCTTACGCAGCAGCGCCGTCACCTCGATCTGCAGTACTACCTGCTCCATCGCCTGCTCATCGACTACGAGGACTCCGCCGCCGCCGTCGCCGCTTCCTTCTTCCAGATGGAGGTAGCTTTTCCACCCGCCGCGTTCGCGGAGCGCTTCGAGAACCAGTCCGTCCGGGACACTCTCGAGACGTTCTTCGCGCGGCTCCAGATTACTCAAGAGTCCGCCGCTCGACGCTTCGATCGGCTCAACCCTCCGGCCCAGAAGGTCCCGCGCGCCGTTGCCAACGACGACCCGCCCTATCAGGCGTCCACCGTGCGCGTCCAAATGCCGCCCGTTCTTGGGAACTGGGTCGAACCCTACACCCAGAACTCTTCCCATCGGATCCAGCGCTCAGGTCGTATGGCCTCGGAGCCCGTCCTCGAGGGCGCGATCTCCTCGGAGGAGTTGCGCAAATCGCAGCAGCTCGCTCCTTTCCCTGGAGTCGCCTCGGAGCTTGCGCAGTTTTGGGCCTCGACCTCGACGCAGCCCTCGACCTCAACGCAGCCGGTTCGTCCATCCTCGCCTACATCCCATTCGTCGCTGGGCTACGTGCCTTTCCGGCCACCGCAACCATCTCGTTCTACTCCTGGTCCGGGGCCTGTCGCGCCTGCTACTCCAACGCCGGTCCCAGCACCTCCTCAACTCTCGCTGACCGAGCTCGACGCCGTTCCCGAGGACTCCGAGATGGGCGACGGCAACTCAACGGTTCGTCCCGAGGGGCAGGGCAACTCTGGGTAGCGGATTCCGCGGACCCTTTCTTTTATCTACGTACTGTTCTAAACGGCCTCTTTTGCTATTTCTTTCCGGACGTTTCCTCTACTCCCCTTAGCTATAGTCTCCTTCTACATGCATTCTACTTGTAGAGATTCTTAGCTAGGCTTTAGTAGGGTTCGAGAACTCCTTGTATAATGCTACTACTTGTCTTTTTGCTTTCTTTTGTGTGATTTTCTTAAGCGTCCGAGGACTTCGACTTTATGTCGAAATCTCGTCAACCGTGAGACCTCACCACCGAGCCGATGATCCGGTTACTTTGATCAAGGGCTCCTTAACTTCAAATGTCGCATGATAAGTCGGTCCTCGGACTAGTTGGTATTGCTACCAAGTTGCCTAGGACATCGTTTATCCGTCCTTGGCCGTCTTGAGTCCGTTCCTGCTGCGTATATGTTATGCAATTTGTTCCCTTCGGGCGCTTTACAATGCAATTTCATCTTAGTCACATGCGAGGAACTGCCGCCAGTCGTCGGTAACTGAATCCCACAAGTCCGAACGGTCTTGCGCCTCTACACTGCGATTTGAATCATTTGCTCTGTCCAATGCCTTCTGGATATGTTGCTTATACGCACTTCTGTACGCACTACTTTGTAGTAGGCCCGAAGTTTCGGAAGCGACCCAAGTCCTCGGACTTGGTTTTTGCGTACATTTGTCCTCGGACGCGTCTATCGGCCGCGCCCGACTGCTATAGCAATTTCACTCTGACGTATTTGCAAGTCTTTCGAAACCTCGCTGGATTCCTTACGTCTGGTGGCCTTTGATCGGTGTTCTAGAACGGCCGACCCACGTTCCTTTGACAGGCTCGCTTGCCGACTCGACGCCGATCAACTATTTTGCCAAGTCCTAGGACCTAAAAATAGCCCTAGGTCTATGTTTCCAGCAAATTTCTCCTGTTTCTTGTGGAGCTTAGGTCCGGCGCTTTCCTCGGCCGTGCGGTGACACGCTCCCTCCCCCCCACTGAAATACCAACCGTCCTCGGTTTGTTTTTTCATTGGCTGAGGTCGATTCGTTATGTCCCTTTTTCCGCACCTCGTCATTGACCAAGCGTTTCGCGACAAATACCCCTGCTTCAGTGACTTCTCCTATATTTCCTATAAAAGCGGCCAGTGTCTTTTCGTAGAACCATTCAAAGTTCCTCCCATGCCTGCCCACGATCCCACTGCCGTGGCTGCAGCGCGCGACTCGCTCCGCGAATCCATCGATGCGTTCCGTAGTATCACTCCTACCGCCACCAATCTCAACTTTCGCGTGCGGGTGATTAACTCTGTCCTCGATGCCGGAGTACGTTTATTTCGCATCATCGGCCTTTGGACCTTTGCTTTTCGCATCAGCTTTACTCAATTCCTTCGTGCGTCCCTGCACGTCTTTTCTAGGCTCTGTTTTATGGCTTCAAGGAAGTCCTTAATTCCGACGTCGAGACCAAGGAGATGGTGTACACCTGCCGCGACTTGGTCAACCTGTTTGCCATCGACAATCCTGGCTGGAAGCCGGCTCAGCAGGCGCTTCGCGACATCAACGCCGCTATCGACTCTTATCAGGTCGAGCGCGCCAAACGTAAGGAGGCGCGTCGGGTGTCTCGCGTGAAAGCCGCCGAGAAGGCTGCTGCTAAGGCTGAAGCCAAAAAGGTGCGCCCTCGGACGTTATCTTTGCCCTCGAACTGCCGATCTGACTCGTTTCCATTTTCTTTCCAGGTCGGTAAATCGCCTATTGTCGTCCCTGACTCCGAGGACGACAGGTCCGACGGCGAGAAGAGTACGTCTCAACAGACTCAATTCAATACTCAGCCTACTAACAAGGTATTCCTTTCGTTTCGCAGGGCTTAACTGGGTAGTCAAGAAATTCATCGACCTTCAGATGGATGTGGACACCGAGGCCGAGCTCTTTGGCCCCGCTCCTACCACCAAAAGCGTCCCTACTGGACTGCACTTCAACAAGGTTCGCGCCGGCGACGTCCCCGAGGACAAGGCGGCTCCCAAGTTCCTTTTCACCAAGGCCAACTTGAAGTCCAAGGACAAGGTGCGTCCTTGAACTCCCCTTTGGTGTATTCCCCCTGACTGTTACTTCATCCAGCTTCTCCCAAAACGCGCTGAGACGGTACGCATGCCCTACGAGCACCACCGTTTCCTCAACCGTCATTCCGTTGCTTACAAGAAGGCTCGTAAGGTGCTCTCCAAGACGTCTTTCCCCGAGCACCCTCGCAAGCGCACTCGTGCTGGTAGTCATTACGGCTACGACTCCGATGGTGATCAGGACAATGCTGGTGCGTTTACTCATTCCCCCTGGCAAACGACTCTCTGATTCACCTTCGTTTCTCTGTGTAGCTCCGTCGCTGCTCACCGAGGAGATCATGCATGATAATCTTGCTCGTGCCGCGAATCTTCTTGCTACTCAAGACTTCGAGGACCCCGTCGCCTTCTATGATCGTCGCGAGGCTCAGCTCAAGACGGAGATTGTGAAGCTCGGGGGGCGCATTGACTTTTTCCTGCGCCTCCATGACCACGCGGTCGCCGACCTGACCAACGTTCGCGCCGATCGCGCCAAGGAGTTCCCTGCTGGGTCGTCCGAGGACACTAGCATGCCCGCTGCATCCGGCTCCGTATGTCCCTTTCACGAGGCTCGGCCTTGCCCGTATTTCCGAATTGATTGAATCTCGCCTCTCTCTGATCGCAGAAGTCCCCGGTGGTGTAGCCATAGCTCGTTGGGCTTTTAGCGCCGCGCACTACATCCTGCGCAAGCACTTCAACAGTGCCTGACTTCCACGGACTTCGTCTTACTTCATGCCTTAGATAGTTTATCACTAGGGTTGCCCGAGTTATCCCCTCGTAACATTTGCTGTAGTAGTAGCTTCCATTATCATTTGTTTTGGTCGCTCATACCCGCTCGTTGAGAAATTCTCAGCCCTAGGACTCCTTTTGGCTTCGTTTAGATCTCCTCGGACCTTTTGGTCCTTCCTCGGACTCTTCCTCCCAGTCTGGTCTATTGTCTGCTGGGTCGTCCGGCTCGTCTTCCGACTCAGACTCTTCGAAATCTTCCGGGATAGTTCGTAGAGAGGTACTACCGAACTGCAAGTCCGGCCCATTATAAGGACGAGTCCCTTTGGGCATATCCCGTACTAGTTCCGCCAGTGCTTCTTTAGACAAGTCAATTAACTTATGAATGTCTTGGGGAATGACTACGCTGTGCCTAGCTTCATAGGGGATTACCCTAAATGCGGCCACGCGATCATGAAACATAGCACCATTCATTTCTGCCACTAGATAAGCCCCCCCTCGGGTGCGTCTGATTACAATCATAGGCCCCAAGTACCGCTTCTCCATCTTTGAGTCTAGTGATTTCTCCACTCTCGTATTTCTAACTAGAACTAGCCGTCCCGGCTGGAAGTTATAATCTACGATGGTGTGAGCGTGATATTTCTCGTACTTTCGTACAGCTATCCGCTTGGCGTGATCTACGCGCTGTCTCATGGCCTCTACATGGCTGCTATGTTTAGCAAGTGCCTGTGCGCGGAACCCAATCAACTCGGCGGTAGTCAGGACTCTTCCCGGAAGGTCCACCAGCCATGTCGCTTCCTCGATGTCCAAAGGTAGTATCGGATGTGCTCCAGTTGCCATAAAGAACGGCGAGCATCCCACTCCCTTTCTAATAGTTACTCGGTCCGACCAAAGGTACTGATTGAAGAAATAAAACCATTTCTTAGGGTTCCCCCCCGTGGCTTTGTATAAGGACTGGCGCATATACCAGTGTCCATTCTCAACCTTTCCGTTGGCCTGTGAGTTGTACGGCGATATCTGGATATTTGGTATCCCGTACTTGTCCCGTAACCACTGTACTGCTGCCTTGAATTGTTTCGCATTGTCTGTTATAAAACAAGCTGGACAACCCCATCGACATATAATGTCCTCGAGCAGAAACATTCCAAGGGCCTGGGCGGTATCAGATTTCAGCGGTCTGCCTTCTAGCCAACTCGATAAAGAGTCCCTAGCGCCAACAGCTTTATCATAGCCATTACTGACTGCCCCCATGATCATCACGTCTGTGTGAACCTCCTGGAACAGGCTCGGCGTATGAGTCACTACTGGCGGAATCCGAAGCAGAGCCTTCTGCCTTTCCTGGCATAACTGGCAAGTACGTACATACCAGCTCACGTCTCTCTCGTATTCCGGCCACCAGAAGCGCAAGCCAATCAGCTCTTTAGTCGCATAGAATCCCCTATGCCCTAGACTGTCATGCGCAGCTCTAAGCATGTACATGCGGTGATCCTTATCCACTACTAATTGATGTGCAGCTTCTAAAGCTTTCCTATACAGCCTCCCCTGTCGTAGAAAGAAGTTCGAGGCCCACCTCAGCCAACCTTTCATTTGCGGCTGAGTGATTCCTTTAGGCGGAATCAGTGTGTCCTTTAACCATTCCTTCAAGGCTTCCAGCCTGGAGTCCTGCATCTTTGCTGTTGCGGTCCTATGTCCTTGCTCGTAAGGTTCCCGCTTTTCTGGATCCCATTTCAATTCCAGTCCAGGAATCAAAGGTTCCGTGGCTTGCACGTACTGAGGCACTATCATGCCTGCCTCTGCATAAGTCTTATTCCGGAACTCAAACAGCTGCTGTTCCCAGGTTCGGTACGGTAGGAGGTCTTTTTCAAACTCCCCCTCGGACTCAGCCATGTCACACTCGACCAGATAGCCACCTCGCGTATCGATTTTGTGCTTAAATTCCTCGAAGTCTAGGGTCCGAGGAACGGTTTCATCAGCGTCCTCGTAGTCTAGTGGCGGTCGAACTTCATCTAGGCCCTCCTCGGAATTTGGAAAGACTTCATCTCCCGGATGGGGATCCCTTCTGGAAAGCCCGTCCGGAGCGAAAGTTGCCCCCGGCACATGCTTCAACTCAAAGTGGAACATCAGGATCTTTTCGATCCATCTGTTGATAGTTGCGTTGGGACCCATGCCTGGGTTCTTCAGCATGCCTCTAATGTACAGTGCGTCGGTCTCGACTACTAGCCTGCGTACTCCAAAGATCCAGTAATACATGGCTTCCAGAGCGCGCATTAAACCAAACAACTCCCTCTTGGGTTGTGAGTAATTGGCCTCGCGTTCGGTCAATGTTATTGAAGCGAAGCGGGCGAAGTACTTTTTGGTTGGGTCCAGCGGATCCAGTTGATATATAATGATACCAACTGCTCTCCACGAAGTGTCTACTTGAAGGAAGACTTTGGAATCCCACTTGTAATTTAATGGTTTCAAAGCTGGACAATCTTTCAAGGCTTCTCGCACATCTGCTTGGGCTTTGTCATGCGCGGGTCCCCACACGAACGGAGTGTTCTTCTTTGTGAGGTCGTTTATTGGTTCTACGATCTTCGCGTAGTTTTTAATAAACATCCGCAAGACTCCAACTGTCCCCAGGTAAGCTTTAACCTGAGAAAAGTTTGCGAGCTTTCCCCACTTGTTGATGACCTCGATGCGACTTTTGTCCGCGATCCTGCCCTCGTAGGTGCAGATATGGCCTACAACCGCAAACTCGTTTTTGCACAATATGGCCTTCTTGCCCGAGAACGTTCCTCCAGCATAGATCATCCGCGACACTACTCTGTTTAAGTTCTGGAAGTGTTCCCACACGAAACGTCTTATGCCTGGATTCTCTGGAATTCTCTCGTAGTCCCCCCCTGGCAACTCGTACCGAGTCTCAGGTCCTCGGATTGGCACATCGTCGATATACGGGATTGTTACTGCTGGCATCTCGTCCCGGAGGACATATGAGACGTCATCATGAAAGATAGGCACCGAGTTCGTCCAACCCATAGGTAGTTTAACCAGGCGCAGAGCGCCATAGGGAGTTTGGAACGTTGTATAGTCCCTCGAACCCTCGGCCAAATCTCGATTATCGTATCCCACGTACATGTCTAGCGCCCCCCCGCAAGCACGGCCCGCGAAATGTTCCGCTAAGGTTTCCGTACCAGGGGTTACTCCTGAATGCTGAATTGTTACTTCGTTCAGGCATTCTAGCGAGTGGACAATCCTCAGTGATTTCCCGTCTTTCTTGATGACCGCAAATATAGGTGAGCGATAAGACGAGTTCGAGGGCTCATATACCCCGGCGTCCATCTTGGACTTGATGTTCTTGCAGAACTCCTCGAAATGTCCTGGTGGAATTGGTATCTGTCTACAGACCCACGGCGTATGCTTGACTACCGGCATGTCCACCGGCGGAAAGAATTCGTGCTTGAATTGTCCCCGCTCATCCTCTTCCCAAGCGAAACTAGCCTGATGCTCCATCATAAAGTGGTGCATGAACTTATTTTCTTCAGGTTCTAGTAAGCCATCGTCGTGGAGCGCGTCAATTATTTCACGACGCTCAGCCGTGTACCGCCCCGTTGGCTCAAACTCCGGTGGGTTTGGATTCAGAACTGGCATGTTCTGCAACGGATCACCGACTATGTTTCGCTCAATTCTGAAGTGCGAAGGTAGTTCGGTCAGCACAGGCTTTATTTTCTCTGCTACTGGCTTATATTTCTTTCCTAGAAACACTGGCTCAGTTACAGCTCCTGCCCGAGGACTGTCCGACACCGCCGGCGTGGGTGCTGCCTCGGTCCTCGGAACCCTCGGTACAGCTGGAACCATGTTTGGTGGACGAGCTCTCTTCTTCCCATCTCCGGGACCGGCCCGTAGGTTGACCAGATTCATCTTTCTGGACATCTTACCGGCTCGGAAGTCCTTCTTCGCCCGTTTGGCCGGTTCCTTATGCAGAGCGTCGTGACCACCAATGACTTCCTCGAACATGAAGAGTTCTTTCCCTTGTTCAGGTGTAGTCACGCCCAGATATTCATTTAGGAGCTGGACGGCAGGCTGGTCATCTTTGAAGAAGCCCTGTGCCGCACAGAGGTAAGCAGCTTGCTTGTCCTCTGGTGTGGCCACAATCCCTTCGCTAGGTTTTCCATATCCTATGCAAACGAGATTGCCTTCAGCATCGTAGTCCCAGGCAGTCATTAATTCTCCCTCGTCTTCGAGTTCCTCGAATAATGTCAAAAATCCTGGCCTGGCGATTCCTCAATATCTGTCTCTGTACTCCTGACAGATTTGATCTGCTTAATGGCACCCCTGGCAAGCGTCGGGATAGTGATCCGCTCATTGCCCCGCGGATCCTTGATAGTAATCTCCTGGGATCCATCCCTTTGCGTCTGTACGGTACTAGCCGTTACTACATCGAAAGGTCGACCTAGCAAGACTTGGTATGGCGCCTGCCGCAAGATATGGACTTGTAGATACACTATAATATCCCCAAAACGAAAGGCCACATCTTTTGCTAAACCCAACGTCTTTTCAACTTGCCCATTCGCACTCTGCATCAGAATTTGAATGTCTGGGTCATAAGTGATCCCTAGTCTGGTCGCCTCAGCTGCTATCATTGAGACAATCTGAGATCCACTGTCCAGGATGGATTCTGCTATGCCTTCTCCGTTGATTACGGGAAATATGCATCGCAACGCTGCCGAGGCCTCAGCTTTATACGCTTTGAACACCACTTGGCGTCTGCGCTCTCCAGCCGATATAGTTTCTAGGTACTGCAGATAGGGATCCCCCATAATTGCAGACCCTTCCGCCATTTCCCCGCGTGGTCCGTCCAGGATACACACATACTGGTCAAACGGAAGGTCAGATAGCTCAATAGCATCTTCCTCTAGCTCTACCCATTCTGGTTGTGGTTCTTCAGAGGGCAAAACGTCGGTCCTCGGACTACTTTCCGTAACCCTCGGAGCTTCGTCCTGCTCCTCGGACTCCCCTTCAGTCTGGTTACTGCCAGCGAGTGCGAACCCTACATCCAACAAAAACTGATTGAGCTCTGTCTGGGTAACCGGTACTCTTGAACGAGTCGTACGCTCCTTTAATTTCTTCTGAAGGGCGGGGGAAAGCGCCAGTATCCGGCCCAAAGTCATAGGAATGACCGTGTCCATTATCTGGTCCAGGTTCTGCCCGGCAGTTGCCAAGTCATCTAACGCTGACCTCACAGTATACGCTTTTCCAGTCCCCGTTGGTGGTGCCTCATCAGTAACCCTTGTTACCGGTGGTACAGGGGTCGTCCTTGGACGGATAGTTGGCTCAACCGGGGCTACTTTTCGGAAAGGTAGTTCCCGGTCGACAGCCTTCTTCTGTGTGGGAGACGATTCATCGTCCGAATCCTCGACCTCCTCAATGGTCACTTTGCGCTTTACTTGTGGCTCAGAAACCTTCTTATTAACCCCAGCCTCTCCAGGCGACTTTGGCTTTGCAACAGGAGGTGCTTTCTCCGCTGTTTTTACAGCCTTCCCTTTTGTCTTATCAGCGGGTTTGTTTGTATTCTCCGGAGGCTTTCGTCGCCCAGTGGGCCTGCCCTTGGCCTCCTTCCTCGAATTCAACGAAAACCCTCATCGTCCGATTCAGGTTCACCGGCACCCGTCCTGGTCTGAGTGAACTGTTCCTCTCGCTCGTCCTCCATTTGACTTGCAAGGTGCTGTTCATACGCTGTCTTCTGGGGTTTGAGGATAGACGTAGGCCGGTAACTGCTCCGAGAACTGTTAGCCGGTCTCCGCGAAGCCTCGGACTGGCTCTGTAGCAATTGCTTGAGCGCTTCAGCCTCAACCTTTAAAGTGCGAATCTCATCTTCTCTAGGATCGTAGCCAGGATCATCTTCTTCGTACAAATACTGATCCAACAATTCCTGACTCTGCAGGTTCTGGTTCATCGTTTGTCTAGCTTTATATTCTTCGGCTTTTAACGATGTGCACTTGTTGCCTGGCTGCCTCGGAATTGGCCGACCGTCATAAAAGCAGGTCCGCCCATCCACGACCTTGATAATTCCATTATCAATGTCATCGCGCCGTTTCTGGCATTCCGAGATAAAGTGCCCTGGCTGTCCACAATGAAAGCAATCTCGGGACTGAGGTGGAGGCCTCGGATTATCAGAGTACGGCCGGCTAGGATTCCCCCAGCGAGGTGGTGCCTCTGGTGCTGGTGCTGGTGGTCTGACAGAGTTCTCAGAAAATTTCTTGAGTACACTCTCAAATTCTTTCAGCTGGTTCCTGCTCGCAGTTTGCACCTTATCGAGTCCTTGCGCCATAGCTTGTTCGAGGGCGCTGAAGCGGTCATCCAGCTTTGTGTTCGCGGACGGTTGCTCTTCGCTACCAAACAGTACGGCTTTCACTGGCCCCCGGCGCGACTGCGCTTTCGCCGCCTCTGTGTCGTAAAACGACACCGCCTCATTCTCTACTAACTCCGTAGCGGTATCTAGAAGGTCGGACCAGAAGTACTTGTCATCTCTGTCCGAACGCCAACCAAGTAAAGCTTTATAGGCCTTCTTGTCTTCCATTTTCCCGCCTTTAGCGATAGCATCCTCTGCTTTCTTGCGATCCAAAGTGGACCCCAATTTATCCTTGTCAGTGTTATACAACCGGCTCTTGATGTCTTTTACTAGATCTGGGTCTAGACACGCCAAAAGCCGTGTAGCCAGCTCTCGATTGGACACCCGCAAATTTGGGTACAAAAGCTTTTCAGCTTCGGCCCTAAACTGGCGAATAAAGCTCATGAAGTCCCCTACGTCGTCCATAGGTACCTTCTTGGTGTAATATCTCCGAACAAGTTTGTCTAGGAGCGCAATAGAACCCTCCTTGGACTCACGGCTCTCGGGGTAGTTCTTTAAGATCTGGTCTTTGAACTGTTCCCAAGTGTATTCGTCTTCATGGTGCGGCAAGGCTGCCCACTCCCTCCGGGTAGCGGTAGTGCAGTACCTTAGCGCGATCCATTTCTTTTCCCCATTCGAAGTAGCTTTCGTTACTTCTATTATATCTTCCACTGTGTCAAGGTATCGTTCCAAGTCCTCGGACTCGCGTCCGTCGAACGTAGGAGCCTTGTGCCCGTATGTGGCAGGAAGCTTCGACTTGTCCATAGGCATAATGACTATTGAAGGAGAAATCGGGGTTTGGTTCTGAGTAGCGGCGTGCGAGTTCGAATTGCTCGCCACTGGGTTTTGTTCCGAGGGAACGGGTGTACGATCTATAGGATCGTTCTGGAGACCGAGGGAGTCTACTGAATGATCTTTCTGACCGACGGGGCTCGTAGAGATTGATGATCTACCAGTGGAAGCTGGTAAGGACTGCTGTCTGCGAGTTTGATTCTCGAGATTGGAATCTACGCGTTGCTGGGTTTTCCGCCTTACAGGGCTTCTACCACGCTCGGCGAGGTTCGCTTTGATTCGGGAACCAGGAACAGGGGCAACCGAGTACTTAGTACTCTGGGAGTTGTTCGATGTCCTTTTGTGTTGGGAGGGACCGAAAGTAACTGGCTCTGGAATGATAGAGCTAGCACGAGGTTTCCCCTTCGTAGCAGTTGTTTTGGTCCTAGGCCCAAAAGACAGCTTGCCTCGAAAGTTTTGGTTTTTTTATAAGGTAACCAAGAAGATTCCCAAAAGGAGGTCTTCACAAACTGAAGTCTTTGCGACGAACAATTTCAACGACAAACGTCGGGTTTTCAACAGAGAAAATTCAAAATGGACCCTCGCGGTGGGCTCCAGATGAAACGGTGCACCTGCGTACGGCTGTGACCTAACTGACTGACTCGAGGGATGCTATGAACACCACTCAAACAACCAACACACACACACCACACAACCAATACACAGTGCCAATGATTTGAGTTCAGGTCTACGCCGAAATATACGACTAAGATTGAATCCTCTCAGGTAATGTTGAAGAAACCGTTCGTAGGGAGTCTTATTAGGACGTCCTCGGAACTACAGATAGTTTAGAACTACCTAAAGATAGGCCTCGGAGATACCAGGATATGGTTTTAAAGAGTGTAAATGAGTCCGAGGACACCAACTGTATGGGCTCGGCTCGACAATACTCGCTGCACAGCCGTCTGCAGTTCGAGGGGACAATGACTAGGCAACTGTATGCACTAGTAGGACAATACTCGATGCACAACCGTCTGCAAGCGAGGGGACAATGACTAGGCAACTGTATGCACTAGTAGGACAATACTCGCTGCACAACCGTCTGCAGTTCGAGGGGACAATGATCAGGCAACTGTATGCACTGATAGGACAATACTTGGTGCACAACCGTCTGCAACCAAGGGGACAATGACTAGGCAACTGTATGCACTAGTAGGAATGGCTTAGATGAACCTTAAAGCTTAGATGTAGCCAACAATCGAACTTTCTTGTTAATGAATCTACAACAACAGATGTGTTTATTACAACAAATCTCCGCGGACGATACAGAGTCACAAATGCCTTGGGAATAAGCTTTCGACGTGAGTCTAGGCGAACTGGGCTGTAATGTGCTGCCTGAACATCGCGTTCTGGCTGGTCTTTTATACTAATTTTACTACTATGTGACAGTCCGAGGATATGTGACAGGAACAGAGAAATTGAAAATGAAAAAGAGTAATTTGAAACTGAAAAAGGAAATGCGACGATGCCGCTCTATTTTGGTGAGGTCCGGCCGCAGACAACTGGTGCCTGGAACCTCTTTTGGTGTATATTTAGCGAGTCCTCGGACGGCCGTGCTTTGCCGTCCGCGCCCTCGCGCTTGCTCTGCCTCGGCATGGCTGTAAATAGCTCATGCTACGTCATCATTCTGTCCAACGGAGACGGCTCGGCCGTCGGTATCCACTCCGTGAAGTCGCTTTAGCTGTGGCAGAGCTGAAGTATTCAGCCGTTGCCTGTTTAGGATGTTCATTGTGCTTGTTAGGGCCCTCGGACGCGACGCGCACGTCACATGGGCTCTATGATGATCTAGGCTCAGCTCGGCTACTTCCGAGCATCGGTATTTGTCAGGCGCACAAGTCCTCGAACTATAATTAGTTCATCCGTGCTGTTGTTTCAAGTCTTGGGTTTTGCCCTCGGACCGAGTTAGAGTCCTCGGACTTGTACCTACCGGTACTTTGTGACCGACATAGTAGCCCTCGGGCGATGCTTTGCCCTAATGTAAGTCTATTGGGAGTCCTCGGACTGTCCCTGGTCCTGCAGTCTAGTTCGCGCTCGTGCCAGTCCTGTCCAGGATGGCCCAATAGCAGTCCTCGGACTGGTCCTGTCTCTGCGTCTGGTATACTGTGTTCCAACTAGTAGTCTTAGGCTTTTGTGTTTAATCTCCTGGGTATGGTAACTAGCTTTTGCAGTGCAATCCGCCCTCAGATATGAGTTATGGACTGAATCTGACGAACTTCGAGGCATCCTTAAGCTTACTATACTGATCCTCGATATTTGAAGGACCAAGTCGTAGTATAACCTTAACGCCTATACGGTTCTCTCGCGTCCTTGCTACGCAGTCAGCAGTGCGGAGCTCGCTCTGACTCTAATCTGTATGCCACCAGGCAGGGGACTTCTTGTATTTGACAAGAAATCGCAAAAATGCGAGATTTCACGGCTGGGCTAATACCAGTCGTATCAGCGCGAACACAGCCCAAAGTCGGGGTACTTCCCTATCGACGATCGATCTTCACAGGCCTGAACCACATCAATCTCGAGCCGGGGAAAAATTGGAGCGCGCCGATTTAACGAGGGCCTCAATCTTGGTGTCGTCCGGCTGCTCAAATGGCGTTGATAAATCGAGGTCCCGCAAAATCTCCGCCTCGATTACAGCAGTCCCTGCGCCCCAAACCGGTGCTGTGTTCAGCCATCCGGGATCGAGAAAGAAATTAAAGTACATACGAAGCCCTATCTCTTGCAAAGTATCCCTTGTCGTGCCCATTCTTGATACACGCATTATGCTTCGCCAAGACGCTCTCTAGCCCTTCCGAGGATGAGCGATTTCCGTGAGTTGAACTTCTGCTGGATGAGTGAAAGTCTTGTAAATCTGAGTTTCCCAACATATGAGGGACCTCAATCATTCGACACAAGTGCGATAGATATCCGGGCGAGGCTCCGCTCGCGCTCCTTCGCACCCGACCGGGTCGGTACGCACGATGATCAGCGGTGAAGACCTGGCACAGGTCGTCTCTCCCGCTGAAAACGAGGTAGTTAGTTCAGGGAATGGGTGGTTGGATGGAACTTGGAAGCCACAGAATACGCATGCCAACGGCGTGAAGGGCTGCGAGCGGCGGAGGTGGGGATGGGCAGCGCCGGCGAGGAGGATGGTGCAGACGAGGTGGGAATTTGGGTCGAGGGAAAAGATTTGAGGGCTCCAAACATCATCGTGGCGCGTGGGGGAGGGGCTACATGCTCATTGCTCATGACAAGTGGAGGTGATCTTGCTCGGAGCACGACTTCGGAGGCCAAAGTCAGAAGTATACACGATCACAACGCATGGAGGGAACGCGCCGTTGAAGCGGGCACTGCGTCCGGTCGGGAAGAGCGGCGAAGATGGGGGCGCAGATGTGTTCGAAGCTACTTCGTTCGATGTGGAAGACTATGGGGTTAAGTCAGTGGCAGACTCTCACTCAAAGTGAGGTATTCGGGGGTGAGGCTCCGCGTGAGGGTCTCGCTCCTTCGCACCCGGCGCGCAGGTGAGGATCGATGATCCTGATGGTGGTGAATACTTCCTGCGCCGGGACAAGCTGTCTTGCCCGTCGAAAATGAGCCGCAGCTCCGAGTTAGTATGGATGCATCATGGCGAAAGATTTAACACAGTGTGTATGTGGTGAGAGTACCTCGCCGCTTGGCAAGCTGAGAGCGGCGGAGAGACGAGGGACTGGCAAGGAGGGGAGGGGTGAGATGAGGCTTTTACAGACGAGGTGGGAATCTGGGTCGAAGGCAAAGATCAGAGGGGTCAAGTCAGCACCATCTCGGAGCGATATTACCGTTCTGCGAGGCAGCGGCTGTCTACGTGGGGTTGGTGATCTATAGGGGAGGAGATCAACTTTACCCAGCGGTAGACTCCATTCGCGACCTACCGAGTCCAGAGTTGATGGGTATTATAAGATCCCATCAAACTCGGATCAATTGAGATAGGCGAGGCACGCGAGACATAAGGCTGTGTACGGTCTAGACTTCCCGCCGCCCGCCAGGCCGCCATCAATCCGCCATCCCAAGTGGGACGCCTGTGACACTCACGCTTTGCACATTGGTCCGCACTGATTTTGGACTGATTTGGTCCCAACTGCAGGGTCGCCCACAATGTTTCTTAGCGCCCCGCTTCTGGTGCCAAGCCCCAAACCGCCCGTTGCTCGCGGCTTTCGGAGCCTCTTGACTCAGCGACATTTGAAGTAGAAGGACTTCACGAAAACTTGGGAGACCAGTAAGTGACCAGCATCTTGTATAAAGTCGTTGTTCTCGATTTTCAAAAATACACGGCGATACCCCCCCTTCCTATCCATGCACTCGAGGCAAATCATCTGATGTTGAATTAAAATATCTTGGGCATCACGGTGGTCGAACGCTGTGAATCAAAGAATTTATATGTACCAATACAAAGGAGTTGAATGCAGAAGGACATACGACACAGGGTCTTCTGAACGGAAATATTGCAGACGGTGGAGCATTCCACGAGCGGCCCAAAGCCCAACGTGAACGCAGCATCTTCAATCAACTTGATTTCGTCCGTGTCGTTACCGAAAAGAGCATCCAGATACCCCATGTCATATGAACCGTCAGCGATAGCGGTGAAGACCAGATGGTCTTTTGATTCGGTCTAATAATGTTCGCAGCTGGGAGGGAACATTAGATAAATCATCAGGTACAACCTGTGGACTTGCCGAATCGAGGGACGGTTGGTGTGATAGTCATACTCGAGCTGTAGTCGACCGTCACAAGTTTCCCCGGAAGGGGAATAACCACGTCGATTTTGAGCTCGGTGGGACAGCATCTCGGCCATCTCTGCCTCCTCAGCGGCATCAAACACAGTTATTTCGTCCAGGGCCGCCATACACCCAAGTCTCCGAAGAGCTGTCACTAGGGCAGCAGTTTTTTTAAAGATGTCTCGAGAGGGGGAGGTGCCTTCTATGTGAGTTTGTCGATCGAGACGTAATCAGTCTTGCAGCTTCGACCGTGAGGCAGCACTATGAGGCTCCGACATCAAGTCTATGTCAGATTTTGGACATATTTATATTTTGCTCCCTTGACCTGCCGGGGACGGGATTTAAATCGGACGTGCAACAGAATAAATAATCCAGATTGTACATGTGGAATGCTTGACTCTACAGCGTACATTGAACCCATTCCCAAAGAAGTCTACGTCAACTTCCCGTCCGGGGAGACTGTAGCCCTTCGGACTACCCAGAGAATACGCAAAACTGGAGGTGGGGTTCCCCCAAACCGTTCCGGGCTGCAGTTGGAACAAATGACCAACTCCCATTTCACTTGTTTCCGGATATTCCAGATCAGTGTTGATCGGATACTGATACAACTCCGAGAGAGTCGTCTTGCTCGTGATCCGCACATGAGAGAGTATGTTCGTTGCCAGGGGGTGCTCTGAAGATGAAGATTGTGAGCCCTGACTCAGAGTTGAACTAGAAGATATTGAAGGTGCCTGAGCTGTGGCTCGTGAGAGAGCCTGAAGAAGTGCAAGGATCCGGCCAAGGTCTTCCTGGACGTGCTGAGGGGCCCCTAACGACTGTGTAGAGGCCAGCAATGAGTGCAAGGCCAAGATTTGCGGTCCAACATCCACCAGTAATTCTGGCAGTGGCTCTGGACCAGAATTGAGGATGTGGTGCAAGTCCATAGGGTTACAGACAAAACCCTTATGGTATGTGGGTCAAAAGTCACTTCTATATTTTAGATTTGAGCCTCTAGTATCCCAACACCTTGGCATCTTCCAGTATACGCAGTTGGCGGATCTGAAGGACATCTTGTAGGATCCATGACACGGCTCGCTGCTTTCCAAGGGCATGAGTCATATTTCTCCCATGAGCGGATGCGTTCCGTCGGGCCAGTAAGCCATAAAGACCAAGAAATTGCTAATAGAGGCCACAGGCGGCCTGCCAACGAGGAACAGCGCAGTCCAAAGCGAGCGGGAAGTCAACAAGCAAGTAGTTTCACGCTGAGTGTGGCCAGGGTCAATGCAGGGTCAATGCAGGGTCAGACATCCTTATTGAGCGTAGAAATTGGGTGGGATCTGCGCCACAATTCGGTGACTGCATGACCCGACACCTTGTCGTGATGTCCGGGGGGAGGATCAATGATGTAACAGGATCAGTGATGTAATCAACGGAACAGTCATTCACCCGAGATCTACCGAGGTCTGACGTGAATTGATGGCATCTTATAATACTAGGTCACTGCAGGGGTTAAAGAATTTTTAGAGCTCTAAATATGCTCCAAGACATGTCGGCTCTTTTGGAACTAATCTTTCCACTTTGGAAAGATTAGATAAAAGAGAGGTCATGGTTTCAATCCTGGTTAGTGCCAAAATATAATTCCTTTTTCATCCTGGCCCGGTTTTAAAAAGATGACTAATAATTCCCCTTCTGGTTTGATTGGAAATATGTTACATCTTTGTGGCAGATCCATCACTTATCTTTTCATGGCTTTGTTTGAACAAAGAAAACAAAACATAAGTAATCTTTTCAAAGAAAAGATATCCCACATTTCCTGGGAAAATATTAGTGAAAAAATCAGTCATCTTTCCAAAACCGGGCCAGGATGAAAAAGGGATTATTTTTTGGCACCAGCCAGGATTGAAACCATGACCTCTCTTTTATCTACACTAAGTGGACAAAATGATTGATTGATCGGTTCTCCGATCATATCTCCGCACTGAGACAACATTTTTGGGTCAACCAAAGTATAGGATCGAAGAGAAGAGCCCGCCCAACCATTCTGTACTACTGAAGAGATCAAAATATATTGATGTGCCATCACACCGGGTGAAATACTGAAAAGACTGGAAACGCGAATTTTGAAACTCGAGCCAGGATTTTTTTGGGCATAATCCAAATCAGCCAGATTGTAGTTCATGATGTTCTCTACCATCTCCCATTTTGAATTGTACAAAAACATACAGGCGATAACGAGATATCCAGCCCGCAAAACGGTGAAAAAGCAGCCAAAATCGGTCAAAACCATTAAAAACGGTCAAAAATGCTCCAAAATGGCCGTTTTGCGGACTCAATATCTCGTTATCGCTTGTATTTATTTGTACAATTCAAATGGGAGATGGTAGAGAACATCATGAACTACAATCTGGCTGATTTGGATTATGCCTAAAAAAATCCTGGCTCGAGTTTCAAAATTCGCGTTTCCAGTCTTTTCAGTATTTCACCCGGTGTGATGGCACATCAATATATTTTGATCTCTTCAGTAGTACAGAACGGTTGGGCGGGCTCTTCTCTTCGATCCTATACTTTGGTTGACCCAAAAATGTTGTCTCAGTGTGGAGATATGATCGGAAAACCGATCAATCAATCATTTTGTCCACTTAGTGTAATCTTTCCAAAGTGGAAAGATTAGTTCCAAAAGAGCCGACATGTCTTGGAGCATATTTAGAGCTCTAAAAATTCTTTAACCCCTGCAGTGGGTGTCGGCACTGCGTGCAGACTATGACCTAGCTTTGGGCTTATTTAAAGTTATTTAAGGATAAGATTCAGGGCCCAGCTACATTCCGGGGCTCTATGGGCTCAGCGCTCATGCTTCAAGCAAAATCTATTTATACATGATCTCCAGTTTTATGAGAGGTTGAATGTGAGGAGAGACAAAACGAAAGCGGCCGCGGGAAGTAAACACCGACGGGATGCGATGCAATTTGGGTGCTAAAGAAGCGAGTAGGGCGTTGCAGGGGTTAACATCAGAGGTCAAAGATATATTGATGTTATTTCAATGTTCTGGCAGATCAGTGCATTCATGGTCAAGGCGAGCATGGCAAGCCAAATCTTAGGAACGGGAAGTACGGGCATTTGGCACCGGGGACGTAGCCAAACATGATGGTATTTGTTCTGGCAGATCAGTGCATTCACGGTAAAGCAGAGTATGGCAAGCCAAATATTAGGTTGCGCAGATGCAGACAAATATTTGTTCTGGCAGATCAAAGGGTACAATCAATGAAATAATTTAGAACGTGGGAGACCTAGCAAAAGCTAGGTGACCCATCGACTCTCCCCTCCGACCTACCCGCTTTGTACCCGCTCGGCCATTTCCAAACTGGGATCTGAATGCGCCCGTGACATCGGCTGCTGACGAGTAGCGAGCAAATGCCGTCGCATCACGACCAGCCTGGAGTTCTTTGGCGAGGGCTTGAAGTTGAAACAAGAACACTCCTAGTCTCGTGACCAGACTCTTATGACATCCCAATGGGAACCCTGTCTGATGGTCACGAGACTAGAACACTCCTACTTTCTCATAACTCGGTATTGAATCACGAAGATCCTGGTCGGTGATGCCTACGCCCGCACCGGGTACAGAGACGGGGACCGTTGGGTTTTTGTCGAGTTGATTAGCGGGTGACTTTAGAAGTATTGGACTTTTATGTAACATGCTCTGAAATGACAATGAGATTGCATACATGGGGTTTAGGGATGAAATTGACTCACCGGGTTCAAGGCAAAACCCTACGAGGAAAAGATCGCCGTTCGGACCGTTGATCATCTCGTCGTAGTGTCTATTTACAATGGAACAAACCTCGTCCTGGACATCTGAAGGAAATGAGAGGATGTTCTCTTTGAATAAATCGTGAAGGACGGCGGTGATGGCGACGAAGAACTTCCAAATGTCGCCAACGGTCGCCTCGAGGCCTTCAAGACATTTTATGGCTCTCGCGATAGGCTCGAGAATATTGCAGAATTGTTGAATTTCCAGCTCGAAGTTGTGGAAGAGGCACAAATGTTTGAACCACGCCAACTTCGATTTATCCTGCAAATCAAGATTCAATCGTAACGAGAATTGTGACGAGCCTTGTCGGAGTCATCTACATCGATGATCCCGGGATTGGTGAGTAGTAATCACCGGAAGGCAGCGCAGGTGGGCATACGAGGCCCAGTACAAGCGAACCGAGTTTTACCGATCTTCTCGAGACCCTTGTTAATGTCAAGAATGACACGCAGCGTACTAGATGTGTGGCAGAATACGTGGAATGCGAGAAGTGGGTTATCGTTTTTCGCATTTTGCCAATGGCCTGTAAAGAAGTTAGTAATTATTAGCGTTGGGAAGTGAAGACTTGCGTCGACGAAATATACGACTTTGCAAACGTCCTTGATCGTATTGTAGAGGTGGTGATTCGGATCAGGGACAATGAACACGGTAGCGACTACTCCCTGTGCCAGTTCTCTCCCGAGTTTCGTGTTTCCGGTGGTATCAGAACCGATCGACGCAAATCGTTCCCTGCTGATTGAAGTCATGACCTTCGGACTCAATCAGTGAGATGAATAAAAGATATTCGAGGGAGATTTCTGACCTCCAGGATTAAATCTCGGATATGTACTCCAGTGTGCGAGAAGCCCGACGCTTCGTCGCCTTTCACAAAATAGACCTCACGATCCGGCGTGGTTACATGAAGAGTATAGATAGATTACTGTCCGGTCGTAGTGCCTCCGTCGTAGCCAAGGTTCAGATTGTAGTGTTTTTTGAGCTCCGCGGCCACCAAGAGGTCCACGCGAACAGCCTCTTGCGGAATGCAGATTGAAGAAAAGGTGGAAGCGACCTTGATACCGGCGTCGGCCTCGAAATGATGAATCAGTGCTTTAAATGCATCGTTCCCAATGATCGCCGGTGGAAGACCAGCGTGGCAGATAAGCATCATAGTGAGGTAGTTGCTTTTCTCCACGTGTGCAAGGCGCACCGCAGATTTGTTTTCCGCCCAACGCGCTTGAAGCCTGCGAAAAGATCGGTGTCCGCGCTGCCCGCCCCAGTGACTCGTGCACCAAGCGACTGTCCAGCGCTCGCGGTGAGTGCTTCATTACGGAGAGACTGGGAAAGATATTTGCAATGAGATGAATGCGGAAAAATTCGACCGCTCGAGCGCGGATATGCCTAGCTCTCATGGCAGGCATCTCCCGAACAACGAAGACGTCGGGTTTCGGGTTTTTTGATGCTACGACACGGGATGACGAGTGAATCGAGGAGTTCAAATTTGGGAGCTCCACGTGCTGTGCCGGTCGGCGCTGGAGGTATGGGGTCATCTTTCAAGTCATCAAAAGCCCATTTTGTCTACAGTCGTCGTCAGTGTTCTGCACGCTTCTCAGGTAAATTACGTACCACTCCCTGCTCAGGTCTCTTCTTTGCCGCATCCGTCTGAGCCTTCTTGGTGGCCTTCTCGGCTTTTTCGTCTTTCTTCTGCCTTTCTTTGCGTTCTCTTCAATCGTCTTGTCTTCGAACAGCGCTTCGCTGCCGTAGTTTGGATTGTGCGAGGTAACTATAAATCATTTGAGCGTCATGCGATGTCCGGCGTGGGTGGAGCCTACCGGATTTCCGGCGGCTCTGATCGCAAAGCATGGCGACCACTTCCTCCAAAGCCGGGCCGCGAGATTTGAACGGGATCACGATGTCCTTGCCAGCAGGAGTGCGTCGCGAGCGGAACGAGATCTCCAGCGAGTGACTGACAATCGTTTTGACACAGCCTGCATCCGCAACCTTCTTCGGATCAGGTACGTAACCCAGGAAGCTGTGGGCTTCTCCCTCCGGGATGGTGTCTAGAGCCTTGAGCAAGAGTAGATAGTGCATTACTCTTACTCGGCTGGAAGGAGAAGCAGCCGATGGACAGGGAAGCGACAGGAAGCGGCCGGGTGATCAAATCCGCAGGTTGTTCGGCTCCCATTTGGGAAAGGACCTCTGATACCTTCTCGAAAGTCGCTACCCAGTGGCCCGAAAGCTCAATGTAGCAACATCATATACGCGGACTAGACTGTGCCTGAGCATGTCAGAATGGGAGGATCTTTCATTCTACGTGCATGCTATTGATCTTAATACACACGACACCGACTCTTTTGAACAACAACACTGATTGACGATGTATTCACGTATTCAACAAACAGTATTTTCATTTTAATGCAGCCGCTGAATACCCCAGGATAATGCTGTTTTGGAACCCAATAGGCGGCGGAACATTAGTATGAGCTCGAGGCACTAGAGAGACAGAGCTATGACACACGCGGTTTAAATATCGCGGGGAAATGGCTCAGCAAATCAACATCCCATTTGCGATTGACTGGAGGAAGTGCGCCGGAGAGAGAGCCCAAGATCAGTATTCTGACGAGAAAACAGAACGAACTTGAGAACAAAGTCTGTAGACTGTGATAGGTACTGTAGAGCGAGAAAACTCCAGGTTCGTGTAAGTCTTGCGGGGGACTTTGAAGCGATCCGGGGGAGTACACTGCTCAACATGAAATGGAGCACTGGGTAGCATCTGTGGGAAAATATGGCTTGAAGCTGGGGCATTCGATGTCAAATGTTGAAGTGGTCAACCGACGAGGAAATCACACTCAACGCTGTAATATTGACCTCGGAGACGCCGTACTGGAAGTGGAAAACAAGGACCTGAGTTTAACGAGGCGAAAACAAGGTCAATACAGGAGCACGACCAGCCATGAAATGTTACTAAGTCAATTCGGCACATTGCCAGTGGGAGATTTTCTTTTCATCTTAAAGTTGTGGACCTCGGATGACCTATTTGCTGCCTCGGGATGCATCTATAAATCGCCTGTATGGAATGAACACAGTATCGAGGGGCACTAAAATGGCCTGAGATGGGAATGAGCCGGTACATCTTCCTTGAAAGATATGGATGAACTCTGGAGATCATATGTTAGTACTAAGTACATGAGTACAGTACCGGGACTCAATCCATGAGGTGTACGTGTATTGTATACAGCTTGCCTGAACTCGCGGAAATCAAGAATTAAGTTCCACATGGATAGACGTTAAAATCAAGTGAACATGTCAGCAAAGGTTAACGGGCAACAACGCGCAATAGGGCTGTCTGGGGGCAGTCAGATAATGTCCTTGCGCGCGAAGGTGGGCTGCAATACTTATGCCGACTTGGATTAGACTAGAGCAAAACATTACACCTAAAATATGACTTACCTCGACCGATGCCTTGAATCATATTCTTAAATCCATTAGGGCAGAAGTAACTTTACTAGGTTGCATGGATGATCTGTACCCAAAGTATAGACCTGCAAAGCAACGGTGAGGTTGAAGCCACTAATTGTAGAATCTGAGCAGCTACTCCGCCCGCGAAGGAAGTGTGGATAGCCATGATGGATCCATAGCCATATTTTCAGCCTTTGGGGTGCGCTTTAGCACAGTAAATTTTCTGAGAATGAGGTGGAAACTACGACGGAGCGTACGATGCCGGGAGATGAAGTCCTACATATGCCTCACGTACTTCAAGGGAGTATCTTTACTCAAACTTGAGGGGTCATTCCAAGATGTTGGGCTATTATTCAATGAATCAATCTAGCAGCAACTGTGATGACCTCGTGTATCGAAAGGTCCCACTGGAACGGTTCGGTGCATGTGCAAATCCGAGCAGTTGGCAAACGCAGTCATCTTCAGCCGAGTCAATTTCAACACATATGCGCATGCCTAGCGTGACGAGTGGTTGAGAGACATACAATGCCGGCAAGCACATCGAGAGACCTTGATGATAGAGCCAGACTGTTGAAGATTTACTGTCCAGTACATACTATTTCGTTGATATGTCTATTCCAGCTTCCGGGCCTACAAGCGGAATAAAACCAAGAAATTTCAATCGCCCCGAAGGCAGCGAAGCGCGAGTGAATCAGCATATGATGCACAGTGAAGAGAAAATAAACGTGAATCTGTGGTGAACGCTGACGAGAAGTGAGTGAAAAGCATTCATTGAGGGTGGACGGACAGAGGATGAAAATTATTCCACTACCAGAAAATTATGCAGGTCATTCCATAAGACTTCGAAAACTGAAAATACCAGGAATCCAGCTCGTAGATCTAGATGAATATATCCTCAACCTCTAAGTATCTTGAAAAAAACTTGAATTTAGCGTGTCGAAGGCAGCAAGGGTGCGCGGCGTGCACGAGAACAACCACATGGGAGAGCTTGAGCTACAAGCACCAGTCTGAGAAACTACAGCGATGTAAACAGTCTCTCAGAGACGCCATAGGTGGCCACTTTCTACCGGAGATAAGCGCGTTGAATGACGAGATTGTGGTAGTAGCAGAAAGGACGGCGCGGCGTTGTTATTTGCTTGATTGGGAAGACAAGTCGGATCACGGATCCAATTCTGGCATTGGCGCGGTGACGAGATCACCATAGCTCACCATCCTCGCCGTCGAGGGCAGAGCTTAGGTATCGTCACCGTACCCGTCCAGGACGGTTGGGCGGACGGACGGACGGACAACCGTCCCGTCCCGTCCTTGGATCGAACGTCGTTCGAGCCCACCGTCCCGTCGACGAACGGCAGGGAGGACGGCCGTCCCGTCCACCAGAGGACGGGAGGACGGACGGATGTTAGGTGAGGTGCTACTTAATTTCGCGCTGTCAGTGACTCATACCCTGTGTTAGTGGGCGGATATAGTCCCCAGTTATTTTGATACCCCCAGATGAAGTGCCTGAAGGAAGTAATGCTTGTGTGGACTATCGAGACCAGTTGGTCGCCAGGTGTGTGTTCGCTTCTGTTTCTTGGCACAGCAGAATACACACTAGGTGGTTTCTCTTGACGGCCTTGACACCCGGATCTAAACGGACGTGCGAACAGCATTTACGCGCTGCTGAACACCGCGCATACGGCGCCACGCCCGCTGCACGTAAGGTAAGTTACCATTCTAGGAAGCTCGAGGTGATGACGGCATCATAGCTCAACGAGTCGAGAAGTGACCCAAGGGTTCAATTGACCGAGCTTGGACCGGAAAAATGTCATGCCGGGTAAGTAAAGCTATACTTACGCTACATTTCATGCCTTAATTTCATACGGGCTTGAGCCCTGAACTTACCTGCTGACTGACCGTCCGTCCACCGTCGACGGCCGTCCCGTCCACCGTCCCGTCCCGTCGAGCATCGCGAGAGATGCTGCTCTACCGTATCGTCGACGGACGGTCCACTGGACGGCCGGCTTTGGTGCCGTCCGTCGGCCGGGACGGACGGTGACGATCCCTAGCAGAGCTTTGAACGGTAGCGGTGCCCGAGGTCCTGTAGCCCAGCATTTGATGTGCCGACGCCCGCCAGAGGATGATGTCCGACTGAAACTGTCCATCAAATGCTGGCGCTTCCATCCGAGTAAGAGTAATGCACTCTCTCCTCCCTTGAGCAAGCGCAAAAGAAGCTTGCCGGAACGAGACATTAGGTTCTGGCGAGCAGTGGCGACGCGCGTCGTGGAGAGAAAAAACTGGGTTGCCGGTGGATTGCCGGCCCCCGGTAATTAAAAACCGGCCATTTCTCACGGACCATTTAAAAACCAGCGTTTATACACCGGCGTTTATACACCGGCGTATATAAACCAGCATAATATACAAGACCCTACCTGAGGCCAGAGACGATCTGATGCACAGCTCAACAAGCGCAGTGTTCCCCTTGGGCCTATGATACCACAAACGATCTCTTGCGGATCCGAACAACCGTTTACGACAAGGAACTCTTCCGAGCACCGCCCGCCGGCGTTTCTCCCCATCGATTACTCGGAGCATGTCCTGCAGAATCAACCCAAACTGAACGCGTGTGGGGCGCGGATCCATGCCGCGGCCATTCCGATACACAAAAATGGTGTCTAGACGGGGACTCTGGGTAGGGTAGCACCGTGTGTGCTTCCGCTGGAAGCGAGGTACGTGCCTGCGGAGACGGCGAGAAGGATGGCAGCGCCGAGGGGAGACGCGTGTGGTTGCAAGAATGGCTATGTCGCATGCGCGGTGTGGTGAGTACCATTGATTTCGTCCTGTGTGCTCCGACTCCTGTGGTGTTTATTCCAAATCACTGACATTTTTCTGCTCTCTCCAGCGGCAACCCACTCGGGATACTCTTCACGCCGTGTCCCAGTCACCTCTCTGCCTGCCCCCTCATGTACTCATTCCTCGCATCCTCCGTTTCCCCGCCACTCCCGCACGCCGCAGAATTTCTACTACCCCCGCCGCTCCCGAAGCCTCTGCAGACTCCGCCCTTGATCCCGAGTGTCGCGCGCCGTCCCCGGCGCCGCCTGCGTCCCTTTGCCTTCCATCCGAGCCCATCCGAGTCATTATCCAGCGAGATGCTCTCAGCAACACCATCCGATTTCAACGATGCCCGGACCCAGGTGGTGATGCTCGATGTCTTCTGGCGTTCAGAGCTGCCGGGTTCCCCCGACGTGGATTTTGTGAGTTTGACTCTGAGCACGCTACAAATTGTGACTCCAGCGCTGTCTGCACCTGATGCGACTCCCGTCCCCTCCGACACGTCACACTCGTCCTAATATGCACGCGCGTACCCGGGGGCCATCCGCAGCTGCGTTCGACCTCGTATCTCTCGCATGCGTCCTTCTTGTCTCTTCACTATCTGTCGCGCGCCCGTAGTGTCTCTCTGCGTCTGTACATGGAAAGCTGCAGAGATCCAAATGCACCTAGTTATACTCTTCCCCTATCTACTTTACTTACCTATCTGTCCGCGTGCCAGTAGTATCTCTCTGCATCTGTATATGGGAAAATGCAGAGATACACGCACTTATACTGAGCCTCGCTCTCCTACTTTACTTACTTATCTGTCGCGCGTCACTAGTGTCTCTCTGCCTCTGTACATGGGAAGATGCAGAGATCCAAATGTAATTATACTGTGCCTCCCCATCTACTTTACTTACCTATGTCTCTCTGCCTCTGTATATAAGAAGATGCAGAGATCCAAACATGTACTTATATATAGTCTTTACATTTTGTGGATTGTTGATTTGATTTTTCGGATGTGATACAAATCTGTCGCGACGTAGTCCACCCAGGTTGAATGCGAGCCCCCCATCGAAGCCCCTGATATTCGAACCACAGTCTGACTGTGACTGAGGTCAAAATGGATTGAAACTGGGGACACATAGGCAGTTGCTCGGGGTGAGCGTCGTACATCGGCGGATTTTCTTTGATGCGGTGAACCGACCCACGCGAACAGCGCCACCCGCCCGTCAAAGCCTAGCTGGTTGCACCATGCCTCCTGAGGAAACGGCCCTTCCATAGCGGGCGCCATCGTCGCTGTCGCCGTTCACTTCGTGGCTCCGCTTGTGGGGGTTTCGCGCTGAGGGAGTAGGCTCATGATGAGGCTAGGGTTCACAGCAGGCAGGAGTTGCGCCTGCCTGATGTGCGTGAACTCAATAAGTATATCCAAGAAGAGACTCGCCATATGTGACCTGTGAGCAGCGGCGTTGACACACCAGAAGCGGTTCAAAACCCAGGAAGCATCGTGCCTCGCAGTCCCGGATCGCCTGCATCATTTTGTGGACCTCATCGATCGAAGTGTTCGTACGTTGTGCGGGACCTGTCAAGGACCTGTGCATCTGGAAAATAACAGATTTCTACCGAGGTCTCCGGGAGACGCGAGAAACCAGATAGACCGCAAGACTGCCAGACGATAGTGGGGGTGTTTTATAAAACCCGGGGGAGATCAGAGGCGGACCAATGTGTAAATTACGAGTCCTAAAAAGTATTTTTAGAATCATTCTTTGGCATCCGTTCTTCACCCAGAAATTTGGGATTTAGCTCGATGACGTACTAAACTTGTGGGAGTCTTACTACTACTTGGGCAAAGATCGTTGCCTTGGCGCCGCTTGGCGTAAATGTCCGACTACTGTATGCATCGCACCCGCCATGATGTATTTCTCGAGTTTAAAGAGACTCTTTACACAAGGGTAATCGTTGAGCAGGCGATAGAGGCTCACATCATCTCTCGCCACTGAGGATTTACTCCGAAGCGGCGAGTCCAACATGCTCACCCGACGCGTACCTTTAGCGCGCCTCGTGAAGTCCGGCCCGATTCTTGATATCATCATCAGCCGACGCTTCAACAAACACCTGGCAGGCAATACGAGACTTAAATCTTTCTCACTGCTTGCCAGGTGCGTCCGCCGTCCAGATTATTGTCGAAACTCTTGGCTCACTACCTGCCACTGCTGCCAGTTGTAGCAACTGGATTTTTCGCTTTATCTCTGAATCTATACGGATTCCATCCATTATCATAGCCAGCGCATCGTACGCATCACTCGTCTGACTCAATCTCAGTCTTGATGAGTACCAATTCCATCGTGACCCTAGGCTGTTGGGAAAATGAATAGAACCTAAGTAGAGTTTCACCTGCGTGTATCCGCCGAGTGAGAGTAGACCATATCCCTTTTGATGCTCCGACGCAGGTCCTCGGCTGCCGAGAGGAGCTATGCGTACCGAATGTACTGTGAGCTTCTGAAAAGCCACGAAGAAGTCTCCCTGCCCTCGGACACATCGGGGGTGGAGACACCAGGCCTGGAATGAGTGCTGATTTCCAAGGCCCGGCCCTGAAGCCCTCAAGCTCACAGAGCCCGCTCAGGCTGGGCCACACCAGGTGGGCCTAGGGCTCGGGCTTCAAAATTTCCAAGCCAGGCCAAGCCCGAAAGCTCTGGCCTCGGTACTTTATATATAACCGAGTATCAATTGCAGGTGACTCATGAGCAAGAAAATAATTTTCTGACCTTGCTTGGGGAGTTACCCGTTGAAATGACGTGCAGTTGGACATATTTTTCACCTTGACTTTGGTTCTTCAAATATTTTTTCGACATATGCAGACGCTCATTGCTGAACCTTTAGGTTTGGCTACCCTAGAGAACTTGGATTTCAGCCAATTTTGCTACAAGTACAAACAATGAATGGTCATTAAAGATTAGTCAGGTCATTCAAATAACCCTCAACAGGCAAATTGCTTTACTGGAATACCAAGTTGGATACTGGATGCAATTTTCATGAAATTTTGCTACCTTTTGCATCGTATTCCGCTGTACTGAGGGTTAATATTGTCAATTTCTGCACTTGAACGACACGGAACATCGCCCCGAGTGGGCCGCATTTGGCAGATGGATGACAGATCCGTGATTCGCGGGTTTCCATACTGTGTGATTCGAGTACGGCAATCTGATTTGACATCACTGATGGCGCTGTTGGCGGATAGTGTCGGGATGATGTGGGATTTGTTCGGAGCACTTCCCAAGTTAGGCTCGTTACAGCCTCTATAGCTTTCTACGTGATCTTTTTGAAGACAGTCGTTCAGGATCACTATGCTATAGAGATTGGAATCTACGAGTACTACCGAGTACGAGCTGCCTCGGAGTTTGAAACTAGTGATGGCTTGGTGTTGGATGGTGATAGTTTTTTTGGCTCAGGGTTTCTGAGGTGTTTAGCATGGAGCTCAGATGTTATCTGGTACCATTTCCTATGGATAGGAAGGTGCACAAGGCATTTATTGCACAGGTTTCTTAGAGGGTCAATTGATGTAGTGATAAAAGCAAGGGGTGTCTAAGTAAAAACTTCCGGACCATGACTACGGAAAACCTCGGTGGTCGGACCCCGGATACTAGGAGGACCACCACCACCCGGCAATCACTCGGTCCGATCATCCGACTATGACATCACCTACCCGCCGCGGGTGTCCCTTGGGTGTGCCTCCTCAATCCTACTCGAGAGCCATGGCGGACTCTGCTGCCTCTGTGAGTGAGGAATCAAGAAATAAAAGGTATGTAGTTGAGTCCCTGATCGATAAACTAGGCATAGGTCACAGTATCAGTCGGAAATAAATCTAGGTGCCGCTCACGAGCCTCAATTACCTGCAAGTCCAGGTGCGTCAATCCATTCCCGCATTACTACGTAGTTACTCTCAATGTATGTCCCAATGACTCGGACCATCGAGGAGCGACTCCAACGGCAAGAGGAATATATGAAGCTTCTGAAGCTCGAGGTTTTAATTGTGCAAGAGAGTGACGACAAAGCCACGGTAAGGCATCTGGAGCTGCAAAAATAGTTGTATGATCTCCGAAAAGCAGTTCTGAACAGTGCGGCACGTCTCATTGCGAGTTGAAGAAGGATCAAGGTAGGGGACGCGTCGCGCGTTGTGTACGCTTGTTGTTGTCTCGGATCAAGCACGGCTTGTCTTGACCACCCCATATTTCTAGAAGGGAATCTCGCAGCAATGAGGTTTTTAGATATTGGTAACGAATGCCCCCAGCTAAGCACATCACCCGCCTCAGAACTATCCAAAACCATTCATAATCAAGCGATATGGAAGACCTCGTCCAAACGACGCTGAAAACCTCTTTGACGGGACCCCGGACACTAGTCAAGGTACCACACGGGTGTAGTGATGGTCCGGAATTAAGGTTTTCGACACCCCTTGGATAAAAGAGTGATTCCTCGGCGCTCGGGTTTTGTTCGGATCTTTATTTTCAAACTCCGAGGCAGCTCGTACTCGCCCTTACTCGTAGATCCAAGCCTATCCCCAAGTTGGAAAAAAAAAATTCCCTGGTGAGGACTTAGCGGTATCAACACCCCCTGAGGAGTTTTTCGCAGCATAAGTTACGAGATCTCCAATTGCAGATGCGGGCCTGAAATCGATGAAATCGCTCGGATTAATTGACCGATAGATTAGGGACACTGGGAGAGCAAGTGCACAACTTTTTCTTAGCCCACTTGATGCTCAAATTTTGCCCTCAGGACACCACCAATGGCACCGAAAGCCTTTCGCTATGTTGCCGCTGAAACACTACTTACTTGACTCCTTTTTATCGGCTGTTTACGATTCCGCTAAAATCCCAAAATTCTATTCAAAAATTCCTACGGAAAAATAATACGATCCTATCATAAGGCTCGTTCACATGCTAGAGGACGAGGGTTGGACTAAATCGGCCAGATTTTCTTTATGTAATCGTTAAACTGATAAAGACAACCATGCTCTGAAGGAAAACTTGCTGAGCATTGGTGAAATTCGACCATCATTCAAAGCTCAAGTTCGCTCCAGAATGAGACAAGGGGATTCCAAATGGGCAGGCACGCGCCGAAGCGCCCAAGTTGGGCGGCCCAAACGATTTGGCCTTCCCAAGAATCGCGTCCAAAGAGTGTCTAACGTCGAAATAATATGAGTGAGCTGTTTTGTTTCCTTAGCCTAAAGGTTCAGTTCCCGCCTTGCAGAGGCATAATCCATGTCATTCACTAAATATGGTCAATAGTGGTGAAAACAGACATAACATTGAGTAAAGTGAGTTTCCTGCAGCTAATAAATTAGTTGTGCAGCTCATAAGTTGCTCGTAGCACTGTAAACACCCAACCATCTCAAGCCCGGGCTCAGGCCCTGGGAATCACTAGGAATGCGCTGAATCTGATTCTCGTTCTATCACATTCACATGAAGAAACAAGTCAGTAACAAACACGAAGCACTGTCTAGCAGTAGAGGGAGAGGGGAAGGTAGTGCAATGAAAATTGTGGTAGGAAGTAAAGCAATTATTTAAAATCGGACTCGGAATACCATGTTGCACATCATTTCAATGTCCTTCAAATATCTTTCATTGGCATTTGGTTTATTTGATGCTCCTTGGTTGAGTTCAACTTTCTTCACGGGTCTTTTTACTGCGGTTCAACATTCACCTGGCCTTGGCAATGAATTTATTTGAGTCACAACTCATAGAGAGAGTCAGTCTTGCCCAGTCCTAGATATTTATCCTCCACAGGCCAATATTTCAAATGCAAGGGTGCGGCCTCACAATACCAGCTGAGGTCACAGCTAATGAGAAGAAGGAAAGCGGGAGAGGCTCATGCAAGGTTAACATTAGAAGTGCTATACGGCAGTGGACATATATTGCAAAGATTGTCTTGACAAGATGCAAGACTCCTTGGATGTATACATAGAGATATTCTATCAACAGCTAAATGACTCAAGTGGAGTCAGATGGCAGGTGACCCCATGCCCAGGGTTTCACACTGCAAACTTCAAAGATTTTGGGTTCAAACCGTGATGTGTGAGGGTTTAAACTGGTTTAAACTACGATGGTTGAATCGAACTGCAATTGTTTAAACCACCTCTGGTTTACAAAGCTCAAACCAAAGTGACCACTGAGGTGAAAGACTTTTGGTTCAAACCGTGATGTGTGACGGTTTAAACCATGATGGTTCAAACCAGGTTTAAACCGACTTAAACCATGGATTTAAACTGTGATAGTGTAAACCTCCTTCAGTTTGTGAAGTTCAAACTACACTGGCTTAAACCATGGGTTTAAACCATGTGGTCTAAACCACCCTTCGCTCAAACCCAGCCATCCAAAGGAGTGGTTTGAACCAAGATGGTTTAAACCAGGCTATCATTGGAGACGATGCAGTTTAAACTTAAACCATGCTGTTGCTGAAATACGAGTATTAGGGATGTGTACCACAGGTTGGTGAACATATGAACACGAAAGATACCCCCGGCGACCCTACATTGAGCTGCAGAGCTACATTGAGCATTTGTAATAGATATACAGAATATTTGGAAGCCTCGAGCCCGAGATAATCCGGATTTTGCGGTCCGAGTTCGTATAAATAAGATATACCATATTCAGGCCACTGTATCATAAATAGAATGCGGAAGATTAAATTTAGGTTACTAGGGCTCCAGA
Source organism: Mycena vulgaris (assembly GCA_029204335.1). Lineage (NCBI taxonomy): Eukaryota > Fungi > Basidiomycota > Agaricomycetes > Agaricales > Mycenaceae > Mycena > Mycena vulgaris. The sequence goes on from JARGYA010000017.1 coordinate 451,766, forward strand.
ATGGATGGTAGGAGTGGCCTGAGCAATTTTCACGTCAATTGGTGGTGTGGAGAAGCAGAAATAATAAAAGAGAGTACAAGCGTGACCTGATCGCACCCCTGCTATACGAAGTACACCAGACGTTATAGGGCAGCTTCCCCCATCATTTTCTCATCAAAATCTGCCTCGGATCATATTCCGATTGATCCTATCCCTCCTTAGCATACTTGGTGCTACATACAATGAACACGCCCGCGAGCGCAGCGAGCGAGCCCTATAACGTCTGAAAACGAGACTAACTTAAGCTCGCGAGCATACACAGCCACCTGTCAATCGGCTTCGCCTCATCCGTCATGTCCTCTCGACAAAGTCTCTTCCAGAGTCTTCTCAAGCCACCAAGCTCTTCTAAGGATAGACACGGGTCGCGGGTACACCCGTGGGTTTCTACCCGCGGGTGAGGGCAGGTACGGGTACGGGTCGTGATTTCAGACCCGCGCTCAACCCGCATACCCGACCCGTGTACCCGAGGGTTTTTGCGCATCTACTATTTGTCCCTCATTATGTAGTAGTTTCCTTCAAATTTTCATGCTGTATAATAGTACCTCACCCCAGTTCCAAGCTGGAGTATTTCCACATCAACAAGTTCAGCAAAACAGCAATTTCAATTGTTGAGAAGCAGCTTCGCACCCGGTTCAACCTCTATCAAGAGCACACAGCAGAGAACAAACCCAAATCTAATAAATTGTTAAATAGTCTACATTTTACTGCACCGTGCTGGACAATAAGATGTTCTTGATGCTGGGAATTCCGCGGGTATACCCAACGGGGTTTGGGGACCCGCGGGTGCATTGAAGACCCGCGGGTAACCCGTACGGGTGTTAGACCCGACCCGTACGCGGGTACAGTTTTTGCAGATACGGGTACGGGTAAGCCCGAATGTACCCGCGGGTGTACCCGTGTCCATCCTCAAGCTCTTCTTTTTCGATTCATGCTCTCGTTTCGTAGTATCCTCTTCCCCTCTACACGCGATCCCAGGCTCTTCACGACCGTCTCTTGCTTCAAGCAGTTCTCGCTCCCAGACCTACGGCAATTTTTAGGAAGATGCTATGCATTCGCCGAGTTCTCGCACTAAGACGTACTGGCCCTGCGATGAAGCCTTGAAGAAGCCCGGATGTTACTTAGAGCTCGCTGGCAGGGCCTTGGTGAGCATGAATTTTCATTCACCCAGTCCTGTCTCCTTTCTTTCGTTCTCTTTCTGCCTTTTCTATTCCTTTGGGTGTGGGGAGGCTATCTGGTCTCGTATGGCGGCGAGTTGCGCCGCGGGATGGAGAGTTGTTTCTGGGTCCCAACATTGCTCGGGTGGGCTCTCCGATGCTGAGCGTCTTCGCCTGACAGTTTGAGCACTACTTCCACGCCCTAGTGTGCTGTACCCCCGCGGCGCGTGGATTGCCATCGCACCACCGTTATCTCTTAGATATTCAGTTGGTTTCGGGCGGGGGCCTGCGTACACGTGGATTCTTCCTTTTCATGTGCACATACACACCTCCTTTTGTTTCTGTCTGCCTTCCACCCTGTTTGGGATTCCTGTTGCCTCTTAGCCACACCCCCGCACGCGTGTTCGTGGAATCTGTGCTGCTCTCGTGATGCGCACCGTGGAGCTTTCCCCCCATCGTTACGTCTATATTCATTTTATTTTTCTTTCGCCTTTGTGTTATCATGTGTGTGCATACGGTGTACCGTGACCGTTGGCTCGTGGGTCTCGTGTGTCGCGCGCCGCCGTTGAATCTATGCCAATCGGCGCGCCATAGGTGCAAGAGACGCACTGTGTGAGAAACCCCTCGCTCTCACGCTCCATCGGACTCTCCATTCCCGCAGTCCGCAGTCTTCTTGTTTATTGTTCTCTCCAGACTGCCAAGTCTTATTCCTGATTGTTCTCTCCATTCTTGCTCCCCACTTATTGTTCTTCTACATTCTTGAACCTTTATTGTTCTTATTGTTCAACCAGCGATAATTCAAATTCCTTTCTGTATAAATATCACACACATATCCATAGCTACTCGTAGATCAACTTTGTCAGTAGTTGAGAATCTACCTTAGTTCATCTCGGAACCCTCCCTCTGTTCGTCATTCGACTCACCGCCCGGTGCCAGAATACATCCTTCCGGTCTTCACCTGGATTGCCGATACTTAGGTTCTCACACGCTGCTGCGGCACGCCATCGATAACGAGCCGCTCTCCGAACGCCAGGTGCGGCAGAACTCACGTGCTGATGTGCCTTGTGCCGCCGCTCGCGCTTGCTGATGGTGTTTCGCGTCGTCGGCTCGCTCGGTGCCTAGGAGCCCTTGCACACGCTAGGTCGAGCGCGGTCTCCCATGCATCGCTGACCCCTCTTTTCTGGTAGCACGAGCCTCTGGGAAAAGCCGTTCTACTGGCGCCACGCTTCGATGCGTACGGCGGCCTAGAGCTTTTGCGTTTGCTGGGGCGCGCAAGCTGTTCTGTGTACCCGCTACCGCCGTTCGGCTGACGCCGTGTGTCGGCGCGTACGGCGGCTTCATGGCTCTAGCGCTCGCTCGTGCGCGCTACCAGCGTATTGCTACCGCCCATCAAACTCCGTCGTTCACCTCTCGCACCCGGGGCCCGCCTCAGCCGTTGACCCCGCTCCGCTACTTCATCCAGGCACTTTTATTTTTTTTCGAGGCCTTTCGGTACCGCCCAAAACCTCGGAATGATTTGCACGGAGATTCATACGACTGTGTCCGCGCCTGCTGCCCCGCGGCGGCGATCACTCAGCATTCTTCCCGACGCGAACTGCAAACGTATCTGCGCCGGAGCGTCCGTTCCGTGAACGGACGCGGCTCGCGATGCCCACATATCTTGAATGCACCCGACCACATACTGTGTATTCTTGACCGGGTCACTCGGCCGTACGACATTATTACTTTTGATGCTCTACTTGGGCAGCAAAAACTAACTGCAGCCTATTCTCTCTTGCTGAAGAACCTTCGCGAAGGTGTCGTGCTTCGATCGAGCGCGAGACCGCAGTCCTTTACCTTCGCACCGAGAAGCGAGTTTGTGGCAATCTCTCCAGACATGCGCAGTGGTACACCTGCTGTTAGCGACTTGATAATCACAGAAGACTTTCCGATGTGGTCATGCAAGTATGGGTAAGCCATTACCTTCGTCTGTTTCCTCTTCCCCTTCCCATTTTCGTTCCCCGAACGGCGTCTCTTTTTTATGCCAACCTCTCGGCCGTGGTTACACCCCCTTTTTGTTTGTTTGCTCTACATACATATCCACCACTGTCCAAGGCCTGATCATGCAAGAACATTGGTGTGGGCATCTACTGCTACCCTTGCTATCCTCGATCCTGCTACCCAATCCGAGTCCCCACTATCCTTACTGCTATCCGCTATCCGCGCTCCGGCGCATGCTATCCGCACTCCGGTGCATGCTATCCGCTATCCTGTTTCTGCTACCCGCTATCCGCGCTCCGGCGCATGCTATCCGCACTCCGGTGCATGCTATCCGCTATCCTGTTTCTGCTACCCGCTATCCGCGCTCCGGCGCATGCTATCCGCTATCCGCACTCCGGTGCATGCTATCCTGTTACTGCTATCCGCTATCCGCGCTTCGACGTACGCTATCCGCGATCCGCCATCCTCCCTCCCCCAAATCCAAGTCCTCACCATTTGGTACTATTCATCGTTATATTTGGCAAGTGGCCAGCTTCCTAGTGTGGCCAGGTTCCAAGTCAGTGATAGTAATTGAATTAAAAGACCACAGCCGAAACAAAAATAAGGCTCGGGGGTGGTTGGTGAAGCCAGAGCGCATCCAGCACCGAGGAGAAATGCGTCAGAGATGCGCCACAGGTAGTGATGGCCGGGTCGTGTCGGGTCTTGAAAGCCCGGGCTTGGGCTTGGAAAAATTCTGAGCCCGACCCGACTTAGGGGGTCGGGCCGGGCTTGGGCTCAGGCCCGGGCTTGGCTGCATTTTTTTCCAACTGATCTATGGTGAGTTTTCAAACTCCTTCAATGTTATGCGGGTTTCTCACTCTACAGGACCCCTCACAGACCGTGGAATTTCCAAAATTGCTGTCCTGGCGGGCCATTTGAAGCACAAGTCTGAATGCGGCATACCCATCAAATGTCGAGATGTTATGTTTCATGGTTGAACATAGCCAAGTAAGTCTCTTTCAAGTAGAAATCAGATTTAACCTGAGATTTAAGCAAGGATGGTTCAGTAAAAGTGGAATTCCTTTGAAGAATTTGAACTCGGGCTAACTCAAAGAGACCCGGGCCAAGCCCGGGTCGCGGGTGTACTCAGAGGCTGACCCTGACCCTGAGCCCGACTTGAGTCCTACCTTGAGTCGGGCCTGGGTCGGGCTTGAAAGCCCGATCCAAGCCTGGGCTTGGGCTTGAAGCCCGACCCGGCCATCACTAGTCACAGGCGGCTTATATATCATCACGGAGTCAAAGGGTTGCTTTGTAGCCGCTCGTCCCACGTTCCGTCTTCCACTCTACTCATGTCTGACAACGCTGGATGCATCCAAGACTCCCCGTTCGACTTCATCCTCCGCTCTCGCGATGGTACCGATTTCCATGTGCACAAGGAAGTCCTTAAATCCACCTCGGATGTCTTCGCCGATATGTTTGCACTTCCCATGGGGACGTGCGAACTCTCTCGAGACGGAATACCCGTCGTGGTCCTTCCAGAGCCCCACACTGTGCTCCTCCGCGTTCTACGCCTTGTGTACTCCGGGGGTTCGGTGGGACAGCACACGCTGGCAACGGCGTCGGATCTCGACGGCATCGTAGCTATCCACGAAGCCGCACACAAGTATCATTTTCTCGAGGTGCAGCGGCTGGTCAACAAGATGCTGGCGAGTCCCGCTCTCATCGACGCGCACGCGCACCGACTGTTCGGCATCGCGCGGCTCCGCGGTCTCCCCGACATTGCTAGGGCGGCGGCATTGGCCACATTGAAGTCCTCTTTGCGCACTGGGGCGCCCTCGTTTCCCGAAATGTCGCTCCTCACGTGGGTGGATGCTCACATGCTGGACAATTTTCATCGATTGTGCAGTATGAAGGCGGAGAGCATTGTACGGGAGGAGCTTCTCCCCAGCCACCGGCACTTGCCTATGACTCTCCAACTCACAGGACTGGCTGTTTGGTTCGAGCAGGGGGTTCACACCTTCCCATGCGGAGGTGTTGCGCTTATACCGCCCAACGTGTACACCCCAACCGAGTGGTTCCGGAATCACATCGGCCGCATATCAGTTCATTTACACCTTGTTCCTTCGCATCATCAGGCACCATTTGAGCTGCTGCAGATCCCACCGGGCGACCGCAAGATACTCGATGCTTGTTCTGCATGCTCGCGGAGAGCGGACGACCATCTCGCACTCTGGGCGCGAAAGCTTGTCACGCTGATCCAGGAGTCTAACGAGAGCCTCGGTATGTTCGTGCGCAGTTCCTGCCGTTCCGCTTGTTGAAGAGTGCACCATATTTATTAGCCGCTGAAACCTTCTAACCTCACCGAGCAAGGGTGTTTTACACATAGTGTTGTACTTGTATTGTCACTGCGTTTAACCCGGCCCTAGTCCCTCTTTGTGCCTGTGTGGTTAGACTTATTTAGGCCCGCCTAGCCGCGCACGTGCGTCTATGTCGCCTAGTCACGATGTGACTCGACTAGTCTAGGCAAGGGGGTGTCGGTATTCGAAAAACGGATATAGGGTCGAAAAGTTTTTTTCGACCCTCGGCCAGACCCCCCCCCCCCCTCCCCCCCTATATAAGGAAGGAGGTTCCCACCCCTAGCGGCGGGCCGCGCTTCCGAGTCATGTGCGGGCTCACAGCCACCACATTGACAGCATCCAAATCCAAACCAAAGATGTTGCGGCCCATCTCTATTGATTCAACTGTGACTAAGAAGACCTTTGAGGTATACATTACATCCATACCACCCCCTATATGAGTAAATTATATTTTTGGAGCTCCAACCATTCAATTTCAACATTGACTGAGGGTCTTCGGAGTGCCGCTTTGACCACATCTCTGACCCACTCACACACAGATGTCAAATGGTATATGAATCTGTTCTCCCATATATTCTCATATATATTGTGAACATGTTTTTGACTGCTGACCACCCTTAGAGGAAACCAGGGCATATTGTTCGCGCCAATTGATGGTGTGTAAGCATGATCCGCTGTCCAAATCGGGATACCCACACCATATTTGACTTCTGAGACCCAGAATTCATCCTCCTGGCATCCTGTGGTGCTCCAGGAGGTATATATTGCAGTTTTGGAACTCCCTTATACTACATGATAAAAGTTTTTTTCAGCCCTCCTCGGGACCCCCCCCCCCCCCCCCCTATATCCGAAATTTTAATCCCGACACCCCCTTGAGTCTAGGCGACTCGACCCACATCGGCAAGCCCGCCACTTACCGCGGTGCATGGCAGCCTCTGAATACCAACAGTTGTCGTTTAATTCTCACCCTGAGGCCACTCCAGCTGCTATTGGAGGACCTGGATTGCCATAATACGACGGTGTACATAAATCGTGAGAGGGAAGTGGCGCCTGTGCGGACGCAAAGGATCGGCTTACCGCTGAGCGGGAGAAGTTGATGGTAATATGTTTGTCGCCAGCGGCAAGACATGTTCAGGGTCATATTGTGTGCTGGAGCGATGCGCCAGAACTTAAATAACTGATTGAGAACAGAGGGAATGTGAAGGACTTGAAAGCTCAAAGCGAAGAGCACGACGGACATGCGGCTAGGTAACGAGGCTGGGATAGACGCGGCGGGTCGGGAGCACTTCTGCCCGCCTACCACATGCTCAGCACGGAAGCGTCGGAGCGGTGCCTAAGCGGCCTAAACCCGCCTCATCTGGCCACATAGCCACACATAGACTCGGCTAGATCCGGCTTCATCCGACTAGATCAATCGGCGACTAGGGCCGGGTTAAACGCAGTGTGTAGCCCCAAATATCTGACGGATAAATCTAACTCCCCATCGAGACTGTGTATTTTGCACGCTCAGGAGAATGGATCACCTCCAGACAGTGGTCTGGAATTCGCGCGGTGACGGGTACCTCACCAAGGGAGAATGACCGTCAATGCATCCGTGAACCCAGAATCCCCATGGACGAAGTTTCTCGCTCCCGTCGTTATGCCACAATGTGTTCGCACCGCAGACTCGATAAACACGTCGCTTAATTATACCAGACCATCCAAAGATCGACATCAGAGACAAGGCATGAAAGGAGTTTTGAGGGTGCGCACCGGACGAGGACTCCTATACGATCTACTCGGCGCAAGCTTTCCTGCACTCGGGCCTGGGGAAGATGGACTTTGTGTGCTTCCAGATGCCCCAGGACGATGGTTGTAGTGACGAAGGGATGAGCAAGGGAAATTTCAGAGACAAGTTCGCCAATCTGATCATCCGTCAGATCAGACCACTCTCTCCTGGCTGTAGAAAGCCCGCGTTCCTCCATGTGTCTGTATAGTGTAGACCGCCCGACTCCCATTGCTTTCGCCGGAGGAGAATACATATTGCGGTTTCCCATGTCGAAGTCTGTGCATAACCGTTTTTTAGAAAGCCTCTACATAATACATTGACATTTTGGCTCACAAACATGATCGCCATTTTCTCATCTGAACCCTTCGCAACATGTCTTTTACACCGAAGCTCAGCGTCCATTGTTACAGAAACCAGTGACAACGGTCCCATTGTTACTTTTTATTTTTGGGACACTATATGTGCCATAGGTGCGCACCAAATAATTATGACCCAATATTACAGCCATGTCGTGTTCAACCTCAACCGCAACAAAGTTCCACTCAAACCAGGACACAACGGGGGGTGATCTCACGCCGTAAGTACCAATTTTCTGGGTTCCGCCAGGTCGAGGCACAGTTTGGGTGCGAGGCGGCGCTGCGGTGCTAAGCGATAGAGAACGACGCTGCGACCAAGATGGCACGCATCTCGCGCACCTTTAAATTTCTGTCTCGTTCTTGTGCTACTGTCCGCGGGAGACGGGCATCATGGTCTATGCCTCCCTCGAAATCCCCTTCGTGTGTCTTGCCCTCTTCCCTCCCTCGCACCCACTGGCCGGTTTTTTATTTACCTCGTTCTCGACGCCTCGCACGCGCCGGGCGCCTATGCGGGTCAGTACATCTCAGCTGGTGTGCGGAGCATGGCATGCCGCATCCCTTTGCGTGCGCGGAGGCTGTCGTGAGGGTGATCGGCACCGAGCTCGTGGGGCGTGCCTGGACGCTGCCCGCGTGGTTCCCCAGGCCGTTTCTCACGAGCGTGCGGGTTGCGCGTGAGTGATGCTGGCGAGGTGCGCACGACCGATGATAACTGGATGTGCACAATGCGGGGTGCAACCAATGCTTCGCTCCGACTGTAGACACCCAAATTGATCTAGCCAAAATCCAGGACGTACAGGTCGCACTACCGGTGAATGTGATTAATAAAATGAGCGCCTGAAGATCTTCGGAGGCTCAAATTAGAACTCGCCGCATGCGCTGGTTTAAGGCCATCCCCCCCAACCCTTGCTATCCCGCCCGGCGGCGCCCAGAGATGATTCACTCTTGATTCACTCAGATATCCAACGGTCAATGCAACGTGGTCCGCGTTGCGCTGCCGTCGTGTGATCCTGAAAATTGAGAGTTCTGCCTGCAAGAAGCTCTCCAGCCTTAGCCAACTTGAAGTTCTCTGATAGCGTGTTTATAGCGGTCAAGCGCGCCATGACGGTTGATTCCAAAAAGAAATGTGTGACCTGTAACGGTCACCTCCTGCCTGTGAGCAAGATTCGGCTGATGATTGCCGGAAAAAAACAGAACTAAAAGAAAATGATGTGAATAACAATAGCGTAGCTAGCGCATACCTAAAAGATATAATATACATATGGTAAGTAGGATAGTCCGTCGCCTGCCGCCTCGCCTCGCCGCCCTACTCTGCACCACATCCGCACTGGACTCAACCTCTCCAGCAACACCCACTCGAGGCACATGTCTACAGACACAGACAACCCGCCCACGGACATAAACAGCCCTCTCAGCGCTGGATCCCCTCTCCCCGGCCTGTATACCACGGTGGCTTCACACCCTCGCGCAGCACAATTTTTAGCCCGCGCGGCGTCGACTTTCTCGGCAAGGAGGAAGGTGCGGCCGCGCTCGCAGGGGGAGCAGAAGGCGGAGCAGGGAGGGCGAGGAAGGAAAGGGAGTGTGGAGTGTGACGTGGGCCAAGCGCGGAGGAGCGGCGGTAAGAGAAGTGTAAGGTGTAAAGGACGGCGGAAGAGGTAAGGGGAGCGCGAGGAGGGATGGGGGCGAATGGGAAGCAGACGAGGGACAGGATGGGAGGAGCAGGCGAGGGATCGGATACGGAGGAAGGGAAGGGAAGGGGAACGCGGAGAGAAAAGCGGGCGAGGGAGGGAAAGCGAGGTGCGGAATCGGCCAAGCGCGTAGCAAATGGAGCGCGGCGGGCGAGTATAGATGGGATGTGGAGGGATAGAAGGGGGTGCTGCCAGCACGTACCCCATGTTCGCAAGCACCGTGGCGTCCGACATCCATCCTGTCCTTTTCATCTGCCTCCCAATTCGCCTGGACTGTAGAACAAAACAAAGCTGTTCAAGGCGCGGATACAGAGAAGAAGGACTGAGCGTACTCATGGCGGTCATAAGATCCTTCCCACCCCCAATGCTCTCCGTCAACGCCACCGACCCGCCTTCTTCAAGCGCCGTTCTGCGGGCGTTGTAGAGCGCAACGTAGACCGGGTTCATAACGTTTACAGCGGCTCTGAACTAGCGGTCCGAAGTTAGGTGGGGATCTTCAGCTGTTGGAGACGACTGACCTTGCGCGCTGCGGGCCAAAGGAATGTCCCGAGGGCCGCCAGCGTCCGCCGCAGCCACACGGGGCGCATCTTCCGCCACGACTGCAGGAAGGGGAGGATCAGGAATAGACGGCTTGCCAGTGGCCTGTGTGCATAATTTAATATGAATTGGTTCTCAGTCAAGATGAAGTGGCTTGAACTAATAAGTCGTATGAATGACTGACAGGACGTTCGTAATCGCGCCGTGGAATTCGTCAAACTGGCGGCTCCTATCGTCGAAGGAGTTGAACGTGTGTCCGATGCCGGCGGTCCCGATCATCTCGAGGGCGGCGCGCGTTAGGTAGTCGAGTATGTTAATGACTTGGCCGGGGGGCTTCCCCATGAGGGCGGCGGTTAGCTTCAATTCAAGCTAACCAACGTTAGGTCAGTTGAAATCGTATGGAGGGAAACGATAATCTTACTTGGCGGGTGACATCGTAGAATAGCGGCATTAATTTGGATACGCGGCTGGGCGTGAAGAGGGCGTCCATGTGCTTGCGCTGTTTTCTGTGTTCGCGACCTGAGTGAGGTTTCCGTCAGGGGGATATGATATACGTGGAAAAAATTACGGGCCTTGAACCGACGCCACGCCGTCGCCGCAATGAATCACGCCGAATAATCTGCGCTCGGGTTGAACACTGAAATGTGATATGACAGTAAGAAAGCATGCGTACCCGGCGAACTCCGTGGACTCGGGAAACCACGCTTGTTGCCTAATGAGAATTGCATTCAAGGCCGCCGGGTCGGTGATGTACAGTGCATCGGCCTAAAAGACGTGAGCGAAGCGGAACATGGGACGGTCTACATACACCGAAACGCGCACCCCGACAAGTCCGCCCCTCAGCCGTGCGACATGCCCGAACTCTTCAGGCATATTCAGGTGCCAACTAATGGCGTCCGGACTGTGGAGATCGAGCAGATATCCTAGACAGAGGGAAGATTAGTGTTAGGACTATCCGCAAGCAGGGGACAGCCGACCGAGAGCACTGCTCGGGGTAGGCCCCGGGATGAAGGCGTATGGCTTCTTCTGCATCCACTTCTTGAGCGAGGACATAACGATTGCGAGAAAGAGGCACCGTGCAGAAGAGCGGCGAGACAGAGTCGGTCGAGAGGAACGCCATTTCTTGAGCGAGGAGGTAGCGATTGCAAGAAAGAGCACCGTGCAGAAGAGTGGCGAGACTGAATCGGTCGAAAGGAACGCCATTATCTAGAGCGGTCTTAAGATGCCGCACCTTGAACAGCATGCGCGTCCCTGCCGAGAGTCCAGAATAGTGGCCACCGCGGATTGTCCGTTTATTTATGGCATGATTGTTCCGAGAACCCCCTCGGGCATCGGATGATGGCCCCCCCCGCCCGCCGACCATGGAATTTAGGGCAGAGCAAATTCGCGGCATGGGGGTAAATGTGAGGTTGTCGACGAGACAGAGCAGGAGAGTGAGGGTAGAGAACCAATATGCTAGCAGTAGCGCTAGGAGATACGTATGGATGGCGAGCCGAATACATTCTCCATGGGGGTGGGGCGATACACACGGTGAGGACCGCAGCCGGAGCACGATGGCCGATATCTCATTAAAAAAAGAGCAGGGGGATGACGTTCAGTCGAAAATTCGACACGGTAAAGAGGTCCGGAATCGTATTCTCTGCCTCCTTCAGCAGCCCTTGGACGGTTTCAAGATATTTCTCTTCCGTGTGCTGAACCTCTTGCGCTAACGCAGACAGGTGATTCGAAATAGTCATCAACGTAGTAAGCTTACTGGCCCCCGTACCATTAAAAGCGCCATCCGATGTTTCTGCTCCTGAGGGAGCGGCAGACCGTTCCACCCGCGGGGAAGAGAACTCGTAAATATTGGGAATTATGGAATGTGACGGGGAGAGAAGCTTGGAAACGATGGCCTTCTTCGAGGCTGCGGCCCATAATAGCAGTTTTCGACCGAGCTCTGGGGTGATGCGGGACTCTAGCTCAGGAGGCTGGACGATTGCTCGCAGGTGTGACCGCCGACACGGGCTAGCGCGCCGAGGGATGATGTGGGAAGGGACAAAAGGAGGAGGAATACGATTCCGGGGGGTCGTTCGTCGAAGCAGTTCATCAGCCTCACTTGAAGATGAAGGCAGGAGGAGAAAGCAGCGTCGAAATTCAAACGGGTGACTCACCATCGATCACGTGAATCTTCTACCCAATTGGGAAGTGCCTTATATTGGTGAGACTCATGGAGCACAGCGGTACTCGCCCGGATGAATGATCTGTTAGGCTCAAAATATCGTCGTGTGCTGCATAAGCTCGATACTACACTTCCGGGTACGGGTACGAGCCACATCTCCGAAAATTTATCTCGAGGCAATTGGGGCAGTCAGAATTGCGGTCACCAGATCAAACCTTTGCAGAGATGGGTGATACATAGGATTCCACCGCCACAGAGGGAGTCGCCGCTGCCCCAGAGGTGGAATTGGCCGCCGCCGCCGCCGCCGTGCAGTTGTTGTCCAGCCCCTGCTGCGCACTGACCAGGGCTGCCGAAATGGAGACATTCGCAGTCTGGACAGCCGTGGCTGTAGCATTATCAAACCTAGTCACCGAACAGTCGGTTCAACTCTGCACACGGAGTCACAGCAAACGGGCTTACAAGGCGCCCTTGTTGAGGAAGGCCTGCGCGGCCTGTAGCCCCGCGACGATGCGCGCGTCGGTGTCAGCCGGGGCGGTGAACTTGGGGCCGAGGTCGCTAAGCGCGATCTGCGTCGTCCCGTTGTTGGCGTCGAGGAGGGCGAGCTGAGCCTGGAGCAGGATGCGCGCGTTGCCGATGTCGTTGCTGTGGTAATTTGTCAGTGAGCCTGCTAAAAATGAATGACAGAGGGCGCACTCTGTGTTGATGGCGCCTAGGCTTTTGCGCGCGCGATCGATCCCGATGATAGAGCCGACGTTTGCGGTCCTGCAGACGGGAGAGATCGCTGCGCGATGGTAGAGGGGGGCTGCCATCATGATTAATGAACGTGGTGGGCTCTAGCTAGGCGAATACACTTACCAGCCAGGGTATGGAACATGCATGCCAGGAGACAATAACGAAGAGGATGCGGGCCATTAATAAAGATGGAGTGGGTTGAAATTGAAAGTGGTCAAAGTAATGTAAGGAAGTATGTGAGCACGTCAAGTGGCGACACCGGGTCGAAGAATGGGAGAATGAGTTGAATGTGTGGAACAGAAGAACCTTTATACTAGGCCACCTATAGTCGTGGGCTTCGGCCATATCGGGCATGGTGCGCAGTCATTGCTCAACTGATTAGTTGAAGCCGCCAGCTCCAACGAACAAATATCATTGATAAAACTTCCGCCCATCTTTTTCTGTGCCGATCTAACTGATGAAACTCGTCATTAAAAGCGAGTTCATATCCGGAGAGATGAACTTGCTTCAAGTTACCCGTGTTCCTGCTTGCAATTATGAACTGTCAGGCGATGCGATGTGGACCTTTCGGATGGAGAGCCGCAAGGTGTTCTGCACGCGAGATGCCCGATGCTGCTAGGTCACTGTAGATTCTATGCGTTGCGTGCAGGATTCAAAATAGATGAGAGCTACACGCGAGGACGAGGACGGTGCACAGCCATCTCGTTGGGCGTTTCAACGCCGAGAAGGCCGATCATTTTCAACGCCGAGATGGCCGAGCATGATTCCACTAATTATTTGAGCTCTTCCTTCGACAATTCCGGTATTCTGAGTCAAAGTTCCTCTGTTAGATATTATCCGGTCCTGTGTACACCAGTGTTGAAATGCACATCCTCGTTTCGCGCACGTTTGGATCGAGCGAGCTGCAAAATTATTTATTTAACTTCTCGCCTTGAAGGGCAGCACACACCCTGCATTGTGTATGCTGGGAGTTCAGGAGTTCCAGATAACTACATTCTATTAATTCTGTGTCTAAAAGAAAAAGGATCATAAAGACAGACGGAACTCAGTCCAAGAATGAAGGCAAACTGCACAGCCATGACAACCTCTGATGCCCTGGATAATTCGAGCAGCTCCCTGTCGTAAACTACGCGGAAATCTCGAACCAGGGATACTAAATCTGGGCTTGAGAATACATGAGCCACATAATCACAGTTACAATGGCGAGACGACGCCCACGATTACTCGTGCAAAGACATGCGTCGGGCGGCGAGACTTCCTCGTCACTTTGAAGCCCGGCTTCCGGCTCTTGGACTGCTCAAAATCAGGAGAGAGACATTGGGACCTGGTTTATGGTCTCAGCCCGGGCGAATGAACCGTTCCACTTACCTGGTATATCAGGGAATCGAGCTCCCGGGCGAAGTCTTAGCTGTCCGAATCATATCCTTTGGCTTCGTGGAAGTGCCGGATGCCTATGTATACGCCTTCCTTGGAAACTCTGCGAGGAACCTCCATTTGGAACTCGACAAGTGAAAACCAGCAGTGTTGCCTTCTCCGTGCTTATGCGTCCACCTCCCGATGGTTCGAGGGATCAGGAGGCTGGAGAAGGCGGATGTTAGGACAGTGTTGGGATCCCGGCCTGAAGGTTCGACAGGGGGGGCAGACATAAATATCCCCGGGGGATGCCGCCAGTGTGGGACAGCATGAGCCGGTATATAATACCGTCCACGAACGCTGCGAGTTGCAGAAGTGTTTATCGGCACATGATGTCTGTCCACGGGCTGAACGCACCATAATCTTCGTACTGGAAGTTATTTTGAGCCGATTGAAGACGCATTTTTTTGCCTCAAGAGGATCGAAGATATGGTACTCTTACCCGGCCGCAATTTCGGCGGAATTCACCCTTGCGTTTTCAGATTAGAAGATCCTAAAGTAAAGAAAGAGATCAACACACCCGTACTTCTCCGTTAATCCTAAAAATTCCAGTATATCCACAATGCAGGATGCGTGCAGCCCCTCAAGGCGAGAAATATAATTTTGCAGGCTGCTCGTATCAAACGTGCACCAGTTTCAACCACTCAAAGTACAAAGAACAGGTGAATAGCAAAGAAAGCAACTCGGACTCGGATAGACTCGTCGAAGGAGAGCGCTCGCATGAGTAGCGGAATATTAATCCTGTTCGGCCATCTCGCCGTTGAACATGATCGGCCTCCTCGGCGTTGAAACGTCTAGATGGCTGTGCTCCTCGTGGCTCGAACTTCCCACGGTGTGATCCGGTGGCTATGCCACAATTCGGGGGCAACGGACTCTAGTGTCTATTTTAAGTCCTACTCACACGCGCAGGATCTACAGCGAGCGGGCATCTGGTATCTCGCTAACAGAACACTTGCGGCTCTCCCTCCGAATGCCGACATCCCAACGTCGAGGAAGCGCCTGTCATAATTCTGCGATGCTCCAGCGCCCACTCTGCATTGCGCTGGTCTGTCGTAATTGAAAGCAGAACTACGAGAAAGTAAGTTCACCTTCCCCGGATATGAACCCGCATCTAATGACGACGTTCATCAGTAAGATCCGCATAGAAATGAAGGGCCGAGCTTGTATCAAAGATACCTGTTCGTTCGAGCCGGCGGCTTCAAGTAGTCAGTTGAGCAATGGCTGCAGGACCATGCCCGATATAGCCGAAGCCCACGACTGTTGGTGGCCTATCTATAAAGACTCCTCTGGCTGACCACCTTCAACTCATTCTTCGACCCGGTGTCCCCACTTGACGTGTTCACTTTCTTCTTTGCCCACTTTCTTCAACCCACTTCATCATCTTTAATAATGGCCCGCATCTTCATCGTCCTTGCTTCTCTGGCTGGCATATTCCACACCCTGGCTGGTAAGTGTATTTTCGTACGCCCCACACACTGCATCCATTAATCACGATAACAGCCCCCCTCCACCCCCGCGGAGCGATCTCTCCCGTCTGCAGAACCGCAAACACCGGTGCCATCATCGGGATCGATCGCGCGCGCAAAAGTCTCGGTGCCATTAACACAGAGTGGGTCCTCTGTCATTATTTTAGCAGGCTCACTGACAAATTACCACAGTAACGACATCGGCAACGCGCGCATCCTGCTCGAGGCGCAGCTCGCCCTCCTCGACGCCAACAACGGAACGACGCAGATCGCACTCAGCGACCTCGGCCCCAAGTTCGCCGCTCCGGCGGACACCGACGCGCGCATCGTCGCAGGGCTGCAGGCCGCGCAGGCCTTCCTCAAAACAGGCGCCTTGTAAGCCAAGTTTATCTGGTACCGTGCGCAGAATTGTGCTGACTGGTCGACGGCTAGGTTCGATAATGCTACGGCCACGGCTGTCCAGGTCGCGAATGTGTCGATTACCGCGGCGCTGGTCAGTGCGCAGCAGGGGCTGGACAACAATTGCACGGCGACGGCGGCCGTGGATCGATCCGTCCTGGCTACCTCCAACGGCTCCAGTGCTGCGCTCGACGGTCTGGAGAGTACCAGCAAGAGTGGGGATAAGAGTGCTGGGCGCCGCGTCTATGTGCCTGTAATGCTGTCGGTACTGTTGGCCGGCCTCGGAATGAGCGCGGCTCTGTAGAATCGTTACCGGTCTGCCTACGGAGCGCAACAAAAATTGCGGTTGCCGTAGGCAGACCGATACTTCTCGAGATTGCCAATTGAACGGGTCGGGAGGTTGAAATCTTTGATGGCTGTGTGAGTACATAAAATATTAGTGAAGGGAGCAACGGGAGCGCCGGTAGGAGTAGGGAAGGTGCAACGTGGATCAAGCGCATACAAGCGGCAAGGGACCGCGAGGACGGAGCGGGTGGACTGCGGCGGGGCGAGTCGAGTGGGCGTGATAGACGGGGAAGGTAGGACGGAGGACCGAGACGTGGAGCTAGATGAGCGGGTGCCTCAAGAAAGATGAGGGGTCAATGTACGAATGAGTGGGCGGCACGGGATACAGATATAATGAAGAGGATGGTGGGGTGGGCGGAGGGAAGCAGAGGCAGGAGCGAAACAGGGAACGGAACGAGCGGGGCGATGCGCGGATGGTAAGGAACAATAGAACAGATGTGTCGGCGGGCAGGGGCGAGGACCAGCATTGCGAGATCGATGTGTGCGCAGCGAAGCGAGGGAGGCAGGGAGGGGGAAAGAAGGAAGGGGTGGAGGCGACGCGCAGGCAGAAGAGTGGGGGCGCCGGGTGACGTGGAAGCCCGAGGGGAGTGAGGATGAAGAACGCAGAAGGGGGATCTATAAGGTAGAAAGGGAAACGAGATGGACATACGGAGGTGGAAGAAACGCGGCAAAGACGATATGCCACGGCCACGTGAGGGGAGGATGAGGATGCAGAAAGCGGGGTGCTAGGCGCATGTGCGGATGCACGAAAGCGACGGATAACCTTCCCACAAGCAGCACCCTGCACGATTAAGTTTGGGTCCGCCGGCAGCGCGCGGGTTTGTAGATCGCAATATTAGCTGGGAGGAGTGGATGAGTGTTGAGCGATGAGCGAGGAGTGAGAGGGGCAATGGGCAGTCTGCAGTGACGCAGCAGCAGCGAGGCAGCAGCGGCGGACGCCATGCCTCGACACCGCACCGCAGTAGCAGGCACAGCAGCGTAGCCCCCGCCTCCGCAGCGGCGTGCAGACGCAGCGACGCCTAGCCGCGTAGACGCTCGAGGCTCGCTACCCCACCCCGACGCGTAGACGCTCCGCCTCCACGCCGCCTCGACGGCTAGACGCCTTGAAGTAGCGACACCGGGACGTCTAGACGCCAGCGATAGGCAGTAGGGGCAGCGAGGCAGGGACGGGTAGACGCAGCGATGCCTTCACGCAGCGGCCCACCGCCACCGCACCCCGCCTCGACACCCACAGGACAGAAAAGGGCACACCTTTGCAGCCACCGCCTTCCTAATCCTCACATTCCCGGAAACACAGCTCGAGCGTCGCGATCGCCGTGGGGACGGCGCAGAAGTTGAAGACGCTCTGGTTCTGGAGCGTGTGCGGAGGTAGCCGAGCGAGTCGTCAGCAGACATCCCAGTCGTTGGTGTGTGTGGGGAAGTGTGCGCACGTAGATTTGAGAAGAAGTGGAGGTTGTGCTCTGGCTGGCTGCATCAATTCAGCAGAGCCAGCTGAGGGAGAGTGGGAGGACGCGAGCAAGCCTCCCCTAAACTCACCACGTGCGAGCACAGCATTGGCAAACAGAACAACTCTTGCTTGACACTTGCGCGTTGTTTGCGCGTCTGCTTATTGTCACTATCAGCAGAGTTCTACATCTTGTATCTGCAGCTTTTAGCTACACAATCAAACCCTTTCAATTGCCGTTCAGTATTAAAACAGATATGCCCCGCGGCGGAGCAGCAAGAGGTTGGGCTTTGTCCTGCTCCGACACAAATATATTCATAAACTGCGCGTCCGTCTGAATGATCAATCCTCGGGAATAAAAGCGTGGGGCCGAGCTTAGCCACAAGGGCAGGGACGGATGACGGAACGCACGTTGCCGTGAATTTCCGTTCGCGCGCACACTCGTGGCGGGGCTGCACATACATAAATCAACCTGTGGAAAAAAGGGCTTACAGGTGCGTTGCGCTGGCTTTCCCTCGGCGTCGCTGGCGGATTCTCGCGGGCCGGAGAATCGCTCCATATGCACGAAAAAGGTGGGTACTTCCCCATCGACGGTCGATCTTCACAGGCCTGAGCCACATCAATCTCGAGCAGGAATAAAATTGGAACGCGCCGATTTAACGAGGGCTTCAATCTTGGCGCCGTCCTGCCCTTTGCTGAATTGAGGTCCCGCGGGATCTCCTCGATTCAAGTGAATCCCTGTGCCCCGAATCAAATCGGTGTTCAGTTCAACCATCCGCGATCGAGAAATAAAATACGGAGCATATGAAGCCCGATCTCCTGTAAACTATCCCTCGTTCGTGGCAATTCTTCACACGCGCATTGCTTTGCCAAGATACTCCCCAGCCCTTCCGAGGACGAGCGATCGTCGTGAGTTGAACTTCTGCTGGATGAGTGAAACTCACGAGTGGCTCAATCGAAGTGAGGTATCCGGGAGTGAGCCTCCACAGGAATCACCGCGATCCTTCGCACCCAAACTGGGGTGATGATCAGCGCGGCGAAGACCTGCCGCAGGTCGTCTCGGCTGTCGAAGGGGCTGGAGCTCGGTTAGTAGTGGTTACAGTTAGTTCGGGGGGACGGGCAGCCGGAAACCACAAAATACGCTGCGCAATGCGGTGGGAATTACCCTCCTCCGAATCGTGGATGGACAAGGGATTTGTGGGGAATTCGATAGGCGGCGATGAGGCTGGGGTAGAGGAGTTGCGAATCTGGGTCGAAGGAAATGTGTCAGTACCATGTCGGAGTAATATTATCGGTTTGCGAGGCAGTGGCTGTCTGCGTTGGTTTGGTGATCTATCGGTAGGAGATCAACTTCGCCCAACGATAGCCTCCACGCGACCTACCCGCTCGTCCGTTTCCATCTCCTCCGGATCTGGCTTCTTGTGCTTTTTGAGCTATTGCATCACTGAGGCGCGCGAATCCTCTGTTGAATCAGTGCATCATGGGGAACCGCCAAACTATTCAGCGGGGGGGCTTTATGTCATCTCCGATGATTCACGCCCCGCCAGTACGTGTACTGCATGCAGTAGCGTTCCGCCGGCCAGCGCCCCGTGAAGCGCTGAGAGTACCATGACGCACTAAAACAAAAAGAAGGCACCAAAAGTCAGCGCGTGTCGGAGGGAGTCAAGCTCAGAGACGGTATATACCTCCTTGACAAGCTGCACCCACTTCCGCGGCGTCCTGCGGCCCGGTCAATGTGTCCATCCGAAGCCGCTATGCTGTAGCCATGAGGTGCTCCCAGAATCCAACCGCATTCATTCAACATCCCGGACGAACGCCGAGCAGGAATTAAACCAACCTTGAACCTCTGGAACTCCCTCTCCGTCCACACCATGACATCGCGCGTCGCATCCGTTCTATACGGTCTTAAGGCGGGCTGTGAAATCAGAATCCGAGGAGGCATCATACATATCCAAGGGGTTTTTTTGTAGTGAGTACTAGAAGGGAATTTGTTGTTGCGATATGCTGTGCCCAATTTGAACGGAAGGAAGTCCCAGATGTGAGTCCAACAATCAAATAAATGCATCCTCTGAGTCAGGGAGACATCTATGCCTGTAAATAACAATGTCTGCCTCAACAAAGGCCATAGCAACATGCTCTGCCCATTTAAATTCCCTGGAATACCAAAACTGGTGCCTAAATTTGGTGTTGTGACAGAGGAAATCCCCGAATGAGCCCCTCGGTTGTATATAGTCCTTGTGTGTCCCCAGGCGACATAGGCATGTCCAAATTGATCTCCGTTATCAGAGCCATCAGAGCCATGAGCCATCAATTTGCGCACTGCAAAAATGCCAATTGATGGCTTGGATGGCTGCAGCGCAAACTCTCTAATCTTATGAATGGGGCCAGGAGAAATTGCCGCGGCTGCTGCGCACTGCCGCGGCAATACCTAAGCCCAACTAAGCCCAACCAAGCCCAACTAAGCAACATAAGAAATGCTTCACTCGTGAGTTCTACTATGTAATTAGGTCCTGGAAGTGTATTGGACTGTTATACAGCTTGAATATACTGATCTCTGCATACATTTTACTCAATTTGTGAGTGTGAAGTCCAGATTCTGTCAATGACGACTGTCGTGGTTTACCCAACTTGGGCCTCGAAATTGGATGGAACAAGGATACATTGGGTTTTAAGTGCTTTAGGACAAGTTGGACTTCGTTGTTACAATTGTAGATATGGATGCACGCCGCGGCATGTCCGCGCGGCAGCGCCGCGTCAGTGCGCGGCAACACAGCCACCGGGTAAAGTGCCGCGGCAGAGTGCCGCGCACACTCTAGCTCTTTTCATATAGTTCTTTTGGGATATTCTCGAGTTAAACAAGGTTTCATAATCCTAGTGGACTCTTTTGAATGAGAATACCTGCTCTAAACCTCCCTGGCATTGGTATGAACCATTTCCAAACAACACAATGAATTGCCATGCCTGGTTTAACACATTCTACCACTTGAATCCATGCCCTGTTCCACCAGTTCCGCCGACTTAAATCAAGTGGGTGAGCTTTGTATCCAGGTGTTTATATAAACAAGTCTGAGAAACAACCAGACTTCAAGACGGTGTTTTGCGGGCATGTCACTTCCCCAGTGATACCTTCTTCCTCGGACCCCCACCAGCCCTCACCCACATCTCATCACTCAGAGCTTCGCTCCCTGTTCCCCCTCTGTTTTTCAGGCCAGTATGGTGTGGTTTATTATTGAACGGGTTTGATTGAAAATTTGTTGCCTTGTGTGGATCAAATCAATTTGTAAAGAGCTGCGTAGGCTAGTCAAACATATTGACATGATACAGAAACAGCCGGTCCGAGCAAAGGACGAAAATAAATGTAATTATATATCTGCATCAACATCGTGGTTGAGCGGAGCCAGGCACAGATGCTCTAGTTACTCCCGTGGCAGGGACACTGAAATTTCTTCCCTTCAAGCTTGTATATTTGGCCTTCACGATTAAGCCATATCGACCCAATGGCCTTCACCCAGAGCTTTCAGTGGGTGCATCATGTGAGTCTGTGACAAGGTATGTTGCAGGCACTGTCAAGTCAAACTGTGGTGCAAAGCATCCAATCCAAACTAGCAGAGTGCTAAGGATCAGAACACTCCGAGGCTTGCCGGAAAATCGAGTGTGGTGATTAGATTGCTGGGAAGAATTGACTTTTTGAGTCGAGTGGGTACTTGGAAATCCAGGCCTCTTTGTAAAACACGTGAATTCAAAAATAATACTGTATACACCAGACATTGGGCACCCACAAATACTAAACAAAAGATCAAAGAGAAAAGAAAAGGAAGGCAAGATGGTAAACAAGCATGAGCAACAAATGAGCAACAACAACTAATTAGGGGTATACACTTAACACCATAACATGAACACTGGGCGAAATATTGAAACAGCAAGGGACGAGTAAGGTGACACTGGATACCATAAATACAGAAAGGAAGGAAGGCAAGGGCAAAAGTAAACAGAGATGAGGTGAGGACAAGTCAGCAACTAAGTAGGGGATATACTCGATGCCACAACATGAACACTGAATAAACTATTGAAACAAGAAGGTGTGGTGAGAGTAAAGGAACATCCCACCCACACATTGCTCTGGATCAACTCAAACTGGAACAAGCTCTTTCTCCTCACCCAGACTTCTCTCTCCAATTTCTTCAACCAAGCTTGTGACTGTCATTTCAAGGGAAGCACTCGGTGCATGGGTGTCTGAGAGAAGTGCCAAGCTTCTTGTATGCTCATCCAGCACATCTCCTGCAATGCTGAGGAGTTCTTCATCAATGAGCGCCACTTTTTTTACTTGAGATGACTGCTCAAACAGAGGTCTTGCAGTTCTCCAAAGCTCTGCTGTCTTCAAGATGTCTCCATTTTCCTTTGAGATGTATCCAAGTAGAAACATGCATTCTGCTCGGCTGCGGTGGACATCCATCTGTCTGAATCCCTCCAAGGCAGTAGTCAGAAGACTGACTGCTGTATCCTGGTCACCTTCAGTGCGGAAAATATCCCCTAGGAATTGGAGAGCCTTATGAACATCAAGCTTCTGCTGCGACTTTGAGGCATGCACAAGATATATTATTGTCCAGGACTGATCTGTTGAATCCCAGAGACTTCTGTCACCAAGTCTCTCCAAACAGTAGTTTACTAGTTCAGCGTAGTTTACCCAGGAGGAGGACAAGCATTTGTGAAAAAGGGATCTTGCAGACTGTAGATTCCCTTCTCTCAGATGGAGGTCTCCCGTGGCAGCATCACACAACAGTTCATAGACCACATGGTTAATGGAATTGAGTAGTGATTTTGCTATATCAATGTTGCTTTGCACCTCCTCTGTTGGTGCACCAAGCAGCACATCAAGTTCTGCCATATTGAGCAAATTGAAGGCATGGTCCCGCGGGACAAGCTCAATAGGACGTCCATGAAGAAGTTTTGTCTGAATATTTCGGGCCTCCACATATTCCGACTTCAGCTTGTGGGTCTCTGCCTGAATGGTCATAATATATGAGTCCAGTTCACTACCAGACAGCCCACAATGAGTTAGGAGATCCCGTGCCCTGTCGCAGAGAGAGGCTGCATATTTGTAGTTCCCAAGTACCTCGCAACACATTGCCTCAATACCTAGTGCATATGCTTCATTATATAAATCAGCAGAAATCTTGGCTAGCCTCTGTGCCTCAGAGGCGTACATTCGGCCTGCAGCTGAATCACCTGATCGCCACTTGATATTTGCAAGCTGGATTGATGATTGACACTGTCTTCTGGTGTTCCCAGTTGAAATTGCCAAAGAGAGGCCAGTTTGAAAGCAGCTGGCTGATTCAAGAATATCATGATTGTGGTTCAGATAATTGGTTCCTAAAATATTGTAGAATCTACCTGTCGAATCTGTTCAAATCATAAAGAAGAAATGTTGCTTCAGTATTTACATTTAATATCTGAGTCATCAAAGTGTGCCAATTCCTTTATTGCTTTTTCAACCAGTGCTTCTGGATTGGGAATTGGATAAAGATCCCTAGAACTTAAGATCTCTGTGATAAAAAAGACCTCCAGCTCACTGGGGAGAGGTTGAGTATGACCAATCTGGTCCATCAAAGGAGTCCTGCCACGACCAGTAAGTCTACTGAAAGCATTGAGATATATGATGCTGTAGATTATGTCAACTGCTATAGGATTTTGGACCTGGAGCATATTGACGAGTAGACTCTGGATATTTGAGAAGTTTGATGTGATTCGTAGGGTCATCTCAGAAGCTGAGACAGTCCCATGATATTTGTACACAAGTTCCAAAAGCTCATGAAAGTACTTGAGAAGAGCCCGAACAAGGTAATCCATGGGAGGGTAAGACCTTGCCATGTATTCCCGGATGGGTACCAAGACCTTGAATCGTCTTTGTTCATCACTATAGGCCAACGAGGTGGATAGCAGTACTGCTTTACAGCTAAGGATGTCTTTTATTGGAAGCTTGCTTTGGACCAGCTCTATATCTGAAAGACCATCCGGGAGAATTGAGAGGAGGCTCAATAGCTCCTGGCAATGAGGCACAGATGTGATTCGGGCGCTCGACAGTGACAGTAACATGGATAGATCAAGATTTGACCGCTTGTCGTAGCCATCAGAGATCACTGAGGTTTTTTCTTCTGCCCAGCGGGCCAAAACATTGGGGCAACCCTCAGATTCAACCAGGTGGGCCATGAGATCAATTGCAAGCGGCATGTTGTCAGTCAGCAGGAGGACTTTGTCAATATCATCACTGTCATGACAATCATCTGCAATATCAATGAAAGTTTGTCGGGCAGCATCCTGTGTCAATGGTTTCAATGCTAGCAAGAAAGGCCGGGTCCAGCATACAGAAGCCGGTCTTTCTGTGCCTCGCATTGTGATCTACTAGAGTGTCAGTCAAAGGATTGGGGTGAAGATACCTGCACCTACAATCAATGCAAGGTGTTTTACATCTGTAAGTAGAGATAAAATTTCTTCAATGTCTCGACGGATGTCCATAGGCTCCCAGAGTGTCTCCAAGTTATCCAGGATCAAGAGACAGGCCGGATTGGCCATAAAATAATGCATGATCACTTTGACCAGATCTTTCTTTGGCTTTAGCCCCAAATGGGCCCCAATTAGGATAACCAGTTCATCTTTGCTGGATGTGGATTCACAAGCAACAAAAAATCGATGCTGAGCATGTTTCCCAAGGACTGTTGGATGATGCAAAACAGCTCTGGCGAGACTTGTCTTTCCCATTCCACCTGCACCCAGAATTGCTATCCTAGGTGTTCCGTGTATGAAAAGTTTGAGAATGTCTGCAAGTTCAGCTTCTCGCCCATGGAAGATTTTGGTTCAGACGGCAGCATGGAAATTGAGCTCGAGCTTGATCAGAATAAAATCAGCTTAATTTTATTTAATCTCTCTTTTGACCATACCTGTTGTAAGAGCTAGACAAGACCCTAGCTGTCTTCGCAAAAGTCACTTTTTGCCATAGTCAGAATGGATGGACTACATACCAATGATCCTTTGTCTGAAGCGGTCCCATCAGAAAGGGCATCAATCAACTCCAGAACTTCTTGGTGTCTGTTTTCTGCAAATTTCTGCATGACTCCAACCTCATTGAGGAGATTGATATCCTGAAGCTGTTTTCTCAGGTTGAGTACTGGCATGTACAGATGGTAAAACAAAACATTTCACCTTGAAATGATCTAGTGCCTCTTGCAAACCCAAGTTACAATCCTTGAATAGTCTGTTCATCTCTCCCTGACGGAAAAAGTGCCTAATCTTGCTTTTATCCTGTTGGGCCTCCACAAATGTATGGATCTTGTGAAGGGTACTGCAAACATGCCATCAGCAACAATATATTTCCAGGGTGGGACATACTCTGTGAATTTTCCGAGATCATTCAGCATGCTTGGTGACATATATGGACCACCCTCCGGTTTCATATGGAGAGAAACAATTGCACAGAGCAACTTGTAGGTTTCTTCCAACAATTGAGCACAATCGCTCTTGTTTTGCCGCACAGTCTGGCAAAAGTGAGACAGATTTTATGATATATAGTAGAAATGTACCTGCACAGCAGTTAGCAGAGACTTGGCAGTGTTGGAGATAGGTTTCAAGAATGGATTCTTGAAGGTCTTTGCAAAGACCTATCCCTCAGGAAAAATGCACAGGTTACACCAGGAAAAATTCACCGCATAAATCACCGGTTTAACAATTCAGTTCACTCCGTTGAGATGTGAGGGTTGGGCCGACATCATGTTCCCTTCTAGTAATAGTTGAGAGTCTTGGTCACGTGTGCCTGGTTTAATGTGGGTGAAACAGCCTTGTAGATGAAATCCAGGTCCATAACTATGCATGGATTCAACCCAGGGATCTCCTCTGACTGGGGATTTTAGGACACAGGGTTGTGGTTAATTGGGCGGTCAGGACACAGATTTGTGGTTGTTAATGAGGCAGATTCCCAGCACTATATCTGAGGAGATTCACAGAACAGTGTATCAACCCTTATTACGACTGCCAAGACATTTACCTGCGACCCAGAATGCCGAAAGGGCCACTGAAGAAAGGAGGAAGCAACAA
This sequence comes from Mycena vulgaris, assembly GCA_029204335.1. Lineage (NCBI taxonomy): Eukaryota > Fungi > Basidiomycota > Agaricomycetes > Agaricales > Mycenaceae > Mycena > Mycena vulgaris. The sequence continues at coordinate 477,663 of JARGYA010000017.1, forward strand.
TGGAACTAACGGTTCACACATCAAATTTCTCAATAGGGATGTAAGTCGGCATCTGATACTGCTGCTTCTTGGCGGAGGCACTAGCCTGTCAGTGTGTTTATTTGAGAACAATATGGTAGTGTGATTTTGAAGGGACCCAGGAACCTGTGTTATTTAGATTATTGAGCTGTGTAAATACACATATCAATTGCTAGCCTGTGCATGAAACACGCAAACTACTCTGAGCGGTGTAATTTTCGAAGGAAAACCGCGGGTGGTGTCAAAAATAATAATGTCCCACTATTACAGCCATAAAAAGACATGAGGCGGGAGGTGTATTCAAATTAATGCAGGCCGGCGGGGGTGAAACTTTCCCTTACCTGGGGTGTGTACATTTTTCTCTGTCAGTTTCAGGCGGTGATTCTGAGAGAGAAAGGGAGTGCGAATTTTGTGAGGTATGGAGGAGAGGTGAACATGTGAGCACTTCTAATGAAGGCGGTGCACATTTCGAAAAAAAAGTGGCATGGTGGTGAAAAAAATGGGAAGTGGTGTAATAAATAATTATGAGACAGTATTACAGCCATAGTTGCCCGTGCTGCCCCAAAACGTCCAAAGAAAACACTCAGAAAAAAACGAAGGAAATCTCGGCTACAAATTGTCATGAGTAGGCTCAAATAAATTGTCAGAAAGTCCGGAACATATCCCAGGAGACTCGCAGAGACATTTCCAAGCTGTATCTACTCTCGAAATCTGCTCTTTCATACATCTCAGAAAAATGCGGCTCGTACGGGTTGAACGATCCCATCAAATCATCACGTGGGGTCGTGCTCGAGATAATAGTCAACCAAACTCGGAGTGGGTGAAGTGGCAACTGTAATTGTGTATTTCAGTTAACTACTTCCCATTCAATAGGTTCAGGTAATTTTTGGAGGTTCCTCATTATCCTGTGGTCCAAAGCACCAAAAACGATGGCCCGGGTTGCTTACATACGCTGCTTACGTAGGGGGGGGGAGGGGTACCTCGAGGCTCTGAAAAGAAAATGGAAGGTATGCTGAGAAATTCGCATTTTCGTACCCCCTTGGCTTAGCGAGCGTCAACCCTTTTCTCGACTAACCGCCATCATGGACAGCAGCGTTAAACACGCCTTGCACCCACCGCTGCACATAGCCCGCTTTAGCCCTGTCTTTTTTGTCAACCAAAGCACATTAGTGACCAAACCACAAGAGCAGAAGAAGCGCAAGGAGTGCTCGAGAAAGAAAATGCGTGTGCAGACGAGGACGGAATGGTAGGTACTGAATTTACTCGCGGAGATCGTGGGGTGACCTTAAGTTTCTTCCAGATAGACCGCCAACCGCACGCAGACAGCCGCTGCCTCGCAGAACCTTGCTACCCCTAGATTGGCACTGACTCAGCCCGTGGAGAAACGCGCCGGCGACGGAACCTCTTCAACGGTGCGCCTAGGTTCAACGGCGCTTCGCGAAGACGTAGGATGCCCCACGTCGCATCGTGTCCGCCACCAAGTTGGGCCACGGTTTCCACGAGGCTCAGCACGTCTGTAGCGACTCAACCACAGGTTAATCCCCTGGACAGACACGAAAAAGTCTCTTCAACGGCTCGTTGTGACCATGTAGGTTGCCCATCCCAATCCTCTTTACTGCTGACTTTACCTTTCAACTAGTTTGCTTCGAGCAAGATGGCCTGCAACACCGTGACGTCCGTCCCCACCAGACGTCGTCAACGCCCCCGCCGCCAAGAATCAAGATGTAGGTTCTTGCGCATCCCAATCGCGGCTACTGCTGACTGGAACGCTCAAGTAGTTTCATAGTCTGCGCTATTGACCCAGCAGGTTTTTACAGGCCGGCCGGCATACCTAATGCGGAGGCCTCAAGATATTTAAGTATTCTCTAGTCCCCTTGACTTGATTCTTCCTCATAATGTATGCCATATATTTCCTGTACTACTATTTCCGGTATTCAAGTGGAAGTAAATGCACATTGTTTTCAGAGGAGTTTATAATCAGGAAATGCTGTTGGGATGTAGAAGCGGAAGGCAGGCATGAGACGGCTCTGAGATTCACATTCATATAGGTTGGATGCCTCAGTTGGTTTCCTGCTGTCTCCTTGATTGTGAGCTGCCGAAAAAAAACATAGGTTATCAAAGATGTTCCCGGGCGTAACAGCATAAATTCTAACACAGTACACGCTAAGGCTAATCTGTCTCAATAGGGATCTGATATTCCATGGTGTTCTGCATGCTCCGGCGCCCCTTCTTGTCTTTCCCCCAAGTGGTGTTGCGTACCCGTGCAGTACCTTCAAATTTACGAATATCACCCACCATTTGACCAACATCTTGTCCGACATTGCGTTTCACGATACTAGCCATCCACAAGTTATTTGTGTGGGGAATTTGAGCGCAAAGGATTGCCGCTGCTTGTTCGAGCTCATCTGCCCGCTTACGGAGGTGGTCAGAGTATTCATCAATCGAGGGTCTCCAATCAGTACAGTGAAATCACAAGACATTTAATACACTCCTGCTCTTCATCATCACTGTCGTGTGTCTCGAATGACGGAAAGAATACCCGCTGGATTTCCTCTACATCATCTGAACTGCTGCTGGCATCTGATTCTTGCCTAGATTGTGCGCGCTTACCAAGCAGGCTGGACGTACTAAACTCCAGCTCTCGCCACCCTCCGCCCCCTGGCAGGAGCTTCGGATCAGAAGACCACAGATGGTCGTCGCCATCTGTGATACTGCCATCCGTCGGTTCCATGTATTCTGCATGTTGTTGGCCCCACGGAACCAAGGCCGGATGGCGATACAATGGCAGTGTCCGACGCCGGACAACCTCTGTACAAAATTGGGCAGGAGGATGCCCCACAGCGTCCACAAGATGCTTGCAGAGATGGCATCTGTGGAACTCCTGAGCTTTGCATGTGCAAGTCCATGTACTTCTTGTCCGCATCAACACCCAAGGTGGTGTTCTCGAGTTTCACCCATGCTGACTTGAATTGTCTCTGGAAATGGATAGGTGCATTCCACCTGATAATCCCATATTACAGTTCTAATTAGAAAGGCTTAGGCCCCGCGTGTGGCCATTCTAATTAGAAGCGATTCCAGCAATCCTCACATGCTGCTAGATATGCTGCTATTTTCCTCAGATATGCTGCAATAACTTTGCAGCATATATGCCTCTAGGGGACTTATAAGTATTCTGCTTGTGTATTAGATAATCCGGGTGTGTGCCCACCTATATATCCCACGTTTGTAGTCTAGTTAGACCAGTTGCAGATGTGATGCAACTGGTCTAAGTAGATATCATTTAGCTAAAGTCGCGGACATGGATAAACATCTGGTAGACCTGCCAAATACTACCATTTAGAGCTCGGTGCCGGTAGAACGGCACGGTAGAGAAGCCATCAACGTCACCATCGTCGCCATCACCGCGGGCATTCCCGCGATCAGCCAGCACCTGCGCATCATGGCGCACATCACCCCATCCCCTGTCTCATGCCAGCTCACTGCGAGCTCGCCGCCAGGCCCACCCGGGCCTCTAAAATCGTGAAAATAATAGGGGACCTGCCCCAATGTATTACAAAGCCGTCCGCCGACGCGCACTGTGCGCGCCATCCAGTGCATCATCAGTGCCATCAGATTTCCCGCCGCCCCGAGTCTAAGCCACTGTGGGCTCCCCCGTAGTGGCAGAATCATGTAAATAATGGGGGACGTTGCCCAAGATGTTACCTAGTCGGGCGCCGCCAGTGCGCTGCATGCACCATCATCGCGCCGCTGGCGTCATCCATTTACGTGCCGACCGGCACTCTAAATGTTGTTTCTTGTTCAAAAAGTGCCGGCTCTCGGAAAGTATTTTGCATTTTGTGGGCCAACGGGTCCGCCAATTGCAAAATGCTAGACATGACCCTTGTAGCCCTTGATGAGCTCTATAATTTGGGTATAGGGATCAAAGGTTTGACGGATGACATTCCCTTTTGGGACACTAACACTTTCTCCACAAAAAGGGAATTATAGACATCAGCCCTTCCCTGGGTTATAATTCAACCGTTTTGGAGGGTATAACCTGATAGGCATGTTGTTATAAGTTTTTTAAAGTCAAATAGGACGCAGTAGAGCCTATTACAGTGCAATAATTGGGTGAAAATAGCGAAATTTCATGGATTGTGTCCTGGCCAGAATATCTCTGGGATATACCAATAGAAATAACTCCAGTCAATCACGAATTTTGGTCGCAGTCACGTGTCACTAGGGCCTCTGTCGAACCTCCAAGCCATCAAGCAGGCCTCAAAACTACCTGAAAACTGTAAAAAGACAAAAGATTGCGTGAGAACGTAGAAATTCTGGGGGGTGTCACACGAAAATTCGGCTGCTGTCGAAATGTTGAATTGGTATTTCGGGTCACACATCACACCCCCTTGTCGATTTGAATGAAAACCCCAGTACACGTACCTTTCTCTTTACCAGCGCGATTTGATTCGGCCATGGAGATTTGATTTGAACACAAGACATGCCTTCGCTTCGCTCCGGCGTACTGATTCGTGACTCAGACCATGCTCTAAATCATTGGAAACTTTTATCAACAAGAAAAAGAACTGCAATTGGCAGTACATGTATCTTGTCTGAAATAAATGTAGATGATTGCAAAGATTCTGCATTGAAATTAAGTATATACGCATAGTCTCGTGACGGTGAGAACCTGGGAGAAAATACAGAACTCGCGCTGGTCGAACCGGTTGTAACGCTATCAAGGCCAAGGCGATACTCAGTGTGCTGTAAGGCTTCTAAATCTTAAGTCGAGGGCGAGGAGAACATGACGCCTCTGCAGCAAAGGTGAATAGCTCCGAATGGTCAGGCTGGTTTGTGAGAGAAATTTGAGACACACAGCAAGCTGTTGTGAATGGATAATTTCGAAGATATTCGTGACTTCGCAAGTAAACTCTTGGATTGGAATCAGTTATGAGAAACAAAGATTCTGAGACGCACGGCGAGTTTGGGGCAATGCTGACGGAGCCGCTAGAACATGAGTGTCATTGAGTTGACTGAATTAGGGCCGCAGATGGGGACAGAGAAGATTCTGCATGGAGGTCGAAGCTATCGTGAGGTTCGCCAAAGTTCGAGGCATGTTGTAAAGACCCACCCCATTCTGGATATTCCTTGAGTCAATGTGCAATGACTAAGGATAGGCAGCAACGAAAACGTAGTAGCAGTGTTTGTGGCATGTCTACAGAGGTCGTTAGCCAACTTTGAACCACGAACATAGACATTGAACCGCAATTTCCATCTGATTGTCGTAGTCTTGGTTGAGTGCGCAATGCATAAATTTTAGCCAGAAACAGTCTCGTATAAGGCTCGCCATGGCTCGGAGTTTATTGGAAGACGACACGAGTGCCGATGTGGCTGGGGAGCAAAAACTGGGAGTGATACGACTGGCGAGACAGAATAAGGCGCATAGAACCCTAGTCCCGCTAGGTCAAGTGCGGCGACGGAAAGACCAAGCGCTACGCTTAGCTCAAAGTCGAAGGCTCAACCTTGCTTTCGACTGCTGGGGGGAAGGTCAAAGAGATGTCATTGAGACAAAGGCACCTGCTAATACCAAATAACCCCTCTAATTAGAGAGGACATGTAGGGGACATGTCCTCTCTAATTAGAGGCAAACTGGTTGTAATTGCCACCTTGGTTAAACTTTTGTTAGCCTCGCCATAGTAGTAGAAAAAGGGTGGACGAAAAATTAAATCCCCTCCTCTAACACCACCAAAATGGCGGGTGTGGACATGTCCCCCGTCCCCGCCCATATTGGGTGGACGTCGGGGATGAGGGCGGGGAGGGCACGTGTTACCTTTGGAACCTCAGACATATAGAGGACATATGAGTAAAAGTGACTTAAACACTATGTCCCCAGGTTCACCACGTGCACTGTGAGTGTAAAGCATGGTCATTTAACGTACTTTGAGAGTTTGATATGTATCATCACGTGCTGCCGCTGCCTCCTTGACAGTAAGGTAGACATATGAGTAGAAGGGACTTAAACACTATGTCTCCCCTTCTATTATGGACAGTGCAGTGGTTTGGGGTAGACATATGATAGAACATTACATAATCATATGTTATCAAAGATGGGGATCTAGACATACTCTCAGTATAACATCAACTAGTTTAAGATACAAAACAGTATTGATTGTTTCTCCAGATTGCCCATATAGGTATGTATTCAATCAGAATTAATATTTGCCTCTGATCTAAACTGAACTGACCTCCATTATTACTCCAGATAGTTAGGAGTATATCTAGGAGGGAATTATTTCCATTTTAGCACCCAATATGCTTGCAGAACATGGATGAGGAAGCAGATCAATATAATCAGCCATTGTTTGGCTCTATTTGTACCACTACTCCTGTCACCCCAATATAGTAATTTTGGATAGATCTGTTGTGGTTGCCTCCACTGAGCATGCTATAGGTAATAAAATGATGCAATAGTATTCATATTTCGTTAATACATCCTATAGAGACATATAGCATTCACTACATACTATCTTTGGTGTCTAAAGCATGACATGTGTTGGAGAATGTTTCTGCCATGTAAATGAGGGGTAGATATATTCTCCTGGTCTAATATATACCTGGTAACTTCCAGTACAGTACATATGTTGTTTAACCAGAGAATTGAGCAGCAGATGAAGAAGGAAAGATGTGTTCCAAGAAGTTGACCAAATGTGAGAATACAGATGGCTACTCTTCATACCTACTCCTGACCACCATCTGAGATGGTCTGGAACATCCAATGGATGTAAGGAAGAGATTGAGAGTGTTCTTTTCACTCAAAACTGTGTACATACCCAGTTCTGTCATCAATGTAGTGTTGACAAGTTTAGCTGGTTTTGGCATCCTCTAGGTGCTTGAATCATGTTGGTTTATATATGGACAGTCTTCTGGATCATATGTGATGTTATAGACACAGCCATAAGTCCAGGATCACATTGGGGAATGAGTGGCTGGAGCTCTGCTACGTGTTTCAACATGTAACAAGGACCTATCCATCTGACTCCCTCCAGGAAGACCTTCCGGAAAGATCAAGAAATTTGGGTGCAAATTTGAATAAATTCATGCTAGAGGTACTGAATTGGGTGGATGTGACATAAAGACAGCGGCGGTGTGCCATTAATGTTGAACACCTACGGAGGCAGCTGAAATACTGACACTGTTGAAAAATTATGCAGTACCCAGCACAGGTGTCCATAGATGGCCACTAGATGAAATGAATGTGCACACGGTAGACATGCATGGCCATCGATGCTCATCGATGAAATCAATGGCCATCAATGGACATTGATGGTCATCGGGGTTTTGTCCAATAACGCCCGTCATAGAGCGGCAGATGCTTATTGTTTTACACTGCCGCTCATCGGCCGATGAGTTTCAGGCGGCCCGAAACCAATCGTTTCAGCCACAGTTTCGGCAACTACGAAATTGAAGCCGAATCTTATTGTTTCGCCGGCCCTGACGCCGTTACCGAAGCTTTTGTTTTCGGGTACGGTTTCGGCGCTGCCGAAACAATATGTTGAGGGCATGTTGAAACTGCTCCTGAAACTAATAGTTTCAAGAACAGCTTCAGGCCAGTTGAAATCGGATCCGAAACGGGAAGTTTCAGAAGCGCTGAAAACATACCCGATACGCGTGGTGTAGGCATTAACTTAAGCTGCCCGGAAATTTCTCATTTCAGGTACAGTTTCAGGCCCACTTAAATTGTTGCATAAACTAATTGTTTCGGAAACGTTTTGAGACGACCTGAAACGTCGCATTTTCGAGTGTGTATACTGTCCAATGAAATTTGTGTTGAAACGACACGGTAATCTCTGACATGACACTTGGAAAAGAGAAAAACTTCGAAATAACACTTGGCACAGCGAAACCAGCGAGATGGATCCGCAAGTGAATTGGGTTTCCACGATTCATATGGCTGGGGGCATTCGATAACTACAAGGATCCACACATTCTAGTACTTCCAGCTGCTTATAGAGTCTGCCCTTGGAGTATCAGTCTAAATTATTTAATTATGATTCTGCCGGAGCCACGGGGAAGATGAGCTGCTATCATGAGCAGCCCATGAACCCACCTTTAGAGTCCTTGCAGGTGGTTGGGGCCCTCAGTGGCGAAGCTATCCAGCCACGCTTTTGGAGATGTAGCAAGTGACCTTGGTGCCGTGACCCATTGTATCCGGATTCCCTACCAATGGTGTGGTCAGACACCAGTTATTAGTTTGTTGACTCACGTCGACGAGGTTGATATCATTCAGGAAACACATAATAACTGGGATATGCATAAGTTTTGACTTTTGTGACATACTTTAGGATGGTCTGCCCCTTGTGTAAATTGATTTTCTGAGAGATCCCTGACCTGAATTAACTGAGCGATCAGTGAATTATCACTACTGGGTACATTATCACTAACGGGTCTACAATAGTAGAGGAAGAAATTATGAACCACGATCACAAAATATTCATCGTCGTTGGCTATCGCCGTGTGCTTCTAATTGTACAGGTGTACAGTATATCGGGGGGGGTGGGTCACCGAGGAGCCCGATAAAAGTAACTTATTTTCGAACTTGATAAGTTCACTTGCCCCTTCGGCTTGGCTGGCCGCACTTGCACTTAACCTTTCCCACGCTTGGCGCACTTTTCCCACACTTAGCTTATTGAAACTCCGCTCACACAGCTACTAATAAAGAAGCTCTCCTGGAGCTTGTGCATCCTCCACACCTCAAAAATATCACTCTTTGCCCTTATATAAAGGTATATACATGGCTTGTATCGGAGTTGCTGAATCCCAAGGTCTATATTATAATACACAGTTCATTTCTGCCGTTCCGAGTCGGAATGAACAATACCTGGCTCACACTGATCGCTGTCAAATGACAACGACTGATTATTATCATTAGGCCGGCCTAGTCATGAAGATTTGTAGCAATATCCAATTTCCCGCACCTCGGGCCTCACAGTAATCCTTACTCTGCGCAGGCTATCAGTTAACCGTTCTTTAACGAATACCTTCGAGATCCTTTGGTTGTCTTTGGCTTCACTTTATACGGTATATCCCCTTCTTCTCCTCTCTTCGCTCGGCCTTCATGTGCATTCCCGCCATTTGACTCTGGCAACTGCGGCTGGTCCAGAATTTCCCCATCCAACGGCTGAGTTCTCACTCTACCCCGCACCTTTACTGTGCCCGCTGAATCCGGGTCTTTGGGGAGCTGCGTCCACTGAGATTAGCTTTAGACTAACTCGGAATCTCGACTTTAACAGCCAAGTCTCGCGACCTACCCACTGTGCTACGCAGTTCAACAAAAATATTGCACACATGTAAACAGAATAGACATTTCCTCGTTCATTCCGTTGATTTCAACTGTCCCCGAGTCGATTCTCGGGAGACAGCAGTGCTACGCAGCTCGAGAAACCCTTATAGGCAAATATGTTATCCCCGCGTATGACGATGCCTACCCAGAATCATTATGCCGATCCAGCTGCGGCCACGTAAGTGTCGATCCTTTTCCATAGATAAATAGAGATTGAGATCCCCATCTTCAGATGCAGCAACCTTTTCTATCCCACAAACCCGCTTGCTTTCTCTCACGTCGGTCTAGGGCTTCATTCTGGATGGGGGGAATATTACCCCCATAGTTCCATACCTTAATGGGTGTTGTCCCTCTGCGGGGTGGTTGCTTTGTTGTGGCCTGGTGGTTAATCTGGATTCCCTGAGCAATATTCCCCTATGCGACAGTCTCATTCACAGCTTCTAAATCCTCAGCTGATACCCGGCCGCTGAAATCATGAGCAAAATTATTACATTCAAGTCTGCGACTCGGCTATGTATTTGGTGCTTGCCTGGTGTCTTCTGTGATCCTTCTCCCACTAACATATTCTCTTTTCTTCCAGGATGTGCAGAGTGCTGCTTCAGCTGACAACTGCACAGCACGGGAGCCTCGGACGTGTGCAGGCGGATTGTGCCACACATTTGAGGTACGCGGTGCTGTGATATCCTGAATGTGTTTGTATCAAGTTTTACTGAGTAGATCGGCACAGCGGATGCCGACCCGAGTAGCTGTGCGTTGCATGTACCACACGCCCCCGTCGTGTCCGCGATCCGCGGGCTCCTGTTAGCTGCTTACACTGCGTGCACAGCCGTGCCACAACTCGGAAAAGCTCTGCACCGCTAAGTCAGTCTTTTGTGTTTTCCATGTACATTCTCCGAGTCACCCCACAGCACCTAGAAAGTTCTGATTACTTTTTTGGGTACAGTAAATAGTCAGCAAATGGAGTTGGGCCCACTCGGTCTATTACTACGCTCGCCAGGTGTAGATACGAGCATTATCCTCTTAATACAAAGATTTACCACATATCAAAACAGACCTGCTGAAGCGAAGGGGAGCCATATCATGTCAATTCTAGCCAAAGTCAGATAATAGAAGCCCTGTGCGGAAGGTCCGGGTCCGGGATGTTGAAAGGATGACCGAGGTTGATTTCATGGACTCTGGGTCGAAATCCACCTACCTCATATGTAGTACCCTGGACCCTCGGAATGAGTCGGGCTTCGCACGTCATTCACTTGGCATGTTTCCAACTGCGAGAATGACTTTAGCTGCCCTGAATTGCACTTCACTTGCAGTAACTTGAAGGTACTTAATATCCTTAAGTACTCTTAAGTGCACTGAAGTGTACTTGAGTAACTTGGCCCGCCAAATGCCATCACAGAAGCGCACTTATGCCATCAGATGGCGGCGATGCCATCAATCATCGCCAAGTTCGCGTAGTGTTCGCACACAGGGTGCCAATAGGGTGCTGCAATAGATAGATTTCAACTGATATCTACCTATAAACCTGTTAAAGTCACTTGCGACCCCGCTTACTTCGCCGCAAACCTGGGTGCCCAACCCCACTCAAGTGCGCGGGGTTATTCGGCATGTCAGTTTCATCTCCCTCCGCCACCTCTTTTGCATTTTCGCTTCAACTTCCCTCTAATTCTGGCCCCTCCCGTAGTGATCTAATATCAGTCCTGGAACGTGAGAACCCTCCGTGGCTCAGAATCGACGCACGGGTCGGATATGGGCCAAAAGGTGGTTATCTTATTGGAACTCAACTTCCCCAAAAGCCACTTAAAGGTACTTTAATTCACTGAACTTGCACTTTCCCTGAACTTGCACTTGTGAGATCAACTTGCCTGCCATAAGTTCGCCTAAGTTAACTTTGGCAGGCTAAGTGAAATTACGCAAGTTACTTATTGCGGCATCGTCACCGAGGGTAGCTGGGATCGGCTGAAAGTCCCATGGTTCCAGCCCGGCTCAACTAACATGCAGAAGCGGGAGCATGCTGCGGCCTCGTTCTCTCATGTCCCAATGAGCTCCAGCTCCATGTTTAGAATAGTTCCCCTGAGAATCGGCGCCGGATTTTGGGTCCATTCCATTCTGTGGGTTGCGTAAGATGCACGATACAGTACCCAATATGCAACTGGGAGATGAGATATATCGGGCCGAGTAATCATGAAGCCGCGGAGTCTAAGTGATCCGGCGCAGGGCAAAGTCGCGGCAATGTCGGCATCCCAAAGTTGCCTCGTTCTCTACACCCTTGAGCTTAAATTGAGAGCACACCAACCACCTGAGAGATGTTAATGTACCCAAGCATGGGGAAACTAGATACCGTGAACCACACAGATGCTGAACACTAGAAGTAAGTACATTCTCGAGCCACAGACCGTGATTTGAATTGCGAAACTGCATCATGCTATTCGATTTCCTTTTTTGGTTCCTGACATCTCGATTCTGTTTCAGGCAAGAGCATCTCATCACCCGTTTACCGGCATCGCGCTCCAGACCTCTGGGCGCTTAAACCTCGCATCTGGAGCCTCGGGATACCGTCCGGGGCTCCCTAACATACTAAATACATTTCTCAGTCACCCAATCATTCCCACCTGGCTGCGACTGAAAATGATAGGAACCGGCTCTCACTCATCCCCAATGTCGAACACAACTGGTTTACAACTTTTGCTGGTCTCCTAGACCATCAAACTCACTCTGCTGAAAAGAAACCTGGGCAAAAAGTGCTATTCACGAAAATTTTGATGTCGGAAAAGGCCAAAGCCAGCTTCTTGCTGACTGTCCGCAGCGGGTTCATCTGTTTTACTGCCGAACGACAATCGAACGGGTTCGTCGATTCGTACAAACACGTAGTGAATTTTGAGTAATGCAGGAGTAGACATGTGAGGATAATTGAACTTAAATTTAGGGCAAGTGGGTTTGCCTCTCGTCAAAGCATAAATGCAAACATGTACACATGCACATCGCAGACGACGAGGAATACTTTGAGATCGGGGTTTGTAACTTCTTTCTCGATCTGTGATGATTGAACGAACTCTCATTCATGCCGCAGGAGTTAATCGAAGGTGCCTCGATCTAGAAAGGCCACTTGACGAGCAGGACGATGCTGGGATCGATGTACTCGTTAAATCGGTGTGTACCATTTTCCGGTTTGCGATGTTATTATGGGACCGTCGATGGGGAACTAAGCCTACTTTTGGCCTGTGTTTTTCCATATCAAGTGTTTCTTGAGCGGGCGAGAATCAGCCTGGGGAATGCCACTGTAGCGGACCTGTAAGCCCGCTTTCCCGTTTCATCCCGAGGGTGATTTATTTATAGCCCCACCACGAGTGCCCACGCCAACAGAAATACTTGACAACACGCGTTCCTCCGTCGGTCGCTGCTATTTTGACGGACTACGCTACCCAGTATAGGGGCTCGGGCCCACAACTTGATTCCTGGGGACTCAAAATTAGCAATATTTTACGTCGGAGAGGGCCAAAACCGAGGGTCATTCTGACCTTCCGACGCTGAGTATGTCTGGATCTGTTATCCAGGCCGCGAACTTGATTGTGGATCCCTTTCATCGTGTGGATCAAATCGATTCGTAAAGTAAGCCTGGCGAGATTTGAATCTTGCAGGCTATTTAATTGGCTATTTACATGCGAGGATGGATAAATCTAAGTTCGTGGCACGAAAGCTAGCTTTAGATACACAATGAAATACAATACACTGCCGACGGTGAGAATAAGTAGGCGCGCAAGTTGCGCGCAAGAGTTCACTCTCTGAGTCTCAGGACGCGTGTCACGGTCGCTGTTTGCTGATGTTGTGCTCGCACGTGGTGAGTTTAGGGAGGCTCGCTCGGTCGGACTAAGGCTCCAACCATTACCGTTTTCAAACCTTTTTAAACGGTTAAAACCGTTTATTTTTCCGTTTAGTTTACGGGACCCTGCAAACAGTAAACAAATGGTAAATAAACAGTTTGAACGATTGTATTACCTCGCCCTCTGCGAGGGGCTGCACACTGGATTCCTCCGAGTTCCTGGGCATCTGGGATGGCCATATGTATGTGTGTGGTAATTTAGAATGAGGTTCTGACCTCATACTAAGCTTTCGACACTCCAGTGGCGGAATATGCTCCCAATATAATAGTTTCTCACGTGAGTGATGGCGACGGATCAATTGATGCGCCTGCGGCACTCCCGATTCAGACCTCCGCTCAACCCAAAACCATGGTTTAGTGATCCATATTACCAATCCGCAACTGCAGCTGTGGCAAAAATGCTATGAGACAAGGTCTGTTGTGCCAGAGTCAAATACCTCCCCCCAAAAAAATATTGTTTATAAACTGTTTTAAACTGTCTTTGAACCGTTTGTGTTTCGGTTACAAACTTCCATAAACGAAAACTAAATGGTTGGAGCCTTACTCGGTCCTCTCTGTCTGAGCTGGCTTTGTTCTCACTTGACTCACTTAAAGTTTACCATTGTGCCAATGCTCGAAAAATTGCAGAGGGCATCTTTCAAATTTTCAACACCTTCACCAGCCTTGGTCTGAATTTTCCGAGAGAGGTTTTTTCCGCTTTGGCCTTGCGAGCTTGTCGGAGATTGCCGGCAAGCTCACGAGGCCAAACAAGCCGCAAGTGATTTGTCAAAAGGTCGATGGGGAAAAGTATGACGGTTCGTTTGTACAAATATTGATTTTGCGCGCGTGCGAAGACAAATTTGCGCGCGCGCGCGCCTAAGTCCCTACGTAAGGTACATGCATATTACTAAGCTAAACCCTGCTAAACCTCGGCCTGCTCCATGCGAGCGCTAGCGAAGGATCGGGAGCTGCAGTCTGCATCAGGTCGATGGCATCGAGATGTGGGGGATGCGAAGCCGGCAGCAACTTAGGCAACGAAGAAGCCGCACACCAGCGGCTGATATGCGTCGAGAGCGATGTGGGCGGTGGGCGGTGAGGTGGGAGAGGACAAAGGATGGTGACGTGTATGACGGTTCGTTTGTACAAATATTAATTTGCGCGCGCGCACGACATCAGCGCGCGCGCGCGAAAGAACCACTACATACATAATGTTACTATTATCTACCCTTATCTACCTCAGAAGCTCCTGTAGCCGCAGATCCGATGCTCCTTGGTAGCTCCTCGGGTCAATTCCAAGCTTGCTCTGCCGTCCGCTTGTCTCGAGGGGACACAGGAACCAGACAAGGAAACCAGAGAAGAGACTGCGAGGTGAGGACGAGGGGAGGGGAGGGCCCGGAGGGGGAGGAATGATAAGCAGTGGCCACCGAAGGAAGCCAATACAGGCCCATCATCGGTGAATGCTGGGCGTGGCAGAAAAAGATGGGTGACGTGTCTGATGGCGGAAGCAAGAACAAACACTCCCGTGATAGGCGAAGATCGGAACAGGTGGCAGTGCTTACCATCATTCCATCTTTTCCCGTCTTTTTGTCGCTCTCTACACTCTCTTCGTCCCAGCCTTCACCGGTGAAGGCCGGGAAACCCCGCGAATCTTGAATCTCTCCCACATGGGATCGCAGCCGCGGCTCACAGTCAGCCCGGCCCTCGCAGTTTGAGCCTTACCTCCATCGTGTTCTCAATGGTGCCCACAACGCGGACGACTTTAAAAAGGGTTCAAAAATAATTTACGAGAGGAGGTAAGGGACGAGGGGTACCAGAGAATCGCGTACGTTGATATTCCTCTGCACGGTGCACGTAGACTCTCTGTTACTTCGAATAGTGTGTATGCGAAATTTTTCTTGCTGATACAGTCCACGGTTGACCGCGGGAGCCATCCACTTACTCAATACTTACTACTCGCGCTAATCAAAAGTGACCGGAATATCACCAAAGATTTGAGTAAAGCGCAAATATTTCCAACTTCTTTACACATGGATCATCATTTCCAAGCTACCTGAGTATTTTCACGCAACATCTACATTTGTCAACCGAGTTCTCAGAGCCACAACTCCCTATAGTAGCAAATTTGGATATTTCCTTACTTTGTTAGTTATTGACACATTGAAGATGTTCAGCCATATCTTGAAGTACATGAATATGCACCTTTTGTGCCCAACAAAATTTTCTAAAAGCCTCTAGGGCTAAATGTGGCCACAAGCCTCTGAGGCATTATAACAACAAAGAAAGAAAATGATCACCTTTGTACTTACCAGAAGAAAATTGGTTTTCACGGGGCACCATGCTCTTCTAGGGTTGAGGGCAATGCATAGTAATAAAGTGGATGACTGGAAGGCCTCACCAATAGATGTTTTGACCCATAAGATCCTTTGCACAGCAAAGAAAATTCCGGATCTTTCCAATTCCGGTCACTTTTGATTAGCGCGAGTATGTAGCAGTGTATAATTTCAATGGACCAGTGCGTGCGCGCGTTTGGGTCGTGCGCGCGCTAAATGATACGCGTGCGTGCGAAATCAATTTTTGTACAAATGAACCGTTGATACGATGGTACTCGGGGTGCGGTGGAACGATAACTATGAAGCCGAGATAAAGGTCTAAACCAATATAACCAACTAAACAATCAATCAAACAACAACTCCTCCTCTTTATGAGTAATGATAATCGCGGGTGTTCGGGGGTAAAGACCAAGTATTAGGTCAATAGATCGCTTACTGTTCAGAGAACAGGGGAGTGGGATAGACAAGGGTTGATAAACCAAAGTCGAGCAATACGTGCTATGTTCGAGACTTCGTACAAGCGGTGGGTTCGTGGGTTTTTAAGGCAATAACGGCCAGTAGCCGGCGAGTTTAACGGGTTTGTTGGATTTCTCCAGGTTTGGGACACGATACACTCCTGCAGGACCGCAGTATATAACACAACACAGAACACAAGTCACAGAACACACAACACACACACAATACGACCCGCAGTGCTGGACAGAGTCCACACAATTCACAATTCAGTCACACAGTCGATCACAGATACAATCCAATCCAATCGTTGCCAAAGGTACAGTACTTGAGTCGAGATAACGGTCACTTGGGTCTTAGAGCTAAACGACAACTCCGAGCCACAACGCCGGTGCGTATGTGAACAAGGTAAACCGAGTGATGTCACTGCACCGTTGTGCGCGAAATCCCAAGGCAGTCTGCTCTAGAAGAGTCAAAGACTAATCCTAGCCACAGCACCAATGTGCCTGTGAACAAGGTAAACCAAACAATGTTATGCACGCGAGTTGTGCACAAAACCGCTGGGCAGTCTGCTCCAGAACCTCTCTAAACTACGTGCTTTTATACTACTGGGATCTCGGCTTTACAACACATCTATTACTACATCTTGGAAAGCACTCCGTCCCGGCGTGGAGCCGCGGGACAATCTTAGGGAATCCCCTGACTCCTATTGGCCACGCGCCGACTCTATGAGTCAGAGCTCTCCTTGGTACTCGATCGGTTTGAGAGTTATTGGTTAATTGAACAGAAGCTTCCGAGTTGTCGTCTTCTTCGTCTAGTGCTCGTCCCGAGCGTCAGTCTTCCTCGTCTATGATATGGCTACCTGTGGACACCTTCCCCGTGTCCGTAGCTAGTCTGGTTGTTGTGATAGACTAAAGTTCCACTTGTCTCGGTAAGTGCCAGTGCCATCGCGATTTGATGTTTAACCAGCACAGCTCTTCTGATGCGTGGGCACGCTCGGCCGTCAGCAACTCACTTTGTCTGTGTCTATTTACAGAAGTCTTGCCCCATCCAAGGGTCTGGACCCATCATGTGCCTTGTTGCACTGTTCTTGATAAGAGACACAATGGTAAACAATCTCGAAGTCGGCCGTTTTGGAAGGCCCCAGTCGCCTGCATGCGATTTCATGTATTCCTTCCCATCTCCTTGATACTAGGCTAGCACTCAGCTCATCCGCACGCACACGGGTACTGATATAAGGTAGTTAGTCCTGTTCTCGGTAAGTCGTACTTTGGGCCCAAGTCGAGGTACCGCCATAGGATCATGCCAAAAGAGAACCTAAGCTATGTGACTGTTAAGCTACTCGTTCGGAGCTCCCAATAGCTTCTTATAGAATAGAGAGAACGTGCTTTATAAGTATAAAGACGCGAAATGCGAAAATACACCTGTGGTTTGTACACGGCTTATCACCGTCATAGGCCTGACCTGCACCAGAGCCCCAGTGGCCTTGGTGAATAGAGGCGATCACACTGGCAGGTAAGTTTTTACCTCGCTGGTCCAACGCTGGTCGAAGGATTCCTCTGTCCTTTTCATCTGAGCAGGCTAAATGTGATCTGAATCCCTTGACTAGCCCCGAGTCTGAGAATATCTTCCTCCCAGGCTTCTGACACCGTCAGAATTCATGTAATTGATTTCTGGCAGGGCGTGAATTTCAGGAATGCTTTCTTTTGATACCCCCAAGCTCGATGTAGAGGGCTTAGTAGGCATGTTACATGTATTAGACGAGTCCATAGTGCAATATTCCAACTGCCATGGCCAGGTTGCCAGGTGGCAGGGAAGTTTGCGCTTCTCATACGTAAAATTCAAGTAAAAATTCAGTAAAACTAAACACAAAAGAATACGGGACGTCGAGCGGGCCGGCGGGCCTGCCTGGCAAGGCGCGTCAAGCGGCACACGCCATCGGCCGGTCTTGACACGAGGCATCACGAATGCCGTCCTGCATCAAGCCCGGCATGCCGGCGATCTCGGCATCCCATCAAATCACCAGGCAACTACGCCGCCGCCGACGTCGCCCACCGGCTCTCAACAAAGCCGCTCAACAAAGCCGACGCCGCCGCCTACTTCTACGGCGCTCGACAACGCCTCTCGCAGCCCACGCCCGACGCCGCCCACCGCACTCAACGTCATCAACATCATTAACACCACTCAGCTTCGCTGGACTCAACGATGCCGACGCCGACGCCCTCGTGCTCTGGGCGATGCCACGCGGCCGCCTCCGCTGTCACCGCCGTCGCCACCACGGAGCCATGGGGCGGCTTTGGCGGCGACGACGGGCAGATGTCGAATTTGATGCAATCACGGCATCGCTGATGCGCCATCAACAGGCTCCGGGGACGCATCAATGTCGAGGCCGGTGGTTGGGACGTGTTTGGCAGCTGCCAGGAAGCGGCGGGACAGATACTCGGAGGCAAAGGCTTCTATTAGTTGCATCTTACATACGGTGGCGCAAGTTGGCGGGCAAGGAAGGTGGGTTGCTTCTCTTGATGGGCCATCAGTTGGAATATTGCACTTACCGCTCGTATTAGACAGGTATTAGATACCACTCGTGTGTAATTTTATGATTATTATCTATACATACCCCCAACGGTCGCGCGCGCGCTAAATTACACGCGCGCGCGCAAATCTTTATTTGTACAAACGAACCGTCATAAAAAGAAGTCGAAGCGCTCAGAAGCGCTGATCATCTCCCCCGCTGGTCATCATCTCGCGCTGGAAACCCGTTGCGCCCCGCTGCCAACCAGCTACCAACGGTAGGTAAGCGGCTGTCAATAGCGGCGAATAGCTTTTGTTGCCGGACCTGTACTCAACCTGTACTCGTGCCACTCGGGTGTGACAATCGTGACAACGGCGACCTCTTGTGATGTCGCCCACAAACCGCCTCACCCCCTCCCACTTCTCTGAACCTTGACCTCTGCTATGGAGAACACGACTGTAGGATCCTCCGTGGACATCATGATGAAAGACTCCGACGTCTCCCAGCCAGAACAAGCACCTATCGCAGAGGAAAATGCGGAATTCATCGAAGGCTCTATCCGTGGCTGGCTTGCTGTATTTGGAGGGTATGTCCCACAATTCCGCGTCCTGAAGTGGGCTGACTCGAGATTTCATCGTCAGCTCCCTTGTCTTGATATGTAAGATCGATTCATGTACTGCCGAAATTTCGAGATAGTAATTGGCGGTTACAGCGACGTTCGGGAACATGCAGGTACTCTCGCGTAGCTGGCAAGTTTAATTCATGCTAATTGTATACCTTCAGTCATTCGGAGGCGAGGATGCCAACGTATCTTCCGACGCCCCACCTGATTTTCTTCGCCAGTCTTTCAGGACTTCTATACCGTAAGCGTCTCCGTTGAACACTCACCATTTGAAGACTAAGACCTCAAAGCGCATCTATTTCCCTGAAGAATCCCCATCGACAATCAGCTGGATCGGTTCTGTCCAGCTAGCCCTTCAGTTCATCGTTGGCGTCGTCTCCGGCAAACTCTTCGACAAAGGCCATTTCCGTGTCCTCATGGTGTCCGGAAGTCTGCTGATTTTGTTCTCGTGAGTTTCCTTGTTCCGTGTGAAGTGAAGAAAACTCACTGCCTTGATGTTAGCTCCTTCATGCTCTCGCTCACGAAGCCGCACCACTTTTACCAGGCGCTGCTTTCGCAAGGCTTCGGTATGGGAATCGGCAGTGGTCTCGTTTTCTTACCGTCGCTTGGTCTCGCATCGCATTATTTTCGACGACGCCGTGCGGTTGCAATGGGCATCATGATTTCCTGTGAGTCCAGTTCGAAGGCGGACTGGGACTTTGACAGATCTTTTCAAGGTGGTTCCTTCGGTGGTGTCATCTACTCAATTCTCCTCAACAAAATCCTTCCCCGCGAAGACCTGGGATTCCCGTGGGCTGTCCGGTACATGTATTGTCTAGATCGTGACAGACACATCCTGATTTTGGACAGCTTCGTTGCTTTCATCAACGTCTTGTTGCTCGTCATAGCAAACCTTGTAATGAAGCCACGCCGCAAGTTTTCTCACTCTTTTATGGTATCACGAACTTATTATTTTCTTCAGCTCCTCTCCGCAACTCGGAGCCAGTCGACATGAGCCAAATTCGTACGGACGGCGCCTATTGGATGACTGTTTTGGGGTAAGCGTCCGTCGTTATAGTCATACCGTAATTTATTATTGTTGAAGGCTCTTCCTTGGCTTTCTGGGTGTTTTCATACCTTGTGCTTATCGACCTCTATTGTATTTCAAGTTGCTGAACCTGCCATCAGACTTTTATCTTCAACTGTTTGCCTTCACCCAGGGTGTTGACGCAAACTTTTTGATATGGGTTGTAAGTGGTGTTCCGATGCAACGGTTTTCTCTAAATAAACCGAAGTTTCCAGATTCCCATCCTCAACGCTGGTGCGATGGTTGGCCGGCTCGTGCCTAGTTTCTTGGCAGATCGATATGGGCCGTTGAATGGTTTGTTCTCCGCGCATCCGAAAGTCTCCACCTAATATCTGCCAAGTCATCGTTCCTTGCGGTTTCATCTCGGGGGCCATCATGTGGGCTCTCCTCGGAGTCAAGAGTATCGCGGGTGTTTCCATCTTTGCCCTCTTCTACGGCTTCGTTTCTGGGGCGTTTCTTTCACTCGCCTCGCCAACAGTCGCTGCGTTCAGCACTAGTCTCACGATGAACGACGTAGGGTTCGTATCGCCCTTCCGTACTTATTGTCGGAGAGCTGAGTAGTCTATGAAGACTCCGGATTGGGATCTCCTGTTTCTTCATCGGCCTTGCTCTCCTCGGCGGCAATCCGGTCGCCGGCGCGTTACTGTCGGTACACGCGTACACGTGGTGGAGGCCTTTGACCTTTGGATCTGTGAGTCCGCAGCCGCTTGTGTCACCGAAATTAAGGCGCTCCTAGGTTGCGATGTTGGCAGGTTCTGCCCTTATTCTCTATGCGCGGCGGGCGGTAGTGAAAAGACGGGATGGGAGTCAACTGGTTTAGAGTTCGACGTCTGGTTCGGAACCGTTGATTTGATATCCCTTCCATGTTTCCTCCTCCTACTTGATATCCAATGACTTCGAAACTCTCACTTCAATGTAACCATGCAACCGACGTCGTCTCTGCCCGAAGTCTTGGTGCTGATTGCGAAATTACCCACACCGGAAAAGCGCAACCATAGGGTGTTCACAAAATGCACATGGGCTCCGATGCAGCGGATGCAGGTCTATATAGTTGAACACCACGGTATGGGGGAGTGATCAATCACGCACCGCTGATCAGCCATGTGTTGCGATGCAAAAACACCGCTAGTTAGCGATCCGTTTTCATGCATCACCCCAGCATTGAGCTATGGTCCAAGCCTTTATTTATATGTGTCGCTGTGCCTCGGCTGGGCGTTCGCGTCGCTGCCAAGGAAGCCGCTAAGGGATGCTTCTGATTGATGCAAGCATCCGCATTGAGCCAGCGACGCTGAGCGTATGCTCGTCGTCGCCAGTAACGATGAGGAGAACTGAATTATATAAATGGGACTAAAATCATACAAAAATTACAGTGTTACCGGGAGCCGATTACGAGCCCCGACAGGGCATGCCAGAGTCCGTAAACGGCCCCCATAGGTCAGCCGACGATTATCTTTCGCGGCTCCACTCATTCCGTCCGGCACCTTCCTCAACGGCCGCTACTGCGCCTGCGAGGGCAGGGTGCTGCGTTCCGTGGATGCGCACGGCGGATCTACAAGAATGATCTGCGGCATGAGCGCGACCACGCGATGAGGCTGGTGTTGTGGGACCCCGGCAGCGCGGGCAGATGCCTGCGGCGCGGGCCAGGAACGGACGGCCTCCGGGCAATTGAAGCGGGCATGTCGTGGCATTGGCGCCGTGAGGTATGCGTGCTGACCCGGGGTGGCAGCGTCCTCGCCCTGCGGAAGCCCAGCAGGTAGTCGGATGCGCATGGGCGCGGGCAGGCCCACGGAGTGTCCCCGCTGCAGGATATCACGCTGCTCACGTCCCGCGTGCGCCGTTCAGGACAGGTAGGGAATGGCTAACGCGCTGTAAGTGCCACGCTCTCCATCGGCATTCACACCGTAGCAGCGCCAGCAGCAGGGCAGCGTTCAGAACCGGTCAGGAGAGGGGATGGGCGGGCGGAGCGCCAGGTGGGGGGAGGAACGGGGAGCTCACCAGCAAGCAGTACTCCGCACCATCGGTAAGGAACGGACGGAGCTTGCAAGGGACTGGAGAAACCGATGATCTTCCGGCGAGTTGAAGCCCGAAATTGCGTGCAAACGACAGGCTTGGAGAACGTGGATCCAGCGTAAGACCTGAGGAGCTGTGTATGCATAGCAGACGTACCAGTTACTGCTAAATTCCCCCAGCGCATTCGTCCTCAGCTCTGTCTCTGATTGAGTATTATGCTGCTATTTGCCAGCATGCACGGATGAAAATCTTGGTTTGTGGTGGGTAAAAAGCTCCTGCAGGCGCATGAGAGGCCCCGCGAGCTCCGGGAGTCTGTTCAGGTTCGTGAAAAGAGTGCGAGAGAAGCTGGAGGAGAATGTACTATCGTGTCGGTATCTTGGAATCCGGCCAATAAAACTCGATGAGAAGCGACCATAGAGTTGATTTAATGACTTAGATCATGATTTCCGACTCTGATTGTGACGAGGAGCCATGGACGGTGTTTTTGAGGAAGTCGCTTGGTGGGAAACGTCCGAAAGAGAGAGTGTCACGGATGTGACCGGCGTTACTCGCGACCATTTTGACATCAGGCACGACGACGTTGGGCTCCTGTAGTTCCTCAGAGCACTTTCAACGAGAAATGAAGGGGTAGAGCATCACCAATTTGCGAACCGGGCTGATTGGTATCCCTCTGTAGTGAAAATCTGCAATCTGAAAAATCAGGCACGCAAAAGACAGCTACGATAGGAGCCAAGGAGTCTGTATATTTGAGTTCTAGTATTACAGAACACGTCTGGGAGCCGAACCTTCTTAGGAAATATGCAGGTTTCGCCAATAAAAGGTGTAGAAATTGATTTTGCATCAAAGGTGTGGGTTCACAAGCATAAATCCAATACAGCATCTGCGTGGTGTTCGACTTTGGTCCTCGTTCAGTGTTCCACTCAAGTTTTTTCAGGCCCCAGACTAAAAAAGATCTAGAAAGGCTACTGCTGTATATTTAACTCGTCCCTGTTGCTCAGAAAGCTCCACAGTGCCCCAACTATCGGGTTTCAACTACGGGTGGAAACTGCAATTATGGGGCTTATGTCGACCACAGCGGCTTCGGGGCCGTAAAAAAGTGGATTGAGGGGGAATAATATGCTTTTAATATATGGGAAAAATATCGATGGAGGCTCTTTTTTGCCTGCGGCAAGTATACATTATGTTTATGGACAGAGGGGGACACCGGGGAATAAACACATGTGACGTTCATCGCAGGTTCCCTTTTCATGTAAATATATCAACCATTCATGTGTGAACTGGGAATATCATAAATTCCGCTCGCCAGAGGAATATGCAGAGGTACAGAGAGCGAGGAATCCCGGATTCGGAGAAAGTGGCGCGCGATGAAACCCCCTGCATCAACATATGTACAGCCTACACCGGTAGGTGTCAATTGAAATGAAGCGCGCATATAGCGCTGCAGGGGTCAAGGCGGGCAGCGCGCGAGCGGGCGCGCGGGCGGGGCGCGCGGCGCGGCGGGCACGTGACCGGCGCGACGCGGCGGTGTCTAACGGGAGCGGTAGCTGCGAGAGGTTTTTACAAAAATAAGAGTCAGCAAATACATGTTCCGCGTAAGCCGCACCGGCGAGCGGAAGGACGCCCGGAATAGGAGCGGGGCTGGCGGGCGGAGGCAAGAGAGTGTAAATGTAACAAATATAAATAAAGTTCCCGATTGAGCAAGCGAGCAGCGCGCTCCAGTGCGAGCGCGCCCCGCATAAGCAATGACCAGCAGCGGGGAGCGCGATGATGCGAATGATCCTCGTCATTTGATGGACGGGCGCCGGTCCAGCACGCACGCGGAAGGGTGGAGAGCGGTGCTCAAATGTGCAGTGATTCATCACGTTGGATCGCTAATCAGCGGTGTTGATGCATTGCGACGCATCGCTCACCACCGACGTGGTGATTAATCAAATCCCCAGATACGCCTGAGTTGAAACACCGTTGTATCAGGACTTCAATCTATCGGCAGTTCGTAGATGGAACGATTGCAATTCAAGCACCTACCTGTGCAGAACGGAAAGCTCGGGGTTCTATCTGAATCTGATCGACTATTCTGATTGTACCCTTTTTCACACAAAAGTTCGATGATCCGCGGATGTATACACGGGACATGTGACGTGAATCAATCTTCCGCATATTTGTTCAGAGCGTCGCTATCCGTTCTTGCGGGGCGTGACCCACCCCAACATGACTGAATTCCGCTCTACTATCCCGCTTCCCCACATCCCCGATGACTTGACGGTTCCTCAGTTTTTGCTCAATGACTACAAGCATCCGATTGGAGAGATGAGGAAAGACGCAAGTGACGTGTGGTTTATTGATGACCTGACTGGGCGCAAGTTCACATTCGGCGAAGTTTGCCTACAATGCCGGGCCTGTTGGTTACTATCGGTGACTGGCTACTTGGCCACCTACGTGTTTTCGGTCTTGTATAGAAGCCTAGTAATGAGCTGGGAACATCGACCGGGCCTCGATAAGAAGGCGTGGGTCCTGCGAACACGTCTGGACTATTTGGCCGAATTTTGGTTGAGTTGTAATGGCTGGGTGAATTTTCTCCGGTCGCATCCTAAAAATAGCCATTTCCGGGTTAGTTGGCCACCCGCCTCGGGGCAGTGTAGTGCGTGCCGATGAGGTTTAAATGTTTCTGAAAGTGATATGGAGGCATGGAGTGACTAATTTGAATCTGTAAACCATAGATCTGACCTAGAGGATAGGTGGTAGTATTTCCCTCCGAAGAGGTACGACGTAGGTGAAATGGGAGTAATAATGTATACAGGTGCCATACAAGAGATATTGGGTATGGGGACTCAAAATAAGATGCAGATGTCTTCGTACGAAGGATGGCAACATACTTACATGCACAGTTTGGCCTTCCAATGCCTCCCTCCCTTGGAAAAAACTTGAGTGTTAAGACCCCCGAAACAGGGTGATTTGATGTATTGAACGACACTGAAGGGGATATTAAATAGATAAAATAATCGGATACTTTCAAAAAGTGAGCTGAATTAGTTCCTGTGGATCATTCCAAATCCTGGGCCTATAGGATAGCAGAGTCATTTGATATCGAGCCCTCGGATTGTGAGACTCGGCACGACATCACAATCACTCGTGGGAGCTTAGTGAAAAGGTGACAATTTTGGGCGGCCAGGCTTTATGTCTGGAAAGGAGCCTGAGATGAGGCAAGAAGAACGAGCCCCAGAAGTCGGGGATTGTCAAAGAATTGGTGGAGAAACGAGCGAGGCAGCCAGCCCGGGGTTAAGAAATGATGACATCACGCTTCGGCCCGCGATCAACCACGCCGCAGCTTTGGGTCAACTCATCAATCTGTGCCCAAATTTGGCATGAAGGGACGCCAGGGGTCGTACTCCCTCCCTCGAGCCCAAGCCTCTCATATCTCTCAGTATTGGACCTTATATTTGCAAGTGGCTAACTAACTAGGGTGGCCAACTAAGGGGTCACCCATAGTATCCCTCTCGCCGATTTGACAGTTGAAATCCGCTCCAATTGTCTGACGATAGGACTGGCTACTTGTAATATCAGTGTGCTTTCACTGCGGAGTGAAAATTTCTGTTGACCGGGGTACCATTCTAAAGCGAACGATGAAGTGGGTACGTGCAGCGTTCTTGGGGGACAAACCTTGGCTTCCCAAAGTACAACAGTCCTCTTCTTCAGTCCCCAATCATGTCGGTAAGCGCCAAAAAAACTGCGCTCGCTGTATAGTTATATATCAGGTTCGACCCAGGAATTTTCCCGCAGAGGTTCTCTCGCGTTCGTCTGTTTCAGTGAATTCTGCTTGACAAGGTCTCTTCGAGCTCATAATTCAGGCTCGATTCGAGTTGCAGAACCGGTTTGTTCTGTTGTCCGACTTTCAATTTTAAAAAATCCGGAGTCGCTTTTCTGCTAAACCCACTGCCTGAGTTTGCGCGGAGAGGATGCGAAACTCTTCAGTCCGGGAACGCACATATTTGCACGTGTTTCCAGACTGCCAGAGAGCCGAGCTTCTGGTTGGCAACTCAGACCGGTTAGATACAATTTGTGCAGCTGTAACACGATTGCGCGCGCTAGCGCAGCTCGTCCAAGCAAGGTGCGTCACGCCCCCACATTTTCCTCGAACTCACAAGCGGAACTCAACTATCGTTGCACTTTTAACCTTTTCCACGCGGTGATTCAGCCCGATAAAGCCGAGATCCGCGAAGCGACTTGTGTCAGTCTTCTCTGTCTCTCTCCACGACCATGGCGCCCACGACTGGCAAAACATGTCCTACCTCGATCTCGTCAACATCTGCGGCAACACGCGCATTAACTCTGGGCTCTCCCCCATCTCATCCGCGTTCGACGCCGAGGATCTGCTGCCCTTGTACCTCGCCCCCGCAAAAGATAGCCCCATCGTCGGGCTGCTGCACCCGCGGATCGTCGATTTCCTCTTCGCGGAGCAGTCCGGGTTGCCTGACAGCTGGGCTGGCCTCGGCACACGCCACATCAGCTTCGGCACGAGCCACGACACGCACGCGAAGCGGACGGAGGTGATGCGGGCGCTGGCGCGGCGAGGCGCAGTTCCGCAAAATCATTGGCCTCTCCTGAACAATATGTTCACCGCCGCGTTAAGCTCAACCCTACCCTGGAGCAGCTGTAGTGGGTCCAAGATTGGAAGGCGGTCTCGGTCTGCGTGAGCTAGCGTTGGACGAAGTAGAGAATAGCCGAGTCAGTGGGGCACTTATTGGCTTCGGTGTGCAGCGTGACCCCCCGGGTGTCGCGCAATGTGAGCCTGGACAGACAGAGTGGAGATAAGATTTCTGAGCAAGAATAACCGCTCCACACGCACGAGTATCGTTTGCGCCGTTGACCTGATCCAGAATCCACCTCGAGGCGGGCTCTTCGTCCTTGGGCGCTTCAATGCGCACGCCATCCATAGGGTCTCCAGGGGGATGGAAAGATAGCCCGAGAATAGCGAGTTATCCACTTCGTTCTCGAACATCTCAGAGCCGATATCCTCCTCGAGCACATCGTATGAGCGGTTCTCCCAGGCCTTCACGGCGCCCGAGGGGCCCGTTGAGACAAGGATCCCGCTGTGACTCGCCTCTTCGAGGAGGAACGCACCGGCACGCGCGCTGCAAAAGGCGCCGTGAAGAAACTTGAAGACAAATAACAGCTTGAGAAGCTCGGTGGTAGAATACTGGTGGAGCACGGCCGTTCGCTGACGGTTAATCTTCTCAACGACATCATCCTCCAGCTCCTGAACTTCCTCGAGCGTTAGCGGCGGCCCGGAACAGCTTGCAACACAGCATGATTCGATATGCCGCCCGGGCCCCGCCGGAGGCTCGAAGATTCCTCCGAGGTAAGTACGCTTTTTTTCGACGTCCTGTCTTTCGTTCTGCGATGGCAGTCTCAAGTTTGACCTCAGTGGTGAGAATAGGGACAAGAGACGCACGTTAGACCGTAGATATCATGTAGCTTTCGACCACTTCCGAGCTCTCTTGCAACCGGTACTTTTCATCACTAGCGATTATATTCGCGTGTCTTCCGGGCACGCGGAGGTCACCTCAGCGGGGTCGTTCTCCTCTGGTGCATCGTGGTTGTACAGGTACCGCACGACGCGCAGCGCTTGCGGGAGTGCGGGACCCACCATTTTGTACGCGACCGCGCGCGTTATCGACTACGAAAGGTATGAAAGGGGCGCAGATCTCTCACGGAGCGGCTTGCCTTCGGATGCGTCTGGTATACGCGGTGGAAGGCCTGGGTAACCAGATATGTGGTCCACGATATCGTCGTCCAGCGGGAGGGCATTGAGAGCGTGCATGGTAGTCGACGTGGACGGTGGAGAGTGTACGTCCCGATTTGGGTGATGTGGTGATAGTCTCGTAAACCAGACTTTATAACGCACGATGGAGAAGACAATCGTTCCCATGTACTTATATAAAGTCGGGGCTTTGATGGGGGTACCTCTGAGAGTCGTTTCCCATCATGATGCTGAGTTTGAAAATGATGACCCGAATATACGGCGCTCCTTTCCCTTTCAGCTTACAAGCGCGTCGCGCGTCCTGCGCCTTCTCTGGGGCCCGTACCCACCTCAAATATAAAATAATCCATGCTATAATCACCCCCTGGACACTGTGGACGAATGTGACGTATTTGACACGGGATTACCACGAGCAGGCGGTCTTCAGTTACACCAGTAATTGGCCATCCAAAAACACGTTTATGGTGCGAACGTGTCTCCGGTATGCTCTGGTAGGGTTCTGTTGAAAAAATCGCCCGCAAATGTGATGGCCAAGTCCACCAGGAAAGAAACTGTGCTTCCATCGGCCGATGCGGGCACAGCTGGGCCAGGAACGGGAGCCAGTTGAGGGAAAGGGAAGGAGACGGTAGGTATATTCCTGTTGATGATATATGAATGCGGTTCCGGGAGTTGCTGGGCTAAAAGGCGGCTCGTAATAGGGATACGGGAGTCTGGGTGTAAAATATTGATTCGGCAGAACATATACATGATTTGGGGTGCTAGGAGGGGCAGGTGCAGACGCGAGCGGCGGCGCCGGGCAGGTTTGTGTTCGCTCTGGCATGGTGAGAGCGGCGCGACTTGAGGGAGACCGAAAGCGCGTCGTCCCAAAGGAGAGTCGGAGAGACTCCGTGTGCCGTACTTTCGGGTCAGGGTTTTCAAACTCAGCATCATGATACAACATCGCGAGGTACGAGTGACAATTGTTGTAGCGTCTGTTTATAAGAGACTAGCATCATGATGCGAACGACTCTCAGAGGTACCCCCCATCAAATCCTAGACTAATGTGGCGATTCGTGTCAATGGCCGCACGAACTGTATGGAAAGCTCACCTAGGGCACTCTCTTCTCGGCCCAGGTCTCGTTGTCGACTACATCAACAGGGCGGTTCCTGGCCAAGGTGAGCTTTCGCATCTAGACTTGTAACTTTCAACTTACTCAAAAACAGGTGTATCACGTCAATGTCAAGAAGCTCACAATCCTGGACAAGGGTGATGGGGGTCCGTGGAACCCTCCTTCTCCCGACCTCCCTTCTGCCGCGCCATCAGCCCCTTCCAAGCGAGCCCGCGATCCGCTGTTGATAGCGCCTTCGCTTTAATTGGCGTTCTTGGGTCGGTAAAAAACTACCGGGATCTACGCCGAGCCTAAAACCGCCGCAGCCCGCCACAGCCTCAATCATCATCAATGACAGTTGGCGTTCTAGCCTGTTTCAGTGATAGAGATCAGATGTCCGGAACGTCCGTGCGTGTCCGCATCACACTACCAGCAGGCGGCTTTCCTTCTTCCCATTCTCCCTGCGCCGCGCGCCTCCCGTTCTGCTTTCTTTTTCCTTTCATTCTTCCGCACGAACTTCGCGATCGACCTTATCCAAGCCTGGGGCTTTCCGCATTCCCCAATTAATCCCTTCCAGTGAGTCCTTTGCGTCGCACACCTTTCACCCACTCACTAATCTTGGTGCCTCAAGCGCAGTTTCACGGTCCCTGGCTGACCCATCCTTATTTCTGCTCTAAATCATGTCCTCAGTCGTACCGAGGTGCGTCCTCTCATCACCTGCTTTCCCCTGAGTGGCTCATAAAGACTTGACAGTGCGACTCTAGATACGGCGTCTGCGCCGCTGGCAACGAACCCTCCGGCGGTTGCCCAGCCGGACGACGCAAGTACCACAAATACCCTCCTGAACGGCGCTGCTGCTGCAAAGGGAAATGATAGTGCGGCAGTGAAACCGTCGAATACAGATACGTCGACTTCACCGTCGGCAACCGATTCCTCATCAACTACGACGCCGACGCCACCCGCCACAAAAACACCCTCAAATGGCGCAGCGGCGGCCAAGTCCTCTGCTCCGCCCCCCGCGTCGCCGACGAATTCTGACAAGGGCTCGGCAAACAACAAGACACAAGGCGCAACTCCGCCGAGTCAGAAGAGCCAGGATACTTCTACGCTTTCAAACACGCTGAACTCGAACTCGAACTCGAACGCGGCGACACTCCCGGCTGGAACCTCTGTGAGCGAGACGTCGGCTGTGGCCACCCCATCCGATTCCATTACCCCGTCCGGAACTACCCCGAGCGCAGCAGATTCGGCGACGACGGCCCCGCCTACAACCCCTACATTCGATGGGTCCAGCATCTCGGGGGCGGATACGCAGACACAGACGAACGCGAGGATCAGCTCACCCAGCTCGAGTTCGCTCCCGTCGACGAATTCCGGCACCTCGTGCGTCTAATTTCCATCTTGTTCCCCTCCCTCCCTCTATCTTTATTCTATTAATCGTACATTCGTTTCAATGTCTCCTCACCTCTACACGCAGATTCTCCCAAAACAAAGGCCTCGTCATCGGCCTCGCCGTCGCCGCAGGCCTCCTCATCGCCCTCTTCCTGATCTACGTCATCATGTGCTGCATACGCAGCCGCCGCCATCGGCAGCTCGACCGCGAGATGGACGCCTCCTTCGAGGAGACGATGAACAGGTGGCGCCCCACGCCGACGGTATCTGACCATGATCAGCGCGCTGATCTGCGGCGCACGCCTAGCGCGATGAGTACCGCGTCCGCCTCGTATGCGGCGTACACGGAGCCGCCAATGGCAGTGGCGCCACAGCAGCCGAACTACGGGTTCGGGTACGCGCCGGCACGGCAGGAGTACTGGACCGCGGCGCCGCCGCCCCAGATGAGCATGGCTATGGGTGGTGCGCCTGCGATGGGGATGGGCGCGGCGCCGGGGATGATGATGCAGCAGTCACAGTCTCATCGCGGAGAGGTACACGCCACCCAGACACACACGCAATGGGGGAGCGGACTCGTGCACCCGCCGTCCCAGTCTGCCGCCATTCAGCTTGCGCCTGAGCCGCAGGTGCAGACGCGGAGCGACTACCTGTTGAACTACGCCTCGCCTGCCCCACAGGATTTAGCTGGCGCGGACAGCCCTGTGTCGCCGACGCCGATGCCGAATCCGTTTGATAGCAAGGATGAGCGTGTTCTGAAGGTCGGTTTGGCTCTAATATATTGTATCTTGTTCGATTTACTGACTGATTGATTAGGTGGCGAATGAGTAACTTGGTTCGGACGAAATCTGAGTTTGATTCTTGGTTTGTGTCGGTATGGGCTATTCGTGGTTAGTGAGTGCATGGACTATTTAACCTAGGGTTCTCGATAATATCCACTCGGAAATGAAGTTGTATGTAGCACCAGACCATGGGTGAATGACATATCACGCACCTGTGATCAGAGACGCGCCATGATGCATCATATCCAGTCACCTCAGAGATATATCACCTGAGAGCACGTCCCTTTGGGGTTAACAGCACCCAGAGACTACCAGAGAACTCTTTGGGAAAACACGGCTGCCGAGCATCAAGATGCGCGGTGACATGAAAATTTGATCTTTGATGGCACGATGAGCTCGAGCTCTCGATGTCGCCATCAACGACGAGCAGGGTAACTCTTCTATTTTGCGCCAGCAGCGACGAAAATAGGCGGCCGGGAAGTTGTGATCGCTGTCCTAGCATTCAAGCCAGTCTGGTATAACAGCGTGGGCGTCAGCGGCCCCAATCGCACTTTTGTTCTGCTAATCCGGGTACACATTGCTCTCCGCTTCTACCCCTACACTCGCAGGAGCGCGTGCTGCGGGTACAGTATTGCATACAAGCACCCCCAGGCGCACTGCGAACGTCCCCGTGGACGCTGGACACGCGCCGCGCATATCCCTCCGCGCCCTCGATCCCGATCCACCGCTCTCCCTCCCTGCTCACCCCTCGCGCGCCAGCTCTCCCGTTGCTATAATAGACATTGTGCACGACAGCAGCACATTGTAGCTTCACAGGGCCCGACGCAGCGACGCCCCGCGCTCGCGTGCGTAGGGGGGTCGTTGTTGCGTCTGCTCGCCATCAGGAGCATGGTGAGCGCCTCCGAAAGCGCAGCATCCTCTCCTGGCGCCTCGCGCGCGGGCGTTGGGGTCGCGCATCCCTCGCACCGTTTTCTGGGTGCCCCTTCATCCGCCGGCCGTCCTCCCTCTCTCCTCTGCATGCCCCGTTACGTGCCAGCTCGCCGCCGGCCATAACGGGCGCAGCGGGTCCCACTGTTTGCACCAGGTGCATTGCCGTCGGCACCGGTCTCCCGTGCACGCGCCCCTCCGGAGGTCCCCGAAACAGTAACAATACGCAGTGTGGACTGGCGTCCTGGTGCGGCCGCGCCAGGCGCTGCTCGCACTCCGCCCGCGTACACGCGCGCTGACGCGTAGCTCATCCATGTAGCAGTGGGCCTTTCGGGTGTGTATGCCGGGACAGGCGACCATCTTGCGTGAGTGGGGGCGGCTCGAGATTCTCGTTTGCCCGCGCCCCGCGGTGCGGGCCTCGCGCCGGCGGCTGTTGCACGCGTTACAACCACGTCCGACGCCCCGCGTGCATCATGCAAACTCCTCTATGCACGCATTTCAAAGGGGGACGAATATCAGCGTGGCGCGGCGGCGCGGGACACTCTACTGCACATTCCGGGGGTCGTGCGACGCGCTCTGGTCCACACCAGGCATCGCAGACTTAGTCACGAAGTCCGAGGGTCACGAAACGTCCGATAGATCCACGCGTGGCTTTGTACGCGGGTCGGGGTCGCAATTGGGGAGGAAAAGATGTCCGAGAAGAGATTGGGCTCACCTTTGAATATTATGGGTAGATTTTGCATGGGATACGAACATAGAGTATATTGCAGAAGGGCGTTAAGTGATTGATATTCTAAAGGGGACTGTTCCTCTCGTCCTCCAAAAATTACCAGGAGATATATGAATACACCGTGAATCACCCGAAATTAACTGCTGCACACCTATTTATCCCCCAGATCGAGGTCATATCGATTCTAATGACATTCACCCGACTCTAGAGAAGAACGAGGGTTGACTTCGGCGATTTTGCCCACAAGAAATCCGGATGTAGGAGTACTCCATCTCACGCTGGCGAGCCTCAGCGCAGGGGATTGAAACTAGGTCTCAAGGAGGA
Source organism: Mycena vulgaris (assembly GCA_029204335.1). NCBI lineage: Eukaryota > Fungi > Basidiomycota > Agaricomycetes > Agaricales > Mycenaceae > Mycena > Mycena vulgaris. The sequence continues at coordinate 510,847 of JARGYA010000017.1, forward strand.
AGCTGAGGGGAACATATAAAGAGGCCACCACTGAGATCTTGGACCGCTTGTCGGGAAGGAACACGAGATGTAGCAAAAGTGAAATGAGGAGGAGGGCGAGAGCCGATTTTGATCGGATCAAACAACCCATTTGGGCATTTTCGCACTTTTAGTGACAAAATGTTTTGTCTGTGGGGACACGAATATCGCATATTTTACACTTCTGAACCGTAGGAAACCATCTTATGTACAAACCAATTCTATCCATATCTTCCGATGCGTGATTGTGGGAGGCCAAAATTTAGTGACATGTTGAATCGGTCATTGTTGACGATACTATTTGCGACCACTTACTTGATCACCTAATCATTTATGCCTCATCCTCAATTGGTGCACTGGACCGATGGAGGCCCAACTATGTCAGAATGAATGCAGGTATCCTAGGATGAATTCAAGACCACTCCGATCAAATTATCTGAAGATTTGATGTTGCAGTGAATTTCTTTCGGGCGGCAGTCCAACATGGCCAAATAACAGGCTAGTTGGCCACTCAGCCAAATGAACCGTTGACTCTCAAATTCGCTCCCTTATCAACCAGGAACTGTACAGTGAGGATGTAAGGACTATTTAACTCTACAGATAAGGTGTACGAAAGGTCAAAATATCTGCCTACAACAGACTGGGATGGCCGAAATCGAGGTCCCCAACTGTCTGAATGTCCCACCAGAGGAAAACCCTGTGATGGTCCAAAGTAAGCCCCAGGTAGCTTGATAGGAAGTATTAAGACATGCCTGAACACCCCACTCCATACCAACATGCTGGCAGCCCCTCCAAAAAATCCGAGTGTCAGCAGCACAGAAATTGGGTAGTTTGGGAAAAAGGACAGCAGGGAGAAGAGAGTCAGGTCGATAAAATTTCAAGATACTTATTATAGTTAGCTATCGCACACCAAGAGGCCGCATGCCAAGTTCTAGATCGGTAGCATGTCGGTGTCATGTAATACGGGGCTGGCCATCCTGAGCCGCTCAAAACAGCACCGGCACCTTCATAAGTGTGTGGCGGCGAGGAATCTCACCTATAGACACCGAGGAGCCAGTAGAATAAATTCCCCGCACCAGGGGAGCAGAACGAGCCCAAGAAGTCGCAGAACGATGAAGGATTGGTGGAGAGGCGGCCGAGACGAGCAAGGCAAGCGTGTCGGCGTGAAGAAATTGATGTTCTCACCCTTCGGATCCTGATCCGACATGCCATAACTTTCGATCAACTCATCACTTTGACTCCAAATTTGGCCCAAACATTCTTCACAGGTCGCACTCCGATCCTCCATTATGCCCGGTTGCGATTATCAAGCATTGAACGATCTGGCTCCCAAGTGGCCAACTAGGTAGGGTGGCCAAGTAGGGGGGGGTCGCAGATAGTACAGAGGTCATCTGCGGAGAATTACATCGTGGAACATCGCACTTTGACGTATCGTTACTGAATATATCAAACTTTCCAAGATTGAAGAACTTTATTTTTCGTAGCCAAATTTTGACCATTCCAGAACCTCATTGGCATTTACACGACAGAACTCGAGGGAGTCTTCCAACTATCTCCGATTTCTTTTGGAAAGAACTTATTTTCCCAATCAAACCGTATTCTATCGTCGTCCCTGGGCATCACATCCCCCAATACGATATACGAGCCCTGCGTTCAAGGAGACACCGGGGAATGGAATACAGGTACATACCAGACCCGCCGGCTCCCTGGATTGCAGGATTTTGTGGTGTGACTTTCTCACCTGGTGGAAATTTTTCTAGGATTATAAGACCAGGCTTCATATTACCACGAATTTCACGCGTGCGCGCCGTTGAGGCATCGGCGGGACGGGAAAATGCGGGTGGGACATTTTGGGGTGCCTGCATGCTGAAAGTCAATACCCCGTGCCTGGAAAGTACGCCAGACCAAATAAATGGATACAGGGGACTTGGAAAATCATAATTAATTATCCCCTAGTCATACTAGACACATAGTGCAGTTATGAAGAGCGGATCGCGGGAGTGCAAGATTAGGCATCCACGGGCGCTTGATTTGCCGAGGTGCAAACGAGGCGCGTTATTCGCTGAAGGCTCACTTCCTTGGTGGTCCGGGGAGCGAGGGCGGTGAAAACGCATGGGGATGCGGGGGCATTAAAGCCTGGAGTGCGAGGGGGGGAGGGACTGGGTCCACGGAGGCAGTTGCGAGCTTGCAAGGAAAAGGGAGTGTGCAAGATATACCCCGGACTGAATTGAAGGCCTGGCGCACGCAAAATTCAGGAGGCGGGCGGTAGAAACGGCGGGGGTGGCGGGGGCGCTAAAACCGGTAGCGCGGTAAATAATTTGTTATGGCACCAAATAGCGATCCATAAGGATAGGAAGATATTTAAAATGTCTCATTGAAATCCAGGAGCCGCTGCGGGGCGCAAGGGCGGGAGAAACGGCGGGCGGGTGCTTTGGAAGGCAATATCGATTGTGCTTTACTTGAAGCCGGACAAGTTGTCGTTCCCAAGGTTCGAGGGGCTGCCGGAAGGAGTGTTCCCAATCGTACCTTCGAGGACGACGTTCTGTATCGAAGCGGTAGGAGGTGGTGCGGAGACGATTTACAGACGGCAAGTGGTGAGGACTCCCGGTTACGCGTTCAGACTACAAATCACAGGGGCAGACGATCGACATCGTTCTGGTCGACCTGGAGAGACTGCCGACAGTTCAATTGACGCCGTTCAACGTGTACGTAGCAGTGTCGAGAAGCCGAGGAACACATTCGATAAGACTGCTGAGAGGATTTATCATTTGATCCGGGGCTGTTTTTACAACGCATCTATCGCAGCAGCTAGTAAAAGAAGACGAGAGGCTGGACGGTCTGACGAGAGAGACGAAAAAATTGTACCACTAGCTTAGAGACGAATATGACAGTGAGCCGAGAAGTAAGACGCGAAGAGAACACAGGGAAGTACAGAATGGGTGGGGCCGAAACAGGTGCAAAATATTAGGCCACGGTGGTGCAGACAAACATGATGGTATTTGTTCTGGCAGATCAGTGCATTCAGAGCAGGCAGGGAGAGCATAAGGAGCCAAATATTTGTTCTGACAGATCAAAGTGGTCGATCAATGCAAGATAAGGCTCCAACCGTTTAGTTTTCGTTTACGGATTCCCGTAAACTAAACGAAAACGGTTCGGAAACGTTTACAAACGGTTATAATCGTTTGTAAACGGTATATTTTCTGCCAACTTTTTTTGACCAGGACTCTACAATTTTAACAACCCCGCCTTTATCCACATCTCGGTAAGCATCGCACGCACTATCGTGTCGGCATGCAGAGACGATCGATTTTCATGACACAAGTGCCGTGATCCCGAGAAGAGTCGCTCCACAGAGACACTGGTCCCTGGAATGGCAAAGAAGTCTCGGGCCATCAACGCGATGACGGGGAAATCATGTTCATGCTCCTGCCCATTGTAACTTGAGTAAGTCAAAGGAACAAAATTGGAGTTAATGGGGCTTATCTTCCACCACATCAACGGACCGTGGGTTTCGCCGCGGCCATACGTGCGGTGATATAAAACCGTTCATATTCCGGTTGCTGTGGGATTGCATTATCTTCACCGTCGTCAAGCATACATACATCATCCAGAAAACTGCTAGTACTTCGTGCTGGCTTGGGTCGGCTGTTCTGACTGCTTCGGTGCTTTTCATCGTAGGTTTTCTTGTAAGCCTCGAAAGCAAATTCGAACAGGGTGCGGGCATTAGCGGCCCGTTCTGAGCTCACTTTGTGGAACTACCGCATGCCGAGGGAAGGATGCGGCACTAAATTTGCGTGGCAAGCTTTTTATGCCCATTTGTTGCAGCGATTGTAAGTCACCGCGGACGCCAGGCCAGCGCTGCGACACAAAAAAAAAAGTACCGTTTAAACCGTTTACAAACGGTTTGTTTACCGTTTACAAGGGTCCGTAAACTAAACGGTAAATATAAACGGTTAAACCGTTTACAAACGTTTGTAAACGGAATCTGTTGGAGCCTTAATGCAAGAGGCGTGTGATTCCTGGATGACGGATAAATTCCACGGGGGACCTACCCCCCCAAATAAGGCAATTCTGACTCAGCGGCGTCAGCCCGGCCATCAGCTTGCCAAACGGCTGTCACTCACCACCACCTACGCGCGCGCGTCGCGCGTCTCACCTAACACACTCGTCCAGCGCGTCTCATCGCCAATCTACAAGTCCTCAAATGGTAAATGGGCGGGGGTGAGGGTCAGGGTTGCGAGATCGATGTAGGGCAGGGGTGCGCAATGAAGCGAAGGAGGGAGGGAGGAGGAAGGAAGATAGGGGATCGATATGGGGGCGCCGCACAGGCAGAAGCGTGGGGCGCCGCGCCGCGCAGGGAAGAGAGGGTGGGCGGGCAGAGAGTGATGAGGCTGATGTGGAGGAAGGAAGCAGAAGGGGATCTGTAAGGTAGAGAGGGAAACGAGATGGACATGCGGAGGTGGAAAAAACACGGCAAAGATGATATGCCACGGCGACGTGAGGAGAGGACGGGGTGCTAGGTGCATGTGCGGATGCACGAAACGGACAGATAAAAATAAATGTGTTCCCACAAGCAAAACTCTGCATAATTAAGTTTGAGTTTGCCGGCAGTGTGCACGCGTGGATCCGGTGCACGTACTCGTGGAAGATGAGCGACCCCTCACGCGGGTTTGTGGATCGCATGGATCAGCGTTGAGTGATGAGTGAGGAGTGAGAGGGGTGATGGGCAGTCTGCAGTGACGCGGCAGCAGCGAGGCAGCCGTGGACACCACGTCTCGACACCCCGCCGCAGTGACGCCCTGACATAGGCACAGCAGCGTAAACTCCGCCTCCGCAGCGGCGCACAGACTCAGCAATGCCTAGCCGTGTAGATGGCTCGACGCTCGCCGCCCCACCTCCACGCTGCGGCTAGACGCCCTTGACGCAGTGGCACCGCGGGACACCTAGACGCCAGTGTCGCAAAAGTCCGAAATGGGTTATAGGCGCATATAGCTTTTTATAAGGCCGTATAACCCTATAATCCCGCCGGGGGGTCTGTAAGGCTCAAAAAGGCGCTGTAAAGCTTTGTAAGTATTTACCGGACTTATAGCACTTATAAGTGCTTAGGCCACTTATTAAAGCTTATAAGTAAGCTGCGGTGGCGGCCCAAAAAAAAAAAGCGCCCCCTCGGCCCTCTACCCTCACCCAGTTACTTATAGCACATTTGAAAAGAATAACAACGTCGCATTGTAAAATGTAGGGTACATGTATGAAAGGGTACAAACGGACCGGGCGGATACCAGTCGGGCAGCACCGAATGACGGCCACGGCCTGGAATGCGCGAATAGGTACTGTGGTGGCCTTGGTTAGAAAGGATCCGGCCAGATCGGACGAGGTGTACCTTACAATCACACGACGAAATCCTTCAGCGCAGACCTGCAAGGGAATGAGTGGCTTGATGATCAATGAAGTAAAGACTCACCCCAAGTTACAGGTAAAGCCGAATAGCGCACTACGAGAATGGTTAGAGGAGAGTAGATCTGAGAGAGATAAGACGGCACACCAAGATCTCTCCAAGTAGCGCCTCTCCGCAGCGGTGAATGCACCAGGGCATCGGCGAAGATAAGGGCAAGTCGAGGTCGTGTCCGTGGCGGTCTGGAAGTAAAGGGGCGTACAGCGGGGAGGGCAGCGGCTGGTGGTGGCAGGTGGGCAGGGGGAAGGTGGTGGTTGGAGGGAGAGAAAGGTGGAGTCACGAGGTCACGATGCTGCGGAATATATACGCAAATGACATCATTTACTCCACTCGCTGCCGCGCTCCTCCGCAACTCGAACACACTCACCAGCGACCCTATGCCTCCAAATCTTGGCCGCCTAGACTCTGATACGACACATGTCTCCGACTCCGAACCCGAGCGTGAAGCTCGCCGTCGCGCACGCCACAATTCCCACTCGTCGACTGCCTCCTCCGCACCCAACTCGCCTGCGCCCCAACGTATGCCGTTGTCGGCTGTATCAAATACTTTGCCGGTCGCTGAACCTGCGGAACGGCCTGCTCTCGACTGCCGCCTCTCGGCCGTGGAAGGAGAACTTGCGGAGATTAAAGTCGGGCTTGCAGCGCTGAGGTCCCAAAGTGCGTCTTACTTATACTGTTATCTATTATGGGCGTCACTTAGCATGTCCTTAGAGCGCAGTAGATAAATCCTGCTCCCGTTGGCTTAAACTAAGCATGACTCAGCGTACAATTGATTAACCCGGTTTAACCCAGCTTAAGCCCCTTAAAGTATATCCTAATACTACATACTCTAATTCTTGTAGCAAAAACAGTTAACCTGGCTTAAATTCGCTCAAACGAAGACTTTCAGCCGGCCATTCTCCGAACTAAACCAGGATCCTAATTAAGCCAGGTCAGCCCGGTGAGCCATAGCTGCGCGCCGATGGGCCGTGCACGCGCCCCCGCGATCGGGGATCCCCATCGGACGCACGGAGAGGGACCATTTAAATCCATGTGAATGCCACTCACGATGCGCAGGTTTGGACCGTGCCACCCAATGGCATTGGGTGCCATGGGCAATGAATTCTACAGCTACCCAACTGGCAGTCCAGCCAAAGTTGAAAGAGAGGAAGATGAGAGGCCAATGGGTGCGTGGATAGTGCTTCAAGAGCTTCGGGAAGCTTGGGAGATGGAGGAGCGGAGCAAAGGGCAGCGTTGCACGTGAGCATAACAATACCAAACCACGGCGAGCCCGATCACATCAGTGACTGTCCACACCGTTCTTCTCCTCCTACTACATCGACCATCTGAGTCTAGCTACCTGCTGCAGGGGAGTCTTAGTAATTTCTGCTGCCCAAATCTCTCCCATCGAAGATGAATGATAAGTCGGAAGTGAACCGAATTATCAACTGCCACTTTGATGCCACTCGAATGCCACTCCCCAAATTCGCGACGGTGAGTCAACCACCTGTTTGACTGCACTTATTGGTGGTGTCCGTTCAGTGAAACGACCTTCTATCTAGCCGAGTGACTGACTAAACCAACTGAACGGTAGATTTGGATGATTAATCAACGATCGTAATGTAGTTAACTGATCTAGCTTAATCCAGATTCACCGTACAGGGTACGTCCCGGTTGAACTGGTGGCTTCAGCTGGTTTAGTCGCTTGATTTTAACCGAGTTTTAATCTGGCTGAGCCCTTTGGCTTAAGCCGATGCATGTATATGTAACGTACGTGGTTTAAACCGGCTTAAACCGGGTTCACCAATTGTATGCTAAATCATATTTAGCTTAACCGAACGGGAGCAGGTGACAGGCAGTAGAACCTCCTCAGGCTTCGAGAGTGGCTCGCCGCCTTCCACTCCACTCCCAAAACGTGCGCGTATCATGTGCCACCGGCCAGTGGGTCCCGACTCCCCTGTGGGTCGGCTTGATGAGCCCCGAATCCATCGCAGTTCTCTGAGGGTTAGCACACCGGAGCGAGAGGAAATAGTACGTCTTTTGGACGAGAGTTTGCCACAGATTTCCCCACCATCCATCCCTTCGCACAGACTCAGGCAACGGAAGCCTTTGGTTCGGAGAGTAAAGAAATTTTCGTAGCCCAATTCACCGTAGTCCAATTCAGCGTAGTACTACTTCAGCAATGCGAGAAACTCTTGAATCAAATTATTTGTTGTTTACTAGTTACCGAGAGCTATTAAGACGTTTCATCGCCCTCGCCTCCGTCGCCGCTTCCCCCGCCTTCGCTGCCGCTTCCCTCGCCCGCGCCTGCACCTGCGCCCTCGCCACTGCCCTCGCCCTCGACGTCCTCCGGTTCCTCAGCATTCATTTCCTCAAGCGCCGCCCGCTTACCTTCCGCGTCTTCATCGTCGGAGTCGACGCCGCCTCCCAAACCGGCCTCGGAGTTCGGATAGAATTTCTGGTCCCAAACGCGGAATACGTTCAAGATGCTCGGCTTCTTCTTCTGCAGGCCCTCGGTCAAAAGCTGAAGGTAGTATTCGAAGTCTTCCTGCCATTCGATCCCGGATACCGGGCCAGTGGCCCCAAACGTATCGTCGACAGAATACACCCATCGGACCTTCAATAAAATGTCGGCGTAATTATAAACGACAGGTAATCACGTACCCAAATACCCGCAGCCGCCACCATTCCCGGCTCGGAGTGGTTCATCCCCCATAAATTTGTTACCGACTGAACCTTGGGTGGGGGAAGGCCGGCCTTCATAGCCGCCGCCGTGGCAGGTCCACGACTAATGGCGGCGTGAACCTGTATGAGTTTCATCAGCACAAACGATGGGGGGAAAAACTCAGATAGACGCACGATAAATAAACTCTCGTTCAAGAAAAACTTGGCGGCGTCATATTTCCCCGCATAGTCTTTGTGGAGAATGGGGACGTTCGTGCTGTCGTAGTAGAATTTGTCGGGATTCTTCTTTCTCGGCCGGTAGCCGATTAGTTATTACGAGCCGGGAATTAATATTGAACCATGTTTCCTGCAAGCTTGGCAGGTTTTAGCGCCGTTCGCGCCTCCTGTCACAATGTGACATTACCCGAAACGGTCAGAATTACAAGTGGGAATCGCGATCGGGGGGAGGTTTCGGGGGGATAAAGCTATAGCTCAGCCGGTTTGGATGCATCAGATACGCCTTATAACAGACTGAATACCATGGCGGACTGAAATTGACCTCGCCATGAATATTTCCGAGCAGCCAGCCGGACATTAGCCGATGACTTCACCATCTGAACCAAACAAAGCCAACAACTAACATCAGACCGGTGAGGCGAGGTCCCAGTGATGCCTGATAGCTAGGCAGTTACAAGGACTTATAACCAGGCTACAACATGCCTATAAGTACTTATAAGTGGCCTATAACCTGCCTATAAGTCTGTAAGCCTCTCCAACCACTTATAACCCAAATCGGACTTTTGCGACAAGCGATGGGCAGTAGGGGCAGCGATGAGATCGCGGGGTAACGACGCAGTGACGGGTAGACGCAGCGAGGCCTCCACGCAGCGATGCCGCGACGCGACGCCTAAGCGCGGCGCCGTCGACGCCCCACCACCACTGCACCCCGCCTCGACATCACAGAACAGGAAAGCACACCCACCTTTGCACTGCCTTCCCAATCTTCACATTTCCCCCCAAATACCCTCGAGTTTCTGAAGCACAACTCAAGCCTCGCGATCACCATGGGGACGGCGCAGAAGTTGAAGACGCTCTGGTTCTGGATAATGCGGAGGTAGTAGAACGAGTCCTCAGAAGCCAGGCCGACATCCCATAGTCGTTGGTGTGTAGGGGAGTGTGTGCACGTAGATTTGAGAAGAAGTGGAGGTTGAACCAGAAAAATTCACGGCCGGACGCGTCAAGTGAGCAGGGAGCAGAGCCAGCTGAGGGCGAGGTAGCGTGCTGGGAGGACCAAGCCTCCCCTAAACTCACCACGTGTGAGCACAACATTGGCAAACAGAACACGACTCTTGTGAGTTTGTTGCGAGTTGCTTGCGTGTTTCTTTATTCCACTTATTCTCGATTATTCTTGCCGTGAGAAGCCGTTTTGTATGGCAGTCACTTTTGTATATTTAATAAAACACCACAAACATCCATGTTTCGGTAACATTTTCAGGTATTTGCTATAGAAATAAAAACTAGTGGGTTGGGAACAAAATGAGATTCGGTCCACCAAAAAAAAAGTTGAGGTATGAAAAACTTTTTTGTTCTGAGTTTGAGGTCGGGAAGATCACGTGATCAGATCGCGCTACTCACGATCATGAAGCAACACCAAACACTGCGGGTTTTAGACACTGGGGGATGCTCCACTGCATAGAGAACAGCTAACAATTTTGTTTAACCACCCCAGACATCATTAACACTACAAGCAATGGAGCTCTGTCCCATTGAGAACCCAAGCTACTGCAATCATTGTAATTCAACCAGAATACCTACAATATGACGAACGAAGGTTCCAGAGATGATCTATCCTCAATCCTTTCCACGAAAATGGATGACTGTATCATCCTGCACCTTTGACAGCCCAAACCCACCCTGTGGGCTCATGCTGGATACCATAAATCTGAATGAGCTTGAAGTACAGGCAGTGGGAAGCTTTGGGAGTGATGTTCCTATCATACATCACCCAATTTTTCCCATACTTGGATATATCTGAATGTTTACTTGACACTGAGAGTGGCATAGCTCATGTTTTCCCAGCCAGTTAGAGTGAAATTGGTTTATAACATGCTGCAATTCATATGGTTTTTTCCCTGCATGAGATGAACACATTGCGGATAGCAGAGTCTTGGATTGATTTTGTGCTGAATCCCGGTTGACATTTGCTTTGTTAGATTGTGTCCAGTGCTCTCACTTTTGACCTTAATTCTAAATTCTACCTCTCCTAAACCACTGTGTATTGATGAGCAGATCTTGGGGCTCTCCCTGACATGTTCCAGAGTCAAGACTGCAGTGTTACGGCTATGAGAATACTTGGATTCACTCAGTTTCCGAAGTGGAGCCTGATCACATGATCTTGAAGTTAGCTCCGGAAGAAAGTTTCTTGCCTGCTCAACTTCTTTTTTTTGCTGAGAAAAAAACATTTGGATGTGATCTTGGACTTTGTCCTTCAGTCCAGCGTCTCATAGGGAAAAGCTGAGGAAAAGCTGAATTTGTTACCTAAACATGAATAGGGTGTTTCAGAATTAGAACTTCGACCCCAACTTGAGCCCCAACTTCGACCCCAACTTGCCGGAAGTTGGGGTCGAAGTTGGGGCACGAAATCGAAGTTGGATGTCAAGTTGTGCACAGGACCACAACTTGACATCCAACTTTGACCCCAACTTGCGCCCCAACTTCGTGCCCCAACTTCGGCTAATCCGGTTCTCAGGCCTGCATCACATCTTTCATGATACGCGAAGCTCCGAGTTTACCTCAACTTCGGAGTTAAGACAGAAAAATCTGCTTAGGTGTTTCACGAACAAAGCTTCAACTTGTGCCTCAACTTGGCTCAAGTTGGGGTCAAGTTGGGGTCGAAGTTGGGGCTCAAGTTGGGCTCAAGATTCTAATTCTGAAACACCCTAATGTTTGTTGTGTTTTATTAAATGTACAAAGTGACCACCATAGTTTTGCGCGTACGTACGTAGCTATGTCTCTTGCCCTTTCTCGCGTAGCTTATATATTGCCAATCAGGTTCACCTATCCTCGTGGGAATCCGATGGCATACTTAGCTGGCATAATAGTCTACGCTTCCGTACGAATCGACGAGATCAGTACATTACAACGCATCATACAGTCGAACCTGCTCGATAATAAAGCGCATCATCCTTGCCGGGGAAAAAAAAAATCCCTGTAGCGGACGATCGGGCTTTGTCCCTCTCCGACGCAAGATATTCATAAACTGTGTGTTCGTCAGAGTGATGAATTCCCAGGAATAAAAGTGAGCGGCCGAGTTCCTCGGCAATATTCTTTCGGAAGTTGCCGCCGCTTCCTCTCCTTCCTTGTCCGACCTTTGGCCTTGCCGGGGCCATGCTCGTCGGTTACTTGTCCTGAATTGGGGCGAATAAGAGGCTGCTGTTTTGTTCTCCGGGGCTGAACGGCAACCTCCAAAAGACTTAATTAATATTCAGCCATTAGTGAAGGTGGAGTCGAAGGACTGGCGGCACGGACGACATAGGAATGAGCGTCACCGGGCATCATTTTGAGGTCCCAGAGTGATTGGTGCGCTGCGAATCAAGTGAACCTTAAGCCTCGAGGCCCCCTTTCACTTCCTGCCAGACGACTAGGATTCGGCGGGTACTCACGTTGAAGTTCAGAATATCGTGCTGATAATTTCCTGGTAGTACGACGCAAAAAGGCCGAGCACAAATGGAACCTCCAAAAGAATCCATCCTGCCACTACTAAAACATCCTTCTCACCCTCATCGCTCTCACGCAATCTCGGCCTCTGGAAAATTAGGATCGTCCGCCCAATACCTAGCCGGCTCACCCTCCCGGATCCTTCCCATCCATTCCATCGTCAACGCAGCTGTCCTCACAAACAACGTTCCATCGATCAACTCGCTGCCTTCCAGCTCCGTACCTTTGAATTCTCCGGGGGAAATGTTGCCGTACAACGACCCGTAATGCGCCAGCGTGCGCTGGACTTTGGACAGATGATCGTCAGGGTGCACTAGTGCAGACTGGATGATCTGCAGCCACAGGTTCGGAGTGAGCGCGAAGGGGGAATTAGGTTCGGGGAATGCAGAGGTGGATGGATATGGCGCGGGGCCTGGGAACTCCGTGAGGATTGGTGACGAAAAGAAGGAGCGGATAGGCAGGTTAGGCCGGCCGCGGGAAATGTAATAGGCAAGCGAACGCGCGAAGTATGCGCGAAGGAGGAGTGATTTCGATGCCGGCGATGAGATGACGGCCATGTACGATGACAAGGTCATGGAGCTGGTAACAAGGTGCATTCTGCATAGGACGACATCAGTATACGTTTGCTTTTGTCGTGAAAGAACTCACAACGTAAATTCAGCTTTATGGAATCCTTCCCCGTCGCGCCATCCGCCCACCGCATATATCATCACGTTGAGGAAAGTCAGCTCTTGCACCTTCTTGGCGACCTCTTTGGTATTCGCCCCGTCCACGATCCACTCCGCCGCATACCGTTGTATGTCCTCACCAAATTTCGACTGCACTGCGTCGAACGACCCGACGAAGTTGTTGAACCTGCGATCACGTAGGATACGCGACGCGATACTGAATGCGTGTGTTCCTGGCCGATGCGCACCCATGGTCGATGTGTCGAACATGTTTCTCGGTAACAGCGCCGACGACGCGATTTTATGTACAGCGGCTTGTGCGAGTCCTGTTGGTGTCGTCATTAATTAACGCTTGCTCGCCATAGAGAATAGGGATACGCGTACCCTCAGCTACAAGGCCGGGCAGGCTGCGAAACGAGGGTTGAGCACGTCTGGGATGAGAGCCAAAGAGAATAGTGATGTACCTGAACTCGAGTCCATAGCCGAGATAAAGCAGGGGGTGCAGGATGCCCGCCAGTAACCGGTTCAGCATCTCAGGCGGCTGCCCGTGGCTATTGGTGTCAAAATTCGCCTTGGACGAGAAAATCCACTCCTCTACCACAGCGTGAACAGGCTTTTTGAGCACGAGATCGGAGAAGAAGTGGAGATACGCCTGGTAGTACTCCTCGTCACCCAGATGGTCGACAAACGTCTGTGTGGTGATGGAACCCGGTGAATGGTACGCGAGTCGCTCGAGGACGTCGTGCTGGTTCCAAATCGCCTCTAGATGCTCCGGGCTCCCTCCCAACGCCCATTCTACGAGTATATGGAAGGGTGTGTGGTTATGGGCGCCCCTGTAGTTGAAAAACCTGCATGGGTTGCGGTTAGAGAGTCCATCGGATGTGAAAAACTGCGCATACCCATGGTGTTCCTCATAGTCTTGTTGCAGGTATCCCCGCGCGGCTGCGGTGGATTCGGGGGAACTTCCGGGCCATCGGGCAGGTGTTTCCGTCGTCAAGGAAGGGCCAGGAGTGGGCCAGAGAGCCGCAAGCTGTGTTTTGCTAGGTGCCATGGCCGTACGAGGAAGACAAGTGCGGCAACGGTGGGAGTTGAAGTTTGGGGAGAGGGGTTCAATATCAAAAAATGCGACTTACTACCTGACGTCCGGGGCGAATATTATACTTCTGTATCCGACTACCAATACGGGATTTGATCGTACCTGTCCGACATCGACCCAATTGAAGAATTTGAGCCTCTGGTCACCTGGTGGAGCTTTATACGGTTGGTGACAGACAGCTCGCTCGGAAGATCAGTCGTATCTGGGCTTTTGATAGGAAGATAACGCGTCAATCAAAGAAGCACCGCCATACTTGCACTTATCGTGAACGTGGCGTAAGGACCAGCATTCTGTTGGCTCAACAGGGGTGGCCAAGAGGCTGGAAATAATGTTATTTATTTATTTATTTATTTTTACTTTCATTCAGAAAGCAATTCAACCGACACGCAGTGCGACACGTACTTGCGTAGACGAAGGCGAATCGGCAGAGTTGGAGGACCGGGCCTCTCTTCCGAGTCTGGCATTCCGGCAGATCAACACTGCCACCTTGTTGACGGCCTTTGAAGGCACGCATGGAAGGTGTGTATACGTGGGCCGGTCAATGAGAATTTCTATTAGAGATTCTCTAAGAATTGTTGGTGTATCTTTAGGCGGGTGACAGACAGCTTGCTCGGAAGATAACCACACTTCCCGAATGAGGCAACTGGGACAGACCAGGCGCCGGAGGCGCACCCACAGGCACTGGCATGCCCCACGTTGCCCAATTAAAGTTGTCCTTCGCCGTCGTTTCCGACAGAATTTTTCCGAGGGCCGCACTTGATTTGTAAGTGCAAAGAATTGAATCACTGGTCACCTGGTGGATCTTTAGACGTTTGTGACAGACAGCTTGCTCGCAAGATAACCACACTTCCCGAATGAGGCAACCGGGACAGACCAGGCGCCGGAGGCGCACCCACAGGCCCCACGTTGCTTAATTAACGTTGTCTTTCGCTGTCGTTTCCGACAGACTTCTGCCGAAGGCCGCACTTGATTTGTAAGTGCAAAGATTCTGGTATATAAGCTTACCGGGGCTCAGGATGCGCTCAGCATCAGTCGCAGGCGCTCAGTTTCAGCAATATGCCAGGCAATATTAATATGCCAAGCAGCAATAAGCCAGTTGATATGCAAGGCTTTTTCCGTTGCGTGTTTGTGCAGCAATCTGATAATTTTATCCAGTGATGTTGTATTTCTTCACGATGCCACCGGCAGTCAGCAGCCTTACATCGAAAATGCGCGCCGGTTTTCCCAGGACTATGTCTCCCGTATTTCATCTGCGGCCAAGCTTAACGGCGGTACCACGCGCTACCGTGTCGTCGCCTTTCGCGATCATAAGGAGCAAGGTGATGCGTGGATCGTGCATGACACGAACCCATTTACCGCGGATCCCTTCGTCTTGCAGGGGCAATTGGATGCTCTCGTCGCGTCTGGAGGCGGTGACGGACCGGAGGCGCAGATTGACGGACTCGATGCGGTCCTCCGCTCGGCTTGGAGACAGAACGCGAAGAAGATTGTCTTGCTCATCACCGACTCTCCCCCGCACGGCATCGGTGAACCTGGTGACCGTATTCCCGCAAGTCACCCTGACGGTGAGCAAACTGCGTCATCTGGCTCTTCGCGCCTTACATCGCGACAGCCTTGACTGCCGATAGAATCCTCAAGAGTTATAAGATGAGGGACACTCTTCTCGTACGGTCCTGACTTTACCTCTCGTTACTCTGTTTGACGCCTCTGAGGAAGTTCGTGGTGGGCTGCATCCCCGAAATCAACAGATACAAGGTACAATTGCACGACCTTGTCTCTTCCGTCTCTTACCCAGGCTTCCTTCTCAGAAAGCTGTGGACTTCTACACAAAATTTGCCAAGGATACTGGGTACGAGAATCCAACTTGCACATATGTTCCACTCGAACTAATGCGTTTGCGGGATGTGCGCAGGGGAGCGTATCTTCCGCTCCCGAACCCGGCCAGTAATCCCGGACCAATGAATCGTGCAATTGTCGGCTCCGTACTCCATGCGACTGACAGTCTCCGCCTCACTGACAAATGGGGAGGCTGGATTATGGACGAGTCTCACCGCGGCCACGATGCGATCGTCGACGACTTGCATTCCAAGCTTTCTGCCGAGGGCGAGGAGTGTCACGAAGTCTACTGCACCGAGCATGGCGGCCACGACGTCAAGTATGACCTCGGTCCTGTATCGCGTGCTCGTGTTAGTCTCTTCTCCCCCGCCGTTTCAAATTTGATGACCTTAAACTCGATAAATTCAGGTGGACACCATTGTCGGCAAGACCCTTCTTTACCAGAAGTCGCTCGAGGTTCGTGCCCCACCTGGAGATCGAACATTCGGGCTGACAAGTCCCAACCATAGTCGGATCCTATCCTTAGCGCCATCTTTGGCTGAGTCAACGCTGATTGCTATTATGTTTGTCGATGTAACCCTGATGTCTATTGTACAAAAACTGCAACAAGTAATCAATGAAGTAGCTGCAGCTCGACGACGGCACACTGAATTATGCGCTAAAGACGGCTTGAGTATGCTCTTCTTTCTTGTACCAAACGCAGAAGGAGCCGAAAATGTGGCAAGGCAGCGAAAATGAGTGGGAGAAAATTTTGCTTGAGGATGTTGCATTCAAGTTCTGGATTCATGCCGCCGCTGAGAGACAGTAGATATGTAAGTTTCATGCATTGGACATGTACTAGTTCTCGGACTGCTCGCATGTTTGTCTCTTACAAACTACTGCGGCTCCTTAACGGCGGACAAGCTTACATATCGGGATTAACCAAAGTCCTATGCATCAGGTCTGAAATGGACAGGAAAGTAGCAGATGCAGAGCGTGCGGCACGGCTTGCGCTGCCGGGTGTGCCTGAGGGTGTAGTTGACGTTGCTTGATACTCCTGAGTCCTCTCAGGCAGCCCACGTTCACGTGCAGTTTTATATCCAGAGTTTCAGCTAAAACTTGAAGAATCTGGCTCTTGGGTATTTCAGATTTTTCATGGGCCCGATGCGGTTTAGATCAATTCAACTGTTTGGGGTTAGACTGGCTCGTTTTATCAACGGTCGAAGGGGATTACAGAATCAATGGCCGTAGCGCTGAGCGCTTATTGTGAACAGCAAACACCGAGGTTGTAATTAGGTTGGAACGGGGTAGTTGCCGGAAAAGAGACAATGCTCGGGGCGGAAGAAGGCTTTGGCTTTTTCTTCCGCCCCGAGCACGAAGTTGCGTCTCGTCTCCGCATCGAAGTAGCCGGACACCAGTCCACACGGACAACGTATCCCCATCCTTCCAATAATTGAACCTGACTCTGGCAGGCGGCGAAGAAAGTCGGGGCATCAGCGATTCGCGTTCAGAGAGCACTTCGCGCCGACAACCCCGGCGTAGCCGGACAGTTCGCCTTCACCGTGGACTGGTTTCATACTTTACACTCCGTCAGCGGCAGTCGAACGTACCAGTGACAAGTTTGGATCCGCCACTCTTCATTACAGCCACAGAGGACAAGACGGGCCGCCTCCGCTGAGTCCGCTCCGTCAGTGCGTGCTAATCTGACTCTGCAACCTTGTCTATACAATTTAGGTCCATTTAGTATGAGGTAAGACGGTCCAGAGGCTGCATTGTGATTACCCGGGAAGGACGAGATCGGTAATCGCGACAGTCTCCTTACCCACGGCAAGCCCCTGTCTCAAAAGAAAAGCGGCATGACGTAACCCATCACATGACCTGGCAATCGTGGCATCGCCACCGAGTCCCTGCGTCGCTGCTGCGGCGTCCTCTTCTTCTTCTGCGCCATCTACCCACCAATACAGCTTTTCATTATCGTTCTCGCTCATCGCCCGGACCTCCCTCGCTTCGTTGCGCTCCTTCGCCTCGCTCCGCACCGCTTGCTTACATCACCCTCCCACCTTCACCCTCGGCCTCGGCCTCCACATCCGCGCCGTCATCCTTCTACTTATCACCCCCGCATCACTCGCCCGGCCCCCCCTTGCCCTTTCCGTCCGTCCCTTCGTCCCTCCTCGCCCTTCTCGACCCTCCTCTTTATCGACCCCCCATATTTCCTCGCCTCGCCCGTGCCCACCCGCCCTCTCCCCGTTTCTTCCCTCCTCCCTCTTCCGCTTCCGCTTCCCTCCCTTCCTGTATCGATCCCCATCTCTCTCAACCCGCCCCGTATCTACGTTATTCTTCTTCGCATCCCGCGCTGCCTCCTGTCGTCCCCATCCTCCCTTCCCGTCGTCCATATGCCCCCGCATCGCTCCCTCCGTCCTCACGGCGTGCGCCCGCTCACCACTCTCTACCTACGCCGTCTTCGCGTTCCCCTTCCCCTTCACCCTCTTCTGCTTCCCTTGAGCCCCCGCCCTTGCCCGCGCTCCCCCTGCACCCACCCCGTCATCCCCTCCGTGCTCCCTTCCCCTCCGTGCTCGCCTTCCCCTCCGCGCTCGCCTTCCCCTCCGCGCTCGCCTTCCCCTCTGTGCTCGCCTTCCCCTCCGCGCTCGCCTTCCCCTCCGCCTTCTCCCGCTTCCCATCCGCACCTGCCCTCGTGCACCCTACTCTCTCACCTCTACCCGCGCTTCCCTTACTCCCCAGCATCCCCTACATCCCTTCTATCCGCATCCCATCCCTAGCCGCCGCGCTGCTGTCCTTGCACTCACTCCGTCCTCATCGCCCCCCCCCAGCTCCTCCCTCTTCTACTTCCCTTTGCTTCTTTGCCTCCTTGCCTCGCCGCCCCCGTCCTTGCCCACATGCTCCCCTCGCTCCCCGCCGTCCTTGTCACCTCTTCTATTGTTTCGCGTCCCATCTATATCCACCGCGCGTGCGCGCGCCCGCCGCTCTCTATTTACTTCATCCTCGCCCTCTGCGCTCCCGTTTCCTCCCCGCGCTCCCCTTCCCATCCGCGATCCCTTCCCGTCCGCGCTCCCCTCCCCCCTCCACCTTCTCCCGTTTCCTATATCGACCCCTCCCCTTTACTCCCCTCCATCGAGGTGCTCCGGAAGCGTACTCTTCAAGCGTGTCCAGCTGAAGGACCTCAGCTGAGAGCGGGATGTTACTGAACAATAAATTGGTCTTGTTCACGGCGAAATTGGTGAGTCTCTCTGCTTTACTTCCCGTTGCCTTCGTCTCAGTCAGCCTCAATGATAAAAGGACAGCATTCTGAGGACAGACCAAAATCGCGGCCTGATGTAGCTCGACCGCCGATCCCAATAGGCTGGTACGGGTTCATGTTTGGCGTCGTCTGACAGAAGGTGAGTAGGTCTTCGGCGCTGGCTGTAGCGGCAGCGAGCATCGGGGAAGACATGAGGGCCGCGAGATGTAGGGCAAAGGGGGAAGCGGGAAGCGGGATGTGCAAGGGCTGTCCTGGAAAGCAGAGCTGTAGAGAACTGTTGAAATTTAACGCGCATCTATGCTAATACTATATTGGAGCTTCTCGGATGCAGTGGAGGGTGACAAGAGATAACGAAGGCTCTGAAGTGCTAGCCAGTCGTCAACAATGGAGCCCGAGAGTATGAAGGACAACGTCAGCCAAAGTTTCATTGATGCTGCTCCTACATATGGCCTTCTTCAATGAACCGATCGATATCGTACCCAGCATAAATTGCAAGAGCGTCCAATGCTCTGAGTCGTTGGTGTCCATCGTACGGACTAATTCTCACAAACGAACACCGTCCCGTTGAACACGCTCCGCATGGGGTACCTGCAGTGCGTCCGCGTCGTGTTGTTCACACCAGACCCAATGATCGTTTCAGGTGCAATCCCGCCTTCAACCCAGTCCACCATCGCTAACAGGATATTGTGCGACGAGGCGTTGACGGCGTTCAGGCCGCCCGACTGCCCGAATGACTGGGCTCCGAGCCCGCCGCTGCAGTGTCCCATCCCCGGGATGAGGAAGAGGCGGTAGAAGTCGTCGAGGAGGGGGAGTGAGAGCGTGTGTGAGATGAGGTCGTACACGCGCTTGGAGTTGGTCGACGATATGAGCTGACACGATACATTCCAGTACGTTCACAGAATGAATGTATGGTGTACGTACCGGGTCCCGGCGCCCGTGGTAGGTGAGGAACTTCCCGCCGCAATTGCGGAATGCACTGAGGTCACCATCAAACGTGGCGATCCCTCCAGGGTTAATCGCATCCCACCGCGCGATATCTTGCAAGCTGAAGTTGGAAAAATCATGCTCGGTGACATTAAGAATCGCGAAACGCCCCCAGTTCTAAGGATGTGATTTATTAGCGCATGGCAGAACTCAGAGGGCAGGGAAACGAATTTAAGTACCAAAGCATATGGGGGAAACGCGCCGCTGAAGACGAGTAGTTGGGCCGGGTCGGCCTCCGCACCAGGTGAGTAGCGCGGATAAATCAGCTCTCCGTTCAGACCAAAGAGAGGCGTGAACACATTTTTCACTGCTTCCACCTGTGTCTGTGTTAAGCAGCCAGTGGTGTTGCTGCCAGTGCACTGGATTGCCTCCGGGTGGAAGTCGCACGCATCCGGCTCGGTGATAATCCTGTCAACTACACCGTCGAGGGCATCGCACTGACGGAGAATCTCTTCCGAGACAACCGCCCACAGCGCGCGCGGCAGAAATTTAGGGGAGGGAGCGGCGCTGGAATTAATGGGTGCGCCGACGTAATGCGAGAGGATGCCCTGCCACGCGGTGAGGTGGTTAAAGTCGGTTGCCGGCGCACCTGCGACAATACCGTCGAAATCGCCGGGAAATTTGAGGGCAGCTTGCATACCCTGCCGCCCGCCCGTAGAGCAGCCCAGGTAATACGACTTCGTGGCGGTGGTCCCATAGTACGCGTGCACGATTTGTTTTCCTATGACGGCTTCCACGTGCACGGCACGGAAGGCAAAGTCGTTGATCACTTCGGGGTGGTTGAGGAACTGCATTGCGTCGCCTGGATCGGCCCCGCCGCCGCCATCGTGGCCGTTGTCGGAACCCACGGCGGCGAAGTGGAGAGAGGAGCCGTAGTCGAGGTTCGCGTAATCGATGCCTTAATTCACATCTGAGTTTGGTTGACTTTCGTGAGATTAAGGAGTAGGACGCACATCCGCCCAGGCCACCATTCCCCAGTCCCAAGAATCTCCCGAACCAGCTATCAGGGAGCCACGCCTCGGCATGCACGGCAGAGGTGGAGGTCGTGTTTATGACGAATTGAACGCGGCAGAGAGGTGTGGTGGTAACTGCGGCGCTTGACTGGCAGATTCCGGGTGTGGTAACATTTGTTGGAGCAGCGATGTACGCGACGTTGAGGATTGTGGTGTTCTCGAGATGCAGATTATGTTGCAGAGCGAGGCATTTGGCGGATGGGTCGGCAAGGGCGAAGATTGGGAGGAGAAAGGCGCCAAAGCCAGCAAACAAGGTTATTGGTGTGGGGATCATCATAGTGCGGCTTCTATCTGAAGATTATTATATAGAACTTGAACTTATTTATGAATCTCACGGATAATGGAGCGAGGTGGGAAAGAGCGAGGTGCAAAAAAAACGCGAGGTGCAAAAAAGAGCGACACAAGGAGGATAAGCAAATAACCTATGGCGAAACATTGAAAAGATATGGAGAAAATATTTACAATAACTTTTGCATGTCTGTTGACCAGAGTATTCAAAAGATACTCCAAGGTTATTCTAATCTAAGCATATCTTTTGAATGTTCTCGATGTTTTTTCAAAGTCCCAGTGCTTACAGCCGTTGTCAGTACCGAAGGCGCGGATCAGAAATATTCTGTTTTGGGACATTTTCAAAGAATTCTCGGTATCTGAGTGGGTTCTGCACCGATTCACGTGAAACCTGGATAGAAATACTCAGCTAATCCATTTGGAATTAGTGATAGAAAGAAACTTGCAAAGATATTATATATTCAGTGGCATTGCTTGAGGGGCCATTTTGTGGATGAATACAGTTTACAGGCATCTAGACATATCCAAATGATGTAGATCTTTGTCAGAAAGGGCTCCAATACATTTTGGAAGATGTGATAGAGTCAGATGTGCAAAGAGTTCAGCAGTGGATCCAAATATCACACTGTTTGCTGATTGCAGTGTATTGCCGTCGTCTCAATGTCATTACAAGCATGATAAACTAGGATATTGCAGATTGTGGCTCTATCACAAGTTCAAGAATGCATAAAACTCCTCCGTCGCAAAAATCTAGGTTATTTGAACATGCCTAGATGCCGGTAAATTGAATTGACCCCAAAATCGCTCACAAACCCAGCTCACCAACTATATATAGTATTTTGGCAAAACTTTTCTATCACTAATTGCGCACGAATTACGCCGAATTATCTGGCTATGTTTCATCTCAATCCGTGTAGAATCCGTCGAGATATGGGTGAATCGGGCGCGGGGATCAGAAAATGCCCAAAATGGCATTTTTCTGGTTCGCGCCTTCGGTACTGACAACGGCTGTAAGATACACAAAAGGTATTGTAAATATCTTTTCCATATCTTTTCCATATTTTGGTGTCAGTTATCTGGTTATCCTTCCTGTGCGAGGTGACAAAATATATCTTCGAAGGCACTGCACGAGATGGACCTATGACTGAATATGCAGGCGACCAGTTTGCTGCGTGTGCGGATCTACGGACTTTACGTGGAGAGCCTATGCAGGGACAACTTGGACGCGCTGGGTGACCACTGCATCGACGGTATGCACCATATCGTATCGAGATAACGAGGTGTGGGTTTGACGCCGAGCCGTGCAACCCCAGCGCGATAAAACCTGGCCTTACTTGTCAATCTGCCCTTCTATCCACAAAGTTGTTACCATCCGGACAGACACAATTTTCATCTTGAAGGTGAACGCCGCGCCGTCTCCACTGCGTACGCACTGCATTAGGTTCTGCCATGACTCGAATTGACTCAGAGCTCCGAGGATGCCGAAGACGTGAATCATCGCCGGCGGCGCGCAGTACAGCATTGACGCCCAGCGTCCTTATACCCGACGCCCCGCCACATTCCCAGCACCCAAACACTGCTGGCGGAGTACAAGCACGCCCTGGCGCGGACGATGGACAGTTCCTCTGCTTCCGATCTCCGCTAATGTATGTCCTACACAGCCCATATCGCCGGTACGACCGACTTCACGAACAATGAGTCGGAGGGAGAAACATAACTCGCTGACAAGCAAGACAGATTCCAGGCGCGGTGTGAAGCGGGCACGCACATATTATGATATTCTTCCCAACATGGTGACAGTTAGCTTTCACTTTCTTCTTCCCGCCCGCCTCCATCCTCCACTTGTGCATCGATAGAAGTCATACACCTACAATTTCAAAGAGGCGAGTTAGTAAGCTGTCGGAGAAAACGAGGAACTGGTGCACATACCACTGTATGCTCCCCCGCGCTCACAGCGTCCTCCTCGCGTGCGCCGATATCGTCCTCCTGCCTGTACACACTCGACGGCAGCCGCTTCCCATTCCCCGGTGTCTCTTCGCGTGACCGTATTCGCCACCATCTCCCACAACGGCTACCTCGCGCACGACGGCAGGCGACGAGAACACGCAGCCCGGGATGGCAAAGGGACAAGCGCACGTATCAAGTACTATGGAATTCCGGGTAGGCGGCGGTGGTGCACAAAAGCGACGTTATTGCGACGCACACGAGCTTAAGCTTGACGTGTCGAAGGACGGAGGGCGCCACCGCGGGATCGAGAAGCGGGCGTGCGACGAGCAGAGGTTGGGAGACGTCGGAGAAAGTGGGGCGGCGTGGGATGGGACATGCGCGCGCGCGTTTGTGGAGGTGCGCAATATTTAATGACGTCGGGAAGATAATGCGGCGGTTGGCGTACAGTGCCCCGCAGAAACAGGTGTCTGTGGGTGAAAGAGGGGTGTATCGCGCGCGAGCGATAGGCGCTGAGTGGGAAGGGGAGGGACGCGTGTGGAGGTGCAAAGTGACACCTGGAGTCAGGGCGGAGGGTGCATGCCAATGGCAGGGGATGAGAGAGCTGTGCTGGCGTGCGAGGATGCTTCACCGCATGGCCGAGCTCCCACACGCGCCGGAAGCAGAAAGTGGGATCATCGGTTTGTGGGCGAACGAGGAGCGCGTTGTAGGCGGGGGGCGCGGGTCGAGATGTATGCGCGCCAGTGTTAATTAAAGGCTGCGACAGCCGGGCAAACGCATGAGCCTGTGGTGCACGGGCACGAATTCAGGTGACCGCGACAGATACATAGTATGGGAGGCGAGATCTGCGTGAGCCGAGGGGAGAAGGACAGTACGAACTGCACGAGAAGGTATCAGACAGACTGAAAAGAATATGAACCAGGGAATGGAGCGCGGGAACGGAAACACGTACTATACATCGACCCATTTGTTTGCAAAAGCGTTCAAGGCAGCGGCAAACGACATGCATGGCTGCTGCGTGCGTGGCTACATTCTTGCTGCATCTTTCATCCCCTGAATCGCAGGAGGGGGCACGGATGCAAATCGTCCTCGTCAACGACAGAGCGAGGATGCGTCTCGATTCTGCGAACGCAGCGGTCCAGGCCGCCGGGAAAGAACAGCGAAGTTTGAGAGGATGAGAGATCGCTGTCAGTTGAACCTTGGCCGGACGCCCGCAAGTCAGTGTGTTTCGAGCATATCAGCGATCTCAATCTTTTCGACCGAAGTGAGGTATTCGGGAGTGAGGCTTCGCAGGAGGGCCTCGCCCTTTTTGGCACTCAAGCGGAGGAGGGTACGCAAGTAATGATCAGCGCGACGACACCAATGGCGATGAAGAATTGGCACAGGTCGTCTCTCCTATTGAAAAATAGCTGGATTTCGGCGGGGGGGAATCAATGATTGGAAACCACAAAATATGCAAGTGGAGATGATCACTCGCCGCGTAATGGACTGTGAAGCGCTGAGGGAGGAGGTAATTGTGTGGAAGGGCGGCGACGAGGCCGGGGCAGACTTGTCGGAAGTTACGTGGCTCGATGAAAAAGACTAAGGGTTCAAGTCAATAGTAGACACACTCGCGACGTGTGGGGCAACGTACGTGATCGCGAGGCGCCATTTGAACGTTGCGTCTGTACAGGGTGGGAGCTGGAGCTGCCTCGGCCGTGTTGGAGGGCATTTGGCTGGAGCTGGAGGACGCGGTATTGTGTCTGTCCTGGGGTTTCGCCTGGGCGGAGTTGGCGCAGACGTGTTGGGAATCGGGCTCGGAGCAAATGACTTGAGAGATCAAAGTCAGCAGACGCAACAGGAGATGTAGAAACAGAAATCCACGTCTTCATGATGCCCCCTTGACGAGATGTCGGCGCGTCCAGCTGCCACGGGCAGCGACGATGTCGTTGTAGACATATTCACAGCAATATGGCTCGAGGAAACCGAGTTGAATGCCCGACTTGGTAGCGCTGGTCGCGACGTGCGGCCCCCACCGTCTTCGCGACGCGCCGTCGAAGAAGTTCCGCCGCCGTCGCGTCTCTGCACGGGCCCCATCTCGGAGCAACCCGGCTCTGCGAGGCAGCGGCTGTCTGCGTGGGGGTGGTGGTCTATCAGGGGGATCAACTTCACCTCCGATATACTCAAATCACGACCTCCCCTTTCGTCAACGTTCACGTTCTCCTTCTCGCCGCGCCCCGGATCCGGGTGTTCCTTCCGCTTCTTCGAATTCAACTCTTGCCCCCCCCGAGGCGCGCGAACCCTCCGGGGTCGCCGCAGTCGAGTCACTCCGGAGAGCTGCTGCGGAAGCCCCCGCGTCCGCACCGCGCTCGGCCTTCTCCCTCTTCCGGTGGTTTATCCCGCGCCAGTACGTGTACTGCGTGTAACAGAAATTCACCGACCAGCGCCCCGCGAAGTCGTTGAGTGCCGGGAGCGCCTTCACGCACTAAACGAAAGCAACACCACGGTCAGCGTGTGTGGGATTTTTAAGGGGAATGTTGGATTCAAGGGAGTGGGTAGTAGACATACCTCATCGACGAGCAGCGCCCACTTCCGCGCGCCCCGCGCCTGCGGTCCGGCGAGTGTGTCTAGCTCGAGGCGATGTGCAGAGCCCATGACGTGTTCCTAGACCCCAAGCTCCTCAACATCCGAGTCCTGGGCAAATGGTGAGAGGAAGTAAACTGACCTTGAACCTCCGGAGCTCCCCCTCAGACCAACCCATAGCATCGACCATGCCGTGTGTCGTACATACATTTATCATCGACGTCGGCCATGCGGGCCGTGGAATTGGAGTCGAAATCGGAGGAGGCATCGCACTGATCCAGCTAGGCCGTTAGGTATTAATATTCGTTGGTCGTGATTGTGGTTTGTAGAAAGCAAAGGAACACGTTGCGATATATTTTTGCCCATGTTGAGCCGCGTGCGCCGTCTTACGCCATGCCGGGCATACAAACCCGGTGATGCCCAGAGAGTTGCAGAGCAGCAGATCTAGAGAAGATTCAATCTTCAATTATCCAGCCGTCAGAGCGATGCGGTCCACTGTGCTGCCATCGTGCGATCCCGAAAGTCCAGCCTGCAAGAAGCGCTCCAGTTTTAGCCAACTTGAAGTCCTCCGAGCGCGTGTTTACAGTCACGGTGGCGTCGGAGGCATCGTATGATGTCAGTCCGTGACTTGTAACGGTCACATCCTGCTTTGATCATCGCCATAAAAAAAATGCGGAAGAGAGAAAAAAATGTGATTGTGAATAACAAATGTAAGTAGCTGGCGCACACCAGAAAAAAAATGGATCTGATAGTTCCGTTGTTGCCGCACCCGCCCGCCGCCGCCTATATGGTGCACCCGCCACCACCGCCCCTGCCCCGCCACCCGCCACCACCCTCCGGCTACTCTGAACGACGCCCATCCGGATATCCACGGATGGGCGAGGAAAGAGAGGGGTCAAAATAGATATAGGGAAGGGCGGGGCGACAAGAACACACAAAGGGAGGAGGAGAGCGCGGGTAGGGGTGGGTGCGGGGAATGACGGAGCGCGGACGGGAAGCAGAAGAGGGCGAGGAAGATGCGGTTGATGGAAAGAGGGCAAGGGATGGCGGGAAGAGGAGCGCGGGGAGGAAAAGGGAGTGAATTAAGCGCGTAGAAGTGGTGGCAAGGGACCGCGAAGACGGAGGAAGGGGAAAACCGCGGATAAAGATGGGATGAAGAGAGAAAATGACGGCGGGGAAGAGAGGACGGAGCGGGAATGTGGGCGAGGAGTGGCGGGCAAGAGAAGGGGATGTGGAGGCATGTGAAGAATAGTGAGATAATGGGGAGGGCGATCGGATGGGGCGAGATGAGGACGAGGGAAGAAATATGAGTGGTCGGGAGACGAGAGCGCGGGGACTCGTGAGGGGCGGGCCAGAGATGGGATGCGGAGCAGGTAGAGAGCGCGGCGGGTGGGCGCACATCGCGGTGGGTATAGATGGGATGCGGAGTAATGAAAGGGTGAAAAGGACGGCGGGTAGTGATGTTCGGGTCGGGTCGGGCCTGATAGCCCGGGCTTGGGTCGGGTCGACAAGGGCTTGGGCCTGAAAATATCCCAAGCCCGACCCGACCTCTTTGGTCGGGCCTGGGTCGGGCCGGGCTCGGGCTTGGGCCCGGGCTTGACAGGAAATTTTCAAACTGCTTTGAGGTGGATTATCATGTCTAATTAGCTTCTATTTGCCTATTATTCATTCATGGGGACACTCAGCAAATTTTATGTGCCCTTGACACTCAACAAGCGCACCGTCGAACACGACGTGATGCGCCATCACTCGACGATCTGCTTTGAGTGTTGCCATTATCAGCACCGCGCTCACGGTCGTGTCATTGGCTGTTGTCGTCGTGAACCGCGGGACGACCCATTCACGCAGTGTCGGATCGACCACGTTCTTGTCGATGAGGTCCACCATCTGGCGCGCCAACGAGCTAAAGTCCACATCATATCGCGTACCATTCGCCCTAACGGTGAGTTCCGTCTTGCCCTCGTGTGCGACAAAGTTTGCGCGGAGCAACTCTGCGCGCGCGTTGACGAAGAAATTGAACTGGTACAGAATGGTGAGCCAGACATCGTCGGGGCGGATCACGAGGGCGTGGTGCTGGTTGTACGCCTAGATAAGCGTCCACACAAATCCGTTATTTTGTGGGACGATGCCCGCCATCTTTGCGGAGAATTGACGACCCCTAGAACAGAATGGATGAGCAGCGCTCGCCACAGACAGATACTTTGCCTCGGCACATACTCCGATCCTCCGCAGGAGAAACCGAACTGGAGAATCTCCTCAGCCTTTCTATACTGGTCGTTGCAGGCGGCGGCCAGAATATCCTTCGCAGTGTACTCGCCTTGCCGATTCATCGCGTTCGCGGGGTGAGTTGAGACATTGAATGTTACAGGCATGGTAGGCGGAGGGCCGAGCTTGGCAGATCCCAGCCTATGTATACTTCTACAGGGCAAGTCATCCATTATTCGGAAGCACCGCGTGGGAGATTGAACATGTACGGTCTGATCACATCATAGTATTCAGTATCTGGATCTGATGTTCACAGTAACGTGCACGTGGGAGGACAGGCCGAGAGAATAAAAACTGTTGTATGCCGCAAAAATGGCCAGTTAGTCGTATTTTCAATGCAATCTTGAACTTCTTTACGCACATATTTGTTTCGTCTATCCTTTGGATTCAGACTCATTGATTTGGCTCTGCTTCTTTTCCGTGCCTGAAATGCTTCTGAGAAATCTTAAACCTGTGCCACAACTGCTGTTAACTTTCCTTTTCCGAATCGAAGCCACAGCCTCGCGAATCGAGACGCAGCCTCTTCTCACTGCACCGTGGATCAACGTGGTGATTGAACTGCGTTGCCGTAATACCATCTCGTTGCTCATGAACCCTCTGCACGCAAGAGACCGTGCTTTTTTATTTATTTTATTACCGAAATGGAATTCGCCGCGCAGAAAGTTTCAAGATCAGAACACCGGCATAAATTGCACCATGTGTACACAGAGGACAGCACTGATGCGTCGACACTGCGGCACTGATGCGTCAACGCTGCGGCACTGTTGTGCCAATGTGCGGCACTGCTGCGCCAATAGTGCGGCACGCCACGTCAGTGGCGCATCACTGTGAGGCATTGCTATGTCAATGCGGAACATTAATTCGAACAACAAACTGCCCGGTATCCCCGAGCGAGGTTCTTGAGCTACAGCAATTGGCACTACTGTACCTATTTGTATGGGTGAAACGTAACGCGTAACACTTGCTTCGTTTCATTTCAATTTTTTGCACCATGTAACGCATAACGGGGGCTCTGTTTCAACTTCCCGTTACGGAGCAAATCTTTGGCTAAAATGACCAAATTTTGCCAGAAAATCCCTCGAAAAGTTGGTTTCGTTTCAACGGTAACGTGTAACGCTTGGGTCGTTTCACGTTTCAACCTCACTGTTTCAGTTACGTTCCAAAACCGTTTCACCCATACAGTAATTGACAGTACCGAAGGCGCGGATTGAAAAATCGCTGTTTTGAGCAGTTTTTGATCCCCGCCAAAGAATTGCCCGTATCTCAGTGAGTTCTGCTCGGATTAAGTTAAAACTAGGCTAGATCTTCCTGAATAATTCAAACAATATTAGTGATACTTTTGTTGAAGCATCCATATGAACATGCAGATCGCTGACGACGAGGAATATCTTCCGGTTGTGGTCCATAATTATTTTCTCCATCCGTGATAGCTGAATACAACACCGATTCGTGGCACACGGATTAACTGTAATCGAAGCGGAGATCCCGCGGTAGCAAAGCATTTGACGGGCACTCGTACTGGAAGGACGGCGCTAGGGTTGAGGGGCTCAATAAATCGGTGCGTACATGTAATATTTCCTCACGTCCTGAGGTCTGTAAAGATCGACCGTCGATGAGGAAATACTTCGACCTGTGGCCTTTGTTCGTAGATATGAAGCGATTCTTGAGCGCACAAGGATAAGCCTGGGAATGAACGCGACGCCGAGGGAAAGCCCGTGCAGCGCACCGGTAAACGTGCTTCCCCTACCCTCTTTTGTTCTCAGGGTGGATTATATTAAATTTGTGCAGAGTGCCTGCGCCAACGGAAACACGCGACATGGAGTGTCCCTCCGTCAGTTGCTCCCCTTGTGGGGGACTACAGTATGGAGAAACTCAGGCCCGCAAATTTATATCTGGGATTCAGACGGACATGCAAAATTAATATTCACGAAAATTTTGATGTCGGAAAAGGCCAAAGCTAGCTTCTTGCTGACCGTTGGCCGCGGGGTTTATCGAACAGCAATAAAACGGGTTTGATTGTGTGAATCAACTCATCGATTTGTACGCCTAGGGAATTTTGACTAATACAGAAGTGGACCCGTGAGGATAGCTGAAACTGAATCTAAGGCAAAAGAGTGAACTGCAAGCTGCAGATACAAGATGGAACACTCTGCGGGCGAGGGGCGACTAAACTAGTGGAAGCGGAAGTCGCTTCCATTGCTCCTTGACTTCGACTGAGTGGGGTTCCACTCTTGTCACGCCGGGCCAGGCTCCGCTCCCCGCTCCCCGCTCCCCGCTCCCCCACTCCCCGCCCATCACCTGTGCTCGGGCCGGGCCCCGATGTAATGATCCAATATGATGTGTTCAATTTGAGTAGAGTTCACGATCAATTGAATAAGCCGAATCCGTACAAGTTACAAGTGAGGAAATGAAGAGCCGGTCCAAGTCGAGGAGTGGGAGAAGATTGAGAACGAATCGCGCTACCGTCAAAATTTGACAGCCCGGTGAATTCATCCTCATCTGGGAACCTTCTTTTTCCTTCTCCCCCTGCCGTTTCGTCTTCTTGACACCGCTGGTGCTTTTTTTCGGGTCAGGTTGCCGTTTACGCTTGGAAGAGGCCAGAACGGGTGCAACGGGTGCATCGTCGTCGTCTGAGTCCAGTACAGCAGTGAAGGATAATGGGGGAGCCTGCGACGCCGCAAGGACTTAGGAATGTGTGGTGCGGCGACGTGGTAAGGTGGCAGGGGAAGTCTGTGGGGTTTCGGAGGATTTCTGAGCTCGATGGCCTAGCCAACACATGAATTTCTTGACGTCTAAGCAGCTTTCAGCATTTTCTTCCGTGTAGTATCCAATTGCAACTAATTCAGGAGCAAATATCTGGAATATATATATGTTAGTGACACGCTGAATGGGTGCCTCCATGAAATACCTGTTCTATGTAACCTGTCAGGCTATCCTTGCCAGCAGCCTCAATGATTTTAGAGACCAATAGTGCACCGGGATGTGCCGGTGTCGTCGTGGGATTCATTTTGGACCGACGGGAGTTGCGGAAACGGAGGAAGACTATCGTGGCGCAGGAGGAAACTGGGCAGGGGTCCCGAACAATGCATTCTGCTGGGGCCCAATTGGGAAAGCACGTCGGGTGCCAGGATTTTACAGGGCCCACATCATGCTCACAGGTGATGCGGCGCGTTCACTTCCATAGTTCCATTAGGGTGTTTCAGAATTAGAATTTTGAGCCCAACTTGCGCCCCAACTTCGACCCCAACTTGACCTCAACTTGGTCCAAGTTGAGGCACAAGTTGGGGCCTTAATTGTGAAAAACCTAAGGACATTATTCTGCCTCAACTTCGAAGTTGAGGCAAATTTGATAGTCCGTGGCCGAGAGCCGAAGTTAGGGCATCAAGTTGGGGTCAAGTTGGGGTCAAGTTGGATGTCAAGTTGTGGTCCGATGCTCAACTTGACATCCAACTTGACCCCAACTTGTGCCCCAACTTGGCCCTAACTTGGAGTCGGAGTTGGGGCTCAAGTTGGGCTCGAAATTCTAATTATGGAACACCCTATTGGACGCGCACTTCTACTTCCACTGGTGCGTACAGTCATTAACTGTGAAGTGAAATGATCAGGTGTTTTCGCGATTTCTGAGGCGACAATTGCGGAATTTCGATCAGGATTGTTCATAGAGTGATAGTAATGGATGTAGGCTACCTATCAATACAAATTTCCACCTTATTACCCGCCGTTCTCATGGAGAAAGGCCGCATTCTTTCTCGGACATTTGTTAGTTGAAAATCACGTGGAAGCGAAATGTACGCCGTTCTCGAGGATATACAAAACTCGGAACGCCGGTACATTCAAGAACACGTCACATTGAGATTAAACACGGCACATTGCCATCAATGTGCCGCCTTTGATGCAAAAGGCGGCACTTGCCAATTTGGAATGTACCGTGTGTCGGGAAAGGGTCTGTTACGAAAAGGGACACGTGTCAGCTCCTGCCATTTTCATCTTTTCTCCTACCACCACCACTCATCCCAGCCCGCCACAACGTGTCGAAAAGCGTGTCACACCGCTACTTCATTTTCTGCACAGGATATTCCCGGTACCGAGCTCTCGACATTCAACCCCAGTTTTTAGTAAAAACATGTTATAACTTCATTGGGCTGTTGAATGAGCTTGCAAAAAAATTGACAGGATTTTTCTAGATATACCAAATAAACTTTTGGCTTGGTAGGATTGCATGCCATTTGCGCAAGTGCTGAGCTTGAAACTTGTTGCAACTGCATTAATGAAAGTGTCCGGGGAAGATAACATCAGCTTCACCAGCAATATGCCGTGTTTCTCCGCAAGAACGGCACGTTCGCGGCAAATCTGCCGGGTTTGAACGAATGTGCCGTGCTTCATCTTAATGTGACTGGTTCTTCAATGTACCTGCCGTCCGAGTTTTGTTGCTCCCGGCCGTTCTCGCATGTTAGTTTATCTCTGACTTCCGGGATGATAATATTCGGGTTCCTTGACCTCGAAAACTCACAGGCGTCCCACTTGGCGAGTATTTGTTACCCAAGGACCAAGCACGGAGCATAACATTGAAAAATTTGCCAGATAATAGCTGATACAAGGAAACCACATCTAACAGGGTCCAAAAAACCTCTGGAAAATTCCTCTTGTAAACATGAAGTAGGTGTCCATGTGTATCCCACGCAAAAGAATTAGGCCCATCGGTGATACGATGGTACTCGGGGTGCGGTGGAACGATAACTATGAAGCCGAGATAAAGGTCTAAACCAATATAACCAACTAAACAATCAATCAATCAAACAACAACTCCTCCTCCTTATGAGTAATGATAATCGCGGGTGTTCGGGGGTAAAGACCAAGTATTAGGTCAATAGATCGTTTACTGTTCAGAGAACAGGGGAGTGGGATAGACAAGGGTTGTGAAACCAAAGTCGAGCAATACGCGCTATGTTCGAGACTTCGTACAAGCGGTGGGTTCATGGGTTTTTAAGGCAATAACGGCCAGTAGCCGGCGAGTTTATGTCAATTAAGACGGGTTTGTTGGATTTCTCCAGGTTTGGGACACGATACACTCCTGCAGGACCGCAGTATATAACACAACACAGAACACAAAACACACACAATACGACCCGCAGTGCTGGACAGAGTCCACACAATTCACAATTCAGTCACACAGTCAATCACAGATACAATCCAATCCAATCCAATCGTTGCCAAAGGTACAGTACTCGAGTCGAGATAACGGTCACTTGGGTCTTAGAGCTAAACGACAACTCCGAGCCACAACGCCGTTGCGTATGTGAACAAGGTAAACCGAGTGATGTCACTGCACCGTTGTGCGCGAAACCCCAAGGCAGTCTGCTCTAGAAGAGTCAAAGACTAATCCTAGCCACAGCACCGATGTGCCTGTGAACAAGATAAACCAAACGATGTTGTGCACGCGAGTTGTACACAAAACCGTCGGGCAGTCTGCTCCAGAACCTCTCTAAACTACGTGCTTTTATACTACTGGGATCTCGACTTTACAACACATCTATTACTACACCTCGGAAAGCACTCCGTCCCGGCGTGGAGCCACAGGACGATCTTAGGGAATCCCCTGACTCCTATTGGCCACGCGCCGGCTCTATGAGTCAGAGCTCTCCTGGGTACTTGATCGGTGTGAGAGTTATTGGTTAATCGAACGGAAGCTTCCGAGCTGTCGTCTTCTTCGTCTAGTGCTCGTCCCGGGCGTCAGTCTTCATCGTCTATGATATGGCTACCGGTGGACACCTTCCCCGTGTCCATAGCTAGTCTGGTTGTTGTGATAGACCAAAGTTGCACTTGTCTCGGTAAGTGCCGGTGCCATCGCGATTTGATGTTCAACCGGCACAGCTATTCTGATGCGTAGGCACGCTCGGCCGTCGGCAACTCACTTTGTCCGTGTCTATTTACAGAGGTCTCGCCCCATCCAAGGGTCTGGACTCGTCATGTGCCTTGTCGCGCTGTCCTCGATAAGAGACACAATGGTAAACAATCTCGAAGTCGGCCGTTTTGGAAGGCCCCAGTCGCCTGCATGCGATGTCATGTATTCCTTCCCATCTCCTTGATACTAGTCTAGCACTCAGCTCATCTGCACGCACGCGGGTACTGATACAATGTAGTTGGCTCTGTTCTCGGTAAGTCGTACTTTGGCCCCAAGTCGAGATACCGCCATAGGATCATGCCAATAGAGAACCTAAGCTATGTGACTGTTAAGCTACTCGTTCGGAGCTCCCGATAGCTTCTTATAGAATAGAGAGAGCGTGCTTTATAAGTATAAAGACGCGAAATGCGAAAATACACCTGTGGTTTGTACACGGCTTATCATCGGAACCTCCGGAGGCGTGAGATAGCCATTGTTTCGCTTCCCGGTTAAGGACTGTATTTCTACTTCAATTGACCCACTTCCACTTCTACTGACTCACTTCCACTAGCTAGTACTACTTCTGTACTTACTTTCTGCGGACAG
The DNA here is from genome assembly GCA_029204335.1 of Mycena vulgaris. NCBI lineage: Eukaryota > Fungi > Basidiomycota > Agaricomycetes > Agaricales > Mycenaceae > Mycena > Mycena vulgaris. The sequence continues at coordinate 545,055 of JARGYA010000017.1, forward strand.
TGAGAATAACTTGACGTGCAAGAGTTCTTAGAAACATGTTCTGTTTGCCAATGTTGTGTTCGCACGTGGTGAGTTTAGGGTAGGCTCGCTCGCGTCCTGCCCTAACTTGACGCAGCCAGCCATGCATTTCTCCGTTCCACCTCAACTTCTTCTCAATGTTACGTCCTTAAAAGCCCTGTCTGCAAACGCTCTCGCTCACACACACTGTCAATGACTGTGGGATGTTGATCAACCTAGCTGCTGATGCTCGTGACGCACCTGCGCGGGCAGGCGCCGATGCTGGGCGTTCCTCGACATGACGACCCACAGCTTCTCCTCCGTCATTAAGGAGTTCGAGGGTGATTTAGCGCGCGTGGTATGTCTTGTTTCCGTCCCTCCGCTGAGAACACAGACTAATTATTATGCTAGCTACGCCTGTTCTACCTCGTCCTCCATGCGCTAGATATCATCGAAGGCGACCGGCAAAGCAGCCCCTCCTGCGCAACTTCGACGTCCACACCCTCACCCAGGGGCTCTCCTTCACGGGCTCTGGGCCTAGCGAGAAAGACCGGCAGCTGCTCGTCGAGTGCCCCATCGTCGTCGAGGAGCTGCTGCGCCTCCCCGCGGCATGCCGTGCTGCGATAGGAGCCTGCCCCCGTGCTTTTATTCCTGGGGATCAAGACAGATGCTCAATGTACAAATATTTTCACATCGGAGAGGGCCAAAGCCCAGCTTCTTGCTGACCTTGTGCTGCTTGGTTTATCTCTTTTTCAAGCCAGCATGATGTGGTTTCTGATTGAACAGGTTTGATTGAAAAAATGTTGTCTTGTGTGGATTGAGTCAATTTGTAAAGAGCTGTGTAGGCTGGTCAAACATGTTCACATGATACAGAAACGGCCAGTTCGAGCAAGGGAAGAAAATAAATGTAATTATATATCTGCATCAATCTGTTGAGTGGATCCCAATATATATCCTCTTCTTAGTCCCATGGCAGAGGCCCCGGATGATCTTCCCTTGTCCAATCCAAACTAGTGGAGTGTTTGGAATCCAAACACTCTGAGGCTTGCCTAAAATTCAAGTGTGGTGATGACTGGTTTATCTGTTTTCCAGGCCAGCATGATGTGGTTTATCATTGAATGGGTTTAATTGAAACATTTGGTGTCTTGTTTAGATTGAGTTGATTCGTAAAGAGCTGTGTAGGCTAGTCAAACATGTTGACATAATACAGAAACACTCAGTCCAGGAAAAATAAGACAATGATGGAATTATATATCTGCATCAATCTCGTTGCACATATCTTCGAGTTACTCCCATGGTGGAAAGTTATTCCCTTCAAGCTTGTATATTCTTCCTTCACTTTGCCACCAGAAATATCGCTGATTCCGCCATATCTGCCCCGTGGCCTTCACACAGAGCTTCTAGCATGCACATCATGCAGCATGAGATGTCCAGTCGAAATGTGGTGCAAGGTGTTCAATTCAGACACTCCGAGTCTTCTCGGCCTGCCTAAAAATGGATTGCAGTGATCTCTGGGAAGAATTGACTTGAAGTTTGAATTGAATGGCCACTTTGTAAAACACATGAATTCAGGGAGAATACTGTATATACCGGACACTTGATGCCATAAATACAAAATAAACGAAGAAACAAAAGGAAGAAGGCAAGATACTAAGTGAACAACAACGAGTAATTAGGGGTATATACTTGATGCCATAATATGAACACCAAGTAAAGTATTGAAACGAGAAGGTGAGGTGAGAGTAAAGAAACATCTCAACCACACAATGCTCTGAATCAACTCAGACCGGAACAAGCTATTTCTCCTCACCCAGACCTGTCTCTCCAATTTCTTCAACCAGCCTTGCAATTGTTGTTTCAAGAGCTTCACTGGGTGCATGGATCTCTAAAGGAAGTGCCAAGCTTCTTGTATGTTCCTCCAGCACATCTCCCGAGATGCTGCGGAGTTCTTCATCAATAAGGGCAATTTTTTTCGCTTGAGATGACCATTCAAACAGAGGTCTCGCAGTTTTCCAGAGCTCTGCCGCCTTTAAGAGGTCCCCATTTTCCTTTGAGATGTATCCAAGTTGAAGCATACATTCTCCTCGGCTGCAGTGAACATCCATCTGTGTAAATCCCTCTAAGGCAGTAGTCAGAAGGCTGACTGCTGTATCCTGGTCACCTTCAGTGCGAAAAATATCCCCTAGAAATTGGAGAGCCTTGTGAACATCTAACCTCTGGTGTGACTTCAAGGCATGGAGAAGATATACTATTGTCCATGAAGATGGCCAATCTGGGGAATCCCAGAGACTGCTATCACCAAGTTTCTCCAGACAATAGTTTACTAGTTCAGCATGGTTTCCCCAGGAGGAGGACAAGCATTTGTGGAAAAGTGACTGTGCAGACTGTAGATTCTGTCCTCTCAGATGGAGGGCTCCCATGGTAGCATCACACATCATTTTAAAGACCAAATGGTTGATGGAATTGAATATTGATTTTGCTATGTCAATGTTTTTTTGCACCTTATTTGTTGGTGCACCAAGCAGGACATCAAGTTCTGCCATATTGAGCAAGATGAAGGCATGTTTGAGTGGAACAAGCTCAATAGGATGTCCATGAAGAAGTTTTGTCTGGATATTGTGGGCCTCCACATATTCTGATTTCACTTTATGCATTTCTGCCTGGGTGGTCATAATAGCATAGGCTAAGTCACCACTAGGCATCCCACAATGAATTAGGAGATCTTGTGCTCTGGTGCAGAGAGACGCTGCATATTTATAGTTCCCATGTGCCTGGTGACATGTTGCCTCAATGTCCAGTGCTTGTGCTTCATTAAATAAATCTGCAGAAATCTTGGCTAGCCTCCGTGCCTCGGACGCATACATTTGGCCTGCAGCTGGATCACCCATATGCCACTTGACATATGCAAGATGTATTGATGCCTGACCCTGTCGTCTGGTGTTCCCAGTTGAAATTGCCAATGAGAGTCCAGTCTGATAGTAATTTGTAGCTGTAGGAATATCATTGTTGTGGTTCTGATAATAGAGTCCTAAATTGTTGTAGAATCTACCTGTTGAATCTGTTCAATCATGAAGAAAGAACATGGCTTGAATACTTACATTTGATATCCGAGTCATTGAAGTGAGGCAATTGTTTAAATGCTTTGTCAAACAGTGCCTCTTGATTCACAATTGGATAATAATGCCAAGAACCGAGGATCTCTGAAATCAAAAATACTTCCAGTTCACTGGGGAGAGGTTGACCATGAGCAATATGATCCATCAAAGGAGTCCGGCCACGACCAGCAAGTCTACTGAAAGTATTGAGGTATATGACACAGTAGGCTACATCAACTGCTGCAGGATGCTGGTGCTGGAGCTGGTTGAGAAGTAGGCTCTGGATATTTGAAATATTGGAGGTGATCCGTAGGGTCATCTCAGAACCTGAGACAGTCCCATAATATTTGTGCTCAAGTTCCAAAAGCTGATGGAAGTAATTTAGAAGAGCCTGAACAAGGTAATCCATGGGGGGGTAAGATCTTGCCATGTATTCCCGAATGGGTACCAAGACCTTGAACCGTCTCTGGTCATCACTATAGGCCAGTGAGGTGGAAAGTAGGGCTGCTTTACAGCTGAAGATGTCTTTGATTGGAAGCTTGCTTTGTACCAGCTCTACATCTGAAAGGCCATCTGGGAGCATTGAGAGGAGGCTCAAGAGATCGTGGCAATGAGGCACAGATCTGAGTCGGGGGCTCGATAGAGACATAGAAATAGATAGATCCAGATTTGATCGCCTGTCGTAGCCATCTGAGATCACTGAGGTTTTTTCTTCCTCCCAACGGGCTAGCACCTGAGAGCAGCCCTCAGAGTCCACCAAGTGGGCGATAAGATCAATTGCAAGGGGCATGTTGTCAGTCAGGAGAAGGACTTTGTCAATGTCATCACTGTCATGGTCATCATCCGCAATATCAATAAAGGTTTGTCGGGCAGCAGCCTGGGTCAAGGGTTTCAACGCTGGAAGGAAAGGCCGAGTCCAGCGCACTGAGGCTGGTCTCTCCGTCCCTCGCATTGTGATCTAGTTTGGTGTCAGTCACAGTACTAAGACAAAGATATCAGTACTTACAATCAATGCAAGGTGTTTTATCTCTGTAAGGAGAGACAAAAATTCTTCAATGTCTTGACGAATTTCTGTAGGCTCCCACAGTGTCTCCAGGTTATCCAGGATCAAGAGGCAGGCCGGATTGGTTGTAAAATGATGCAAAATCACTTTGGAGAGATTTTTCTTTGGCTTCAGTCCCAAATGAGCCCCAATGAGGATAACCAGTTCATCTTTACTTGATGTAGAATCGCAAGCAATGAAGAAACGATGCTGGCCATATTTCCCAGTGACTGTTGGATGGTGCAGAACAGCTCTTCCGAGACTTGTCTTTCCCATTCCGCCTGCACCCAAAATTGCTATCCTCGGGGTCTCCTGCATGAACAGTGTGAGAATGTCGGAAAGTTCAGCTTCTCGCCCATGGAAGATTTTTGGCTCAGATGGCAGCATAGAAATTGTGGTCGAGCTTGATCAGAATAGAATCAGCTTCAATTTTATTAATCTTAGTTTGGACCATGCCTGTTGTAAGAGCTGGAAAGGACCCTATTTGTCTGCGGAAAAGTTATTTCTTGCTGCACCCAGAATACAAGGTCCACCCACCAATGACCCTTTGTCTGAAGTGGTTCCATCAGAAAAGGCATCAATCAAACCCAGAACCTCTTGGTGTCTGTCTTCTGCAAATTTCTGCATGATTCCAACCTCAGTGAGGAGATTGATATCCTGAAGCTGTTTTTTTTTTCAGGTTGAATGCTTGCATGTACATATGATACATTAAACCACGTCACCTTGAATTGATCTAGCGCCTCTTGTAAACCCAAGTTACAATCCTTGAATAGTTTGCTCATTTCTCCCTGATGGAAAAAGTGTCTGATCTTGCTTTTCTCCTGTTGGGCCTCCACAAATGTATGGATCTTGTAGAGTGTGCTGCAGACATGCAATCAGAAAAAATCTATTGCCAGGGAGGAACATACTCTGTGAATTTCCCAAGATCATACAGCATGCTTGGTGTCAAATCCAGACCAGTCTCCGACTTCATATGAAGAGAAACAATTGCACAGAGCAACCCATAGGTTTGCTCCAACAATTGGGTACAATCACCCTTGTTTTGCTTGACAGTCTGGTAAAAGTGAGATACATTTTATGATCTGTACTAACATTGTACCTGCACAGCAGTCAGCAGAGACTTTGCAGTGCGGGAGATTGGTTCCAAGAAAGGAGTCTTGAATGTAGTGGCAAGGACCTCCAAGCTATCCACTACTATAGTGAAGCATTTGAGAATGTTGTTGAGTCGGATTTCAGTGGCAATGGGCTGAGAAGGCATTTGGTCTGATGGGCAAGGATGTGGACTGTGCTGGCGACATGGTCCTCTTTATCATCGATGTGCGTGGGAGGTTGAACATTCATTGGCTCATCATATGATTATCCCCCTGATTCTGCACTGATGATGGGAGCCCGAAGCATATGCATCTCTGTTCATCGATCATATGACTGGTACACATCTCTTTATCCTCGGTGGATGTGGGAAGTTGAACCTTCATTGGCTCATCATACAATTATCGCCCTGATTTCGCACTGATGATGGGAATGCATTTACATCTCTGTTCATTGATCATGTAACTGTGAGTGCACTATACATCTTGAAGATGTCACATGTAGCCTTACGGAAGGTATACTTGGGCTATAGATACTTTGTTCATCGGGAGCAGAGCTATGTCAGGTCAGATGATCCCGTTCGCAAGCTGTGGGCCTGGGAAAAATACAACTGAATAGTGATGCGAGCACCAAACCTTTTCTCGGCCAACCACCACAATGGAGGCGCCTTTGTACCCACGCCTCCGCATACGCGCGCTCTCGACTAAAGCCTTGGCCAATGTCCCTACTTGTCTACCCCCAGGGCATACAATGCAGGCTGGAGAGCTTCTAGCCGGGGTTGCAGGAATCAGTATTCAGAGGCATTGGCTGCGCAAAGCGAATCGCTTTGACCGGTCAATAGATTGAATCTTCTCTGGGTTGCGCAAGAATGGCATATGCAAGCACTCAAGACGGCGCATGCGGTGTGGGTGTGCGTTTTAATTTAGCCCGGAAGGTGTCCAGACTCTCCCAGATCTGCTGTCTCCACATCTGGCACTTCATGGGTACAACCTATTTCAGTAACACATTCTCTTCTAGTAGTCACCATAAACAACCCAGCTGGATCTATCCGACGCCTCCTCCGATTCCAATTCCACGGCCCGCCCTAAAACCGTGTAGAACGGATCTGCGCGATGCCATAGGTAGACGGAGAGGGAGGTCCAGAGGTTCAAGGTGCGTTTCGTGCTCACGATGAGTGTACTTAGGAACATGTCATGGCCGCTACACATTAGCCGGGGCGCAGGCGCAGGAAGCGCAGAAGTGGCACGGCTCGTCGACGTTGTATGTACTATGCATCCGAGTCGTTTCTCGGTGGCACGAGTGCAACACGGGCCCACTGTGTTTCATCTAGTGCGTGAAGACGCTCATCGACTTCGCGGGGCACTGGCCAGTTGAGTTTACTATGTGCAGTCGACGTACTGAGACCTCGGAGAATGCACGAGGCCGGCGCGGTAGCGACTCCCGCGTTGAATGGTCCGACTGCACACCGGATGATCGAAGTTCGGACGCCTCGGGGACGCAGGATTCCAAGAAACCCCCAAGGAGTAGGAGTAACCGGAGCAACAGCTAGGGGAGAAGGAGAACGTGGGCGGAAGCATAGAGGTATCTCGTAAATCGTTTGGTGACTTCGAACTTTGAACTCGATATCCCAATAATATTAATAGGCGGCGGCTGTCTCACAGACACAGAACCATATTAGGCTCCGGGATGGGTAGCGACTCGTCCGGAGTTGAAACCCCCCGGGGAAACGTGCGAGTCTTCGTGCGCTACCTCACGCGTCGCGATTGTATCTGACATGACCTCGTAGTCACCCACATCGAGTCAGATTGCCTTCAACACATCTGCACTGGTCACCTTGCCGCTCTTACCCCCCGGACGCAAAAGGGATTCAGAGCAGCGTCGCGCAGATGTGGGTTGATCGTTTCTCGAGCCAGATTCCCAACTCTATCCTATCCTCTCGTCTCGCCCCTCCCCTCCCCACTAATCCCTCGTCCCTCCGCCGCGGAGCCTCTCAAGCCGCGTGTAATTTTCACCACATATGCAGTGTATCAAATATTCTGTGGGTTCCATCCATGATCCGGCCTGTATGCATTCGTGCATGTAAAGCGGCTTGCCCGCCAAGAATCGGCCTGGGAATGCGAGGGACGCCGAGAGCCAGTGTAGCGCACCTGTATGCCTGATTTCCCTCCCTTTGGTCATGAGCTTTGTTTATATTTTGTGCTGCCCCGCCACGAGCGCCCGCGCCAGCGGACATACCTAGGGACGCGCGTTCCTCCGGCAGTCACTGCCCTCGTGGTGGAGGAGCTGGGACCGGGCCCTTTATTCTTGGTATTCAGACGGACGCAGAATTTATGTTCTTGGATATTTTGACGTCGAAGAGGGTCAAAGCCGAACTTCTTACGGAATTTCCACCTCTGTGTTTATATGTTTTACCACAGAAAGCACTCGAATGGGTTTGACCGTGTGGATTGACTCATCGATTCATACAGAGGCGTGCTGAATTACGCCGGAGTAGACGACGTGCGAGGATGGTTGAACCTAAATCCAAGGCAAGAGAGCTTGTTTGAAGCAAGATTTACTCTGCTGACAGTGAGGATAAGTAAGTAGACGCGGAAACAACGCGCAAGAGTTCTGTAACGGGGCGTGTCACCCACGCCTCAGAGGACGAGAAACAGGATAGGATTGAGACGTGAGCAACGACGGGAGGTGCTACTGGTGTTGCGAAGACAAGGAAAGTAAGCTACGAGCTGCCGAATATATATCCTAGTATCCCCAAACATATAAACCCCGTAAGTAAATGAACAATAGGAGCCGTCAGGAACAATACAAGCTGTCGGTCAGTACGAATGGGGAAACCAGCGCCGTTACAAGTTCTTAGAAGCGTGTCCTGTTTGCTGATGACAGTTGTGTTCCACGTGATGGGTTTAGGGGATGCTCGCTCGTCCTCCCACACGCTACGCTACCTATGTAACAGGTTCCCTCAGCTGGCTCTGCGCTTACTTCCTGCTGACTGGATGCATCCAGCCATGCACTTCTGCGGGTTCAACCTCAACACGTTCCCAACGCTACGGCATTAAAAAAAGCGACGTCTGCAGAGTCTCTACTGCAGTACCACATCGACCATGACCGACAGCGCGACAACCGGCCCCGTGCGAACACGCGACGTCGGGGCTGGATCGCGTAAGCATGTGATGCTGGCAGGCCTCGACATGATCTGACCAGCCGCAGCTTCTCGTGTTTGCGCGTCGTCAACGAGCTGGAGGGCGATTTAGCGCGGGTGGTATGTCTTGTTTCCGTTCCTCCGCTGAGAACACACTGATCATGCTAGCTACGCCTATTCTATCGCTCACACGAAGGATGACTCCCATCCTCGATGAAAGCAGCCCCTCCTCCGCAACTTCCACCTCCAAACCTTTACGCCGGGCTTCTCTTTTATAGACTCCGAACCCGCGGAGAGGGACCGGCAGCTGTACCCCGTCGTCATTGACGACCTGCTGCACCTCTCCGCGGCGTACCGCGCCGCCAGCGTCGGCATCACCGCGAAGATGGGGGTGGGGATAGCTGCACGCGCCGCCTCCTGCCCCTTTTCCACCACCGCCTCCGCTCACGAAAACACGCATCCGGATTCGAGACGATCGCCTCTTACGACCTCCTGACACACGTCGCCGGCCGCGTCGCTCCCTCATCTTCGCCACTGACACCTCCCTTCTCCCTCCTCCGAATCTGCGCACCTCGCAACGCAGCTTGAGCTCAGCAACAGCATGCCTGCTGCTGCAGAAGACGAGTTCACGCGCGACGTGGTGGAGGGACGTCGAGGAGCGCCGGTACTTCTGGCCGCGCGAGGCCTGGGCGGGGGAGTGCTGTGGCGGGGGGTTTGGGACGATGGAAACGATGTGTACGTGGAGCGAGGATACGAGCTCCGCGAAGGTCGAGGTATCCAGCAGAGAATGCAGACGCAGCCACGCGCGCCACGCACGCCCTCGACACCATGGTCCTCGCCATCCTCCGCCACATGCCCCGCGCTCGATCGACTGCTCAAGAACCAGCGCTGCGCCATCCCTCTGCGCGGAGTGTCGCTGCGGAGTGGAGGCGCTGCTTTGCTGCGCGTTGCTGCTACTACTATGTCGTCGAGTCGAGTCGGGGCACCGCTGCGTCGAGGCCGGGCGTCGCTGCTTCGCTGCGATGTCCCTGCTGTTGCGGCGCGGCGTCCAGACGTCTGCGCAAGGGTGGCGCTGCGGTATCGCTGTGTCGAGTCGTGGGCGAGGTGTTACTGCTTGAGGTGTCACTGCGTCGCTGCGGCGGCTAGGCGTCTGCGGCAGCGGGTGTGAAGTCGAGGCGTCGGGGCGTCGGGGCGTCGGGGCGTCGGGGCGTCGGGGTATCTGCCTCGAAGCGCTCTTCCCTATTCCGATCTACTACCTTCCATCCCCCACCCGCTTCCCCGCTACATCCTACATTACCCCCGTATCACTCGTGTGCTCCTGATCCTCCTTCCCCGTTACCTCCCTCTTCCGCTTCCCTTCCTCCTGTATCGATGCCCATCTCTCCCCACCCGCCCCGCACCTACGTTGTTCTCTTTCGCATCGCGCTACGTCCTGCCGTCCGCATCCCTTCCCGTCCTTCATATGTCCCCGCATCACTCGCGTGCTCGACGCGCGCTGCCTCCCTCGCCCACCCTGCCCGCTTCTCTCCCCGTCGGCCCTCACACCTCCCCACCCTATTCGCGCACCTCTTCCCGCGCTCCCTTGCGCTTCTTTGTTCCACTCCTCACCTCTCCGCACTCCCTTTCCCCATTATCACTCGTACCCATCCCTAACCGCTATCTACTTTCCCCTCCCTTACCGCCGCTTCTACGCGCTTGACACCTCCCTTTTCCTCCCCGCGCTCCCTTTCCCCGCCCGGGCTCCACTCTTCTGCTCCCTTTCGCCTCCACCGTACTCATCATCTTCCCCCGCGCTCCCCTCGCTCCCCCGTTGTTTACACCTCCCTCGCCCGCCCCTCTCCCCTCATCTCCCTTTACTCTCTCTCCCCGAGTAGTGTGCAAAGGTAAATATATATATTTGCGGTTCTATTTGCAGTGTACACACTACGCGACTGATATTCACATATTATTTTATGATTTTTTGCCCTGCTTTCGTATATGTGACCGTTACAAGTCACAGATTTTCTTTGGAAACCGTCGCGCCGCACTCTCGAGGAAACCTTTGGCTGGCTGGAGAGCCTCTTGCCGTCACAAAGCGGACCACATTGCTTTGAGCGTTGGATAAATGAAGAGTAAATTGTCTCTGGGGACTGGGTGTCCGAGTCCCCGGGTGATAGCATGCGCGGCATGGCTGTAAGACGGCATGCGGCGTGTATCTTTAATCCCAGCGGCCAGGACCCAGCCTCAGAAGATCTTCAGGCACTCATATTAACTGTTATTAACCGTACTCAGCGGCACCCAAGAAGACGAGTAGATACCGTGCTACGACTACCGCCCCGCTGCCCAGACGCCTGGACGCCCCGTGCGGTGGCGCCGCCTAGCCGCCTCGCAGCGATACCCCGCCTAGGCAGCCCGCAGTAGCGTGGCGACGCCTAGCAACCCCGCCGCGCGGTCGACGCGAACAGACGCAGACGCAGACGCAGACGCAGACACCCCGCACCGCGCCGCGCCGCCTCGACACCCCGCCCGCGCAGCGACGCGACTCCGGAGTAACGCCTCGTCACCGCAGACGCCGCAGCGCCACCTCCACCGCGCAGGGATGCCGCTACGCCCTAAGCCCACACGCCCAGCGCCGCCAGCTCAACGGCACGCCACCGCGCATACGCCCCGCCGTAGCAGGAGACGACGCCTGGGCACTGCGACGCCCCACTTCGATGTCTCGACGCCCAGGTGACGCTCGCCCTGCAGCGCGGTAGCGACGCCCCGACAACCCGGCTAGTCGGCGCCACAGCGACGCCTCGACACACCGCCCCGCCACCGCCGCGCAGCGACGCGGCGACCAGACGCCTAGGCGCCGCGAGGCCGCGCCGCACCGATGCCTCGGCCTCGATACGGCAGCGAGCCGCAGCGGCGACGCCTAGATGACTACACGTCCCGCAGATGCTCCACAGAAAAAGGATAAGAAACCCCGACTCACCTCCGCACCGCCCGATTTCCTTGTCTTCACATCCCACCCAAACACCTTCTTATTCTCAAAACACAGCGCACGCGCCGCGCGGGGATGGCGTAGCGCTGGGTTGAGGCGGCGGTGGTAGTCGATCGGGCGCGTCGGGCGCGTACCGGAGGGCCGGGGGCGGCGAGGAGTGTGGCGCTGAGGACGTGGGAGGCTCTTGTCTGCGCGTCCACGGGTGGGTAGGCTGCCTTCTCCGAGTTCCCGTACCCGCCTCCGCGTTCTCGGAGCGCATGGCGTGCGCAGGCGCGGAGCTCCCACCCTCGCTTCCCCCCATACACATCTCCTCCACCCCCAAACCCCCCGCGCTACCTCCCCCTCGCCCAGATCTCCCGCGGCCAGAAATAACTGCGCTCTGCGGCGTCCTCCGCCACGTCACGGTCGCGCGTGATGTTCGTCCGCCACGCCGCGCGTGAATTCGTCTTCTTCAGCAGCAGGCCCATGCTATTGCAGCAGCCCCATGCTGTTGCTCAGCTTAAGCTGCTCTGCGAAGTGGGCGGATTCGGAGGCGGACGGAGGCGGCGGCGGCGGCGACGACGAAGATGAATGAGGGAGAGGCGGCGAAGAGAGAAGATGAGGAGGGGCGCGTGTTTTTCGTGAGGGGAGGCCGCGTGCGGGGTAAAGTCACCCATCTTCGTGGGGATGGGTGCGCCACTTTTCGGAGAGCCTCGATCACGACTGGGTACTCCGTCCTTCTCCCCCGCTCCCTAGTACATAGCGTGAGGATGTGGGCGTGGTGTGGATGTTGCGCACGAGGGGCCGCTTCACGGAGGGGAGGGTCATGTCGTGTTGAGCGCGCTGGGTAGAAAAGGTAGATGGGCAGACCTAAGCACAATACAATGAATGAGCGTGTGCAGGGAGGAGGAACGGAAACAAGACATACCACCTCGCCAAGTCCCTCTCAAGCTCCTTGATAACCGACGAAAGGCTGCGGCTCGTCCGGGTCATTTCGAGGGAGGCCCAGCACCGTGGTCCCACCCGACGGCGCCGCGGTGATGTCGCGCTTTTGGACGGGGTAGATGTGGTACTGCTGCAAAGCGCGAGTGCGGAATTCGAGCGAGCGTGCTGGGAGGAGAAGGTGCCAGATTAAGAGGGGCATCGTGGGTTGGTGTGCAGGTGTAGGGGAGAGCGTGCAGAAGAGGAAGAAGCGCACTCGGGATTACCCGGACACGTGACGGATTACGCCAGGCCTTTTTGGGATAGGGATGTCGGCTGAAATTGCGGGGAACATATGGGGGTTGCAGAGATATGGGGGCTCAGCTCGGCATACGGGTGACTGGGGAACTAAATTCGCGTAAGATCAGATATGCGGATCCGGGAGAATAAGAAGCGTTCTACGCGGTTTTCATGCGGCAAGAAATGGAGCTCCTCATGAGTAGTGTTGCCGCGGCTCGGCTCGGCTCGGCTAGCCGTTGGAGCCGAGCCAAAAATAAGCCGAGCCTAGCCAGCCGTTCACGTGGCGGCTTCGGCGGCTTGGGTACAGCTTAAGCCGGCTCCAGCAACGGCTTAGCCGCGGCTATAAACGGCTCACAACCGAATTTGACAAGACACGTAACTGCATCGTTCCTTGCTCTCCTTGACTTCCCAAGGCTTTCGACAGGTCCATAGACCTCGGCCCAGCTCAGAACACCCTATTGACATCCTATTCTGCTTATCAAGACCGACTGACGACTGAGAGAGGGCTGTGAAGTCGCTGCTTTTCGATGTAGTAATCTTCTGACTGATGGCCCTGCGCGACGACCACCGACTGTATTTTCAGCTCGTCGCCAATGAAACCTTGACCAAGTTCATCCTGGGTGAGTCCCATATTTACCCGTTCAAGTCCTGACAGTGCGCAACGTTGCAGCGGTGCGCGAGGTGGATCGAGCGCAGCGGGGTACGATGGATGGTGTTTGGGAACTCGGTCTGCCTGCACGATGATAGACGGAAAAAGACCTCACATGTCCATACATGTGTAGTACGAGGTGCGTGTTACTCTGTCATCGCCAAGAGTGCTTCAGTGACCCGGACACGAACAGTGACTCGGGCATCGCCTGTGCCCCCCCCTTTCGCCGCCTCTGGAGAGTCTTTCGGCGCGGGTGCCGCTGAGCAAGTAGCGCTCTCAGTACTAGCATGGGAGGAAAGCGCTCCGTCGCCGCTGCTGCGCGTGCTTACACAGCTGCGGGATGGTGCTGGTCCTCAGATGTTCCTGTCTCCGCGGGCATTCCACTTGTTGGAGACGGGTGCGGATCGGATATCGTCAAGCAGTGGTGTCGGTGCGGGGGGCGGTACTCACCGAGACCCGCCACGCCCAATCCGGCTCTCGACGCTCCATCGCCGCAGGTGTGCATGCGGGGTGGTTGCGTGCTGCTCTTCCTTGGGCATCCGCTTGCGCTGCTCGGGGCTTGTCGCGAGATCGCAGACACCCATCACCGGGTGCGTGCATGTGGGATACGCTAGTGCAGGTCGTACCCACTTGTCCTTGGCTCCCGCTCCCCCTGCGCTCGGTGCGCGTCTTCACCGTCGGCCCCGGGCTTACATCCATCACACACCTACTCGTCAACACTGTCCGCTCCCAGTTCTGTCCACGTCTGACGTCGCCCCGGCGCAGAACCATAAAACCTTCACCGGTGAACACCAAGACTTTCAAGCGGCTGAGTCTGGGCACGCACAACCCCTCACGCGCATGGCCTCCCCGCAACCACGCAGCCGCCGATGCCCGTCGTGCAGACGCCCACTCGGCAGTTCAGCCGCCTCGATCTCCTACGCGCGCGATTGCACTGTCCGCGACAGGCCTGAATCCGCGGCGCATCGCGGAGTGGCGCGTGCACCCCGAGCGCTCGTGCTGTGACCCGCGACGTTCATCCCGCTGCCGCCCGTGGAGTTCGAGATGCACACGATAAAGGATGCTCCTCGCGTGCAGGCCCACACTCGCCGAGGTCGTCCGGACGTTTGTCAGCCACGCGCCTTTTTTAGGAGGAGTTTGAGGAAGCTGTGGGATTGCAAGTGGGTCATCTTTCTGCTTCTTTCCTCACTAGTTTGCTCATTTACTTGTGTAGCTTCGCTTCTGCCTCCCGCAGGTCCAGCTAGTCTTGAGCGAGCCTTGCACCTTAATCTGGGCGGTGGGTGTGTGCGGAATAATCTGGGGTCGGCGCGAAGGCGAAGGGGTGCGGACAGAAGCATGACCGAGATACTGCATGTGTCTGACTGATTGTCAATTGAAATATGTTCCGCATTAGTCGTAAGGACAGTCTGAGTCGTAGGATCTCTCAGAAACACCCCAATGGGCACTGGCAACGGTGGAGTGTGCAACTCCGATATAGCAGGGGAGCGCGCAAGCAGATGGCAGTCGCTAGCCAAGACAAGATGTGCTTACTAAGCTATGGAGGCTACTACCAAGCATAACCAAACCTCCTACTACAACGGATATGGTGGCCTCCGAGCGGCAGAGAGCACGCTTGCTAAGCCAGCATCAAATTTCGGAGTCAACCACCTCATTCAAACGGCGAAAGGCCCACAAAGGAAATTTACCACAAAGTACCCTCATGAGGCAGTAGATTCGTGTTTCCCCGCGTGGGCGGGCATTTGCGTCAAACAACGATAATGGTGCCTGCAGTTTCTGTAGGTCGAACGAAAAAAAAGATCCGAGCCCGCCAGGGCGACAGAAACTGTGGTGCGATGCCGCTCATATATGTTTCTAAGCCATCGATGAAGAATTGAGCCCGCAATGGCGGAGATGGTCGAAACAATCAACGGCGCCCAATGTTCTGCAAAGAGAAAGATTGATTAAATAAAGCGGTTCTTCTGTTCAACATGCATTATATGTGGTCTCAGTGCCTTCTGGTCAGGAATTATGGCACTGGGAGGGCGGGACAGGCGATTCACGAAAAACAGTTTCAAGCCGCGGCTTGAGCCACGGCTAAGCCGAAGCCGATCAAGCCAGCCGGTTTTTAAACGGCTCGGCTCGGCTTTTGATGTGATGGCTTCGAAGCCATCAAAAGCCGAGCCGAGCCAGCCGTAGCCGAGCCGCGGCAACACTACTCATGAGCCAAGTGCGTGTCCGTGAAACTGCCCGAAAAGCGAATCAAGAGGCGAGGGCCTTGAACTTGAAGCTTGTGACCGCCCCTGAGTCGCAGAAAAGTCGCAGGAAAGTCTTGACCGTTACTTGAGCTGGCTAGAGGACAAGTGATAGTAAGTAGATGGATTATTTCGTTCGGTGAGTGCGTCGCTTCTGTAAACAGCTTAACTGAAACTTTCCTGGAATGCATGACACGACGGGAGGTCGAGACTAGGGGACAGGGAGCAAGACTAGGTGGTCATATGGCACACGATAAGGGACACTGAGGAGTCGTCGAGCCTAGAGGCTGGAGGATGAGACGAAAAAGAGATGAGAGCACGTGATGGCGATGCCTGCAAATCGCTTAGACCATCCATCGTCGCGGTGCGCACGGCCCAGCTGAGCGCGGTGCCGCCAAGCATATCGGGGCGCATCTCCACACCAAGCACCTGGCGCCACCCCTCCTCGAGGTCCCGGGGCGTGAGCGCGGACTTATTAGACGTTTTGGCCCCGACATCATTGCCAAGGACGAGCACGCGACGTCGGGGTGGTAACGCGGGGGCATGCGCCGGTGTTGGGTGTCCCTTGACAGGACCAGCCACAGCTTCTGGTCCGTCATCAAGGAGCTTGAGGGGGCCTGCCTGACTCATCTGGCAGAACTACGCTGCCGTCCTCGCTGAAGCAGCCCCTCCTGCGCAACTTTCACGCCCACACCCTCACCCTCACGCCGTCACGTAGTCCGGCCCCGGGGAGAAGGATCGGCAGCTGCTCGTGGAGTACGCCGTCGCCATCGACGAGCTGCTGCGCCTCCCCGCGGCGTACCGTGCCACCGTCGTCGGCATCGCTGCGAAGATGGGGCTAGGCATCCTCCGCCTCCTCCAACTCCAATGAAAAGAACACCGCCGCGCCGGAGCTGGAGACCGTCGCTGACGACGACCTCTACTGCCACTGCGCCGCGGAGCTCGTCGCTCATCGCCGCCTCCGCCAAAGAATCCCCTGCCCCGCCCTCACCACGCAGCTCGAGCTCTCGAACTCGACGGAGCTGCTGCTGCAGATGACGAACATCACGCGCGACTTTCGCGAGGACGTCGAGGAGTGCCGGTACTTCTGGCTGCGCGAGATCTGGGCGGGGAGCGCTATGGAGGGAGGTTTGGGCGGTGGAGGAAATGTCTGTGGGGGCGGGTGGGGTGGGGAGCGAGGGTACGAGCTCCGCGCTTGCGCGCGCCATACGCTCCGAGAACGCGGGGTATGTGAACTCGCAGCAGCCAGCGGGCACGCGCGCAGCCCACGTCCTCAGCGTCATACTCCTCGACGCACTCCGCCACGCGCTCGGCACGCTCGACTACCTCCGCACGCTCAAGAACCAGCGCATGGTCACCCGCCGCGATCCATGTCTCGCCGTCCTCGTCCTAACCTGGGCAACGCACCACGTTCCCGATGTCTCCGCGCCGATGCAGCGCGGGCTGGTACGGGATGTACGGCTCGTTACGGGCGGTTACACAGGCGGGACGACCGGTTGGGAGGAATGGGCGAAAGCGGCTGTTCGCGTTGGGTATCCGGATTGCTGGAGCAAAGCGGGAAGATCTCGTGGCGCGGAGACGCAGCGGTGCCGTTCCTGGTGCGTGGCGTGTCGATTTACAAGCGACTGCTGGTACTTGCTCACTCAGTGGGAGCAGCGACGCGTTACTGGATCGACGATGTCAATGCCTGAGTTGACGCTTGTGGAATATCTACCGACTCCAAAAAGAATCGCCTGAACAGATTTACCAGGTCCTCTGGAGCTCGCGGCGACATTCGTGCTCGTCCTGCCATCAATAACTCCATACATCTCATTCTTATTGACCAGAGAACGTTTGATGCTTGGTTCTACCCCGTCTCCGGATACTCGGCGCCGAGCTCTCCGTGGTGTTGTCGCGAGCCCGAACCAGCTCGCCCACCTACCTGTTTTAGCTGGCTCTACTCGACCCTCGAGCCGAACTCGACCTCATGGGAATTCTCGGGTGATTTGGCCCGACCTGCGTCGAGGTGTCAACGATTTGCCCAATTGGGCAGCTCGAGCCGCGCCGTAACTCGCCCAGCGGCTGTCTGGATCTATTGTTGCGCTCTTGTACTAGGAAGCTGCGCCACAGCAGCTGGATATGTGGACTGCTTCTCTGTCATACAACACAGCTCAATAAAATATCGTAAAACAAGTTCAGCCACTACCACAGCAACGCTTCAGAATTGTATTTATGAGGACATCTACGTATACATAGAAATACTTAATTCGGTACAGAGCAATACAGTGGCCCAGCCAATGCAAGTTACTGCTACCTCACGTCATCTCAAACGACTCTTTGCCGTCTCCTGGCCTACTCTTAAACGGCACACTGCTGAAATCCGTTGTGGCACCAAAAGTGTCGCTGGGGACCGCACAGCGAAATTCGCTCAGAGCTGGCGTCGTCCCTCGCGGCCGGATATTGATGGCGGTCTTGTCCGTTTTCAGCGACGACGCCTCCTCGTCCCAGATCGTCCGCTGGAAGTTCACAATGACGATGATCAGAGTGGGGTACATCCCCGACACCTGGTCGCCAAGACTGCTGAACACATCGAAGGCGTAACTGGCTGCGGGCGAGAAGGGGAATTTGTTGAAGATGACGAGTTGTGTTAGCTGAGGCGAGAACTCGTCAGTCGTTGGTCGACCGTAGGGCACTCTGGCACGTACCCAGAACAAGCAATAGATAAAACCAGACTCGATCAGTAAGGACATAATCCGTTCGGCGGCCAGCTTCCGGGTAGCGTACAGAATCCGCATCATTTGACGATATTGCCTGTATGGCAAAAGCTGAGATAAAAAATGGCCTCGAGTAACTACGGACTTACCAAGCCCTGATTCCAATAAGAATCGTACATGATGCGTTGGTCCCGAGCGAGAACACCCAGGCTATAAATTGACAATTCGAGAAGAGAAGCTCGGATCCAAAGATTTGATCGTGGCCCAGAATGAAAGGAACGAGAAAGAACAATGTGAAAACTGAGCCAGTGAAGTCAGAGGAATCCGTCAGGAAAGACTAGCCCCCTACGCACCCAGCGACATGAACAACATGAAGCAAGGAATCAACACCGCCACCCGAGGTTGTTGAAAGAGCGCCAAGGCTCGCCACAGGACGACACTGTCTCCAAGGAGCATCTGGGGAAGACGTTGAGCGAACGGAAAGTAGCAAATCCACCCCCCGCACGCACATTGAACATGTAGAGCCCCTGCTGCCCATACGCGAGCGGAAAAGCAGACGCGGGCTCTCTGGTTGGCCCTTTCGATGTAGGGTCCACCGCGAAGAGACTGTAGAGGAATCGGAAAAGAGTGGCGACATTGATTGCCCACTGCCCGAGGGCCGATGCGTAGAGACAGACAACCACACAGAGCATAACGATTGACCTGCGGGACTTGAGGCCCTTTCGGCTACGGGATAATGAGTGGCAATTCAAAAGTTTGGGAACACGTAGAACTGACCATATTGAATAAACGGCGAGTGCGAAGATGACACCGTAGACACCTAAGCGGCGCAGGCGATCAGGGTGGAGCATTAATGGATTGTAAAGTGGATTACTGGTGAAGGCCGTCTCAACAATGAGCCCGCTGTTTGCTGCGGCCAGTTGAAGTCCGTCGGCAGTTAAGGCAGCTGCATCCGCGTTAGACGACGCAGATGAATTTGAAGGTGTCGACATGAGGGATTGCTGTGAGACCAAGTCGGCCCGTGTCGGCAATACTCTCCCGAAGAGCGTTCCTTAAGTAACAGGAGCCTAAACACAGCGCTGTTTCAATCTTTGATCATTTGGGCGCCGATGTCTGGCACGCCAAGAGAGTGGGGATGTGCGGGGATTTACAGGGGGCAAAAGCCCGCGCACCATTATTTTAGGTGCCTCTGACAGCCTCTGACGTAGTAGAACCAAAACATTTACAACATAAATTTCACATTCGGAATTGCGTTCCCTTAACCTGGATCTTAAATCTGTCAATCGTCAGATCTGTCAAACTGAACTGATATGATTATCAAAGATCTTTTTATAAGTACAGGGGCCTCAGAGCATCAGTAGCGATCCTCTTTCATGCCCGCAGTCATCTGCACCCGTTCAGTCTGCTCCAGAAGACCTACCTTCTCAATGGGAACCCTCAGCCAGGACAGAAAGTCAATGGGGTCAACACGAAGTGAACACGAGAAACATGATCGTTGTCAGCAAGCTGATATCCATGTGGAGCAGACAAGACTGGGACAGCCGGGGGGCTGTTGATCTGTTACCACCATTTCTTGGTGGCGGTAACGTCGCGCAGCCTCCCCTGCTGCTGTAGGCGGCGGAGGAGGCTCGTTTGCCTACCTCACCACGACCGTGGACCCCCCCCCCCCCCGACCAGGGAGTGGCGCCGTAGAGGGCTGGCAAACGACGGACGTCACGATCTTGCGACTGGAGGTGTCGAAAATCCTGTCCTCTTCTTCGTACGACATATACCTTCCAGAACAAGAATTTAGACTTTTCATCTACGGCGGATTCTACGAAAAAAAAAAAACTACATATGTGCAGACTGTTTCATCAATTTTACTGCATCATAAGGGAGCATCCTATGGCTCTTTTATATCTTCTGTAGATAACCTAAATCCTTCCCAGTGCAGCCAAGATAATAAGCTGATACAAATTGGGCTGCTCTATTGGAAAACCAAAGAATAAACAATTGAGGGACTTCATCCAGACATCTTTTGACATTTGCTTCCATCTCCTCAATATTCTTGGTGCTGGGGGACTTTCGATACTTGAATTTTGCTGCACCCCAGTACATTTCAATAAAATTGAGTTGGCAGTGGTATTTAGGATAGAAGTCACAAATATGACCATGGCTTTCAACAAGTTCCTGAAGTGCTGATTTCTAATTGATAAAGTCTGGCTGATTGAAGAGAATTCTACAGCAGCAACAGCTGGTTGCTTCTGCTTCACATTTGAAACCTGGACACTGAGCTAACAAGCTGGTATGAAACAGCCCCCACTCTTCCAAAATTTGCTGCATGCCCTTGAACCATCCAGGCATATCTGGATGATTTCAGGATAATAGAATTCTTGACGAGCTCCTCCAGGTAATGTTCCTGGTCGCATTCTGGGTGATTGGCCCCATGTCTTGCTTGGTCCCTTGGGCATCTTTCTGGCTGAGAGCGCATCTGCTGGCCTCTATGAGGCGACGGAACGGCCGGACCGGTCACGTGATTGATTATATAATCGGTCCAAATCTTCCATTCCGGTTGACCGAAATCGCGCCAAATGAATGGAAAGTGTTGTAGAAATATTTTGTCCAAAAAAGGAAATAAGTGCTTATAACTTTGGACTGGTATTCTTTTGAAGATTCTGCTTCCTAGGAAGTGTTAACATTGTTAATAGGCACATTTCCTAGGATCTATAATATTTTTTTGAACATTGGTTGTATAGTTATAAGGGTGTCACAAAATGGCTTATGTAAAGGTGCGGGCTTCCCACGCTCTCCACCTTAGGTCCAAAACAACGGCGGCCCGGTCTTCGTCCGTTTAGTCATCGTCAGCTTTGTAATCTTGAATGTAACCTGTGTTCGAATCTCGGCAGTCGCTGCTTTTTCCAGATCTTTCACATCTCATGTCAGATTAACACAGAAACCCGTATGCAAAGCCATCGAGGGTCTGGGAGGAACAAGACCCAGTGCGACCCAACGGAGTGGTGCGCATAGGCACCGTTGCACGCGATGGATTATAGGCGGCACACCCACCCCAACCCTAGCCCGACCGAAGGGTCAAGTCAGGCTCAGGGTCGGGCCTGACTTCCGAGCAGACCCGCGACCCGGGCTTGGGCCCGGGCGCCCTCTTTGATTTGCTCAAATTTCTCAATGAAATCACAACCATTCTTGGATAAATCTCGGGTCACATCTAGTTTTTGCTTGATCTAGAGCTTATATGAGGGATGGCATTAGAATTAAGGGAGAAACAATATCTTAGAGTTTGGGCCGAGTGATTGCAAGCACCAAATATTGTCTCCTGGATGGAGTGAGGCTCCCAAACAACTCCCAACTTGCAAGGCCCAGTGGAACTCAAATTCAAGAACTCTTCTCCAAAAGTGTCTATCCCTCACTTAGTTGTGCTTGAATACCTCCCGACACTGGTTGAACATTTCAAGTTTTTCAGTGGGAACATGGGTGAAAAACTTCCTTAATTTTTCACACTTTTTTCCACTGAAAAAGGAAGTGAAAAATTTAAAACATTTTCAGGAGTTTTTGATTGCAAGGTGAAATTTTTGAAATAAAATCATAATGTACTGAAAAACTGTTAAATTTTTCATGTACTTTTTCAGTGAAAAAAGTGTGCAAAATAAAGGAAGTTTTTCACCAATGGTTTCACTGAAAAATTCAAAATGCTCAACCAGTGCGAGCCCGAAGCTCTCACAACCAAAAGTCCAGTAACTGACTATTAGCTGGCTGATTACCTAAACATGTGTCTGCTTGAATCTATAGGATTACTAACTATTGACTGCAGGAGGAATCAGGCTTGCCCGGAGGGCGGTAGTATATCCACCGCCACCGGTGATCATGACATTTAAAAGGCGAAAAACTCTATTGAACTATTCTTGTCACCAAATTACCTCTCGCTTCTGAAGGCCTTCAACTATCACGTGTACTATCATTATGTAATATTTCCACCTTCTGCTCCCTCGCGACGACGGAGGGCACGGTTATGATGTTTGTGGCATTAAAGAGGTGAAACCAAAAACGGTTTCACCCAAAAAGAGTGAAAACGGATGGGGTTAAAGTGTACCCAGATAAGAGAATAACTCACGTGACAAGCGTGAGAGTTCTCTGCTTGCGTCATGCATTCTATTGTTTCCTCTACCGGGACTCATCGACGTTCCACGTCAAAAGCTGCTAAAATCTTGCAGATATCTCCGGATGCCTACTGAATATCCTGGAATTTTTAAGGTGCCTAGATCTACTGAAATTGCTCTGACAAAGTGGTTCGGTCGTTTCAGTGATCCCCAATGCCCTGGGGATTGAAATGTTCTTCGAAAACCGAATTTATATATCTGAGACACTACTCACTCAGGTTTGTGACTCCCCCCGGGCTCAAACTTCGCCTTTACACTGCTTTAATCCGGTTCATCACTAGCACAAATGAATATTGTGTGTGTTGTGTCAGCTGCACCGTTGTGATTCTAATGCTTCATCCTGGTGCACAGCTGCATGTAATATTTTTTGTAGTGCTAACCAGCATGATAGATATTTCCTCCAGGGTATTCACCCTGTGTTCAACTTCCAGGCAAAATATGTCTGACATAACACAAGCAGAGAGCCTGATCCCGCTACTTCGACAGACAGAAGATTTCACCTTCTAGTCCACCTGGAATTTCTGAGAGGGTGTCTTCAGACTTCAATTTATACTGAAAAATAGCGCACAACTGGGAATTAATCCACTCGATGAGAAGGTCAGTGTTACGGACAGCACAACACCTGGTCATGCTCTTCGGGTCGCATAGTGCGTTGTTTAACACAGATCTCAAGTGTTCGAAGCTCTGGCAATTATTGAACTTATTTCAATTGTTCAATTCCCGGCAAACCAACAGCACCGCGCAGGAGCAGAGCTTCTGGCAAAATAGAACCATTGTAGCCCCACATTACTCAGAAATCTTAGAAGGATTCGCGCAGTGGAGGGCCGGGATCTCAAATTCTCTCTCCTCTCCCACTCACAGGGAGGATAACCCAATAACCCGAGCCAAAACATCGAAAAGATACGCAGAAAATAGTTACAATAACTTTGGCATGTTTGTGCCCCAAAACTGCAGAAAGATATTCAAAATGTTTTCCCAATGCTCCGTGACAGGACATGCTAAGGCTACTCAATGTATCTTTGACTTTATTCATTGATTCCTTCAGCCTATTTTGACCGAAACATTTTAGATGTCTGATGCAGAAACATGAAGCAGACATTCAAAATGAGGTTTCAATAAACTTCAGCCAGAAAAACCAAAAGTCATTCAAAATGTGTCTTAAATATCTTCCTGAAGCCATATCCTATGTCTTCAGAGTATATGGGACCAGAACTTTGTGTACACACTCAGGAAAGATTTGAAAGAACATTTAAAGTATCTTCCGTGTGTTTGCCCACGAAAAATGCAAAACCCATTCAAAATAGGTGCTACCTTTGTTTTGAATATCTTTCAGGGTTTTTTCGAATGTGTTCAGTGTGTCCAGAAGGAAAATACAAGAAAGAATTGGGAAAGAAACTTCAAATGCTTTTTGGATGGGTTCCCCCAGAACATATGGAAGGCCTGTGAAAGTTTGTTTATATGGCTTGCTAATAAATCTAGCATACCTTTCGAAGATGTTTACAGCATTTCAAGGGTGTATGGAAGTCAGACACACAGAATATGTAAACTGTTTCCAGGATCAATGGACATGGGATACTCAAGAGGTAGTGTGACTCATGTCACAGCATATGTTCAAGGTATCTTCTGAAGGTTATGCAACCAGGACTCTTGATTGTATTCATAAGAAATTGGAACAGATATTTTAAATGTTCATGATGTCCAGCCATAGGGCATTCAGAATGAAGTATGGACACACACCGGGAGCAAAGCCCGGGGCATGTTAACGTCAAGTGCTGTGAGGGCACTTGAAATCAATACAAGGAGGCTATTGATTTCTAGTGCCCTCACGGCACTTGACGTTCCCATGCCCCCGCTTTTGCCTGCCGTAACAGGACTAAATCAGTGGGTTACTGGATTAGGGAGGGGTTGGGAGTATCCACATTATCATCAGCAGCGGCTGGTGCCTTGGGTAAACGAGTGAGGAGCTAGTGTCAATGAGGAAAAAAGGTAGAAACCTCAGTATTATTGACATGGGATCCTGGGATTTGGCACACTGGGGCATGGAATGACACATGTGGTCCGCAGGCGCTGATGCCCCTGTCCTGGTGTCAGTTTGCTGTAGTAGTGATGTAACTAATTTGGAGTCAGCCAGTGATGCCATCACTTCGGCTCAGTATGGCTCCCTGTATGATGAGGCCGATTCCCCATATGTTCAGCACATTGCTGCCTCTACATTGTAGAAAACACGGGGCAATCACAACCAGACTCCCTTGGGTCTCAGGAGCCCAGCTGAGTGTGGGTTACAAACAGATAAGTAAGTAAGACTATACTTTCAGTGTGTATACCTCTAGCAACCGGCATAGGTTGCTCTTGGGTCAGGGGAACATGGTTGTGACTCGAGAATCACGTCTCGGGCAGCCTCAAACTTGAATTGGTGTGGGAACTCAATCGGGTTTCGAGACTGGGCAAGAGCTTTCTGCTGGGTTGAGAATGGTGCAGGACCTTGGTTGTGGGTCAATAATTATGTCCCAGGCAGCCTGAAGCTCGCGCTGGTCAAGTGTTGGGGCTGGCACGACAGCTTGTTCCCGGTTGAGAATGGTGTGAAAGCCGGGTTGTGCATTGAGAAGTGTATCTCAGACAGCCTCAAACTCGTGCTAGTGTGAGAGCACATTTGAGTGTTGAGAGAATGGTGCAAGAACTTGCTCCTGGGTCAAGGCTGGTGCGGGGACTTGATTGTGGGTCGAGAATTACAACTCTGGACAATCAAAGTCAACAAATTTACCGACTACTTACCTGCACTCCGATACCCATCGGAATCGAAAGGAAGCAGTGAGAGGAGGTCCCAAAATAGGTTGACCCAAAAATATCAAGCCGTTGCCGAGAAAATAAGACTTTTCTTTGGTCGGGCCCCAAAATTTTGGCCGGATACCGAAAATAAGAGGGAAAATCTTGAAAATATTTATTTGAGCTCTTTTCATTTATCTGAGCATGATCTTGTACCAAACAGCCATTTTGAACGAGCCGTTGCGTGGAAAATCCCTGGCAGAGTTGGGTGTTATTGTGACATAACAGTCACACTTGAACCTGGCTTCAGCGACCATGGGTTCAAGTGGAGTCACTTTTAGGGATAGTAAAACAGTCCTGGAGCTCATTTCAGACATTTTGGCTATCAGGATGGTACACTCAAGTGCTGGTTACCCTCCAGGGGCTCAAAGAGCTACACACAATTTTGTTCAACTGGCCAAAAATTTTGGCCGAACCTATTTTCTTGTGGAAAAATTCAGGAAAAATCGACCCCGCATCTTATAAATAAATGAGTCTGCCCTAGAGCCCATTGTTGCATGATACAAAATATGAAGTGCACTATCTCGGGAAATACAATCCACAGGAAATCACTTGGATAAAGAAAGTCACTCCAGTGCAAAAATTCCGACCACATCATTTGTTGCAGCTGACAAAACTCAAGCCTGTGAGGGTTTATTTCCTCCAGAAATCACACTCTCTCATTCCCAACCAGCTGTTCCTGAGAAGGGCTAAATGACCCACAGTTCACGCCTTAATCACCAAGAAATCAAGGATCAGAGGTCCACCCGCTTCCAAGTTGAACATTTGTCGCCTCAAAAGTCAATGATCTGTATCCCAATCCGAACCCCTTGAAACTATCAGGTACTTGCCGTTCCGAATCCTATTCCTCCATGAGCCAGACTTAGACCACGAAACAACATTTAGAAGCAATAGCAGAGATCTCCTACTTCGTCCCAACCAGGAACAACTAGCAACTCATACTCCGTGATCTCAAGCCCTGTGAGAATACCTGATCCACTGAGCACTAGGAAAAGATAAACTGTTGTTCTACGAGACAATTACAAAGCTTATATACTCTACAATAGTACCAGAACATTCTACATACCTGAGTAATCTACGTCGGGCTGAGTAAGGTAAGCCTCGGGCGGATCATCAATGCAATCACTGATCGGTGATGTCAGCTTGATATTCCAACAAGCCCATCCATCCTGAACTACAGTGTGGTGGATTTGGCTTGTCGTGAGGGCTCGGGCAGGTGTTGAGGATGGTGCGAGAGTTTGCTCCTTGGTCTAGAATTACACCCCAGGCAGCCTCAAACTTGCACTGGTATGAGGGCTCGGTCGAATGTTGAGGATGGTGTGAGAGCTTGCTCCTTAGTCAAGAAGTACGTCTCAGGCAGCCTCAAACTGGCACTGGTGTGACAGTGTGAGAGATTGGTCGGGTCGGGTGTTAAAAATGGTGTGAGAGCTTGCTCCTTGATCAAGAGTTATGTCTCAGGCAGCCTGAAACTCGCACTGGTACTGGCGTGAGGGCTGAGCCGGATGTTGAGAATGGTCTGAGAGCTTGCTCCTTTCAGGCAGCCTCAAACTTGCAATGGTGTGAGGGCCTGGTTGGGCTTTGAGGATGGTGTGAGAGCTTGCCTTTGGGTTGAGAATAGTGCGAGAGCTTGCTCCTGGGTCAAGGATGGTGCGAGAGCTGGGTTGTGGGTTGAATAATATCTCTGGGTGGCCTCAAACCCGCTCTGGTGTGAGGGCTCAGTCAGGTGTTGAGACTGGTGCGAGACCTTGCTCTTTGGCCAAGAATTATGTCTCAGGTGGCCTCAAACTTGCACTGGTCTGAGGGCTCAGTCAGGGTTTGAGGATGGCGTGAGAGCTTGCTCCTGGGCTGAGAATGGTGCGAGAGCTGGTTTGCGGGCTCACAATTATGGCTCAGGCAGCCTGAAACTTCGACTGGTGTGAGACCTCAGCTGGGTGTTGAAAATGGTGCAAGAGCTTGCTAATTGGTCGAGAATAGTGCGAGAGCTGGGTTGTGAGTTGAGATCTATGTCGTATTTCTTGGCAAAGAAGCCAGCTTTCACACCAGTCTCAACACCCGACTGAGCCCTCACATCCGTGCCAATTTTAGGCTGTCTGAAATGTAATTCTCGCCCAAGGAGCAAGCTCTTGCACCAGTCTCAACATCCGGCTAAGTTTGAGGCTGCCTGAGACGTAATTTTCAATCCAGCTCTCACATCACTCTTGACCTAGGAGCAAACTCTCGCACCATTCTCAACATCCGGCTGAGCCCTCACACCAGTGCAAGTTGAAGGCTGCCTGAGACATAATTCTTGACCAAGGAGCAAGCCTCGCACCACTCTGAACACTTGACCAAGCTCTCACACCAGTGCAAGTTTGAGATGGCCTGAGCTATAATTCTTGACCCGCTGTTGAGTGGAAAATTTGTTTCCCTTGGGGATCTCAGAAATGACTTTATTTGGAAAAATTCACAAGTGTTCCAATCCCAGGTATCTAATTCCCTTGCATGGATTCTGGCGTAATTCGGTACGGATGCGGAGCATGCTAAATCTGTCTTCTTCTGATTCCAATAAAGGATCGACAGGTGATGCGACTTAATTCAATCAAGTCCAGTCGCGCAATCAATAGCTTGTTGCGGGCGCAGTTACTTAAGCTGCATATACGTGAACAGTTAGCTTAACTGTATGATATCCAACAAAGGACTAGCAGACGATGCGACTTAAATTTAATCAAGTCCAAGCGTGCAGGTGGTAGCTTGTTGCGGGTGCATTTATCTAAACTGCTACTGCGTGTGCAGTTACGTTAATTATGATTCATGTGTAAGATCCAACAAAGGACTAGCAGGCAATGTGGCTGAAATTCAATTAAGTCCAAGCGCGCAGGTAGTAGCTTGTTGCCGCCGCAGTTGTCTTAATCGCTGAGAACGAGTCACTGAATATAAGCACTTAAAAGCACTTAATACCTCAAGTGATCTGATTAGTACGTGAAGAAAAAATATTTTTAGTACCAAGCACAAGTGGGGTGTCTGGGAACTGGGGCTTTTCTGCCCTGCAGGCCGCTCTTATATACTACTCTGTCCTGACTCATACCGACTCATTCCGACTCCAGCTACCATTTTGACTCTTTACGACTCATCATGCTACCCCGGACCGAGCCAGGCCGAGCCACGCTGCGACTGCCTCCGAATGACGCATTGTTTATCAATAATCCAAATTCGCCCAGAAATATTATTCTTATTGGTTTCATGGGTAACATAATTGAGGTGTCACACCACGTCCCAGTTCTTGCACCAATTCCACCACCCGATTGAACTCTCACACCAGTGCAAGTTTGAGGCTGCCTGAGCCACCATTTTCGATCCACGTCCAAGTTCTCGCACCAGTCTCAACACCTGATTGAGCTCTCACACCAATGTATGTGTGAGGCTGTTTGAGCCATAATCCTCGACCTGTGTCCAAGGTCTTGCACCAGTCTCAACACCCGATTGAGCTCTCACACCAATGCATGTTTGAGGCCTCCTGAGCCATAATTCTCGACCTGCATCCAAGTTCTCGCACCAGTCCCACTTCGGGGAGTGTCTCAACGCGCCATGAGAGGCAGCGGGGAGAGCCCGAAACAGAAGGGAAAACAACACGCAGAAGGCCCAAAACCAGTACACAAGGGTCTCAAGGGGTGAAACGGCCCCACTTCGAGCAAAGCTCGCGTCAGGGCGGTGTCACCCATCGAGGCCCCAAACACCCCAATGGAGTGATGTAACGGCTTTCAATTCCTGTCACACAATGAATACTCAGGGGCAAATAAGAATTTATATTGAAATTACTATTCGAAGTCGAAGCAAGAGTCCATTGGGTGTCTATGAGCTGAAGCACAGTCACGTATATGTTTGTCCCACGTGCGGGTAACCGCGAGAGGCAGGATCATCTTCAATGTCCGCCAATAAATAAGGAAACACAAAGACGTCCAGCCACCAATCTTCATGATGACCTCGGGCGCAACACCGGCGAGCAACAGCTCCAGGGAGCTGCCGATGCGGTAGCTGTGTCCATAGACAGTATCGAGGGCGGCCCCCTTGAAGACAACGGCAGATGTCTGCAGGAAGAGATCTTTCGTGAGGTGGGACCAGCCGCCGCTGGCGTGATATGCGAACAGCGGGGTATCGGCACGAGGGGAGTGGTTGATCTTGATGTGATTATCCCAAGCCCAAACCGGGCAGAGGTCGGCGTCGGCTGAACCTATTTTCTCCTGGAAACATTCAGAAAAAATCGGTTTTAAACATATTCTGAAGTGCTGAATCTGATTCTGAACTCAACCAAGCTCAGAAAATAGTATTTAGCCCCCTAGTGAATTTGTTGACTTTGATTGTCCGGAGCTGTAATTTTCAACCCACAATCAAGTTCCCGCACCAGTCTTGACCCAGGAGCAAATTTTTGCACCATTCTCTCAACACTCGACCGTGCTCTCACACTAGCACGAGGTTGAGGCTGTCTGAGATACAATTCTCAATGCACAACCCAGCTTTCACACCATTCTCGACCAGGAACAAGCTGTCATGCCAGTCCCAACACTCGACCAGCGTGAGCTTCAGGCTGCCTGGGACAGTTCTGGTCCCATATACTCTGAAGACATAGGATATGGCTTCAGGAAGATATTTAAGACACATTTTGAATGACTTTTGGTTTTCTGGCTGAAGTTTATTGAAACCTCATTTTGAATGTTTGCTTCATGTTTCTGCATCAGACATCTAAAATGTTTCGGTCAAAATAGGCTGAAGGAATCAATGAATAAAGTCAAAGATACTTTGAGTAGCCTTAGCATGTCTTGTCACGGAGCATTGGGAAAACATTTTGAATATCTTTCTGCAGTTGTGGGGCACAAACCTGCCAAAGTTATTGTAACTATATTCTGCGTATCTTTTCGATGTTTTGGCTTGGGTTATTTGGTTATCCTCCCTGTGCCTTTCTCTCTCCTTTTTGGGCGCATTTTTTGTAATTCTTTTGGCATCCCACAAACACCGTTACCAAGCCAGAAGTCTCCCCTTGTGTCCCTAATCGTCTCCCAACATGGAAATTCATGACATTTCAAGCGTTGTTTGGCGGGGCGCAAAAACGGTGCCCTCGGAAACCATCGGTGCGAGTGATGGAGGAGATCTTGATGGAAGCTTTGGCAGATGTGGCCGAGGATGAATCGCCCGACGATGGTGCTATCGAGGTTGATTCAGATGAAGAATCTCACGTGTAGCAAGAGGCATCTGGCCGGTCAAGCCGGGACAGGAGGCAGGTAGGCAGGGTCGGCCGTCAGGCCCAAAAAAAAAAACTACATCTCACTAAGTCAGTCCAAATCAGTCCAAAATGGCTTCAGGGTGACTCCGTGTACCTCCCTAGCCATTTCTAATGTCCCCTGAGCCTCCTATTAACGCTCACGCATCAATATACAGATGTCGGTGCTGTTTGGAAAAACCATCTAGGCTCTAGCAAATTGAGCGCAATATCAAATGGAAATTCTCTTACGTGAATTGAACGTGATGATCGCGCATGCTTTGTCCTGGACAGCTCATACTGTGTTTGTGATGAATCTGCGGAAGTGATTGATCCCAAGGATCCCCATGGCCGATGCAAAGTGGACGGATGCGAGACGAAATGGGTGAGTACCAGTCATTCCTATTAATTCCCTGGTGCTGACCTTGCTCGGTCAGTATCACCTTAGCTGTATGAAGCTTGACTGGGCTCCAGATGGGTGGGCATGCGACCCATGCATTCATTGGGGGCGACTCGTGGAGGGATATGATGGCGTGGAGGGAAATAATTGGATTCAGCAGTGTGCACAGAGCTCAGGAAAAATCAAGATGGAGAAAAGTGTAGAGGAACGTCTCTAGAAGGTCCTAATGAATTTACACCGCTCCTGAATGCCCATTGGGTGCGTTTGACCCAAGTTCTCGCAAGTTACGCTTTTGGTAGAGCGCTCACGTGCATAATTACCATATTGGGACGTCACGTGGTAGGGAGGTCACTGAGAAAGTGATTTTGAATAAAATATGGTCTAAGTGGATTTTTTGTCGGATCAGAAGCCCCTCGACGTGTAGTTACCTTTAATTCGACGGTTTCGGCTGTGCCAAATGGCGTGGGGGAAAAATGGAAGGGTTCCAAAGGGCTTCGAAGGGCTTCAGATGCTCTTAAATTTGAAGGCCTTCAGGGTTTTCAAAACCGGATTGAAGGCCTTCAGGACGGACACTGTGGAGGATCGCGGCCGTATCAGGACGCTACGAGGCGTGGAACATTGGTGACATGTGTGACCAAGTGTCCCCTAAACGGGTCAGCGCTATTGCCTTGTAAGACAGTTTCAGCTTCTCTATGTCCATCTTCCGAGTCTCTTCAAACATGTGTTTTCATTCCTTGATGCCCTGAAGGCGGGTTGCACGCGGAGGTATGCACAGGCGAGGAGTCCCCCATGAGCGTGGACCTGGTGCAACTGGTGAACATGGTTGGCGGCGAGGCGTTCGAGGGGTCTGGGGTGTAGACGTGAATACCTGCGACATTTTTGACCTCAAAAGAGCCCAGAATAATATATGTGACCAGAGGAGGAAGTGAGAGAGGCGGGACGCATCGATGACAAATCACGCCAAATTGGAACATTACCCGTTCTGACCTGGACCGCGCTTGTCTGGAGTCATTCACCCAGATTAAATTTCAGGAGGCATCATGAATGTAATATCTAATGTTCTCCTTCCTAAGTCCTTTTTTTAGGGCTCATGGAATATGTCTGTACGTGGGTCTTTATTGTGATCCTCTGCGCGAAAGAGCCTCATTGCCCGCGGATTTCTGACGCGATTTGGGATCGTGTCGTGAATCTGAGTCTGACAAAGCATTTCCACACTTCTAATGTATAATTCCTCCCGCGACACCGAAAGATTTGACTCGGTTCCTGAGCCAGGAGGATGAGCCAAACACACTGCCCTTTTTCGGCATCTTGGTACAAACCCCTTCAGAAGTTCTTAGAATTCCCTCCAATGCACGTGAATATCATGTGAAAAAGGCGGCTTATTCCGAACCTACTCTGTCTAAGAACTTCTAAAGGGGTTTGTACCAAGATGCCGAAAAAGGGCAATGTCTTTGTCACGTCCTAGCGCTCTCGATACCGTGTCGAATCCTTATGTATCTTGGTATAAAATGTACATGTGAAGTGTGAAAATGGTTCCCCCGACTCGGATTCATTTTTTAAGTTGACACCTACCTCATAGAACACCCAGCATTCCAAGCCTTCAACATAAAGTGGTTTCTTACATTCTCATGAATATCCTAGGGTCCGAGGCCGAAAAAAAAAAAAATGAGGAGACAGAACCTCTGGGACAATGTCCCACATACGCTCAGGGCCTTACGCCGCATGGGAAAGTCACGATTTGAATGTAAAGAGCGCGATCGAGATTGGGCCTCTTTTGGGATGATTTGTCATCAGCGCGTTGCGTCTCTTTTGCCTCCACCATTTTTGCATGCACTTTCCTCGAGCTTTTCCGGACCTCTTATGGCCGATGCACCGTCGAACTCGCCTCGGCCGCCTCTCACACCACGCCGCCGGCCATTTTCACCGGTTGCACCACGCTCACGGGCCCCGCTTGCACATCACCCCACGCTCAACGTCTTCAGGGCATCAAGGAATGGAAACTCACATTGGAGGAGACGTGCAAGATCAGAGTGTCCGTAGTATAGAGTTTTGGCGTAGGAGCCAGGCAGTGGCGAATGACTCGTTTAGGAGGCAAAAAGTCACACTCGGTCACACTCAGTCACTAATTAGACGTGTCTCGTCACGGCGTCCCGATTCGGTCGCAAACCTCGAAGGGTGTATCCTGACTGAAGAAAGTGGTTATCGACATACTTATTGCGGATGTCGGAAAAATCCCAGATCGGTTGAAACGTCTCTCAACCAGCTCAAAGCCGTTCTAAGGTCTTAATTTTTAACTGGCTTGCAACACTTAGGTGAAGTACACACAACCGCTGCCAAGCCAGCCTCTGGGTCTCAAGCCGTTCCAAGTACGGTGCAAATTTTCTTTAAATAAAACACTCTGCCACTCCTGTGATCTTTAGGAGGGGTATGATATTCTTAACAAGGCACTTCTGAGAAGTCAGTAAGTACTACGAGTAGCGGATTGAGAGGACTAGGAATAGTGGCTCAAGTTAAGTGTTAGAACCAGTGGTCTAAACAAGTATTCAACACGCGCATACACCTTCGGGTTATTTTCAGAAGGCATGAACAGAGTTATGTACCTTGCTCCGGCCACCGGGTTTGTGCTCCACTCTGCTCCACACGGCTCGTCTAAGCGCCGCCAAGCCGTCTCAAGCGTGCAAACACTTCGAGCCGCTGTGAACGTCTCGGGAACGGTTACAAGCCACGTGTCAGTGGCTTCCAACCAGTTGAAATCCCACGTCAGCCAACAATCCGTGCCAATCTGTTGCAACTGATTTAGGGTTTTTCCGACAGAGACTTATATTTAGAATCATGTGCTGCTTCGATCGCGCCCATAATAAGTAGAGATTTCGTCCTGAATTTCTTTTGTTTGCCAGGAACGCAAACTGCAAGTCGCCGTTGCTCAAGACAGCAACATACCATGGGAACTTGGACACGCAATTTAAATCTGAGTCGACACAATTACAAGTCGATATCGAATGAAAATTTTTATACAATCGGAATCGGAGTGGAAGTGGGAGACTAATTGAGGTCCGAACACATGCCTTGTTTTTGACGGTTGGTAGCAGACTACTAGCAGTTGGTAGCAAGCCTCTCTCCGAGAATGTCCGGCTCACCAGACCAGAGACAGGCTACCCTCGGCTACCGGTGGAGAACCACAACCTCGAAGTACTTTACATTCTGTACAATTAGACCCACACGGGGATTGCCGACGATGACAAATATTTTGAGATACGGTTCGTAATTTCTTCCTCTATCCGTGATGGGTGAACACTCATTCGTGTCGCAGGCATTAATCGAGGCCTAGATTCCGCAGTACCTCGATCCATCAAAGCCATCTGACGAGCAGGACAACACCACACTCGTCAAATCGGTGTGTGTCATTTCCCAGCGCGGGATGGCTTGTCATTGATCTCCCTCAGATCTGTGAAGCTCAAATGTCAATGAGGAAATACCCCGATGTTTGGCCTGTCTTTGTACCCATAAACTGTTTCTTGAGCGTGTAATAAGCAGGGTTCCCCGAGGCGCCGAGGGCCACTCCGCCCAGCCAATTGGTATGCCGGTTTTAACTGTTTTGTCCCGAGGTTGAGTTACATTTTCGCAGCCCCACCACGAATGCCTCTGTCAACACAAATACCTAGCAAAGAGTGTTCCTCCGTCCCGGATCATCCATCGCTGCCCTCTTGGCAGACTAGGATATGAAGGAGGTTGGCCCCGCGCTTTTATCCCTGGGGATCAAGATGATTCACGAATATCTTCGGGTCAGAGAGGGGCAAAGCACAGCTTCTTGGCACTTGCTAACCTTGCGCCGCTGGGTTTATCTGCTCTCCAGGCCAGTATGATGTGGGTTAGTATCGAATGGGTTTGATTTTACCCAGAGTTTCTAGTGGGGGCATCATACGAGTCTGTGACAAGGTATGTTGCAGGCACTTTCAAGTCGAACTGTGTTGCAAAGCGTCCAATCCGGACTAGCGGAGTGTTCAGAATCCAAAGACTCCGAGGCTTGCCTGAAAATTGAGTGTGGTGATGGCTAAGAAGAATTGACTTTGAGTCGAGTGGGTACTTGTGAATCTAGGTCTCTTTGTAAAACACATTAATTCAAAGATACTACTGTATATACCGGACGCTAGACACCATAAATACTAAAAAAAAGATCATTCAAAAAGGAAGGCAAGATAGTAATCAGGCATGGCAGACAAGTAAGAAAAACAAATAAGTAGGGCTGTGCACTTGACACCATAAGATGAACACCAGACAAAATAGAAATATTGAAACAACAAGAGATGAGTAAGGAAACACTGGATACCATAAATAGGGAGATAAAGAAAGGCAAGAGTAAACAGAGACTGCTTGAGGACAAGTCAGCAACTGAGTAAGGGTATATACTTGATGCCATAAGATGAACACCAAGTAAAGTATTGAAACGAAAAGATGAGGTGAGGGTAAAGAAACATCTCAACCACACAATGCTCTGAGTTAACTCAGGCCAGAAAAAGCTCTTTCTCCTCACCCAGACCTGTCTCTCCAATTTCTTCAGCCAGCCATCCAGCTGTCGTTTCGAAGGCTGGACTGGGTGCATGGATTTCTGAGAGAACAGCCAAGCTCTTTATGTTGCCTTCTGGCACATCTCCCATGATGCTGAAAAGTTCTTCATCAATAAGGGCAATTTTTTTTGCCTGAGATGATCGTTCAAACAGAGGCCTTGCAGTTCTCCAAAGCTCTGCCGCCTTCAATAGGTCCCCATTTTTCTTTGAGATATATCCGAGTCCGAGCATACACTCTGCTCGGCTGCGGTGGACATCTCTCTGCGTGAACCCGTCCAAGGCAACAGTCAGAAGACTGACTGCTGTCTCCTGGTCACCTTCAGTGCAGAAAATGTCCCCTAGGAATTGGAGAGCCTTATGAAGATCTAGCTTCTGGTTTGACTTTGAAGCATGCACCAGATATACTATTGTCCAGGACCAATCTTTTGAATCCCAGAGACTTCTGTCACCAAGTCTCTCCAAACAGAAGTTTACTAGTTCAGCTTGATTTCCGCGAAAGAAGCACAGGCACTTATGGAAGAGTGACTTGGCAGACTGTAGATTCCCTTCTCTCAGATGGAGGGCTCCCATGGTAATATCACACATCATTTCATAGACTGAAAGGTTGATGGAATTGAATATTAAGTTTGATGCATCAATGTTCCTTTGCACCTTATCTGTTGGCGCACCAAGCAGGACATCAAGTTCTGCCATATTGAGCAAAGCAAAGGCATGTTCCATTGGGACAAGCTCAATAGGGTGTTCATAAAGAAGTTTTGTCTGGATATTCCAGGCCTCCACATATTCTGACTTCAAGTTGTGGATCTCTGCCTGAGTGGTCATGATTTGAGAGTCCAAGTGACCACCAGACATACCGCAATGAGCTAGGAGATGTTTTGCTCTGTTGCAGAGAGAGGCAGCATATTTGTAGTTCCCAAGTGCATGCCAACACATTGCCTCAGTGCTTAGTGCATGTGCTTCATTATATAAATTTGCAGAAATCTTGGCTAGCCTCTGTGCCTCAGATGCATACATTTGGCCTACAGCTGGATCACCCACCCGCCGGTTGAGATATGCAAGATTTAACGATGATTGACACTGTTTTCTGGTATTCCCAGTGGAAATTGCCAATGAGAGTCCAGTCTGATAGTAATTTATAGCTGTAGGAATATCACTGTTGCAGTTCTGATAATAGAGTCCTAAAGCACTGTAAAGTTCACCTGTTGAACCTGTTTTAACTTGTAAAGAAGAAATATTGCTTCAGTGCTTACATTTGATATCTGAGCCATCAAATAGTGGCAATTGTTGGATTGCTTTGTCAGCCAGTGCTTCTGGATTAAGAACTGGATGATATTGCCAAGAACCGAAGATCTCTGTAATCAAAAAGGCCTCCAGTTTACTAGGGAGAAATTGAGTATCACCAATCTGGTCCATCAAGGGAGTCCGGCCACGAGCAGCAAGTCTACTAAAAATATTGAGATATAGGATGCAATAGATTGTATCAACTGCTGCAGTATTCTGGTGGTGGAGCCGGTTGAGGAGTAGACTCTGGATATTTGAGAAATTTGATGTGATTCGTAGGGTCATCTCAGAAGCTGACACAGTCCCACGATATTTGTACTGAAATTCCAAAAGCTGTTGAAAGTGCTTGACAAGAGCCTGAACAAGGTAATCCGTGGGAGGGTGAGATCTTGCCATGTATTCCCGAATGGGTACCAAGGTCTTGAATCGTCTCTGGTCATCACTATAGGCAAGTGAGGTGGAAAGTAGAACTGCTTTACAGCTAAGGATATCTTTTATTGGAAGCTTGCTTTGGACTAGTTCAATATCTGAAAGGCCATCAGGGAGCATTGAGAGGAGACTCAATAGATCCTGGCATTGAGGCACAGATGTGACTCGGGGGCTCGACAGAGACATGGAAATGGATAGATCCATATTCGACCGCTTGTTGTAGCCGTCCGAGATAACAGAGGTTTTTTCTTCCTCCCAACGGGCTAGCACATGGGGGCAACCCTCGGAGTCAACCAAGTGGGCCATGAGATCAATTGCAAGTGGTATGTTGTCAGTCAGGAGGAGAACTTTGTCAATGTCACCACTGTCATGACAATCATCTGCAATGTCAATGAAAGTCTGTCGGGCAGCATCCTGTGTCAAGGGTTTCAACGCTGGAAGGAAAGGATGAGTCCAGCGCACAGAGGCTGGCCTCTCTGTCCCTCGCATGGTGATCTGGTCTGATGTTAGTCACAGTACTAGGACAAAGACATCAGTGCTCACAATCAAAGCAAGGTCTTTTATCTCTGTAAGCAGAGACAAAAATTCTTCAATATCTCGACGAATTTCTGTAGACTCCCACAGTGTTTCCAGGTTATCCAGGATCAAGAGGCAGGCATGATTGATGCTAAAATGATGTAAAATCACTTTCACCAGAGTTTTCTGTGGCTGCAGTCCCAAATGGGCCCCAATGAGAGTAATCAGTTCATCTTTGCTTGATGTAGAGTCGCAAGCAATGAAGAAACGATGATGTGCATATTTCTCAGTGACTGCTGGATGATGTAAAACAGCTCTTGCGAGACTTGTTTTTCCAATTCCACCAGCACCTAGAATTGCTATCCTCGGTGTCTCCTGCATGAACAGTTTGAGGATGTTGGAAAGTTCAAATCCTCGACCATGGAAGATTTTTGGTTCTGATGGCAGCATGGACATTGAGGTTGAGCTTGATCAGAATAGGATCAGTTCTTGTTTGTCTGATTTTAGGTTGGATCATACCTGTTGTAAGAGCCAGATAAGACCCTATTTGACTGTGCAAAAGTTACTTCTTGCTAGAGTTAGAATAGAACAACTACATACCATTGATCCTTTGTCTGAGGTAGACACCTCAGAAAAGGTATCAATCAACTCCAGAACCTCTTGGTGTCTGTCTTCAGCAATTTTCTGCATGAATCCAACCTCAGTGAGAAGATTGATATCCTGAAGCTGTTTCTTCAGGTTGAATATTGGCATGTACATGTAGTATAGCAAACCACTTCACCTTGAAACTGTCTAATGCCTCCTGTAAACCCATGTTACAATCCTTGAGTAGTTTTCTCATTTCCCCCTGACGGAAAAAGTGCCTGATCTTGCTTTTATCCTGTTGGACCTCTACAAATGTATGGATCTTGTACAGTGTACTGCAACCATGCAATCAGCAACCATCTATCTCCAGGGAGGGACATACTCTGTGAATTTTCCGAGATCATTCAGGATGCTTGGTGACAATTCCGGACCAGTCTCCGGCTTCATATAGAAAGAAACAACAGCACAGAGCAACCCATAGGTTTGCTCCAACAATTGTGTGCAATCACTCTTGTTTTGCCTAACAGTCTGGCAAAAGTGAGATGGATTTCATGATCCATAGTAGAAATGTACCTGCACAGCATCTAGCAGAGACTTGGCAGTGTTGGAGATAGGTTCTAAGAATGGACTCTTGAAGGTCTTTGCAAGGACCTCCAAGCTATCCACTGCCATAGTGAAGCATTTTAGAATGTTGTTTGATCGGATTTCGGTTGCAATGGGCTGAAGCAGCATTTAGTCTGATGGGCACAGATTTCAACTGTGCTGCCAGACAGCTCTTTTTATCCCCGAGGCCCACCAGAAGTTGAGTAATCATTGGGACAGCCTCAGATACCCAAAATAATTTTTACTCCGAAGTTGGTGCAGATAGCAGTTGACGGTCAAACTCTGGACACCGTGGCCTACGTACGTGGGAGACTCAACATTCATTGGCTCATCATATGATCACCCTGATTTCGCCTGATGAAAGGAGCCCGATGGATATGCATCTCTGGTCATTGATCAAGTAACCATCAGTGCCCTGCCCACATCTCGAAGATGCTACATGGATCCTCACAGAGGTGTACTTGAACTATAGATACTCACTTGATTTGCAGAAGAGCTGTCAGGCCATAGGGAGAAAAGCTGTGCTTGTGAGGACACATTTGAAGTGGGAGTGTTTAGCGCTAGGTTTTATCGTCGCTGTCACCGATCATCACCTCTATGCTCTCCTCCGCTTGGGTGCGACGGCGCGAGGCGTTAATGCGGAGCCTCGCTTACATCGAGGAGATTGAGGTCGCTCGAAACAAGACTTCTAGCCGTCCAGTGGAAGTTCACCTGATGGCGATCGCTCGTCCTAGGTCTGGAAACCTGTTTCTTCGAAGCATACATGCAAACATGCATGTGCGTGTATATCAAGAATCATCGCCGACGAGGGGTACTTTGCAAGAAATCGGACTTCGTATGTACTGTAATTCCTTTCTCGATCCCGGATGGCTGAATTGAAAACTGATTCACGACGCAGGGATTACTGTAATTGAGGCGGAGATTTCACGAGACCTCGATATATCAACGCCATTTGACGAACAGGACGACGCCAAGATTGAAGTCCTCGTTAAATCGGCGCGTTCCAATTTTTTGACGGCTCGAGATTGATGTGGCTCAGGCCTGTGAAGGGCTACCGGCGATGAGGAGGTACCCCACTTTTCGGCCGTTTTTTCGTGCGTATGGAGCCATTCTTCGGCCTGCGAAAATCCGCCTGCGACGCCGAGGGAACGCCAGCACAGCGCACCGGTATGCCTTCCACCTTCCGTTCTCAGGTCGATTTATATATTGTGCAGGCCCACCACGAGTGCGCGCGCGAACGGAAATTCACGGTACCGTGCGTTCCGTCGTCCGTCGCTGTTCTCGTGGCGTAGGAGCTCGGCCCCACGTTTTTATTCCTGGGGATTCCGACGGACGCACAATTTATAAATATTTTCACGTCGGAAAAAAAGGCCAAAGCCCAGCTCCTTACTGACCGTCTGCCGCGGGATTGTCGCTTTTTAGGCCAGTATGACTCGGAGGTGCTTTATTGGTACTGATCCTGTCAATTCTTACGGAAACATGGACTATTATGCCGGCTAGTATGCCATCGGACGCGAGGATGGGTGAACCGATTTTAGGCTATTTTAGGGCATCAAACCATGCCGTAAAATTGCGTAGATACGGGCCGTAAATACGGTTACGCCGTACCGTCTGGCTGATTATGCTCAGAAACTACAGCTGTCTTTATACGGGTTTGAACGGGTTGGCGGTATTTCGTTCCAGCGGGCTTCTTTTCGTTCTCGATGCATTGACACATGTAAAAGGTACGACTTTGACCACGAAAAAATACAGGGAACATCACAGAAACTCAAAATGGCCATCCACATACGGGGGTAATGGGCGGTACGGGACGGGTACGGGTCCAAAACTAGACTCGTTACCAGTCTGCCTACAAGTGGCAAAAAAAATGAGGCAAGCTCTTTGCCGTAGGCAGACTGGTACAATTCGGGCGGCCCAATTGAGCTGGGCCTGAGTTTGAAATTTCTGATGTTGCCTGCACTGCACTCAAAGTTTATTATTTTTCCTCAATCAAAGCTGGAGGTCTCAATTAAATGTACATATCTTCATTTCTGTTTCCTTAGATTTTCGTTTTGGGACCTTGGGGGGCTGCAACTTAACCCCGAGCTTAGTTGAGAAAGTTGCCGTTCGGTCCGATGACCGGCGATCGGCAAGTCGGCACCCCTTAAAAAATTCAAACTTAGGCCCAGCTCCCGAATTGTACCAGTCTGCCTACGGCAACGTGCTCGCCACATTGTTGCGACTCATAGGCAGACTGGTGACGAGTCTAGTCCACAACAACTTGAACCGTACCGTAACTGGTGAATTTTGTTAGTAATAGATAAGCTACGCGAGCAAGGGCAAGAGATATTTACGTACGCGCGAAACTGCCAGTGCTGCTCTAAGAAGAAGCAAACATGCAAGCAACGCGCAAGTGTTCTTTCAACTTTTTGGAAGCGTGTTCTGCTTGCCAATGTTTTTCTCGCACGTGGTGAGTTTAGGGGAGGCTCGCTCGCGTCCTCCCACCCTCCCTCAGCTGGCTCTGCTGAATTGGCACAGCCAGCCATGCATTCTCCCGGGTTCAACGCCCATTTCTTCTCAAATCTATGTGCACACACTCCCCATACACACCAACAACTATGGGATGTCGGCTGACGACTCGCTCGACTACCTCCGCACGCTCCAGAACCAAAGCGTTTTCAACTTCTGCGCCGTTCCCATTGCGATCGCGACGCTCGAACTGAGCTTCAGAAATCCGAGGGTGTTTGGCATCAGACTTTTGACAAATAACTTGTGACCTTGTACAAGGCCAAACAAGGTCACAAGCTTCACCAAAAACGTCGCAAGAGTCGCAAGGCCACAAACTATGTCCCAATTTCCACAAGGTCAAAATTTTCTTCAAAATTTTTTTTTTCAAGGATCGTCATGGCATCAATTGCCGATTTCACGAAAGGTATTTTTTCACTTCTGACCCTTTTTGACCTTGTGAGCTTGTCAGCAAGCTCACAAGCC
Source organism: Mycena vulgaris (assembly GCA_029204335.1). Taxonomy (NCBI): domain Eukaryota; kingdom Fungi; phylum Basidiomycota; class Agaricomycetes; order Agaricales; family Mycenaceae; genus Mycena; species Mycena vulgaris. Next base: position 586,708 of record JARGYA010000017.1, read on the forward strand.
CAAAAAGGTCACAAGTTATTTGTCAAAAGTCTGATGGGGGCCCGGGGGAATATGAGGATTTGGACAGGTGGGTGCCCTCTCCTGTTCTGCAACGCGGAGTGGGGTGGTGGTATACGTAGGGCGTCGACGGCCGGTCGTTACGCTTAGGCGTCGCGTCGCTGCCTCGCTGCCCGCTGCGTCATCGCTGCCCTACTGCCTATCGCTGGCATCTAGGCGTCCCGGTGTCGCTGCGTCAAGCCGTCTAGCCGTCACTGCCGTGTCGAGGCAGCATGGAGGCGGGGTGTCCACGCGTCGGGGTGGTGAGCGTCGAGCCCTCTGCCCGGTTAGGCGTCGCTGCGTCTGCGCACTACTGCGGAGGCTGGTGCTACGCTGCTGCACCTGTGCCTGAGCGTCACACTGCGCGGGGTGTCGATATGTGGCGTCCACCGCCGCTGCCTCGCTGCTGCGTCACTGCAGACTGCCCATTGCCTCACTCCTTACTCATCGCTCAACGCTGACCCATCCCCCCCCAGCTAATAATGCGATCCACAAACCCGCGCGAGGTCTCGCTCATCTTCCGCGAGTACGCGCGCGCGCTACCGGCGGACACCCGAATTTTATTGCGCTGACTGTGGTGTGTTTCTGGTTTCTGTTGTTTCTTGCTTGTTTCCATCGTACTATTTCTTTCTCCCCGTCTTGCACATCCGCCTCCCTCGTTAGGCTCAGCCCACCCTTCCTTATACCGCTAATCCGTCCTCGCGGCCCCTTGCCGCCGCTTCTACGCCCCTCGACCACGCTGCTCCCCGTCCGCGCTCGTTTTCCCTCTCCGCGCTTCTCGGCACCCTCCGCACTCGCCCCCCCCCCCACTCCCGCTTACCGCTTACCATTCGCGGCTGCCCTTGCGCACCCTACTCGCTCACCTCTACCCGCGCTCTCTTTACTCCCCCGCATCCCCTATCTCCCTTCCATCCCTAGCTGTCCCGCCACTTTCCCTTGCTTCGTCCCCATCGCCCCTACCCCTTCCTGCCTGCCCGCTCCTCTTCATCTCTCCACGTCACCGTTCCATCCTGCCGCGTCCCCGGCATCCCCTGCACGCCTTCTACGTCTAGCCCCCCCCCCTGTGCGCACTCCTGCTCCCTTTCCCTTCCCGCGCTCCCCTTGCCTCCCCCGCCGTCCTTTTATTTCCTCCTATCGCCCGCGCTCCCCTTCCCCGTTCCTCTCCCCGTGCTCCCTCGCTGATCCTCTCTTCTCCCCGCAGATCGAGCAATAAGGCGGTGCGAATAGGACTAATCCTCCTTCGTCCTCATCACGCCCTCCGCCTCCTCCGGCTCTGCCGTCTCGCCAAGCCATCGCCCCAGCCGGCGCGCGCGGCGTCGGTGCAGCTGCGTGGGGACCTCGCGGTGGGTGGAATGGGAGGACGGTAGGAGGGAGGGGAATTGCAGGAGGGAATTGGGTAAAAAGGAGGTGTAATGGGATCTGGCGCTACGGGAGCGGCGAGGAGGAGGTACAAGGATGAGTGGGAGCGGGCAGAGTGCAGATATCGGAGTAGGGGCGGATAGCGAGGCGGGGTCCGCCATATACATCTATCGTACTTATGAGCTGTATTTTTTTTCCTGGTCGTGCGCAGGTACAGTAAGCTGTTGCTATTCACAATCACATCAATTTTTTTCAGTTCTGCATTTTTCACTCGAGAACGCGCCCGGCACCACAACCGCGTCCGATGCGTCGGGTTGAGTCTTGACCGCTGGATGCATGTAGGATAGGAACGGATCGTCTCTGGTAGGGCATCCGGGATACGGAGGACCTTCGAGGGTTCAGCGCGGTCATACAAGTACGGGTCTTTGAAGACGCCATGACGGTGGCGTATATTGGATGCGCGAGATTGGGACTGGATTCAAGGAATTAAGATAGCACAAAGGGTGTTGAGCGTTGTTCCTCGGCATTCGCCGTGGGCCGTACAGTCCAACTGCGACTCCGCGACTTACAAGGGAATAGAATACGAGATATCGATTTACACCCGAGGGGAATACAATGTGCAGCTCTCAGTTCCTCCAGCGGTAGAGTGCGCGCGGTAGCTGATCCCAAGACGTCTGTCTTGCCTCGGAATTGGCGTACAGAACCTTGGCCCTTGGATGCCGCGCACGCACGCACGTGCACGCCATGGTCTTGCATATGCCTATCCGGCCCAAATATGGCCGCCCAAGCGTCGAATTACCACTGGCAGCTCCATGACTTCGACCACCAGTGGACCATCATCATCGTGAAACTTAGCGACAGGGAGCAGTTGGGGAGGATCCGCGGTTTCCGTATCATCTGAGCGAGGCAGCTGCGATATCTGCGAATTTACCGAGGATTGTGCCTTCAAATCGCCGCAAGAGGCGAAGTACGTGGGCTTCTTCTCAGAATAACAGCGTTGGTAGAAACCCAGAGAGCTTCGGCTTTGTAGTCTCTCGTAGACAGACGCTTCAACACGAAGCTCGTACCTCACTTGTTGAAGTCTGTTAGTTACCGCGGGGGTCCGATCACAGTGCTCCGTTATTATGTAATTGCGGAGTTTGAATTTCCCTCGGCCAAACCCGCGATCCCATCGTGCAAACCTCCTGGGTGTTAAAATATCACAAAGACCATCTGAAGCCCATTTAATACCTACCAAAGAGGCTGTGGAATATTTCTGGACATTATAAAGGTATTTCTACCTCATTTGAGAAATACTGTCGAAAGTTGATTGCGTAATCACGCGCCCAAATCATTGTCCCGTTTCCCTAATTTTGAAGACCTCTGTCAAAATTGTGAAGAGACAGACCTTCGTACACAGACTTGGCAACCCACTCTATGTAGAAATTCCATGAAATATCGCGTCCCACACAAAGCGCACGTCGCGACGTGAATTCAGACTCCGCGATTACGTAATAACGGAGCACCGTGATCCAACCCCCGCGGTAAACACTAGACTATCGGCTTGGTGCGTGCAGTGAATCGCGTGGTCGAAAGAAGACAGGAGTGTGACCATGATCACGCGTCACAATTTTCCTCTTGGAACCAAACCATCACGACTTACCATGCACGCGCCTTGACCCGCCGCAATAAACGCGCTTTCGAGGAAATTCTTTTCTAAAACTAGAGGACTTCTCTCAAGAATGTCAGGATCGCACGACCGCAGCGCAAAGCGGACCACGGCTGACAATTGAAACGTCTCTGCTGGCAGCTGCTCTGCAACTCTCTGGGCGTCGCCGGGTATGCACGGCCGGCATGGGCCTAATGCGCCGTGTGTTTTTAATTCGAGCCTCAGAGGATCTCCACGTGCGGGCCTTCTTCCGTTCAACATAAACAAAACATATCACAGGAACGCGTTCTCCATAGTACTCGTACCACGACCAACAACCGACCGATAAGCAGCGGCCCCAACTGCGATGCCTCCTCCGAGTCCAATTTCACGGCCCGCATGGCCGCCATCGAGGATAAATATATGTACAACGCGCGGCATGGTCGAGGCAATGAGGTGGTCTGAGGGGGAGTTTCAGAGGTTCAAGGTCTGTTTACTGCATACTCACCCTTCACGCTGGAGGTTGAATGAATGCTTGGGGTGTAGGAGCACGTCATGGGTCTTGCATCTCGCTTCAAGCTGGACACGCTCTCAGGGCCGCAGGTGCAGGACGCGCGCAAGTGGGCGCTGCTCGTCGATGAGGTATGTATACTCCTACTACCCACTCCGGGCCGTGAATCCAACACGCGCTGACCGTGGTGGTGCTTTCGTTTAGTGCGTGAAGGCGTTCCCGGCGCTCAACGACTTCGCGGGGCGCTGGCCGGTGGAGTTCTACTACACGCAGTACACGTACTGGCACGGCATGAATGAGCGGAGAAAGCAGAAGGGTGAGCGCGGGGTGGGGGCTCCCCGGACGGATTCGATTGCGGCGCCCACGGAGGAGTCGCGCGGGGGACTGAAGAAGCGCAAGGAACACCCGGATCCGGTGATAAGCCGTGTACAAACCACGGGTGTATTTTCGCGTTTCGCGTCTTTATACTTATAAAGCATGCTCTCTCTATTCTATAAGAAGCTATCGGGAGCTACCGAACGAGTAGCTTAACAGTCACGTAGCTTAGGTTCTCTATTGGCATGATCCTATGGCGGTACCTCGACTTGGGGCCAAAGTACGACTTACCGAGAACAGGACTAACTACCTTATATCAGTACCCGTGTGCGTACGGATGAGCTGAGTGCTAGACTAGTATCAAGGAGATGGGAAGGAATACATGACATCGCGTGCAGGCGACTGGGGCCTTCCAAAGCGGCCGACTTCGAGATTGTTTACCATTGTGTCTCTTATCGAGAACAGCGCGACAAGTCACATGATGGGTCCAGACCCTTGGATGGGGCGAGACTTCTGTAAATAGACACGGACGAAGTGAGTTGCCGACGGCCGAGCGTGCCTACGCATCAGAATAGCTGTACCGGTTAAACATCAAATCGCGATGGCACCGGCACTTACCGAGACAAGTGGAACTTTGGTCTCTCACAACAACCAGACTAGCTACGGACACGGGGAAGGTGTCCACAGGTAGCCATATCATAGACAATGAAGACTGACGCTCGGGACGAGCACTAGACGAAGAAGACGCCAGCTCGGAACCATCCGTTCGATTAACCAATAACTCTCAAACCGATCGAGTACCAAGGAGAGCTCTGACTCATAGAGCCGGCGCGTGGCCAATAGGAGTCAGGGGATTCCCTAAGATCGTCCCGCGGCTCCACGCCGGGACGGAGTGCTTTCCGAGGTGTAGTAATAGATGTGTTGTAAAGTCGAGATCCCAGTAGTATAAAAGCACGTAGTTTAGAGAGGTTCTGGAGCAGACTGCCCGACGGTTTTGTGCACAACTCGCGTGCATAACATCATTTGGTTCATCTTGTTCACAGGCACATCGGTGCTGTGGCTAGGATTAGTCTTTGACTCTTCTAGAGCAGACTGCCTTGGGGTTTCGCGCACAACGGTGCAGTGACATCACTCAGTTTACCTTGTTCACACACGCAACGGTGTTGTGGCTCGGAGTTGTCGTTTAGCTCTAAGACCCAAGTGACCGTTATCTCGAACCGAGTACTGTACCTTTGGCAAACGATTGGATTGGATTGGATTGTATCTGTGATTGACTGTGTGACTGAATTGTGAATTGTGTGGACTCTGTCCAGCACTGCGGGTCGTATTGTGTGTGTTTTGTGTTCTGTGATTTGTGTTCTGTGTTGTGTTATATACTGCGGTCCTGCAGGAGTGTATCGTGTCCCAAACCTGGAGAAATCCAACAAACCCGTCTTAATTGACATAAACTCGCCGGCTACTGGCCGTTATTGCCTTAAAAACCCACGAACCCACCGCTTGTACGAAGTCTCGAACATAGCGCGTATTGCTCGACTTTGGTTTCACAACCCTTGTCTATCCCACTCCTCTGTTCTCTGAACAGTAAGCGATCTATTGACCTAATACTTGGTCTTTACCCCCGAACACCCGCGATTATCATTGCTCATAAGGAGGAGGAGTTGTTGTTTGATTGATTGTTTAGTTGGTTATATTGGTTTAGACCTTTATCTCGGCTTCATAGTTATCGTTCCACCGCACCCCGAGTACCATCGTATCACCGGGGCGCGGCGAGAAGGAGAACGTGAGTGTGGACGACTCGGAGCGGGCAGGTCACGATTTGAGTATATCGCACATGAAGTTGAGCTCCCCGATAGCGCACCAATCCCAAACCCACGCAGACGGCCGCTGCGTCGCAGAACAGCATTGTGCCGAGGTGGGCAGTCACTCAGCCCGTAGAGAGACGTGACGGCGGCGAAACCTCTTCAGTGGCGCGTCGCGAAGACGGTTGTTACCTCCCGTTGCAATCGTGTCCGTTGCCAAGTTGGGCCCTCAAGTTGGTTCCTTCGCGCCAGATCGCTGACACCACGCCTGCGCCGGCGTTGTTGCCGCCAATAGCATCTAGCCGCGCCGGAACTTCGTCAACGGCGCGTCGCGAAGACGTAGGTTTATGTTTATACGCGTCACGATGATGTTTTATGCTAACTTGACCTCTGAAGACGGATTCCTCGAGCCCAGTGGCCTGCAACACGTTTGCGCCGGCTTCGTCGCCGCTCGTCCCAAGAGGGCGCATTGAAGGATCCTTAACGGCGCGTCGTGAAGACGTCAGTGTTTCTGTTTCTACGCGTCCGGTTGCGTCTGCTGACTTGAATCCTCAAGTCTTTTCCTTCGAGCCGGACCATCTTCAGCGCGCCTGCGCTGACTCAGCCCCAGCTGAAACATCCGGGCATACGCAGCGACGCGTCCTCCACCTTCAACATGTCAGCACCGGCTCCACCCCCGTCCCAACCCCGGGACAGACGCAACGTTCCAATGGCACGTCGTGAAGACGTACGTTTCCCCACGCGTCACGGTCGTGTCTCCTTCTGACTTGTACCCCCAGTCTTTTACATCGAGCCAAGTAACCGCCAGCACGGCGCCGGCTTCGTCGCCGTTGTCCCCCGCCAGACGCATTGAAGGGCCTTCAAAGGCTCGTCCCGAAGACGTACGTTACCCAAGGGTACCCAAAACTCAAATTTTATACACGATGTCGATTTTGGGTGTAAAACAGCCTGAAAAGACCGAAAATTGGCACTAGAAGGCGACCCGCTCAACGGTTGAGGCGCTATGGGGAATTTGATGTAAATTTTTTGAAACCTAAAAACCGATTTTTTTTCTGGACGAATTGGATGGTTCTGCACAACTTTCGAAAAAAAAGTCGGCTGGACCCCTACCCTATCGTGGGAAATTACCATATATGGTAGGCCATGCACCTTATATGGTAAAAGACAAAATCCTGTATAACTCAACAGCGCCTGATCTGTTTCACTCCGGATGCCCATTTTTGGTCTTTTCAGGCTGTTTTACATCCAAAGACAACGTCGTGTATAAAAGTTGAGTTACGGGTACCCCTTGACGTTACCCCAAGCGTTGTGATCGTGGCTACTGCTGACTTTGAGCTCGTAAGTCGTTTGCTTCGAGCCAGATCACCGAGTCGTCTACTCCGCCTCGTCGCCGCCACTCCCCACCGGTACCTCTTTTCTCCCCCGTTCGCAGCCCGTCACACCGCGGGTCATCTTCACCACTTGCGTCTTCTGTGGTTTCCAGCCCCCGATTCCCTCCGAACAAACCACCGAACTACAGCTTTTTTTCAACGCGAGAGACGACCTGCGACAAGTCTTCACCGCCATTGGCGTCGTCGCCGATCATCATCTCCATGCTCTCCTGAGCTTGGGGGCCAAAAAGCGCGAGGCCCTCCTGCGGAGCCTCACTCCCGAGTATCTCACTTATGTCGAGAAAATTGAGATCGCCGATATGTTGGAAACTCAGATTGACAAGACTTCTAGCCGTCCAGCCAAGGTTCAGTTGATGGTGATCGCCCGTCCTCCGGAAGGGCTGGAGAATGTCTTGTCGAAGCATACATGCAAACACGCTCATGTCAAGAAGCAGATGCGCATCGCCGACGACGAGGAATACTTCGAGATTGTGGTATGTAATTTCGTCCTCTTTCCGTCATAGATGAACACTGGTTTGCGCGCCGCAGGGATTAATCGAGGCCGAGATCCTGCGGTACCTCGATCTAGAAAGCCATTTGACGAACAGGACGACGCCCAGATCGGCGCGCTCATTAAATCGGTGCGGACTATTTTCTAGCTTGGGATCGCATGTCGTTGATCTCACGACATGCGATCTGCCACAGATCTGTGAAGATCGACCGTCGATGAGGAAGTATCCCGACTCTTGGCCCATATTCGTGCATATGAAACGTTTCTTCAGCACGCAAGAAGCTGGGCTTGCCGGGAGGCCCAGGGAAAGCCAGCACAGCGCACCTGTACGCCCGATTTCCATCCCTTTCCCTCAGCTTGATTTATATTCTCTGCAGCCCCGCCACGAGTGTCCACGCAATCGGAAATACCCAGCAGAGGGCGTTCCTCCGTCCGTCATTGCCCTCTGCGGACTATGGTATGGAGGAGCTCGGCCCGGCAGTTTTATTCCTGGGGATCAAGACGGACGCGCAATTCACGAATATCTTCACGTCGGAGAGGGCCAAAGCACAGCTCCTTGCTGACCTTCCGCCACTGGGTTTGTCTCTTTTCCAGGGAAGGATGATGCGGGTCATTCTCGAACGGGCTTGAGAGCAAGATTTCTTGTAATCTGTGGATCGAGTTGATTCGTACACGAGCGTAGTGAACTGTGTAGGCTAGTGAAACACGTTAGCATGATTCAGCAACATCCAGTCCAGATAAAATAAAAAGAACGATGCAATTATTCCTAAGGTCCTCCGAGCACTGGTACCTCTTAGCCGCCTCAAATTGAGATTATGACTTGGAGACTGCACTTGTTGGACACGAAACATTCTATAACACAAAGCAAAACAGTGGTGGAGTTACCACGACCGAACAGAACATTAGTGCTGTTCAAAGTTCCCACTATTTGACTTCCTGTTTGCTCCCTTTTTGCAAATTTTGGCAGGGATCCCTGCCAAAATCTGCCGAAAAGGAAGAGACCAGGAAAATGAGTAGGAAGCAAAAAGGGACATATTTGAAACCCTAGGGTTGAGATTTTCGGACCAGGAAGCAAGTAGGAGAGTGTTCCTGGTCTGAAATACTGCCAAATCTCAACCAGGAGAGCAAAAAGGAAGTCAAAAAGGGCTGTTTTTGACGAACAGGAGCACATGTAGCTCCTGATTCGACCCCACTTGTGTCCCTGCTCGTTCTCCTGGTTGCACCATCAAAGCAAACAGGAACACAAACAGGAGCACAACTAGGAGCCCAAATAGGGACCAACCAGGAGCTACTTTGAACACCACTATTATTACCGTCCAATGCACAACTTGACATCCAATTTCGATTTCGTGCCCCAACTTCGACCCCAACTTCCGGCAAGTTGGGGGTTGAAGTTGGGGCTGAATGGGCTCAAAATTCTAATTCTGAAACACCTTATTGCTAACAAGATGGAAAATTCTGCTGCCGGGGAGAGCAGGAGCGCGTGTTTGCTGATGTTATGCTCCACGTGATGGGTTTAGGGGAGGCTCACTCCCGTCTTGATCCCACCCTCCTCTAACTTCTGGCTCTGATTCCTGGACGCATCCATACTAACAAGCGGACCATGGATTTCTCGGGATTCAACGTCAACTTCTTCTCAAAGCTACTAACAACTGGGTTTCCCCTGCTGGCCAGCTGGAATCCCAGCGAACAGCACACGAAATGCCTTGCGCTGAAATCGGGCCTCAGTATCGAGAACACTACGATCCTGGACACTTCGTATGTCACCGCTGGCTCGATGGTGAAGCCGCACGGGACATGCGTCCCCAAGGCGTATGTCAGTGCACCCCTGTGCCGCGTGCAGTTCTCCACAGCAACCTCGGCGACGTCGTCGATACGCGGCGAGGCGTGGCTCCCAGACGAGTGGTATGGCCGCTTTCTGGGCGTGGGGAACGGTGGTCTCGGCGGATGTGCGTTCTACCCCTGGCTGACGCTACACACCGCTCGCTCACGACTCATTGAACAGGCATATCGTACCTAGAGCTCGACTACGGCTCCGCCCTCCACTTCGCGACCGTTGCAACAAACAACGGACACGACGGCAACGCGGGGCTGCCCTTCCTTGGGAACCCGGAGGTGATCAACGATTATGCGTTCCGCTCGATCCACGTCGAGGCGGTTGTCGGGAAGCAGATCGTCGAAGCGTACTACGGGCAGCCGCACACCAAGTCGTACTACGTCGGGTGCTCGACGGGCGGGCGACAGGGCACGCAGACCGCGCTCAAATACCCGGAGGACTTTGACGGGATCCTCGCGGGCGCGCCCGCGACTGACTTGAATAACCTCCTACACTGGACGGGAATGCTGGCGCGCCATATTGGTGCACCCGCCGGCGCTGCATCGCCCGCATTCATTCCGCCTGCGCTGTGGAAAGTCGTGGCGCAGGAGGTGTTGAAGCAATGCGACGGAATCGATGGCGTCCTCGACGGCATCATCACCGAGCCCGATGCCTGCGATTTTCGGCCCGAGGCGCTTGTGTGCGAGGGGAGCGCGACAGACACGTGCCTCACGCGCCCGCAGGTCGAGGCGCTGCGCAAGATCTACGCCCCGCTCTACGGCAACAACGGCGAGCTGCTCTACCCGCGGTTCGACCCTGGCGCAGAGGGCGGCCCCATCTTCAGCGGCGCCTTTCCGCACTACACCACGGTACGGTACCCTGCGCCGCTTTCCCCGTCCGTGCGGTGCCTGAACTCTCCCACAGGACTGGTTCAAATATGCGGTGCTCAACGCGAGCGAGTTCGACTTTAGCAAGTATGGGCCGGCTCAAGGGCAGCTGATGGCGGACGTAAACCCCGGCGGGGTCGCGACGTTCGACGGCGACCTCTCCGCGTTCCGCGACCGCGGCGGCAAGTTTCTCACATACCACGGGCGCATCGACCCGGTACGCCCCCGCGCGCATCTCGTCCCGCTCGCTGACGCCCCGCACAGCTCATCGCGTCCGGGAACTCGAAGCGCGTGTACGACCTAATCGCGCGCACACTCGGCGCGCCGTCGCTCGACACGTTCTACCGCCTGTTCCTCGTGCCCGGGATGGGGCACTGCGTGGGCGGGCCGGGCGCGGCGGCTTTCGGGCAGCTCGGGGGCGCGGCGAGCCCCGTGAACGCGAGCACGCATAATGTGCTGCTGGCACTCGTGGACTGGGTCGAGGACGAGGCGGCGCCGGATGAGATCACGGGGACGGCGGCGGACGGCGCGACGCGTGTGCATTGCCGCTACCCGCGGCGGAGCGTGTGGGACGGCAGTGCGTTTGGGTGCGTAGAATAGAGGCGTGGGTGCGGGGGTGAGTCGAAGTGGTGGGTAGGTCGGTAAGGTGATATGTCGCTGACGCATGAAAAAATGTGCAGAGGGGGCGTGTATCTGTCGAGAATGTAACTCTTATTTCTCCGTCGACCATTCTCGGTCATCGGACGAGCGGCAGGACTTCGGGGGAAACTTGCAGGATTCATTGGCTCGGCTGCAAGATTGAGAATTCTCAGAGAAAATCAAGAATGTTAATGATGAGAGGAGCGGTGGGCTTTGGCAAATTTGACTTACTAGATAGTCTAGAGTACTGCCGCGTAGCCACTATGGCCAGGTACCGCAACAACAGAAATTCCGTTCAGTTCAGTTCAGTTCAGACTGGCGAAATAGAGTACAATGGTATACAGGAAAAATACTTCAAGCTGGATGTGTCATCGGCATGCAAGTATGGTCCATGAGATCGACTAATTTGCGCGGTGTAGGTGGAATAGTAAATGAGCACCCTGTAAATGTAATAATATGCAGGCACGTTGAGTTGTGAACGGTGGGCTAACTAAAAGGACAGTTATACATAGACAGCATTGACATTCATGACCTGTTGAGCACAACCCGGCGCATTTCCTCCAGTTCCTCCATGCTGGAAGCCCAAAATATCCTGGAAGTCCTCGCCAGAACTTATCCTTTAGACCCTTGTACTCGGCCTTCATGCCATCCAAGCATGTCCGACATAGTCCTGATTCCACCAACTCCTCCTAGTAGGTTTCATCCACCGCCTCAAGAGGGCTCGTCGGCCGCCGAGAAGGCGAGCTTTATTATACTGCACAGAGTCCAGTCGGCACAGTCCGAATCGTCTTCTTCTTTTGCCGGACAATGTATTGATCATGAGATAATGTCTGGGAAGAATCGCACTTGAGTCGAGTGTCCAATGGTGCATGCCATCTTGTTTGCTTCGTTCAATCCATCCCATGAAGTGCCGGCCTTCATAACGGTCTCAATCCCCCATGTGCATGCGCCGTAGTAAGCTGCTGGGAGAGGCCACAATGCGCCCACTTCTGGGGCGACGTTTATCGTAACGAGATGGCAGGATACAAGTGAACCCTTAAAGCTGAGGTTGCTTCCGCGGGCGAATCGGAATTCGCGTTCCGATAGATTTATGTGATATACAGTTCCGAGATGATGGAGGGCACGTCGGCGCAGGAAAGGGACGTCGTATTTGTGAGCCAGACGGAGGACTTTGATGAGGCCCTCGAGTTTTGTTTGCGCCGAGGGGGGATGGAAAATCTGAAGGAGAGGCGCAGTTCTGTTACAGAGAGCCAGGTTTGCTACGAAGCCACGCACTCAGAGTCGAAGATAGCCTTCAGGAAGACCTCAATCTCCGCTGGATCGTCGTGAAGGGTCGGTACGGGAGATCCCTCCATGGTTTTCATGCTCGGGGAAGGGTGAGGGAAAGTAAACATGTCCGCGAATACGGAATACTTTTCTTTCAAAATCGCCAGAAGGCACGGAAGATGCGGATCTGTGCCCGGAGATCCACGACGTCCGGGCAGAACCACAAGTGTCTCTGCCTTTTCGAGGACGGGGGATACAGCTGCACTGGCCATCTGACGGACGTGGAGGAGATGAGTAGCAAGAGGAAAACGCGCAAGTCACGGCCCACATGACGCCAAGTGTAACGTGTCGCGTCTTGGTCGCCTCGAGATTACACCCGCGAGCATTTTAGAGAGAAGACTGGGGGCGGCACAGAGCAGTTTGCGACTTTAAAATGGCGCAGTGTAACAGTTTGAGGCCACGGGGCGAAACTTGCGCAGAGAGAGGGAATACATACTCAACGTGTAGCTATGGATCGGCGGTAGTGCTTGGGTAGTGCACTGCAGGATACTAAGAGTATCCTGCAGAAGCTATAGCGTCTTGAAGGGTAAAAAAGGTGGGGTCGAAGGTAGCTAGGTCGCGCCGAGTCGAAGGGAGCAGGGATAGAGCGAACATACGCGCGGTTCCACCAGCTAGCGCGTCGGAATGTCAATAACTTCACAGATTTCGATCCAAACACCGACTCCCCTGTCAAAATCCTGCACGTTATCCTCCTCGGATTTAGCAAATATTTCTGGCGAGATGCTGTCTCTATTAATTTTCCGCTCTGTCCTGTGGTACAAAACAGCTGGCTATGTCCAGGAGTTTTTTTTTGGGAACCCACTTGCGCACAGAACGGAGCGGCAAGTTAATAGGGCGGGGCGATCGACATACAGCCTGCGTTTGATGATCGCATCGGACATATTGGTGGAGACCGCATCGAGGACCATGAACAGCAGCTCGCCCTCCCCTCCGCTGAATACCCCATGAAACGTGACCACGCCTTGCAGGTGCGAGACCGATTTTTGGATACATATTAAACTCGTTGCGCAGAGCGGCTACCCGCTTGGACCCGGGGACGTCATTGCGCATGCACTTCACCGTGTAGTAGATGGGGTCCTCCTCCCGGGAGGTGGTAT